>OX031014.1:27601633-28201633 GCA_943736025.1 Tenthredo mesomela | reverse complement strand
GCCTGGCGCGTAACAAAAGTCTCTGCAATGCCTAACCAGCGGATCTGGCTAGGCGCTAGCCAGAGGATCTGACTGGGGTCTGGCCAAAATTCTTGAAATTAGCTATTTACATAATTATGAAAAAGAAAATGCAGTACAAGTATTTGGCGATGAATGCATGTTTTTATTATTATTAAATAATTTGTACAAATCCTCATCATTTACAATAAATATTATAATCAATTTCTAGTCATTAAGGTAAATGTACATATAATGGAACACAGTCCCATTTGTGGAACACTTTTGACTTTATATTAATCAAATTTATTATTTTTGATGCATTAAAATGAGAAAGTAAATTTAATTTATTCTTAAGAGTCTAAAGATTATAAAAATATCTAAAAAACTGAAATACATTTGACTTATATAAAGAAAAATTAGCTTTTAGGTACACCATGTCGCGAGATTAGAAAGAATGCATGCAAACTGAGACAAAATGGCTTGTCGCACGAAGTCGTTATATTTAACATTACTAGAAAATAAAATTATTCTGAAGGTTCTTGTATGGTTTATTTAAAAGTTAAGGCATTATATTTGCTATAATTAATGAAACAATATTGTATTTTTCATAAAAAATATTTTTAATTATGCTGTTTCACAATCGGGTAAAAAATATTTGAACAGCCCGGATTTATGAAACAGCGCCGACGGCCGTTTCATGTATTACGAGCACATTATCTCCGAGTGTACCTATTGGATGGAACGCAAGGTCAGTGTTATTATTTTGTAACAAAAATCAGTATTTATCAAAACTATATTAATTTTATCGGTGTTGGTATTTTTCTCATAATAATATTTACACACATGGGCATTTTTGAGTGGGTAAGAATAACTTATTTCTTTATATAATCTCACAATGCGTAACTAACCTCCAAATTTCTCATAACAGACTTCAGTATGGGCCAATCAGTCAAGAAAACAGGCTGTAAAAGCAACGTATCGACAAAAAATAACAAAAAGCTCAGAAAAAAGAACTCAAATAGGTGTAAAAAGAAAAATTACTCAGAAAAAGATGTAAGCGAAGCTCTAAAAGCTTTGAATAGAGGTGATTCTTTGAGAGCAGTAGCAAGAACCTTCAACATACCTCCTGCTACTTTATATAGAAAACAACATAATCCTGAAACCCTTCATAAGAAGTCTGGACCAGGAACCATTCTATCAGCTGAAGAAGAAGGAAACATAGTGAATTGGGTGTTATTTAGAGCCGAGAGGGGATATCCAGCCACAAAGACTCAGCTACTGGATCATGTGCAACTTTATATAAGAAAACTAAAGAAGTCCACACCTTTCAAAGATGATCGTCCAGGTAGGCATTGGCTGGAAGGCTTTTTGAAGCGTCACCCAAACTTGGCAAATAGGACAGCTCAGCACTTGACAATGGTTCGTGCATCGGTTACCGAAGAAGACCTTAGGGAATGGTTCGCAGAAGTGCAAACTTTCGTAGAGAGTAAGAATCTAAAAGATATAGACTCATCCAGAGTTTTCAACTGCGATGAAAGTAATATTCAATTATGCCCAAAGCCAGAAAGGGTTATAGTAGAAAAAGGGTCTCGGACCGTTTACAAAGTGGTAGATGCAGGTGAGAAGGAAAGTCTCACTGCCTTGTTTATGTATAGTGCTGCAGGTAAGCGAGCTCCTCCCATGGCAATGTATCCGTACAAAGAGACATTGCCAAAGAAGATTGCAGAGAAATGTCCTGAGGGTATCAGCATGGGAATCTCAGAAAAAGGATGGATGGATATAGAGGCTTTCTATGAATACATCACATTAGTGTTTTATCCGTGGCTTTTGAAAGAAAAAATTGAAGTTCCAGTAATTCTTTACTTGGACGGCCACTCTTCGCATGTTACCATTCCTTTAGTGAAATTTTTTTTAGCAAGAAAAATTGAAATCATTAGTTTATTCCCTAATGCGACGCATATAATGCAGCCCTTAGATATCGCTTTTTTTCACCCTTTTAAAGAAACTTGGAAAAAAACAGTAGCTATTTGGAGAGTGGAAAATAACACTGTGCGGCTTGGAAGAGAACATTTTGCTAGTGTTTTGCTTAAGGCACTTGAATCTTTCGTTGGAGCAAAGGATGCAGTGGTGAACGGATTCCGATCAGCTGGACTAGTACCATTCAATCCTGAAGCTGTGGATTATAATATAATGAAAAAAAGAAAAAAAAAGAAGTCTTCAGAGTGTACCACAAAATGTCGAAGATAAGAAGAATCACGTCACAGCATTTGAAAATAATCTGTCATTAGAAATTCTCCAACAGTTCAAAGATTGTGAACACAGTGGCATTTGGACAGGCAGTACGGAACTTACAGGCCTCTTCTTTTACTGGACGCAAATTAAGGCAGCAGCATTGGGTAGCTATTGCCCAAAAGTTTTTTTTTAAATATTGATGAAAAATATGATTGAATAAATCATATTTGAGTAGAAATTTACATTATATATTGACAATTTCAATTTTTTTCTAGATAACTATATACAATTATTTATTTACAATTTTAATTTTTGCTAGATAACTATATACAATTATTCATTTACACTTGGTAATAATAATTTTTGAAACTTTACTGTTAAAACAGAGTCTCAGGGTGCAGTTCAGGATAAGAATCTTAGATTAATTGATCATGAATCCATAAATGTTAAGCTAAATAATATAATCTCACCACAATCTCCAAATCCACAACCTACAGTACAAATAGTTTACGTAGAAAATGCAGAAACGAATGATATTAATGCACAAGAAGAAATAATGATCACAGAATTATTAGGACCTGTAAACTCTGAAGCACCACTGCACATGAGCAATGAAGAAGCAGCAATGATAAACAGACTTTTGGACCAGCCTCAAGTTGAATCCAATGAACTAATGGTTGTAAACACAGACACGAATGAATCGTTAACGACTCCTTCAGAAGAAAAAGTAAATGAAAAAACTCAGATGTCCTCTCCAGAGGTGCGACAAACACCTTCAGCGTTCTTTGAACAGATTCATCCAACATTAGGAGAAATAAATTTGGAAGCAGAAGCAAAAATAGGTGCAGTACAGGAAAAAATTGATGTTCAATCAGAAGTGGTATCTGCTCCAATAATTAAACCAAAAAATGTTTCCAACAAAATTGATTGCAATATTAAGCATTCCGCAGAAGCTCTTCTTATACCTCAGGTTCCTGCGACAGCAAAAGAAGTTGGTGAATCAAACATTAAAGGTTAGTGATTGAAATACTTTGGAAAAACTATTCATATTGAATGTATTAATTTTTAATTTGCAATTTTAGTCATTTAAGATATCAAAATAACTGATAGCAATGATAAAGAAAATTATAACGTCAATCAAAATCAAGGTGAATTCATATACTTAGAATAAGAAACTAAAATGTTCGCATAAAAAATTATGTGATTACTTATAATATTGGTTATTTTTTAGAAACTGATCTTGATCCAAAAGAAGTGTTCAATAAAGTTTTCACTTTACCTGAAAAATATTTGTCAAAAGCTAAAAAAATAAGATTAGACAAAAAAGGAAAAAAGAAAATGCCAGTAGTTGGCACGTCTGAGGCTTGGTTAAAAATTCAAGAAGACAAAGAAAAGAAACAAAAAGAGAAAGAGGAAAAATTAGCTAAGAAAAAAATGTTGCAAGAACAAAAGAAACAAATTGCTGCAGAAAAAAAGAAATTAGACGAGAAAATGAAAGAGATAGCATTAAAGATAAAATCTGAAAAGTGTTAATTATTTAAATAAAAAGTTTCATTTCATTTCTTTATGCGACCCGTTGTTTGAAAGTTCACTTTTTGAGCATCGGATTTAGGCCGCAAAGTGACCAATTTCAGGTCACTGAAATATAGTGAAATATTATAGGACAGGAGCCTATAATGAAAATATTATCGTACAATATGAATATGTTTCATTAAAATAAACATAGTCAGGTTATTTTTTACTACGTTCACACATTATAAACCAAAATGTCTGAAAATGTCAAATGTCTGAGTCTAAACGTTTTGATACAGAAAGATGTAATAACACCAGTAATTTTAGAAACTAAAGTGAGTATAACACCGATTTTCCAAAAAGTGAACTTTCAAACAACGGATCGCATAAAATATTGTATGTGCCAAGTCCGAGAAGTGTCAAGTCCGGTATGGGTAATTTCCACAATTTGCCTCTGAGTCTGCTGTGTCACAGAAGAACTCGTGTGAATTATCGCCCTCGCTGCGCTCGAGCGATAAATTCACACTCGTTCTCCTGTGACACAGCACACTCGATCGGCTCATATTAGAAATTACCCATACCGGATTGTGACACTTTTCGGACTTGATACATAAATAGCTATTGTTTGTTCACTATCTTTATAAATTTGTTCAATTTCTAAAAAGGTTATTCGATTCTAGGTAAATGTTTTATTTTCATATTTTTTTAGGAAATTATTCTAAGTGTGCTAAATAAATATATACTTTTATATTATACTTATTCACTAAGTTTTTACTATTATCAAAATGATGACGTTTATTAAAAAAAAAAGTGTAAAAGTCGTTAAACTTCGCAGTATTAATAAAAAATATCAATTCTTTATGAAAAGACGTTTTCATTATTCAACAAAATCCTTAGGCTCATATAATAATCATGTTTAAAGTGTGTTTCATAATAGGTACATTCTGAGATGAAACAGTAGGACATAGTAAAAAAAACGTGTTCCATAATCGGGACTGGTCGGCTATTGTAATGATTGTTAATAAAATAAAATTAATCTAACAAAAAAAATTATTTTAATCAATTTTCTATCCATTAATAGTTTATCTACAATATAATTTAAAAAACTTGGGTATTTTCATACATTTCGCGTTAAATTGAATAAAAATTCAAAGCTCGCCTGGATTTTGTTCCATTATATGTACATTTACCTTATTTTCTTCATTTTATTAAAATGATTTATCATTTATCATCTGACATATTAATAACCTTGGTGCTTTGACGAATTGCAGAGTCCTATATCGATGTGACGAAGCGGTGTCTAACACTGCGCTTCGTACTTTTGTATCCACGTACAGTACAAGCTTGGCCTTTCTTCATTTGCGTTATATTCTACAAATGTATTAAACCTACCTTACACAACTATCCTATAAGACTCGATAATAACAAAATTTTGCCTAACCCTAAGTAATATGTTATCTAATACTAGATCTCTAATTTAAAATGTCTAATACTGTATTCAATATCCGAAGTGTAGAGCTAGGCTCACGTTAACTGACCTATCAATGTCATGCTGAATATCCACCTTGAGATTTTAATGCTATATTCAATAAGTGAATTATAAAGCTACAACCCCCACGAAAAAAATATATATGCTAGGATATATGCATGGAATATATCCTAGCATATATGAAATTATATATGCTAGGATATACTCAAATTTGCCCAAAGATATATCCTAGCATATATGTCAAGATCATATATTCTGGCATATATTCTAGCATATATTCCGGCATATATACTCCAGCATATATTTTTATCATATATTCTGGCATATATTCCGGCATATATTCTGGCATATATTACAGCATATATTCTGGCATATATTCTACCATATATTCTAGTATATATATATTGCTAGGATAAAAAAGCCAAAAATTCTTGATATGATTACGTGAAAAAATTAGCAGCAAATTTCTTTTTAAAATATTTATTTTATATATAAGACATAACGATACAAATTTTTCAAGTAAAAAATATCTATATTAAATATCTGTCTTTTCCGGTTTGTTTGAAACCTCCTGACATTTTGAGGTTTTCCGATAATGTAGCCAACATGTTATACATAACGTGAGTTGGCAATAATATTACTACCATCATTTACACTCAATTCGATTTCTTCAATTTCTTGGTCGTCAGTATTATTAACAGCCGATGATGAAGGCCCGGAGACATAATTCTTTCAGGTGCCTCAATTTTCCTCTCCAACATTTTAATTGAACCTAAAACAATTATGTATAATTAACTACCGAATTCATTATGCAAAAATTTATAATTTGAATGAATTGATAATTTGAATAATGCAATTGGCTCTCACCGGACACTTCAATCACTATTGCGTGGAAACATTTCCAGCCACCTGGTGCCATTTTCTCCGTATCGTCCCATTCAACCATACGTATACATTTTTTTCGGATCATGATCTTCGCTCAAAAATTCTTCGAAATCAAAATCCTTAATGTCTTGAATATCGATCCCTGGCGTCGTCTTCTTGTCATAAGAATACCCACATTTTTTAACGATCAAATAATTAATTAATCAATTATTTATTAAACCCGTTCACCTCCGCCAGCCGTATATGTTTTGACAATCAACAATTGAAGATGAGCAAATCCTGACTCTGTGACAACGCTAAATTGAAAAATAAAAAACCCTCGTCGGTAGCGCCTGATCGGTAGTTAGCGTTATCACAGAGTCAGGATTTGCTCGTCTTCAATTGTTGATTGTCAAAACATATAGGGCTGGCGAAGGTGAACGGGTTTAATAAATAATTAATTAATTAATTATTTGGTCATTAAAAAATGTCGGTATTCTTATGACAAGAAAACGACGTCAGGGATCGATATTCAAGACATTAAGGATTTTGATTTCGAAGAATTTTTGAGCGAAGATCATGATCCGAAAAAAATGTATACACGTATGGTTGAATGGCACGATACGAAGAAAATGGCACCAGGTGGCTGGAAATGTTTCCACGCAATAGTGACTAAAGTGTCCGGTGAGAGCCTATTGTATTATTAAAATGATCAATTCATTCAAATTATAGATTTTTGCATAATGAATTCGGTAGTTAATTATACATAATTGTTTTAGGTTCAATTAAAATGTTGGAGAGGAAAATTGAGGCACCTGGAAGAATTATGTCTCCGGGCCTTCATCATCGGCTGTTAATAATACTGCCCTGCTCAAAATCCCAGACAGAAAACCGGACAGGCGGAATTGTATCCGCCTGTATACGTCCGAGTTCTGGTTTTTGTGTACCTGGAAACTTCTGGTCCTGTCCGGAATTTTGACGGTCCAATATTTTCTCGTGTCAGCATTCCTATCGGGTTTTATCTGGAAAGTAACCCCACCCTAGGCATTTTTCCTGTATGGTTCGATCCGGATCCATTTTCAAAAAATTGAAGTTTTTTCTTTTTTTTTTTTCGTTTTTTTTTTTTTTCTTTTTTTTTTTTCGTTTTTTTTTTTTTTTTCGTTTTTTTTTTTTTTTTCGTTTTTTTTTTTCGTTTTTTTTTTCGTTTTTTTTTCGTTTTTTTTTTTTCGTTTTTTTTTCGTTTCTTTTTTCGTTTTTTTTTTCTTTTGTTTTTCGTTTTTTTTTTCTTAAGTATATAGATGATATTTTCCGCCTGTATATATACTCACCAACTCCGATAAGTGGTACTCGCGAGAATATCGAAAGCGGTGGTCGCCGCCTTACGAGAAAATATTGAAGTAATGTACATTAAATGGAAACCGAAAAGGTACGGACAGAGCCCCGATTCCAACTTTGAAAATCTTTGTCCGTATCTATCCGGTTTCGGTCACGCAAATCATAACGTGATTACATTTACATCAAATCTTCAAAGTTGGAATCGGGGCTCTGTCCGTATCTATCCGGTTTCGTACCCGCAAATCATAAAGTCATTAAATTTACATCAAATCTTCAAAGTTGGAATCGGAGGGCTGTCCGTATCCATCCGGTTTCGGTCCCGCAAATCATAACGTGATTATCAATTGATACGGCACGAAATCGGATAGAGCCCCAATTCCAACTTGGAATATTAGCTGTATTGATAATCACATCTTCAATACTCCGGTTATGATTTGCGGGACCGAAACCGGATAGGTATACGGATAGAGCCCCGATTCCAACTTGGAAAATTTGATGTAAATAATCACGTTATGATTTGCGGGACCGAAACCGGATAGGTACGGACAGAGCTCCGATTCCAACTTGGAAAATTTGATGTAAATAATCACTTTATGATTTGCGGGAACGAAACCGGATGGGTACGGACAGAGCCCCAATCCCAACTTGGAAAATTTGATGTAAATAATCACGTGATGATTTGCGGGACCCAAACCGGATAGATACAGACAGAGCCCCGATTCAAACTTAGAATATTAGCTGAGGTAATGCGCTTGTTCCGGAAACAGTCCAGACAAAACCAGTCTAAAAACCAGATTAATTTTTTCAACCGACAATATGCCGATTGGTCCGGATAAGTTACCCCGTCGCGGATTTTCCGAGCCGGATTGAATGCCGACAAAGCTCGTGCAGAATCCAGACAGGAATTTTCGACCGGATAGGGTACAGACCACAGACAGACAGATACGCGATCTGGTCTTGTCTGGAAACTTGTCCGAAAAGCTATCCGCTCCTGTCGATTTCAGTCTGGGATTTTGAGCAGGGTGACGATCAAGAAATTGAAGAAATTGAATTGAGTGTAAATGATGGTAATATTATTGCCAACGCACGGTATATATAACATGTTGGCTACATTACCGGAAAACCTCAAAATGTTAGGAGGTTTCAAACAAACCGGAAAAGACAGATATTTAATATAGATATTTTTTACTTGAAAAATTTGTATCGTTATGTCTTATATATAAAATAAATATTTTAAAAAGAAATTTGCCGCTAATTTTTTCACGTAATCATATCAAGAATTTTTGGCTTTTTTATCCTAGCAATATATATACTAGAATATATGGTAGAATATATGCCAGAATATATGCTGTAATATATGCCAGAATATATGCCGGAATATATGCCAGAATATATGCTAGAATATATGCTAGAATATATGATAAAAATATATGCTGGAGTATATATGCCGGAATATATGCTAGAATATATGCCAGAATATATGATCTTGGCATATATGCTAGGATATATCTTTGGGCAAATTTGAGTATATCCTAGCATATATAATTTCATATATGCTAGGATATATTCCATGCATATATTCTAGCATATATATTTTTTTCGTGGGGGAATTACGTGTACTAACCTCCTTATTTGATACCAAATCTCTTATTTGACATGATCAATAATATTATTATCTAATATCGAAAGTGTCATGCCAGAATTACGTGACCAATCTACAAGCTTTATACCGATACGATTTCTGAATTTAACTTAAATATTATTATACTTTTATTATCAAGATTAGAATAAAATTCACTTTAAAGCCTAAATATATAAAGTTGATGAATATTTCACTCGAAGCACAAGTGGAATTTTGGAGATTCAATGCTTCAGATATTATTTCACAAGTCCTTCTTCTTCTTCTTCTTCCTGTATGGTTATATCCTATTGAGCCAGAGCTAGAGGCAAGTACCAAATTTCACAAATCCACGTCAACAATTCTATACGAAAAAAGTATGGCGACTAGAATCAGCGTCGTCTCGCGTCGTCCCCCACTCGTTATCGGTCAACCATCAGCGCCCCCAGCCCTATAACCCAGTTTGAGTAGGAACTAAAACACAGGACCGACCGCCCCATATAAGGACGTTTCACCCCCGGCCAGACCTGACCAGACCTGGCACTGGCCAAGGAACGCGGAATTGGCAAAACTAGCCAGCGCCGAGGCAGAGCCTGTAGAGATCACGCTAGGCAGTGAATCTCTTCAGGCGCTGGACAGTAGCCTGGCATCCCAGTTCAATTTTCTGCACGGGCCCCTACAATTACGTATGGCACTACAGGGTGGTCAGTTCCAGGTAGTGGTTTGTCGTTAGGGATATTTATCGTGCCATTATAAATTTTATTTCCGAAAGTTGAATTTGTCAAAATACCACCATCGCTACTTTTTCCAAATGCACCAACACCCTGGTAGAAAATTGAGCAGAATATGACCAGAATCTGTTGAGTTTTCTGGTGAGTGGGCAGATTCTGGTCAGATTTTCTGGCCAGATACCTCATCAATTCGACGACAGTTTCTGACCAGAATGACATATGTATCTGGGCAGATTCTGTTGAAGGATCTGATGAACGAATCTAAGGTGTAATTCGAGGTTATGTTAGAAATGTAGGTAATTAAAAAGTTTCATAACATCAAGGTGAGAAGATTTTTTGTGGAAAATAATTTATTATGTTCAAATAATATTAATAATCGTAATAATTTTTAAATTATATATCAAAAATAATAAAGCTTTTAGATGAGAAAAATTAACGGACGATCCGGGAATCGAACCCAGGAACCACGGAAGCCTATCCGGGGACTTACACCCGTGACCACCTAGCTCGCCCACAGATCGCCGCAATTTTTCTCATCATATTCTTGTGTTCAAATGTGTTTGTGAGTTGTTTTGATTCTTGAGATTGTAACACACTGATATCCGCAAGGCAAAGTTGTATACACTATTACACCTGTATGACGGGATGTGTCACGACCAGGTTGAGATGAGTTTATTGCATACTGCGGCCTGTTTTTGTTGCGACTTTATTTTTATTAACCAATTATTTGAATTCAATTAATTAGTTACATTTTTTCTACCTCTGAGTATTTTTTTAATCGAAATTTTTTTTTTTTTTTTTTTTTTTTTTTTTTTTGATGAGAAAAATTAACGGACGATCCGGGAATCGAACCCAGGAACCACGGAAGCCTATCCGGGGACTTACACCCGTGACCACCTAGCTCGTCCACAGATCGCCGCAATTTTTCTCATCATATTCTTGTGTTCAAATGTGTTTGTGAGTTGTTTTGATTCTTGAGATTGTAACACACTGATATCCGCAAGGCAAAGTGGTATACACTATTACACCTGTATGACGGGATGTGTCACGACCAGGTTGAGATGAGTTTATTGCATACTGCGGCCTGTTTTTGTTGCGACTTTATTTTTATTAACCAATTAATTGAATTCAATTAATTAGTTACATTTTTTTCTACCTCTGAGTATTTTTTAATCGAAAATTTTTGATGAGAAAAATTAACGGACGATCCGGGAATCGAACCCAGGAACCACGGAAGCCTATCCGGGGACTTACACCCGTGACCACCTAGCTCGCCCACAGATCGCCGCAATTTTTCTCATCATATTCTTGTGTTCAAATGTGTTTGTGAGTTGTTTTGATTCTTGAGATTGTAACACACTGATATCCGCAAGGCAAAGTTGTATACACTATTACACCTGTATGACGGGATGTGTCACGACCAGGTTGAGATGAGTTTATTGCATACTGCGGCCTGTTTTTGTTGCGACTTTATTTTTATTAACCAATTAATTGAATTCAATTAATTAGTTACATTTTTTTCTACCTCTGAGTGTTTTTTAATCGAAAATTTTTGATGAGAAAAATTAACGGACGATCCGGGAATCGAACCCAGGAACCACGGAAGCCTATCCGGGGACTTACACCCGTGACCACCTAGCTCGCCCACAGATCGCCGCAATTTTTCTCATCATATTCTTGTGTTCAAATGTGTTTGTGAGTTGTTTTGATTCTTGAGATTGTAACACACTGATATCCGCAAGGCAAAAAAATACTCAGAGGTAGAAAAAAATGTAACTAATTAATTGAATTCAATTAATTGGTTAATAAAAATAAAGTCTGTTGTAATTTGTTTATTTAACTCCCGTTACACAAGGAATGGGGAATTAAAAGGGTTGTTCCCAGAGGTGATCTTTGACAATCACTCTAAGTGCTTGATAGTGACAAAGTAGTTTTTATTTAATACTTAATATTTAAACAAGTACAAAAGAAATGCGTTTGGGACACTTGTCCCGGTTCGAGTCTGAGTATTCGGAGATAGCCTCCGCTTGTTCAATGTCAGCTCAAGACTGAAGCGCGGCTCCGTCTTTAGCCTAATTTATAACTTACATAATGCTTACTCGATTATTGGCGTAACCTGCAATGCGATGCGCTTTGTCGCATTCCAGGTCATGCCTTGCTTAATTATTTAGGATAGCCTAATTACGAAATGTAATGGAATGTTGAGTAACAATTCTCAACATCCCTCCCCCCTTAGGAGAATAGGCCTCCGGACTATTTTGTTCTAATTAACAAATTTCCTTAGTCTTAACCTTATTTGCTAATCTTACTTTAACCCAAACCCGGCTTTATTATTTTGATATTAGATACAATAATTTATTTGTGGTTACTTATATATCATACATATTACATATACTCTTATCCCAATTCATTACATGTTTCTTACTAGTAAAAACCCATTCATAATTTAATGCTGATTACGTCGTACCCGTGATAGACGAGTTACGTTTAAAATTGATAACAGTTTCCCTGGCCATCGGAACCCGTTTCCGCGGTTGCGGAGGCTCCGGTGCCACTGTTTGTCGTGACGTTTCTTTACATCTAAATTTACCTGTAGATACACATTTATAGATTATATAACCTATCATGCCTATTAATACTATTCCACATATTGGATACAAAGGTGCCACGTACGGCAGGTGCCGCCTGTGACTATTGTTCTTATCGTCTAATTCCTTATGTAGGTTCTCAAGGCTAGTTCCCAATGAGTTTAGCTCGTTTGCGTCTCGCAGGACGCTCTTGAGTACTACACTGACACCTTTATCGTTAGACTTCGGGATTGCCTCCCAGTCTGTTTCGTGGAGACTCAGATTGTACGGCGGCAAATAACTGAATTCCTGGTTACTCTGATATTGCCGTAATGTCTCCATACGAAAATCCTTCGCAGTTACAGCGCATTTCCCGTTGAGAGTTAACTTGCCAGTGCCTACTAATGTTTCGCGCGCCGAAGGCAACCCTTCGCAAGCTACTGTGATTGCCTCGGCCTCTGGCGCTACGTATACCCAGGTTCCTGGTCTCTGCAAAACTAAAACTATTGCCTTATTTACCCTAACTATTCTTTTAGGACATTGTGAAAGTTCAACGTCCAACTTCGAGAGGATTGCAATTTCACAGGGTGAACCTATTCCTATCGAATTTGTGGGGCGCCTTGGGTCACACAAATAATGCTCGCCTAATCGCTTACAAGTTCCTAAATCTGCCTCTCTCATTTGCAGATAATTTCTATATTCGTGGTCCACCACTGCTAATTCCTCCGTCGTCTCCAGATAGCAATACGTATTATTTTGTGCCCTGACAGGCAGAGGATATACCTTATTGATGCTGTACTCCTCGCTACCTATCAGAGGTATTTCTATTACTGTAACTACTGTGTCTTCTCTTCCATAAGATTTAATATCTGCGACTGTCATCAGCAATGACACTCCTGGTCGCGTCAACGGTATGGGAAAGCTATGCCCTGCCGGCAGGTGCGGTAGTGCCGACGAAAGGTACTCTAGTATTTTAGCTGGTGTAAGCACCGTAGGGTTGATAATACCCCTTTTAATTTCCGTTAAGAATTGTACTAGGTCCTTCACATCGCTCAGTAGCGCATCTACTATTAGGCCTATTGCCTCTATGTGCTCGTCAAGGTTTTGTCTCGCTGCCGTTCGTTCTATACCGTTCGAGAGACTGATGTTGAGTTGTTTGGTTATCTCGAGCAAGGTTTTCTCATTCTCCTCCACTACCCTCATGGTGTTGTTAAACACTCCTAGCGTCGAGGATACGATTTGGATTTGCTTGCTCATTGTCTTTTTTAAGTTGGCTTGATCTTCCCGAAGATCATCGATCTCTTGATCTATTCTAGCCGCGTCTGCTGCATCCATAGTCCCGAACAAGGATTTTGCTATCGAGCCTAGACCGTCTATTAAACCTCGGCGCTTTCGTGCCGGCCCGACGCATGTGACGTCGCGAACTAGTTGCAAGCCCCTATCAACTTTATCTAATAAGTTTTCTACCGATTCGCTCAAAGTCTCACATAAAAGCGAGCCCGCGTTATCTGGACCCTCGCATGTTCTGCGTATGTTGTTTAGATGCGCATTCACGTTTTCTTCTCTTTCGAACACCGTGCGGAGGTCCATGTCTATCACTAAGCTCCACCTATCTTTGTACACTTGCAGTGTCCCTATTTTCTCGAAGAATACGCCTGGATTATCCCTGAATCTCTCGATCTTGTAAGATGAACTGATTTCTCCTTTTGCCAGCGCCATCGCCAGCAATGATCTGCAAGTTAATTTGGACATTAATACTAAAGTATCCCCTCCCTTTGTTATATCGTAAAATTTGTAAGGAATAATGTGAGGGGTAGGATAGGGGTCGAGTATATGCTTTGCTCCTTCTAGTCAATGTTCTACGAACAACTTCAATCTGTTGGCGTGAACCTTGGTCTCCTTCCGACCCTTTCGGATGGTGTAGTTGACATCCGAATCCTTTTTCGTGATCTCGTATGGACCTACATACTTCGGCGTTAATTTCGCCGATCTTCCTCGCCGAACCGTCTCATCAAGCAGAAGAACCTTATCTCCCGGCTGAAATTTGGTCTCCACCGTTTTCTTGTCGTAGTATGATTTCGCTTTTCCCTTGGCCGCTTCCAAATTTCCTTTTGCTTGGAGATGAGCTGCCCTAAGCCTTTCGCGTAGTTCCTGGACGTAGTCGTCATACGCGTAAGTAAGTCTCGGCGCTTGCTTTACCGATGATGGTATTTCCGCTGGATGCCCGAAAACAAGTTCGTGCGGCGTGAACCCTGTCGCAGTGTGGGGGGTTGTGTTGTACGTGAACATAGCGTACGGCAACCACTCATCCCAGTTGCTTTGGTCCTCTTCGATATAATTCTTTAGATATTCTGCTAGTGTTCTGTGTGATCGTTCCAGCGCTCCGTTAGATTCTGGATGATACGCTGTTGTCTGAATTTTCTCGATTTTCAAGAGTTTACACATATTCTTAAATACATTGCTCAAAAAATTAGTTCCCTGATCAGTAAGGATTACTTTGGGAGTTCCATATTCGCATATAATATTTTTTACGAATTCTCTAGCCACTGTGGAAGCTTCTTGGTCAGCCACTGGTATAGCTTTGCTAAATTTGGTTAAAGCATCTTGGAACGTGAGTACATACTTATTACCTGAATTAGTTTCAGTCAATGGTCCCACGATGTCCAGTGCACATTTTTCGAAGGCTTTCGAGGGAGTGTCGGTGATTATCATGGGTGCTTTCGGCTTTCTCTGTGTTTTATTTTTCTGACATTTTTCGCATCTGCCTATGTAGTCTTCTATTTCCTTGCGCATTTTCGGCCACCTGTGTTCCATCTTTATTCGTTCCAGTGTACGCGATACGCCTTGGTGCCCCCCCATGGGTGCGTCGTGATATTCGTACAAGATCTTTTTCCTCTTGTCTTCCGTGTATTCCGGTTCCGATTCATCCTCTTCTTCTTCTTCTTCTTCTTTCTTTTCCTCTTCTTCTTCTTCTTCTTCTTCTTCTTCTTCTTCTACTTCTTCTTCTTCTACTTCTGACATTACGGGAATCTTTGTACCTTCTAAAGGTTTATCCTCTTCGAATTCCTGGCTATTGCTGTAAATCTTATATATTCTGCTGAGTGCGTCTGCGTTCGTATTCAGTTTTCCAGGTTTGTAGACTACATCATACTCGTGTTCGGCAAGTTTTAATCTCATTCTCAGTAACCTTGATCCAGGATCCTCGATTTTGAAAATCCATTTAAGAGGGAGGTGATCCGTGATCACAGTGAAATGCGTCCCATATACGTATGGTCTGAACTGTCTAGTCCCGAAGACGATTGCTAACATTTCCCTCTCGGTTGTCGAGTAATTTCTTTCAGCTTTGTTAAGCGTTCGGCTTGCGTATGCTATAGGTAAATCTTGCCCTATTGGTCCCTGAGAGAGTATTGCTCCAATTGCCTTGTCGGATGCATCTGTTGTTATCAAGAAAGGTTTTGTGAAATCCGGATATTTTAGGATGGGTGCCGTAATTAGCTTTGATTTTAGTGTTTCAAATGCGCTCTCTTCTACCGTTGTCCACTCGAACTTGCGTCCCTTCTGTGTTAGTTGCGTTAACGGTCGTGCTATGCTTGAAAATCCCTCTATGAATCTTCTGTAATAACCTGCTAGCCCTAAAAATGACTGTACTTGCTTAACGTTTGTCGGACTCTTAAATTTTTTGACGTCCGCAATTTTCGAGGGGTCTGGTAGGATTCCCTCCGAGGTTATCACATGCCCTAAATAGCTAGTCTCTTTCCGAAGAAACTGACATTTGTCCGGCTGAAGGATGAGATTGCTCTCCTGCAGTCGCTTTAGTACCTCGATGAGCCTATCGTTGTGCTCTTTGAGTGTTGCTCCATGAATTACAATATCGTCTAAATAAACGTAGCATTTAGATGCTTGTAAACCTGCTAAAACGGTGTTCATCAAACGTTGGAATGTCGCTGGCGCATTCTTCATTCCGAATGGCATTGAATTATACTCATAATGCCCATGTGCTGTTGAGAAAGCAGTTTTTTCCTTGTCTTCTTCGGCCATCGGAATTTGATGAAATCCCGAGGCGAGGTCTAATGTAGTAAAGTACTTCGCTTTTCCTAACTGATCCAATATTTCTGTAATATTTGGCAAGGGATACGAATCTCCTACCGTTATCTCGTTTAATTTTCTATAGTCGACGACTACTCTAAATTTCTGTTTCCCTGATGCGTCAGGTTTTTTCGGTACTACCAGGAGCGGTGCGTTCCATTGGCTGCGACTCGGTCGTATTATGTTACTCTCTAACATGGCTTCTATTTGCTTGTTTATCTCTTGTTTCTGCGATTCAGGTAGACGGTATGGACGAACATTAATCGGTTTTCCCCCATCCGTTAGTGTTATTGTATGACTGGTCGCGTTGGTAACGCCTAGCTTATCCCCCGGTAAATAGAAAATTTCGCTATACTTCTCGCATATCTCAAGTAGAGTATTTCTCTCCTCCTCGTTGAGATGATCTGTGCGAATAGTATCATGCACTAGCTTGATTCGTTGTCTGCCCGTCTTACCAGTAAGTAGTCTTATGCAGGCCGTCTCTTCTTCCTTCGTTTCGTTATTTTCTTCGCATAACTCCTCCAATTCCACGGTAGGCGTCTCCAATATCACCTCGTGATTGTTTAGGTTTAAAATGTCTACTATGCATTCTTGGTTCGCCGGTTTAGTTAAGCAACTTCCTAGGTATACTCCGTCGGCGAGTTCCTTTTTCTCTACAATGCCGATGAACTCGCTTTTTGTCTTCACACTGACCTTCCTTATTGTTCGCGGCGCTAACCTAATTTTCTCCGTTTTCAACGGTCGTAAGAGTTCGAAACGCTGCCCGTGTATGAAAAATGCATGAGCGCTTTTACCTATCGCGGCTTCATGATCCTCTATGAAATCTATTCCAATGATGCCGTCAGCATCTAGACTGAAATCGTCTCTTACCACAAAAAAGGGATGTTCAATGGTTCTATCTTTCAATGGAATTGTTAATATGACTTTACAAAGTGCTTCAACAACGCCTTGTCCTATTCCTGATAGACTTGTCGTTTCTTCTAAGACTGGCAAATCATCTTTCAACATTCCTATTTTAATAATGCTGGCGTCAGCACCAGAGTCTACTAAAAGAGTCATATTTTCTTTAGTGGTTCCGCTCGCCTTTAACTCTATTCTGTTCCGACTTGCTCTATTTGCGTTGGCGACGTTCATTGATTTGTACGATCCTGCATTCCTCGTCGATTGCTGTGATCCTTCGTATCCTGCGTTTCTACTATATGAATTTTGGGAGTAGCCCGTACTAGTTTTCTGGTTTTCGCCTGATCCGCTACCGTTATTTCCTGATCGTCGTTCATCGCGACGTATTCTATCCCTACAGTCTTTGTATAGATGTCCTCTGCGTTTGCAAAAATTACATACTAGTTCTACACGATGTACCGAACTACTCTGTCCTGCTGTAGGTAACGATCGCTTGTATTTTGTCTGGGTACAGTCCCGTGCAAAATGTCCCATCTGATTACACTTCAGACACTTTACTGTTGAAGTATTCCTATCGCCCGGCTGGTTAGTCCGTCGATTTATAGAGCTTACGCCGTTTTGCGATTTTTCTTCCTCTTCCGCGCCCTTTATCGAAGCCGAAAGTTCCGTGAAATGGTATGATTTTACGATCGTTCTCAAATTATAATTTAGCCCGTTCTCAAAAATGGCTAGTGTTTGGTATTTGAGTAGGTCTTCTATTCCTTTTTTTTCCGCTGCTACTTCTGTCCTAGCTCCGCATGCTCTAATAAGATCCATCATAAGACGCGTAACCCTTTTTCCGTAATCATGCGTATTTTCACTTGTTTTTTGTCTACTTGAAAATAATTCTACCAACAGTGCTGGCGTAGAGCTTTTAACTCCGTACAATGCCAAAAGCTCGGCTTTTAGCTTTTCGAAAGAATCTATATCTTTATATCTAAGTTCCATGGCTGCTTCGCCCTGTATCTTTGTTTTTAGGACCAGTTCTAACACGCCTGGTTTCCGATTTGGATTTACTTTATCCTTCGCATACTCGATCGTTTGCAATAAATCGTCCACTTTACGTGGTTCGCTTCCATCGAAAACGTTGACCATCTGTCGTACTTCCTTCAATGTCAAGTAGTCCGGCATCTTGGTTGCTGTCTGTTGCTTTGATTCTTTCTCGTCAGGAACCGATCCCGGAATGGTTATTGTCTCCTGGGATGCTGTTTGGGCTTGGTCAGGAAAAAAGGAAGTGCCTGGTTTAGGCTTTGGGGAAGGAGTTGGCTGTCCTTTTCTATTGCTTTTAATAAACGCTCGTAAAGTTGCCCTAATCTCCTCTACCGTGTTTGAGTCATCGACTGCTAGCCCGTATCTTTCGCAAACTTGTAGGAGGACCTCTTTCCGAATCTCCTGTATCCACCCGGTGTGACCTTGCGCGATAAGTTCCTCAATTTTATTCCATGTAGCAGACATCTACTCTAATCAAAAATTCTAATTCAAGCCTGATGAGCCTGAACTGATTCGTTACTTTGACGGAAAAATATCTAAAATTCCTTGCACTCTCTAAACACGATAATTTTCTAATGCTCGCACGCTTCTAACTGGCAGTTAGCTCTCAATAACAATGTTTGCGGCTTATATACTAAAACTGCGAAAGATTTCAAATTGACTTACACAAAAATGAATATCTTCATCTTGCTTCTTCCGCTTCCGCTGGGCTGTTGCTGACCCTCTGATTCCTTTGGTGCTGCTGAATCGCTGTGTGCTGCTGCTGCTGTAGGTACCCCGTGTTGGTTCCTTTGCCTTGGCCACGAATGCTGCGTGCTGTAGCTCTTTCTTTGCGATGTATCTTTCACTAGGTTACAACGACTGCGTGTTGCACCTTTAACTTTCTTCTTTTTTACTTATTTATTTTTTATTTCACTTTTCTACTTTTCTTTAAATGTCAACTATCTTGCAAGCTCTGGTTTATCCGCTAGACCGCTGCCACCAATGTTGTAATTTGTTTATTTAACTCCCGTTACACAAGGAATGGGGAATTAAAAGGGTTGTTCCCAGAGGTGATCTTTGACAATCACTCTAAGTGCTTGATAGTGACAAAGTAGTTTTTATTTAATACTTAATATTTAAACAAGTACAAAAGAAATGCGTTTGGGACACTTGTCCCGGTTCGAGTCTGAGTATTCGGAGATAGCCTCCGCTTGTTCAATGTCAGCTCAAGACTGAAGCGCGGCTCCGTCTTTAGCCTAACCCAAGTAGAGTTTCACAATCGGCCGAATACTGGGCCAACACCGCATCCAACGGTTTAAGTGCAGGCCCAGCGACGGCGGCCAATACCGATCCAATACTGGTAATTAGTTGGGATGATAAGTTCGGTCCAACGTATGGCTATCGACATTGGGCCAGTATAAATTACCAACATAGAATCAACATTTTTTGTTTTTGTTTATTTTCGATATTATCCGGACAAAAAATATTTTTTTCACCAATAGTTGATTCTTTTTTGAGCGGTAGAGCACAGTTAATATTCCAGGATGTTGGAAATCATCTTTTCACAGACTATTTAGATTTATTCATGTGGGTCACCCATCCGAATTCTGGTCGCCGTTGAAATTGCTTAACTTCGTTGATCATCTGATGTCCGGTGTCTATCTGGATCTAATCGTCGCCTTTTATATTCCTTCACACTTTTCGACTCGATAGGTAAACTTTGATTGATGAGGATCTACATCAATACGTAGGGGAGACCGGGGCAAATTGAACCATGAAAAGTTTAAAGTGATGAAACAATTTATTTTCACAATCAATTCTTTCGTAAATAATTTTGAGATGGGCTTTGATCTTTAATAAACATCAATCGATTATAAGAATTAGTCATTTTAAGTAAATGTTATTATTAAAAACAATTATAATAAATGAGTCAAAAAGGTTTAGTTTGCCCCAGAACTGGGGTAAATTGAACTTGAGTCGGGGCAAATCGAATTTATGCAGAAAAATATTAGAAAATAATTACTTACCAAATTTAAATTGTTTTGTTTGAAATAGTACAATATTCTATTGTAGTTATGTATTAAAATCTGGTCCAAATGTAAAAGAAATTTCATCTAATTAATTAATGAAAACTTATAACCCTTCTTGTGTCAGACAGGCAGGAATTTGAACGATGCGCATCTTTTACGCGCAACCTCCTTCAAAACCATTGTCTCACAGATAGTCATTTTACCCCGACCAATTTGCCCCAAAGCTATATTTTCAAAATAATATTTATTTCAACCGATATAACTAATGCTTTCAATATTGTTATAATTGTTGATGAATAGTTTAATAATTGCAGAAGTCGATAAAATAAATTTTAATCTAAAAACTTAATGAGAAGTACATGTAAACTAAGAATTAAAATCACAAAAATTATGGTTATAGAGAGCAGCAAAATATTCATTTCGCTATTTTTTCTCAGGAATACGAAAATTTTAAAACTCATCGATTTCTTTATTATCGCGATGATATTAGACTTCTTTATTTTTATTTTCACGTGTTTACATTTACCCATATCAGAATAATTACAGAAATTCAATTTACCCCGGTCTCCCCTACTTCAAAAAAATAAATGATAGCAAAATTTCACGGTCACTTCGAAGATTTTTGATGATTAAATATTATACTTTTATTCGATTGCATAGAAACATTCTTTTTCCGGTGAATTCGGTGAAAGTGTTAGTAAATTTAATATATTGAGTGTGTCCCGAATTGAGACGAACTCATCAATAAGTTTAATCGTTAAAAAAATTGATTTGTACATTCTGTGATTCAGCTCAATTCAAGATGAGAATATACAATTTTCAAAGCATTGATTCGGATTGCATACAGCGAAAAAAAAACTAATTGCGTTTCGGTTCTTATTTTCCGTGATTTTTTTTAACAATTCACTCGAGTCGGAAAAATTATGCTGATTGATTCGGATTGATTCGGACCTCACTTAAAGCGACAACGAGTTGTCATTTATACTATCACCCCAACCGACTGCACCCAATACTACGCCAGTTTCAGATTTTCAGTATTGGCAATTTTACCTCTACCATGTATTGGACCGGGCCTGCATTTCTATACTTGACCAGTATATTAAACCAACGCTGGCCCAGTATTGTGAGTAATACGCCACCAGTACTGGGCCAGCGTTGATTCGCATTAGTTGGTTCCCGGTGCAGTGCCAGTATTGGGCCGTATTGTCAACTATGGCAAACTCTACCTGGGAATTTATAACTTACATAATGCTTACTCGATTATTGGCGTAACCTGCAATGCGATGCGCTTTGTCGCATTCCAGGTCATGCCTTGCTTAATTATTTAGGATAGCCTAATTACGAAATGTAATGGAATGTTGAGTAACAATTCTCAACAAGTCGCAACAAAAACAGGCCGCAGTATGCAATAAACTCATCTCAACCTGGTCGTGACACATCCCGTCATACAGGTGTAATAGTGTATACAACTTTGCCTTGCGGATATCAGTGTGTTACAATCTCAAGAATCAAAACAACTCACAATAAAGCTTTTACTATGATGAAAAAAAATTCGACAGCTTCGAATGAAAAATAACAACAATTATTATAGTGTTAACGACATCGTCGCCGGGAGTTGTCTTCACACAACATACGCTTTCGTTATCTGTAACCAAGACCACCGCTACGTCGGTTTCGTCCTCTAGGTCGACCGCTACGTCGCTTTTCGTCCTCCAGGTCCACCGCTACGTAGTTAATAACTTACTGAACAATGATGCATGAATTATCAACGTCGTGTGTACAACATCAATTGTTTATCAATAATTAATTACAATCGGTCGACCTGGAGGACGGAAACTACGGTGCGGTCGACCTAGAGGACGAAAACTACGGTGCGGTGGACCTAGAAGACGGAAACTACGGTGCGGTGGACCTAGAACATGAAAACTACGTAGCGGTGGACCTGGAGGACAAAAACTACGGTGCGGTGGACCTAGAAGACGGAAACTACGGTGCGGTGGACCTAGAGCATGAAAACTACGTAGCGGTCGACCTTGAGGACGAGAACTACGATGCAGCCAACCTAGAGGACGAAAACTACGTAGCGGTGGACCTGGAGAACGGAAACTACATAGCGGTCGACCTGGAGGACGAAAACTACGTCGCGGTCGACCTGGAGGACGAAAACTAAGATGCGGTCAATAACGAAAGCGTATGTTGTACAAAGACAACTCCCGGCGACGACGTCGGTGACACTCATAATTAACTGCAACTTGAATGCCATATGGTGAAAGAATTTATCACTAGATTTAATCATTTATTTTTGTTTTACTGAAAATTGACCTGCCACGAGTTAACAGTTACAGTTACATATAACCTCAAAAGTACGTGATATTAATGGTTCACCAGATTCTGGTCAGATTCTGACCAGATACCCCTGAATATCTGGGCAGATTCTGCCCAGATTGTCTGACCATAAGATGACGAATGGCCAGAAAATCTGGTCAATTTTCTACCAGGGCATCTAAGGCGATAAAACGATAGTCGGCGTCTACAAGTGCCATAAGCACTATACTAAACGACTTTTTGTAATTAAAGTACATCGAGCCGCTGTTCGCGGGTGCTTGAATTACTACGTGCTTTCCGTCTAGTGCACCTATACAATTTGGAAAATTCCACTGTTCTTCGAAACGCTGTGCAATCCTGAGCCATCCATCCTCATCCGGAGTTGGAAGTACTTTTGGGGAGAGCCGATTCCAGATTGACTCGCAGGTCTCGTGCACAATTTGGCGCACTGTCGACTCTCCCATCCTATAGCTTGAGGCTATGCTTGCAATTGAATCGCCTGTGCTCAGAAATCTGAAACGTAAATTATACTTGATGCATTTTCTCGAAATATATGCGAGCTACGATGAAATTTTATTGACAAATTATTCTTTTTCTCGCCTACCTGAGACACACTACCAGCCGTTGCTCAGGTCCTATTGGTCGCCGGAAAGCAGTGTTTTCTTTGGTGATGTCCACCGTAACATAGCTAAGCAGTTCTCGAAATTTGGTATAGGACATCCGAAAGTATTTGAAAAATTTTGATGGGTCACGAACGAGATGCGGAAACAACGTATAATATTCGCCATGACGACTTCTATCGATACACATATCGTGTACCCACTTGCGCTTCACACCACGTTGTTCTTCCTTCTCGACTTCCTCTAATTCGAGGGCAACTAAAATCGCTTCCTCGTCGGAACTATCTAGATCCATAATTGCACTATTTTTTAGTATTCAGAAACTCAGCAGAGTGAATGTCTGTTTGCTGTGTATTTGTCATGGCAATTTAAAAAAAAATAGATGAACTAACAACCCTGTATGTTGAATTGTGCA
The DNA here is from genome assembly GCA_943736025.1 of Tenthredo mesomela. NCBI lineage: Eukaryota > Metazoa > Arthropoda > Insecta > Hymenoptera > Tenthredinidae > Tenthredo > Tenthredo mesomela. Next base: position 28,177,898 of record OX031014.1, on the reverse strand, counting down.
AAAAGTAATCGACGATATATTCCACGCTTTTGTTAATTTGTTTGAAAAAAACATCAGACGTATTTGACCATAAAAAAGTATGGACGAAGAAACTCTAACTTTAACGGTTGAAAGCCATAAAATATTGTGGGATATGCGAGACCCACATTATTCGAATAACCATCGGCGGGAAAATGGCTGGCGAGAAATTTCAAAAGCCATGAAAGAAACACGTAAGTCTAAAACCAATATATGCATAATAGTGTTGTTCATACTATTATTTGCATAGCAAATAATAGTAATAATAATTATTATTATTATTATTATTATTATTATTATTATTCATGTAGCTGATGCATGCAAAGTTTTGTGGAGAAAATTGAGAGATGCGTACAGAAAAGCCAGGAAGAATCGGAAGACAAAGAGCGGGCAGGCAGCAGTTCATTACAAGCCATGGAAATGGGAGAAGGAGATGAAATTTTTGGACGTGTGCATGGACGAGCGGGAAACAATAGGCAACATTGAAACGGCTGTGATGTCGAATGGCGATGCTGCAGGTAGCGGAGACGCAAGATATGAAACGGAAATCACCTTCGATAATTCGGGTTAGTGTGATTCAATTTCAAATGACTTTTTGCGCATTTAAAAAAAAATATGTATAAGAAAAACGAACTGAAAACATAAATGTTAAATTTTCAGGTGCAGGTTACAGTGGAGGACCGATAAGAACGTGCCATGCAGAAGAATTTTTGGAACCGACTGCGTCGACTGGTCAATCGGCACCTAAAAAAAGAAAACTGCCCCAAATCGCGAAACCACCGTCTCAGGTTGCGAATGCACTCGTGACATATTTTCAGGAAAAAGACGCAGCGAAAATTAACAACACCGGCAACTCGACTAGTTCATTAAAAAAATTATTCATTTCAATAGCAGAGACTGTTGAGACATTGCCCGCGCAGTTTCAGGTGGAAATAAAGTCCAAATTTTTCAACATCCTTACCGAATACGAGATGCGAGCACTGAATTCATCAAATTCATCAAATTCACTTCCAACACCCGTTGTTTGTTTGGAAAATCAAAATTTACATGACGATGACGAATTAGATTTTTACTCAGACCGAACGGACAGTTACGATTTCAGATCTTACTCGCCAAATCAAGATACGCAAAATTGATTGCGATACGTCACCTTGAAAAAAATATTTTTGTTCGAAATATTAAAAATGACTATTATTAAAATATAGAGCGACAGACGCACAGACAGACAGACGTATTTATAAAAACGTGTGAATGTCTCAACAGTCTCTGCCATTGAAATAAATAATTTTGTTAATGAAATATAGAGCGACAGACGGACAGACTGACAGACAGACCGAAATGTTTCTAAAAACCTGTTTTTCGGATTCTAGAGGTTCGAAAACGTAAAGATTCGTTGATTAAATGATTATTACATCATACTAGTTAATGGTCCACACTGTTCTAATCGTAATAACCAGGCCTTGTTGAAGTCACGGTTTTTTCACGGCATAATCAATAAATGGATTATTAATTACGTATTATTACTATTAATTATCTGTATGATCATTAATAAGCAGCTTAAATATACATCTACATACATTCAAAGCGTATTTTTTGTCACCCTAGCGGTTTTATGAAAATAAAAATAACGCCAAAAATTTCATGAATTATTATTGGGATACGTAATCAGGGTTCTGCTCATAAATACTAACTGTATTGCGTTCAACGAGAGAACGACACGATTGCGAAACTGAATTCGTGGATTTTTAGTGCTGTAGCTAACTTATCGAACATTTGGGCCCTGCACGGTCTAGGTCGTGCGCTTCAGCTTGCGTCGTTCAGGTCGTGCGCCTGGTAGTGTTCGTAGTCCAGGTTATGCGCCTCGTAGACGACGAAAACTACGAAGCGCACAACCTGGATCACGAAAACTATGAAGCGCACGACCTGGACGATGAAAACTATGAAGCGTACGACCTGGATACCGAAAACCACGAAGAGGATGATCTGGATCACGAGAAGGATAACCTGGAGGACCTGAACGACGGAACCAACGCCATCAGCAATTCCAGGACATCGTAAACGTGTCAGTTATAAGTGATGCCGAAATTACTCATGAGTCATGACGAAATAAAACTCGCATTCTATTAATTTATTTACACATACTTTTGAGATTTCAAGCCGACTGGACCATATTATTTTGCGCCTAATTGCATGCAGTCTCGCAATACTGCAGAAGTGCCGCGCCGGGCGGCGCGGTGCGGCGCCGAGTTGAGCGGCGGCTGGGCCGTGCCGCTCCGCGCCGTGCCGAGCGGTAATGGTGTGCGTTGGCCTTTAGGATGGAAATTAACTGGTTCACTCAAAACATTGATAAAACGTTTAAACATGAGATTTCGGTAACATCGCGTATGTAACGATTTGGTAACGTTACTCGATGGTGCTAATTCTAACTAAACCTAGGAAATGAAATATTGACAGAATGTTGACACCAGAATGTTTCGGTAACATCATGAACGTCACGTATTTCTTACGTTGTTAAATATTTCCAATCGAATGTTTAATATACAACATTCCCAAAATATTGCAAAGATAACCCAGATAACAAAATGTCTGCACGATGCGAGCGTATACGCTCTCACGCGTGCGGATTAATCCGCACGGCATGAGCTCATATCACCACACAGATGCGTCATCAATTGCGACTCATATCGCTCGCATGTCGTGAGCATCACGCGCGTGCCACGCATATCGCTCGCACGTCGTGATGGTATGAGGTTTACCCAGATGGTACCAATTCAATTGATATGTTTCGTAAAGAAATCAGAAACAGCTTATTATGCAATATAAATATAATGCAACATTTTTATTCAAAATACGTATAAAATTGAGATACGAACTACCCTAGTACTTTCCGATGATCGGGCTAGCCCTCATATCGAAGCCCGTAATTTATTATCATGAAATGAAAAGTAATAATGGTAGAAAAAAAAAAAAAAAACACGGAATCTGACATATTTTATCGTCAGTCGACCCTACCTACGCATCGTATCGACGAAAATGCATTTTACATCCACTGAAAAAACCGCCGGATTTTTCGTCCCTGCTGGGATTTGAACACACGTCGGCTCGGTTACCAGGCGCACGCCCTAACCACTACGCTCAACTACCATATGATATAAGGTCTAACACTCTCCTACTTATTCAGAGCCCATCAGAGTGTCAAGTTATTACTCGAAATATTTCAGAGTCAGCAAAATTTTGCATTTGCAGGACTAGATTGAAGTGCTCGCATATTAGGGTGTCCGTTATTTCCCAAATTGACTTTTTTCACTTGGGTATGGTCCAAATCATCTTCATGTATCAAATAGTTCATAGTCTAAAAACAATTATGCGTTTTTTTTTTTTCAAGTGCCATTAACCCTTGCCTGTAGGGGTAGGACGATACTTCTCCCATTTGATTGACATGGGATTTTCGCACTTTTCATACTTTAATTTTTTTTTTTTGCTGACTACTTTCATTACCTCATAAAATATATGGCATTAGTCCATCGATATAATGAGGCTTTCTCTAATGGCAATTATATCAAATTATTGGGCCCCGTAAATAATTGTTCCACTAAATTTCTATACTATACTTTTACCGTTAATTTACACAAAAAGTTCAGTGCATGCGCAAATTCGAATGTATTCAGGGTTATCGAGTATTTCAAAATTCGTTACAAATATTTTGCGGGGTCAATCCTCGACGAAATCGAAATGGAGACTTTCGTAGCCACTTTTTTGTGTAATGAAATTTTCTTTTCTGGAATATTTGTTTTCGCAATTTATTGTTCATCTATCAGTTTTACAGAGTCTTGTTCTGCCACTATTTCTTTTTTTTCTAATGTATCAAATAAATAATTCCGCAGCACTTTTTATAACGTCAAACGAATGTTTCGAATATTGAAAAAAAAAAAAAATTAAGTAGCGTCACTCAGCATTTTGTGGGAGTAACAAATGAAAGAAAAAATTACGAGAAAAAGTGAATAAAAAACATTATTTCGCAAGAAAGGTTCAACAAATTTTGCGCCCAATATTGACAATTAGGTTTGATCTTGGAAAATATTTGTCACGAATTCTGAAATATCGAGTAAATCTTATGAACTGTTTTATGATGAAAATAATATTGATCATCTCATATGGGATGCTTGCACACTGACATCATGGTGCCCGCACGCTGTGCGGCGCACAACAGCGACACACGTGATTGTATGTTTTCGCACGCGTGATGGCTGGATGCAACTCATTACGCTCGCACATGTGTGGCGTCACTTCGTGCTAGCAATAATGGCGCGTTCTCGCCCGCACGACGTGAGCCCGTGCGGCGAGCCATCACGTTGTGATGGCTCTGTGCGTCGCACGATTGTTATCTGGGAACATGTTAGGGGCCATTCAACAAATACGTTCGCTTTTTTGGACGATTTGAGACCCCCCCCTCCCCTATGTAACAATGGTTCGTTTGACTAGACCTCCCCAAAATAATACGTCACAAATCTCGACCCCCCCCCCCCCCCCCGGCCTTTATTGCCTTTTTTGGTCTATCGATCCATAATTCGATCTATTTCTAAGATTTGCCTTTCGATGTCACTTGGCATTAAATAGAGATAAAAGAGATATTTAAAAGCAGTCCTTTATTTCTCACTTCACTTTAACAAAATTCTCGTGCCAAAACACGAATTCTATACATAAAAACCGAACGTCACATTTTGCCCCCCCCCCCCCCCCCCCCCCCGTGACTTGTAACGTCACATCAACCTCGACTCCCTCCCCCCCCTAAAAGCGAACGTATTTGTTGAATGGCCCCTTAGTGACGTGACGTATGCGACCGATTTCAAATATTTTTCGATGACCAAAATCCAACGGTTACGTGTAGAACATTTTTGAAATGTTTTGAAACGTTTCTTCAGTGACCTCACCAATTTACTTCAAGACTGCCAAGATGCGATGTTTTTGATGTGGTCCATAGATGTTGCAAACAGGATATTACGTCAAAACGTTTGCGAATCATCTCTTGAACGTTGATCACGGAAGGTTACGATTAGGCAAAACTTCTGACCAAATGTACCCGTACGGAAAAAACTCCTGAAATGTCAGTAGTAACTACTTAAGATAAGTAGTAAGTGAGTAGTAACTACTGCCGGTAAGTAGTAATTTAGTAGTAACTACTGACGATAAGTATACTGATGATTACTTACCATTGGCGAGTGGTGACTATTCAATAGTTACTATACTGTTGTGTAGTTCACTGAGTAGTATTACACCATGTATGAGTGGTACACTACTGGTGACTTCTAACCTGCAGTGTACGACTTTGTGTTGCAATAACTACTGGACATTACTTAGTGTACTACTCGACAGTAGTGACTATTGGATAGTCACCGCTCGCCAATGATAACTACTCGTCCGTGGTTAGTAGTCACCAATATTCGCGAATTTACAGTCTGGGAATTACTGGAACATGATTTACATTACCCGCGCGCAGTTACCACTCGCCGATCGTCACTACTCATCAGTAGTTACTACGTATCAGAAGTTACTACTTACCAGTAGTCCCCAGTATTCGCGAATTTACAGTCTGGGAACTACTGAAAAATGGCAGTAGTATTCAAAAGTATAGCAGTAGTTTATCAGTAGTTATTCCAGTAGTTTCCCAGTAGTATTTCAGTAGTTTCTTCCGTACGGGTAACGTCACCTTAATGTGTCATGTTTAGCGGGCATGGACATCTGCTGTCTTTTTTTATTGACCTTTTGAGGTTTTGCTACATGAACCTTTTTTTTTTCAATAATTTAATTTTTTCAATTTTTGATTTGTAATTTTTTTTTATCTTGAGTACAATTAGCTACGTACACCATTTTGTTTTCAAAGAAAAAAATATTTATTTTATTTTATTAAGCGTTTCTTTTTATATTCCCCCTTGATTTACTATGTGACTACATACTCCACACACTGTGACAACCATCCCCGACACGGGGTTAAGAGTCAAACTTTTCTTTTTTTCACAAAAATTGTAATATTTCCTCAATAGATAATGTTAGAGAAAAAGTCTTCAACTCTTTTTAAGCTGGAATAAATACACTATCCATTGATACATACATGTCACTGCTAAACTGAAGACATGGGTATTAAAAATGCAAAAGAAAAAAAATGTGACAACCATTACTTTCGAACAAAAACATTTGTTGATTTTTCCGGATGCTGGAAACATAGAATATGTGGTTGGAAAAGATTAAATCTTGATTTGCAAAAATACGCCGGTTTCGATTTTGTTCAATTTTGGCCACGAAATTTCGCATCAAAATACGAAAGTTTTGAGATCATGCGGAAGTTGGGAAGAGTTCTGGTTCAGAAGTTACAGCCATTTCAATTTTGTGAAAATCCCTAACCCAGCACGCACGCGATCTATGGACAGTAGGCTGCATTTCTCAAATTTCGTATATTCATCGGGACAACACCCAGAATTCAAGTTCACCTGATAAAACTGAGAAAAGGATCCACCCGGGCCCGAATATCGAAGATCAACACGTCCCAACTTTCACGTGCGGTTTCCCCTTTAAATAGCATGGAAAAGTTTCTGTTCAGAGTTTAAGATTTTTTCGCAACTTTCAGCTGACTAATACCAACTCGAGAGCTAATATACTGTTGCAAAATTAGGTTTGCAGTAAGAAATAAGTTATTAATTGTGGATTCCCGAGGGAAATAAAGTAAATCTGGTGAAATAATATTAATTGGGCAAAAGGTTTATGTATTCAGAAAATACAGGTCTGTTTCGGCAGTAAGCTAAAGACAGACTGATTTGTTTTACAATAATGCTTGTTGACGCAGCAACCGAAGTTCTTATATTTTGAAAGATGTCTTTTATCATATAGGCTACTAGATCTAGATCATATAGAATTAATATATAAGGGTGATTTTACCAAATGTAACAATACTTTCTGTTGCGATGTCTGAAGTATCAACTCGTAAAAATCAAGTCCAGTCAATTCCATGTACAGTCGGACCTCGCTTATATCAAGTCGTCGGGACCGAGCTGCTTCACTTATATAAAGAAATGAGGGGTCCCCACTCCTTCGTCGCACTGCGGCGCACTGCTCACTGCGCACCGAAACGGGCGGGTACTATCTTGGATTCGTGAAAATGCGTGTTATGGTGGGGGGTAGGAGAAAGCAGAATCTTGATATAAGTGAAGCAGACCTACTTGATATACGTGAAACTTGAAATGAGTGAAGTTGAAATAAGCGGGGTCCGACTGTATTTTTAATTCAATGAATTCACTCGACTCGATTGACCGAGACCTTAAAAAAAAAAAAAAAAAAAAAAAACTAAGTTCGAGTGTTACCTTAGCGATGAATATTATACTTTCCGTTATAATATCTGAAGTACCGACCTTTGGGAATATTTTCAGACATGTAGCATTTCCGAGATCCGGCAGCTACAACCTGACCGGAAGTGTCGCTGAAAATGTCTGAAAATATTCCTCAGGGTAGGTAATTCAGAGATCATAACAGAAAGTATCATATTCATCGCGAAGGTACCACGCGCACCTACACGGAGAAACTTTTGGTATGAATATTTGTTTGATTGCATATGAAAAGTTAACATAAAATATAAGAATTTAGGGATAATCGAGGTACTGCGATATTACTGCGAATTTAGGGATAATCGAGGTAGTGAAATTAAACGTTGTACGTTTTAGTATAAACGCGTTGCGATCTTTCTAAACCACTATACGAAAAATGGAGGTCACGTGGGGTGCTGGGTACGCGAGAAAAACAAAAATTAATTTAACACTAGATTTGGGGGGGGGGGGGGGGGAGGAGGAGGAGGAGGAGGAGCTTTTGAACAAAGCGGTTAGCCAGTGAGCGAAGGTACCGGTCGAGCCTGGGTATTCCGATGTCGTACCTTGATGTCTGTATATTGACATCACCACCATAGGATCAGTGCTGTAGCGGGATCAAGCCATGCTTGTTGATGAGATCTTCCGCCTCTATATATACTCACCAACTTCTATAAGTGGCACTCGCGAGAATATCGAAAGCGCTGGTCGCCACCTTACGAGAAAATATGGAAGTAATGTACATGACCATTGTTGCAGTTTCTTTCACTGCTAAGTTATACCCAGACAACCACACCAACACAAGAGAGCGCGCGTCCTCGATCTGAGAGCGGTCTGGCCCTTCGGCTGAATTCGGAATAGCTCGGAAATATTCGGCCGTTTTTCGTATAAAGTTTTAGAATTTCTCTCAAGCCCCAGTAGCAGAAAGTATCAAATATATACTAATGTTTCATATGATTGTAGGAAGGATTGTCAGCGTGACTCGATTATCCCTAAATTCTTACATTTTATGTTAACTTTTCATACGCAATCAAACAAATATTCATACTAAAAGTTTCTCCGTGTAGTTATTTTTTGAGGAAGGTCTCAGTTAATCAAGTCGAGTTTCCTTGAATTGAGAATGTAATAAATTGACTCGACTTGATTCGTTCGAGTTGATACTTCAGACATCATTACAGAAAGTATATACCCATTAGCTCTCGAGTTGGTATTAAGGCCTGTTCAGACCAGCCGGAACCTACCGGAACAGAAGAAAACGGAAGAGTACGGAACAGAAGTGATAGAAGCGTGTGGAAGTCCGTGGAAGCAATCGGATGTTTTCAATCGACAATCGTACGCGTCAGGGGCGAACGATATTCATTTAGTCATTGAAAACATCTGATTGCTTCCACGGACTTCCACACGCTTCCATCAATTCTGTTCCGTACTCTTCCGTTTTCTTCTGTTCCGGTAGGTTCCGGCTGGTGTGAACAGGCCTTTAGTCAGCTGAAAGTTGCGAAAAAATCTCAAACTCTGAACAGAAATTTTTCCATGCTATTTAACCGGTTCACTGGTGGACCCGAAATCAATATTTTGTGCCAAAACTGGTGAAAGGAAATAATTTCGTGTTCAACATGAAGCCCAAAAAACTTAGGAACATCAAGTTTGATGCAAATCCGTTCAAAACTGACAGAGATATCCACGTTGCACATACATATATGTGCCATTACCAGTTGTGGCACTTTTTCTTTTTGCACATATATGTGCCCTTACCAGTGAACCGGTTAAGGATGTTCTGACTATACAGTCCCAGACAAAAGTTACTGAAATTCGAAATAGATGAACTTCTCTGATTTACGGAGGTGAAGTGTGCACTCGTATGTTGTGAAGGCTACAAGATTGTTGATAAACATATTTTTCAACTGTTCCCGTACGAAAAAAACCACTGAAATACTACTGGGAAACTACTGGAATAACTTCTGATAAACTACTGCTATACATTTGAATACTACTGCTATTTTTCAGTAGTTCCCAGACTGTAAATTCGCGAATACTGGGGACTGCTGATAAGTAGTAACTACTGATACGTAGTAACCACTGATACGTAGTAACCACTGATGAGTAGTGACCATTGGCGAGTGGTAACTGCGCGCGGGTAATGTAAATCATGTTCCAGTAGTTCCCAGACTGTGAATTCGCGTTAATGTTTTGCCGAGACGAGCGAATGCGAGGACGGCAAACTACACCGAGGAAGCGAAAACGTTGCTCCCGTGGTTCACACGATATTTTTCTTTACACATGAACGGAGGCCGATTTTGCTACCTATTTGAGGAAAAAGCGGTTTTACCGATTAATTTTTAATAAATCAATCAAAGTTATGATTTATTTATTTGGATGCTGTTTTAAACAAAACAGTATAGTTACACGGAAAAGGTTTCGGGAATGCTGCAGCGCCAAGCGGCGGAACGGTGAGTTACGCGTGTCTAAAGACAGTTGCCGTCTCTGCGACGGAACGCTGCGTTCCCTCGCGAGAATACTGCAGGGCCAAGAGTGCTGAGACGGCAGCCGTTTCTCACGCGTAGAACGCAGCCTTCTGCAGAGTGGAAAGGAAATAAGCTTTAATAAAATCTAGCATGAGCGGGCATTGAATAAGTTTGACAGCGAACGCAAATTAATGGGATTGGAGGTTCTGCGGTATCGGAGTAGATTAAAATATTGTTTTATTACATACAAATTTTATTATAGAAGATATTACAAAATGTATCTCGAAACAATGAGATTCGTACATTTTTTTGTGACAAACATAACAGGAGAAACTGTCGGTAAATCTTTGTGGGCAATTAGTTTGTAAATTTCTGACGGCTCTACAATAAACGCATGTAAATGATCATCAAAAGTTACTTCTATAAACACTTGAAGATAGAAAAAGATGCCCGGGAATTTTTTTTTTTTTTTATATGATCATATATAATTATGTATAAGTTTACATCATTAACCGGTTCACTGGTAAGGGCACATATATGTGCAAAAAGAAAAAGTGCCACAACTGGTAATGGCACATATATGTGCAACGTGGATATCTCTGTCAGTTTTGAACGGATTTACATCAAACGTGATGTTCCTAAGTTTTTTGGGCTTCCTGTTGAATACGAAATTATTTCCTTTCACCAGTTTTGGCACAAAACGTTGATTTCGGGTCCACCAGTGAACCGGTTAATAGTACTTTTCGATACTAGTGCGAAAGTGTTGATTCTCGGACGAGTGTGAAGTTTTTCGCCCGAGCGAAGCGAGGGTGACAATCACACGAATCAAGAATCAACTTTCGCACGTGTATTGAACTTCATTTTTCAACACACATTTTTCACACATAATATATGATCATATAAAAAAAAAAAAATTCCCGGAATCGGAAAATGTAACTTTTTTTTTAATTTGCAAAAATGTGATCTTTGTAAATAAATGTTAGAGAATACACACACATGTATACACGATACATATACATAACGCGACGGCAATGCATGCCAATATAGTACATGTAAGCTGCGCGCGCACCCTATAGTTATGTAGTACAAGAAGGTCTACGGTGTAATAAGTACGATGCAAGTATAATAAAGAAAATCCATTTATATGAGAGAAATCCCTGGGTTTTATTGAGACTCCCTAGAAAAACCGTATGTCGGTTAGCCTAAATTAACAATAAATGCATTCAATAAATATTACAATTCGGAAACATTAACCGTGAACTTCATCGATTTTAAAGCTCAACTTTCATGTTTATATAAAATTTGTAAAAAAAAAAAAATGAAATGTCACGCGTTGATCATTAAAGGTATACTTTATATTTATTATCATATGGAACAAGTGCATATAATTTGAAAATTAAATCATAGAAGAACGTTTCTCCATGATTGTTTTTGTCAATTAATTAATTTTTAGGTTCTTATGAAGGAAATCGAAGTTACCAAATATTAAATAATTCTTAACATTGTTTTAATTAATAATTGTTACAGAAAACTCTTCGTTGAAAAAATGTACTTCTAGGAAATTAAAAAAATCATTGGTGCATGTTTTTTGTAATGTCTTTTTTTTTTTTTTATTTTCATCAACATAATGGATAATTGATACGTCAGATGTAAAATTTTGTCCAATAAGAGTTCAAATGTATGAAATTTGTATATTTCATATTCATTTAAGCTTATAACTTCAATAACAGATCTTAGGTGAGTCGGTGGCGGGCAGAGTTGGCGAGTGCATGGTTCTCGATTCCGGGTTGGGACCGAGTTTTTTTTTTTTTTTTTTACCCCGGGCCGATACAAGTATATAAAACTATATAAAATCATACAAAATTATATAAAATCATATAAAACTATATAAAATCATATAAAACTATATAAAATTATATAAAACTATATACCGCCAGAACTCATATCTAATTTTATATAGCCATTTATACATAATTTTATATAATTATATATAAAAAAAAAAAAAATTCCCGGGTGTTTCCTTCAAAATTTACAATTTCTACGATTTTCCCAAATTCTTTCTCGATCTTTGATACATCTATTACTATGAATGAATTCAAGGTAAAGAGTGTGCCGTATATCGTAACATTATTGTGATATGTGTGACTCATTGAATTTTTTAATGAATCACAGTTGGCGGATTGTTTTATTATGTGTGCCGGCACTAATGAACCACATAATATACACTGAGAAAAATAGTACATTAAGCTGTTAGGGAGAGAGGTGAGCGATTTTGATTCGGGTGAAGTTTGCTGCCCGAGCGAAGCGAGGGCAGCTACACCCGAATCAAAATCGCGCCTGTCTCCCTGACAGCTTCACGTAATGCGTTCATATCATGCTTATGACGCGCACTTTTGCTCCCTAGGTTTGATAAGTAACCAAATCGCGTGACTGCGCATGCGTCGACAACATATGACGGCCGAGGGAGATATGTGCGTCTTCTGTCTCGTAACACACGCTCGATATGGGGTTATTTTGATGCATGTAGGATAAAATAGTATGTGTGAATAAATCTTGGGTAGAGGTCGGTTATAAAAACATCGGTTGACGTTTCGGTCCTGTTGAGGACCCTCTTCAGAACGAATTTTATTCTAAAGGATATACAAAACTAAGTTAGAATCGGCAAACGAATAAAATATATAAATAAAAGACTATTAACAAATCAAACAGTTATAGATATTTACAAACTTCTTTTTTAACAACATACCTTAAGAATTAATAGACAGAAACATATAGGCATCCCGTAACGGAACAATAACACTGCAGTAACAGCTGTTGAGATAGAATGTATTAGCACGTGTATAAGAACTAGGAGACAAAGAGAATTAGAACCCAATAATATTACCTTAAAGGAGAAAAAACAACGAAAGGAAGCGATTGAATAGCTATCAGAAGAGCCCACTTCTCCATTATCAAAACTATTAGAAATTAGAATCAGCGATCAAAGGAAGCAAAACTGTCAAAGGTAGACAAGACAAGATGGGAGCAAGCCATCTCTTTAAAGCGGGAAATAGAGTCGATGTTAAAATCAATCATATGATGCGGATCGATGTTGTGTCAATAGTGAGACGTAGATAAGGAGGACACCTTACTTAATGACTGAGGAGTAAATAGAGCTCAGATTTTCAACATCTTGTCTGAGGTTAACCGCCGAAGAGTGACTAACAATATTGCACATCTCTAATAGTAGCCGCTTATGGTATCCAGGTTCTTCATCTAAAATATTGATACTGTCATAATTAAAAGAATGATCACATTCAGTGATATGTCTAGTGAGCGCAGTATGCCTATCATTGGACTCCTTAATGTTATTCTTGTGTTCTTTAATCCTAGTTTTTACTTGTCTTCCAGTCTGCCCAATATACACACCGTTGCAATCGTTGCACGGGATTCTGTAAATTACATTTGAACGATTATCCAGCAGTAGGGGGTCTTTGCCCGAGTCAAAAATACAACTTAAATCATTCATACTATTTCCTACAAATCTCATATTGTATTTGCGGAAAGTTTTATTTAGGGTTTCAAAAAAGGCCAGCTACGTAGGGGATGGAAACAAACTTAGGTTGTGCGGTATTCAAATCAGAGCCTATATCCCCGTTATTATTATTATCTGCCGTGTTCAACACCCAACATCTCTTTTTTATGCATGTATTTATCAAATTCGAAGGATAATCGTTCAGACGTAAAACATGGAATATTAAATCTAAGTTCTTTTGGCGGTATTCAGGTTCAGAAAGCCTAATAGCGCGATCAACCAAACTGTTAATCGTGCCAATTTTGTAAGACATAGGGTGGTGTGATGAAAAGTTTAAATAGCGTTGTGACCACGTTGCTTTATGATACCAATCAGTCTTTATGATGGAGTTATTGTTGACAACATTGACATCAAGGAAGCTGATATGACCATCCTGTTCAGTTTCACAAGTAAATTGGAGTCTAGGATGGTAACTATTAAAGACATGTACCAAGATCTTACTAGGGCGTTGAACATTTGCTTCAGGGCGGCTAGATTTAAATTTAACGACACCATCTTTGCTCAACAACATGGCCTTCCTATGGGTTCTCCTCTATCCCCAATCTTGTCAGACATAGTTATGGATGATTTAGAGCAATCTTGCATCAGACAATTAGATTTTGACCTTCCGTTCTTTTACCGCTACGTTGACGACATCCTCACTGCTGCTCCTAGGGACTCTATTATTCACTTGGTACATGTCTTTAATAGTTACCATCCTAGACTCCAATTTACTTGTGAAACTGAACAGGATGGTCATATCAGCTTCCTTGATGTCAATGTTGTCAACAATAACTCCATCATAAAGACTGATTGGTATCATAAAGCAACGTGGTCACAACGCTATTTAAACTTTTCATCACACCACCCTATGTCTTACAAAATTGGCACGATTAACAGTTTGGTTGATCGCGCTATTAGGCTTTCTGAACCTGAATACCGCCAAAAGAACTTAGATTTAATATTCCATGTTTTACGTCTGAACGATTATCCTTCGAATTTGATAAATACATGCATAAAAAAGAGATGTTGGGTGTTGAACACGGCAGATAATAATAATAACGGGGATATAGGCTCTGATTTGAATACCGCACAACCTAAGTTTGTTTCCATCCCCTACGTAGCTGGCCTTTTTTGAAACCCTAAATAAAACTTTCCGCAAATACAATATGAGATTTGTAGGAAATAGTATGAATGATTTAAGTTGTATTTTTGACTCGGGCAAAGACCCCCTACTGCTGGATAATCGTTCAAATGTAATTTACAGAATCCCGTGCAACGATTGCAACGGTGTGTATATTGGGCAGACTGGAAGACAAGTAAAAACTAGGATTAAAGAACACAAGAATAACATTAAGGAGTCCAATGATAGGCATACTGCGCTCACTAGACATATCACTGAATGTGATCATTCTTTTAATTATGACAGTATCAATATTTTAGATGAAGAACCTGGATACCATAAGCGGCTACTATTAGAGATGTGCAATATTGTTAGTCACTCTTCGGCGGTTAACCTCAGACAAGATGTTGAAAATCTGAGCTCTATTTACTCCTCAGTCATTAAGTAAGGTGTCCTCCTTATCTACGTCTCACTATTGACACAACATCGATCCGCATCATATGATTGATTTTAACATCGACTCTATTTCCCGCTTTAAAGAGATGGCTTGCTCCCATCTTGTCTTGTCTACCTTTGACAGTTTTGCTTCCTTTGATCGCTGATTCTAATTTCTAATAGTTTTGATAATGGAGAAGTGGGCTCTTCTGATAGCTATTCAATCGCTTCCTTTCGTTGTTTTTTCTCCTTTAAGGTAATATTATTGGGTTCTAATTCTCTTTGTCTCCTAGTTCTTATACACGTGCTAATACATTCTATCTCAACAGCTGTTACTGCAGTGTTATTGTTCCGTTACGGGATGCCTATATGTTTCTGTCTATTAATTCTTAAGGTATGTTGTTAAAAAAGAAGTTTGTAAATATCTATAACTGTTTGATTTGTTAATAGTCTTTTATTTATATATTTTATTCGTTTGCCGATTCTAACTTAGTTTTGTATATCCTTTAGAATAAAATTCGTTCTGAAGAGGGTCCTCAACAGGACCGAAACGTCAACCGATGTTTTTATAACCGACCTCTACCCAAGATTTATTCACACATACTAACGAGGTCAAAGAATACTATTTCTTCTATAAAATAGTATATTGTGTAGCAAGGGCGTGAAGTGGGCTTTTTTAGACCGAGTGTGGAGTTTGGAGTATTAGTCGGAGGCGAGGGAGCACGAGTCGAAGACGAGTGCATCCGCGAGCCGAAGACGAGTACTGCAACCACACGAGGTCAAAAAGCTTACTTAGCCCTTGATACACACCATATTTTTTGTAACGCATGTATTGATTTCTGCGTTTTTTGTGCCTATAAGCGGCATATATATATATTTTTGTAACACATGCACGATTTTCGCGTTTTTTTTACCCATTAAGCGGGCGTAAAGTGGCAGTTTTCAGACGAGCGGGCAATAATAAACTGAAAACGCCCGCTAAGTCGAGCAGCGGGCGTTTTTGAGTTTTTATCGCCCGCTACTCGAGCATAAGCGGGCAATAATAAACTGAAAACGCCCGTTAAAATATTTTTCCATCTTTTCAAGAAAATTATCAACAATGAAGAAAAAACGCGAAAATCGTGCTGTTACAAAAAAATATGGTGTGCACCAAGGGCCAAGTGGGCTTTTTGACCTTGTGTGGTTGCGACACTCGTCTTCGGCTTGCAGATGCACTCGTCTTCGACTCGTGCTAGCTCACCTCCGACTCGTACTGCAAACTCCACACTCGGTCTAAAAAAGCCCACTTTACGCCCTTGGTACACAATATACTAATCTATATATATATATATATATATATATTAGGGTGGTTCATTTTAAACTTGTATTTTTTTTTTCGCCTCCCACCTGAAAACTTGGTGCCAAATTCGGAAAAAAAATTCTCCCTTAATCGGAGACCATGACAAAAGATATTTAGAGGTTGCTACCGAGGAATAAAGAAAACATCAATCATTTTCGATGTATCATTCATGATTGACTCATGAGCGAAAAAAAAAAAAAAAGTAAAAAAACAAAAAAAATAGTATATTGTGTACCAAGGGCGTAAAGTGGGCTTTTTTAGACCGATTGTGGAGTTTGCAGTACGAGTCAGAGGCGAGGTAGCACGAGTCGAAGTCGAGTGCGTCGGCGAGCCGAAGACGAGTACTGCAACCACACATGGTCAAAAAGCCCACTTAGCCCTGGTGCACACCATATTTTTTGTAACAGCACGATTTTTGCGTTTTTTCATCATTGTTGATAATTTTCATGAAAATATTGAAAAATAATTTAGTGGGCGTTTTTAGTTTTTATTTGCCCGCTTATGCTCGAGTAGCGGGTGTTTTCACTTTTTATTTGCCCGCTACTCGAGCATAAGCGGGCAAATAAAAACCAAAAACGCCCGCTGCTCGGTTTAGCGGGCAAATAAAAACTGAAAACGCCCGCTGCTCGATTTAGCGGGCAAATAAAAACTGAAAACGCCCGCTGCTCGATTTAGCGGGCAAATAAAAACTAAAAACGCCCGCTGCTTGTTTTAGCGGGCAAATAAAAACTGAAAACGCCCGCTCGTCTGAAAACCGTCACTTTAGGCCCGCTTAATGGGTAAAAAAAACGCAAAAATCGTGCATGTGTTACAAAAAGTATTTTTCCTATCAAAATACCAAGTACAGTAGACTCCCCATAACTTGCCGCCTGACGGACAGTAGGAGCGGGAAATTCTTGGAAGTGGCGAGTTAGCGAGAGCCCCCACTCCGGTGCTGCGCCACCACTCGCCATGCGCACATCAGGCCGCACGGATCGAGTTCAGTAGCGGTGGTGGGGCGCCGTCAGTTGTGGTGGGGCGAAGTCAGTTGTGTTGGTCTGTGTCCGTGTAAAAACTCACCCGCCGCTGCGGGGACTTACCGATCGGCGAGTTATGGAGAGTCTACTGTATTACCGAGCAAGTTTAGTTGTAGTTAAAATACGTATTGCCCTCAGCAAAATACCGGTTATGAAAATAATACGCTGCATCGCCGCACGTATAGTTCTGAGCAAAATGCCATGTATTGTTAGTAGAGCAATACCAAGTTTTGTTGTCGGAACAAGAAATATTGTCAGTGGAAAAATACAGTTCTCTCAGTGTAATTCTGTCGTTCTGCAGTTTCATATCAAACATCGTTTGACACATACCGAAAGCCTGTTTATTCGCGATTGTTAGTAACAGATTTTTGTTAGAACAAGTCCCTTGTGAGTTGAATCGTATTTTTCGATGATATGATTCAAAAGGCATATCCCAGAAGTTTATACACGGTCCATTAAGGAGTAAAAGGTTTGGATAATGAGTGAGAGCATGTAGTTTAAACGGAAGATTTGATCTAAATTCTTTGAAAAGTTTAATATGTCTATCAATGATTGAAATCAGCCCATTAATCAAAGGTATGCTAATTCGCGGAGATGTTAGGATATCTATGATTCGACGCATATATTTATAGAGTAACCAGTGCTTGTTATTTTTAGGAATCAAATCACCGATTATAACACTCAAATAACGCGCTAAACAAAGTGTTTCCATAGCTGACATCTTAAGGTCTTGTTTGTATTTTAACCGGTCGTGTTTAATTGTCGGTGGTTTATTAGATGTTTCTATGTGACAAAAATCGAAACTCCTGATTCTAGCATTTAATAAAGGCAGGGTAAGAAATTCATCTTCGAATACGAAGGAATGCAAATCAAACTCAAAACCTTCTCGGGTATCTAAAACCCTCCTTAAAACGTAAGTTGTACCACTCCGAAGAAAACTTAAAAAACAGGCCGTCACACGGGGGAACCCCCTTCAAAAAACTTTACACAAGTCTTACATTACAACTATCCAAATAACTTCTGTACGCTAGGGTTCGTGTTTCGACACAAAATTCCGGCGTCCTGGAGTCTACCAACATGTACAGTAGGGTGGTTAAAAAAAGACCTAATTTCTCAGATGTTGTTGCTCATTCGTGAATATGTTCCGAGAGTTGACTGATTAGCTGGACGTGGAATGCCCCTGATTGAGTTATGATTCACACAAGATGTGCAAGCCTTCTTGCTCTTAGCCACTTTTAAGGTAGTTCACCACCCATAGTCCAAGCCAAAAGTCTGAGCGCGCTGAGCATACACCGCGCATGCTTCGGTAACCCCTCTCTAGAGAAAACTTTCAGTGGGTGACTGTCCTCCTCGTTCCGTGTGTTATATACGTGTGTACGACTACGCCGCTACGCAGCGTTGCTGTGCCTCCCTCCCTCTAGTTTTGCCCTCGCCGAGTACATTGTCACAGCTTATTTCACAAAAACTATACGTCAGATCGGTTTCATCTTTTGGAATAACATTCGGAACATACTGAACTACTACGTGTTAGTTTTTTATCAAACTCTATAGAAGCGAAATGATGCTATCAATATAAACGTTGGTTTTCTCAGCCTTCATCCTATGCTTTCCGTGTTAAAACGACCTACTTCCGAGGCGAATATCTTATTTTTTGTACGTCAGAAGTTCATAAAAATTTAACTGTGTATGTATTAGGTCATTCTTAACACATAGTTCAAATTTCATGAACATCTATAGAAACTCGATTAAGTGGTGAACTACCTTAACGTAATGTTTATTTGTGCACTATACCGCGAAGTTCTCTATATGCGGAACGCTAGGGGTACCAACCCGAAATTTTTGCTATTTCCATAGGCGTAGGTCATACAGTAAACTGCAGCAGCAGTTTGGTAACTTACTAGATGTTTTTAGTAAGATCACTAGAAATCACTGGAAATCTAGTCACTAGATTTCTAGTCCAGAAAGCTAGTGACCAATGATCACTAGATTTCTAGTGATCTCTAGTGATTTTACTAGAAACATCTAGTAAGTTACCAAACTGCTGCTGCAGTTTACTGTATGACCCACGCCTATGGAAATAGCAAAAATTTCGGGTTGGTACCCCTAGCGTTGCGCATACAGAGAACTTTGCGGTATAATCAATGTAGGAATAACGGGTCCACCTTGGTGCAAACTGTGGTAAAAATAAATATAAAATTCAAATGTAATCAGAAATTGCGAATTTTGTCAAAAGGTCACTCTTGTATCATTGCCAGACCTGCTTGAATGCACGAGGATGCGGCCCTCGCACACCCGAAGTTCACCGGCGAGAATCCTTGGGCTCCTTAGTAGGGTACTGGCCCCGGTGTCATGCGGGAACGGGTCTTCCCAGCCCGTGCGAGTGTCGGCTTTCAACCGACCTGTACTCCTCGCGTTATCGCGGCTCGCTGACTTCTATACCCTCACCTGGTCTCGAAGTCACCATTGGATCATCCCGAAGACATTCGTGGAGAGCAACAGCAGCCTCATTTGACACTTGGCGAATGCCCATGGCGACCTCTACTCCGAGGCCTACTTGGTCGTCGATGCCGTCATCGCCGACCCACGTACATCCGCCACTGATTGCTGGAGCCTCGGCTTCGGGCATCTCATCTAAGAACCTACCGAAGAGGACACGGTCCAAAGTGACCTTTCAAGGTAATCCTCTATTTTTAGTGTACCGTGGAAGCATAGGCGCCGACTTTCACAAATCCCTGGGGTTACTCTCGCTGGGGGGATTACTAATTTTGATTTTATCTCAGAATATTATAATCGTTATCGATATAATCAGGAATAAGAATGTTTTACAGCACATCTCGTATATAATGGCCATATAGGGTAGACATACCATTTGTGGCCACTGTACCTTTTGTGGCCATACTTGACAAATGCTTCCCGCCTTTCTGGCACAATAAATCTATTCAATCATTGAATTAATTACGAAAACATCACCTACAGTAAATATTAGACCCAACTTTTCCAGTACTTGATTGTTTAAAAGTGAAGTTTTTAATAATTATGGCTGTCAAAATGGTTTTGTACCGTTTGTGGCCAGGCCTTGATTTACATGGTAAAGGTATGGCCACAAATGGAGCAAGTGATGGCCACAAACGGTACTAAGGTGGCCAGAAATGGTACTTCTACCCTATATATTGTAACGTATCCGGCATTAATACCTGCCGAAATCACACGGACGAGAAGACACATACAACCATGCCGATCAGCAAGCGTCACGTGACGGAAATATTTGGCATATAAAACGGTG
This sequence comes from Tenthredo mesomela, assembly GCA_943736025.1. Taxonomy (NCBI): domain Eukaryota; kingdom Metazoa; phylum Arthropoda; class Insecta; order Hymenoptera; family Tenthredinidae; genus Tenthredo; species Tenthredo mesomela. The sequence continues at coordinate 28,157,320 of OX031014.1, read as the reverse complement.
CGCGACACATGAACATTAGCGTTAGTCGAGCCATAGCGGTCGCTACGTCTCATCAAGACATTATTATTTCGTCAGTCAGCCAGAGCGGCGGCTGAGCATTTAGATTCACTTCAATTTAAAGATCCATTAGCTAAAGCAGCATTAGAATCATTTATTCAAACAAATATCAAAATCGTATAAATATTAAAGCAGTTTTATAACGTAGAGAAATCAAACAAACAAACTATTTGAGCTCACAAAACTCACAAGGAAAACTAAAGATCTATTGACTAAAGCAGCATTCGAATCTAAACTCAAAAACAAAGAAAGCAAATCAAGAAGCAACGAACAAACAAAGCACAGAAATTGCGATCATAGATTCGCGTAACGATAGGTTAGGTTCAGGTAAAATTAAGTAGGATTAGTTTCTTTCTATTTTATTGTAAAATTCGGCAACCACCTTCAAGGTTTAAAATAATTAAATAAAAATCAATATCATGGCTCATAGTCATTTCTAATTAGCAAAGCTTAGGAATCTGTTCTTTATTTTCCATCTTCCTTGTTTTGCACCATTTAATCTTTTCTTTTCAGATAAAATCGTTTTAGCTAGAAAACAGCCTCGGTGTTGAAGTTTTCGTAGCTACGATAGTGTTCAATCGCTATCCTAGTCTGGAAAACTTCCACATCCTAAGTCTGTAAAACACAGCTTCGGTGCGTCTCACCGAACAGCTACGATAATACAAAAAGTGTTATCCTAGTCTAGCAGGTTGGACAAGTCCCAAGTCTGTAAAGAGTCAGCTCTGGTAGAGTAAAATCTATCCGAGTCTGCATTAGGGTAATTAAGGGTTTTTTCAACTTTTCCCAGGAGGGGCTCCAAAACATCATACCCGTGACGAAGAATTCACGCGAACTAGCATAATTCCTCTGGCCTTTAGCTGGAGGGACATATGCAGAAAGTTACAATATATATGTGTGAGATACGTATCACAACATTGTTATTGGTACCCAGCCAACACAGAGTGCAGGGCCATTGCTAGTTAGGTGGAGGAATGCCGATACTTGATTTGCCGAACCGCTGCCGGAAGACTTGTGATGGCCCTGTACCCTGGTGTCACAGTGGCCGCCAGCTGGGCCAGTGCCGGCAGTGTTATACCGGCCTAACGGTTGGCCTGCGCAGGGCCAGCAATGGCCCAAATTGGTTGTCAGGCAGTCGTCAATGGCCCAACAATAGACCAGGCAATAGAGCAGATAAAGAGTCATTCAGTGACAAAAATCCTATCAGCAAACCGCGAGTGTGGGGGTGCGTGGGGTGGTCCGTGGATGTTAAGTGATATGTTTTCGACTCGCAAATATGATGACTTTTTTTTTAATCTCGAAAAATCACAAAAAAAAAACGGTGTTTTTTTAGTTTTTTGCTTGTAAAATCTGAACCAATGGAGCGATGCTGACACTTTCAACAGACGAATTGTAGAGGATGAAAACACGAAGAAAATGAGTGCTTGTCCAACTCGATCGGGTCATTATTACCGGAGAAAAGCCGAAAAAACCGTAAAAATCAGCGTTTTTTCAAAAATTCATAACTCCATTTTCAAAGTTGTAGCGCTGGCTTTCCGGATGAAAGTAGTGGTTGATAGGTACTTTGAGTGTGCACAACCCGGACGTTGTCGGATAAATAGTTTTTGCGTAATTGCGATTTGAATTATTTTAGGCACTATTTTGCGGAAGGGCTGGATGCGTCGAAGTTGTCCGATTTTGATTTACAAAACGGATTTTCAAAGTAGAAGTATAGTACTACAAAACGTCAATCTTGATTTTTCGTAAAAATGTTGCAAAATAGGTGAAAAACACGTGCAAACATGACCAAAACCGGCCGAGCGCTCGATCGCAGTCAAGTATTGGAGGTAGCCGGCCGACGCGGGGACGTGCGGGGACGAGCGCTCGGCCGGTTTTGGTCATGTTTGCACGTGTTTTTCACCTATTTTGCAACATTTTAACGAAAAATCAAGATTGTCGTTTTGTAGTACTATACTTCTACACTCGTTCGCCACAGTTACGAGCAGCTCGGGACCGCCGGTGCCGCGCTTACGAGCGCGACAGGGGCTCCCCACTCTCAGGACTATCGTTGAATGTGTGCGCGTGTTCGTGAATGTTGTTGCGCACAACTATGCGCGAGCGTTGAAACATCAATCTCGCGCACGCGCTTTGTGCGGATGCGGTTGGTAAGTGGGGGTAAGGAGAAGGTGATTTTGCTCGTATCTGCGGCGCGATGCGTGCTCGTAACTGTGGCAGTTCATAACTTCGGCGCTCGTAACTACGGCGAACGAGTGTACTTTGAAAATCCGTTTTTTAAATCAAAATCGGACAACTTCCGACGCATCCAGCCATTCCGCAAAATAGTGCCTCAAATAATTCAAATCGCAATTACGCAAAAACTATTTATCCGACAACGTCCGGGTTGTGCACACTCAAAGTACCTATCAACCACTACTTTCATCCGGAAAGCCAGCGCTACAACTTTGAAAATGGCGGAGTTATGAATTTTTGAAAAAATGCTGATTTTTACGGTTTTTTCGGCTTTTCTCCGGTAATAATGACTCGATCGAGTTGCACTAGCACTCATTTTCTTCGTGTTTTCATCCTCTACAATTCGTCTGTTGAAAGTGTCAGCATCGCTCCATTGGTTCAGATTTTACAAGCAAAAAACTAAAAAAACACCGTTTTTTTGGTGTTTTTTCGAGATTAAAAAAAAAGTCATATTTGCGAGTCGAAAACATATCACTAAACATCCACGGACCACCCCACGCATCCCCACACTCGCGGTTTGCTGATAGGATTTTTGTCACGAAAAAATCTCTATTGCCTGGTCTACAAGAGCCTAATATTGATCAGCCGATGACCCGATCATTCGATTTTTTTTATTTTCGATATTATCCGGACAAAAAAATATTTTTTTCACAAATGGTTGATTCTTTTTCGAGCGGTAGAGCAAAGTTCATATCCCAGGATGTTAGAAATTAGCTATTCGAAGACTAAATAGATGTAGTCATGTGGTCACCCATCCGAATTCTGGCTGCAGTTGAAATTGCTTTACTTCGTTGATCGTCTAATGTCCAGTGTTGATCTACACCCAAACGTCGCCTGTTGCAATACTCAACACTTTTTGACTCGATAGGTAAACTTTGATTTGTGAAGATTTACATCAATATGTACTTAAAAAAAAAAAAAAATGGTAGCAAAATTTCACGGTGACTTCGAAGATTTCTGATGATTAAATAGTATATATACTTTCGTTCGATTACATAGAAACATTCTTTTCATAACACGCGCACCGAAAGTGGGGTTTTTTGTCCTCATTTGAGAGCGGAAAATAAGTCTTTTTGAGTCAGGATCCAATTCGTTAGTTTTTCAGGTCCTAGGACAAAAATGCTGGTCAAAAATGAAAATATTTGTCCTCCAGTTCCGAACGGTGCCACCATGCGGTGACGTCGATTTTGGTCGATCGGCTATCCAGTTAGAATATATATTAGTGGGTTACCTGAATCCTGACTCAAAGACTGATTTTCCGCTCTAAATGAGGACAAACCCCACTTTCTGTGCGCTTGTTATGAAAAGTATGGTATGCAGCATGGACAGATTGACAGTAATTTTTGACGCGGGCGAAGTTGGCTGCACGCGACTGTGGCTCGGGCTTCGCCCTCGCCTTCGTCTCGTTCAGTCAACTTCACCCTGGTCAAAAATCACTGTCGTTCGGTCCTTGCAGCACAATATACTATTTTTCGGTAAATCCGGTGGAAGTATTAGAAATACTGCAGTCAGCAGAAAAGCTTATACTACCCTTACGGAAAAAACCCTTCAAGTTTGAGGGTAAACCTTCAATTTTCAAGGTTTCACCCTCAATTCTGGGGGTGAAACCCGGAAATTTCAGGGTTCAACCTCCAATATTCAGGGTAATACCTTCAATTCCTATGGATGAACCATCAATTGAAGGGTCAACCGTGAAAAGTTGGTGGATCAACCCTGAAAATTGAGGGAAAACCCCAGAGAATTGTGGAATATCCCTCAAACATTGAGGAACAACCTCCAACAATTGAAGGATAACCCTGAATAGTTGGGGGTCAATACTGAAAATTGAGGAAAAACCCCCAAGAATTGAGGAATATCCCTGAAACATTGAGCGACAACCTCCAACAATTGAGGGATAACCCTGAAACGTTCTGGGACAACTCTGAAAATTGAGGGATGACCCTGAATAGGTAGGGGTCAACCCTGATGAGTGGCGGGTCACTTCAAAAGTCACTTCAAAAAGTCACCTCAAAAACCCTGAAGTTGAAGAGACCCCCATTTGACGGTTGTTCCTCAAGTTGAAGGTACCCCTCAATTCAGGGTTAACCCCCAAGTTGGGGGTACGAAATCACCCTGAAAGTTGAGGGCTCAGTTGAGGGTGATATTTTGAGGGGTTTTTTCCGTAAGGGTAGATATTGTTAAAAAAAAAATTTTAATTGCTAGGTTCATAATCTGCATTCAAATTCACATCTAAAGTGAGTGAAACAATGACGACTATCTAACTTTTCATCTTAGTCAAAAAACATTGTTTTCACGACTTTTATACTTATGTTATATATTAATTATATATTAATTAAAAACTAATGAATAGTAAATTTAGTCTGTATAAACATTTTTATGTTATTTATGACGAAAGTATTTTATTTTCCAGTGTCTCATAATACAAACAGTTTCTTTCTTGCATGTACGGTTTTATGAGACACTTTATCAGGTGTATCGCCCAACACGGACATATGTTCAGAGGCGTAACCAGGGGGGGGCCGAGGGGGCCTGCCCCCCCCCCCCCCCCCCCCCCCCCCCCAAAACAAATATAATGTCGACTTTGAACTTGCATTTTTCATCTATTTAATCACTAGTACAACAAAAAAATCTTTTTTTCTTCAATTGGTCTAATACAACTCCCCCTGGCCCCCCCCAAGACTGGTTTCTAGTTACGCGCCTGCATATGTTTCTATCCGTAGTCCCGGTTTGACGAGACAGTGAATGTTTATAGTAATAATTGTTTCTACTTAACAATAATTCATAAAAAAACAGTGTACACACATAATTTAGAACGTTATTGACGTACACAACTTTAAATTATTATTTTTAAGTAAGTATATCACATTAATTACAGCGAAATTATGAACCTAACCATCAACTATGACAGCATGCTGATGTTACAAACTAATTTTTTTAATTGCTTCATTCAAATTTTATTATTTATTTATGAAAAATTTTCAACATTTATGTAAATATTAATTTGTGTTATGTTACAGATTAAAAGACAACAAAAATTATTTTTAATTTTTTTATAAACATGGCAAAAAAATCCACACAATCGAGGATGAGTAAACAAAATCAGTAAAAAAACATGTGTTGACTTCGATATTAATATTAATATTACTTCAAAGAAAAAAAAAACTAAAAGAATCAATTATATTCACGATAATGTTGAGAAAGCTTTAAAAGCTATAGAAGATACGGGAATTTCTTTGAGAAAAGCTGCTGCTGCTTTTGATATAGGGGAAAGTGGGGCAGAATGGCCAGATGGGGCTAAATGGCCGCTGAAAAAAAAATTGACTTACTCGCATTTTCGCACCAAGGGGGATCGTATGAGACGCCTTGCAACGCGATTCCGCTGAAAGTGCTCAAAAAATTTTAGGATGGGGCTAAACGGCCACCCTAATAAAAGTAGCGAAATTGCATTTTCACGTCGAAGTGAGTGAGATAAAACTATATGCAGCGTGGTTCCACTGAAAACGATGCAAAACTGAAAGGGTGGGGCAAAGTCGCTCACCCTACACCGAGAAAAAAATATAATTGAATTAACGAAATATTTTTTTCAATAGTCGCAATTAAATATTTATTCGGAACAAATAAATTTCAATTGGTATGATTAAATATCATATGAAATTAACCGATTGTCACTCACTTCGACGTGAAAATGCAATTTCACTACTTTTATTAGGGTGGCCGTTTAGCCCCACCCTGAAAATTTTTGAGTACTTTCAGCGGAATCCCGTTGTATGGCGTCTCATATGATCCTCCTTGATGCGAAAATGCTAGTAAGTCAATTTTTTTTTTTTTGGCGGCCATTTAGCCCCATCCGGCCATTCTGCCCCACTTTCCCCTACCAGTAGTGACTTTAGGCAGGAAAAAAAATCTGGATCCGGAGAAAACCAAAAGTAAAACTGGCCCTGGAACAGTTTTATCTAACGATGAAGAAGATAGTATTGTTAAGTGGGTATTACATCGGGCAGAGATTGGAGCACCTGTCACTAAGAGTGAGTTGTTGGATAGCTTACAGAAGTATGTTAAAACTATTGAGAAGGAAACTCCGTTTACCGATGATCGTCCTAGTCGTCATTGGTAGGGGAGAGAGTGGGAATGGCGGTCACTTAAGGGGGTTATCGTGATATTTCGTTTTCTTACGAATGTCGTGAAAAAATTCACATGAATAGCTTCTAGTACCACAATTAACACGTTAAAATTTCAGAGCCCTTAGCGGCACCAAACTCGAGAAAAAAATTGGCAAATTGAGAATCTTATACATGGCATCTTATGGGAAGCGTCGTCTAGCATTAACGTTTTGAGGCATAACTTTAAAAGTTTTCTTACGATTTTCACCAAAAACTAACACACGATTCAACATCAATATCGAAATAACATATCCAAGAATCAAGACATTTGCCGTCTCGGTTTTCGAGATATAGCTTTGTAAAGTTTGCTCTGCATTGACATTACGCGTTGATCTCATGGCTTCGCTTCACTCGTGGCGCTGCTGCGTCGCTAGTTTTACGCGCGCGCATAGTATGCGTGTGAACACACAAAGCGCCACTATGTGTGCGTGAACAGTCACTAACAAAAGTTTCGCTACGGAAGCGGGGCTAGGGGATACAGTCAGGAGTCAAGCGCTCATGCTATACTTTTGAGGCTGTTTGTAGCACGATAACCCCCTTAAGCAGAAATTGCAATAACTGGGAAAATGACGATCGGAAAAAAGTCAGTTATATAGGATATGGTGGAAAATTTCATTCACATTGACTGCTATGAACGGTATTCAGATCTTCGACAAACTCCACATGCTAACTTCACATCACTGGAAAAAGAAATCGCCACAAAATGCATTGACGGTCAAAGTGGGGTAATGGTAATCACACACGAAAATCTTGTGAAAATTGCTTTAACCGAAAATATTTATACTTTGATTTATTTTTTATTTATTTATTTTTATTTTATTTTTTTATTTTTATTTTTATTTTCATTTTTCTACCCGGATAGCATGACCGGCATAACCCCAACACGTCGAATCAGCTTTGACTTGTTGTTTCAATCACAAAATATATTATAATCAAAAATTATTAATATGTAGAATTAAGAGAAAGGCTGAATTAACCACCCTGTAATATTATTTGTTACGTAAATGTGACAAAAGTGCAACATATCTCTTATAAATCGCATCCAAAAAATTAGAGTGGCACTACCACATAACTATCGATTGTCACGAAGAGCTGGAACCTTGAATCAAGATGGCAAGCTCGAGGCCAGTAGTTTGTATCTGCATCCTCTACGTGGTAGCAGTAGAGTCGTTATTTTCAAATGCATAGAATATGAGATATTGACATGACCGCCATTCCCCTCCCGCCCCTACGAGAGATTTAGAAAACGGCATCCAAAACTTTCAATCAGAAAACCTCAGCAATTATGTATAAGAAGAGCGGCAGTTACTCAAGAAGATCTACAAGAATGATTTGAAAACAATGAAAAATATATATAAAAAAAAAAAAAAAATCTATTAAATATTCCCTCAAGTAGAATCTTCAATTGCGACGAAAGCAGTATTCAGTTATGTCCAGATGCTGAAAGTGTGCTTGCTGCGAAGGGAACTCGTGCGGTGTACAAGATTGTTGATGGAGGTAAAGGAGCATTAACTATATTATTCATGTACAGAGCTGATGGTGTTCGTGCTCCCCCAATGCTCATGTACTCATATAAGAAGAATGTACAAAAAAAAAAAAAAAAAATGATTGAAAATACTCCAAGAGGTTGGGTTGGGTTGATTGGTTTATCTGATAATGGCTGGATGACAACTGAAACATTCTACGAGTACAAATGTGTTCTACCCTTGGCTGGTGAAAGAAAATACACAATTCCCTGTCGTTGTTCACATGGATAATCATCCATCTCACCTCAATTTACCATTGGTAAATTTTCGTCGTGAAAAGCAGATTGAGTTGATTATGTTACCGCCAAATTCCACTCACATCGTGCAACCTCTTGATATTTCGTTCTTCCATCCTTTTAAGTAAACATGGAGAAAATGTGTTCCGAAATGGAAAAGTCAGCAGGGTGTTACACAAGTCACGAAAGAAAATTTTCCCCTTGTTATCCAATATACATTAGATAATATGCCTAATGCAGAGAAGGTAGTTCAAAGTGGTTTTCGAGGATCAGGGCTCCATCCATTTAATGCCAAAGCGGTAGATTACGATATTTTAAATAAGGGAAAAAAACCTAAACGAACTCTCGAGAATAATGACACCAAAAATTCCAATGAGGTTACGGAGAATCAAGGATTTTTACAATTGTTCGAGAATAATTTACCTGCGGAAATACTTTCTGATTTTAAAAAGGCAGCAAATAATGGATCATGGACCGGTGACATTGAAAAGAAAGCCTTGTTTGATTACTGGTTTGACATTTATAAAAAATCGGCGGGTATTCAAAACAAATAATTACATAAATTTATTTTACAATTAATCATTATATACTTGAACATTTTTTTACTTTATTTACAATTAAAATTTTTCATATTCGAAATCAATTTTCAAGCTAAGATTCAATCTATTATACATTTTTTACTATTAATACTAATTACTTTTTTTTTTAGAAAATTCGATTGAATAATTTGATATAAATTCTTTTTATCATACACGTATACATTATTTGCATAATAGGTGAAACTCCGAAACAGAAGCCAGTAATCGGAAAAATTGAAGTTTAAAAAGACCCTAGTATTCTAGATAAAAAATAGGTTGCGTACTAACCCAGATAATCAAGTGTGAATGTGCAAACAGTCCATTACGCTTGCTGCAAATTTTGTTGTCATTTTATCAACTACTTGCTGAAAATACTTTTCACACATTAGAATTTACAGCAAATGTACAGCAATAACTGCTGTCATTTATTATGTCAGCAAATGTTGCTGCAAATATACTAGCCAGCGCCGTGGCAAGGGGTGGTGCAATGGAGCAACTGCACCAGGGCGCCTGCGAGCGAGGGGCGCCCCGCGCCCAAAAATGTTTTGATCCTGAAAAATTTCACCGCAGCGTCAAAGCGCCCATCCCCCACTCTAGTTCAGAGATCGGCGCGCTAAAACTGAAGCGCTCTTTTCATTGGATGTCGCTCATCCGCCGTACCAGACCCTCCTGACGTCGAGCGCCTGACACAAGTCCTCCACGCGAGACTGTTCTGCACTACTGTTCTCTCATGATAGCTGCGCTTGCGCCGAATCTCTAAGGCAAGCAACATCTGACGTGAACGCTCGTCTAGTCCTTCATTGTATGTTAATGTTAGACTGAGAGTGTACTACAAGCACTACTCACACTGGCTGCAAGATACTGTTACGTAGAAGCGCATAAAAATTGAATTCTGAACGTTCATCCTTGGATAATATTCCGAAACCGAATTGTTGGGGAAGATATCAATATAATTTCTTAGTTTTTATTAGTTCAGATTTTTTTTTTCAATTATCATAAGATATTAAGATGGATCGTAAAAAAAAATCTGGCTGGGAATTTAAAAAAAAGCGACTCGCTCAGGAGAAAGAGCTTCAGAAATATACTCCCATAAGCTCGTTTTTGAATAAACCTGAAACAATATCCAAGAATGTCCCCAAAACTGTTTTTGAATCCACTTCGAGTTCCGACGGAATCAAAAATATTATGACATCGGAACGGCCATCTGTTAGTTCCGAGGGCTGTAATTCGTTAGAGGTTATGGAGAACATAATTTCCGATCTTGAATCTGATACGGATACAGAGCTACTCTCAAAACATCGTAAGATTTCTGATAGTTCACATGCCCAAGACGACCATGACGTATCTCTTTTTGAAAAAATGTATGCTGATCCGTCAACTTGGTCATCTCTTACTGATCAAAAAATGCGCGAGCTCATTGTTCGTAAGGGCCCGACGCAAATAAGAAATATAGATTTTCCAGTCCATAATGGAAGACGCTTTTCACTCGACTATTATGCGAGGAGACTCAATAACGGTGAACTGGTAACAAGACCCTGGTTAATTTATTCAAAGCCGCATAACGCCGTCTTCTGTTTCTGTTGCGTTTTATTTCCCAACCGTAAATCAGCGGATCATGGTTGGCCAAAGACCGGATCTTCGGATTGGGTTCATTTGTCACGAAATCTTTCAATTCATGAAAAGTCTGCCTCTCACGCAACTGCATTCAAAGAATGCAAAGAATTCGATCATCGCTTGCTCTGCAATCGCACGATTGATGCTGAGAATCAGCGTGCTATAGATCGTGAAATTACACATTGGCGTAGTGTTTTAGAGAGGATCGTGAGCATAATACAGTTCTTATCTAGTCAGTCACTTGCTTTCCGTGGTACCTCTGAAAAGCTATACGAACACAATAATGGTAACTTTCTTAAACTGATAGAGTTATTTGCAAAATTTGATCCAGTTATGGCGAAACATATTTCATGCATAATTAATAAAGATACACAGACTCATTATTTGAGTAACGTAATTCAGAACGAAATCATTTCACTGATGTCCAACAAAATAAGAAATGTTTTGTTGAATCTAATAAAGTCGGCGAAATACTATTCAATTATTCTAGATTGTACCCCTGATATAAGTCACGTCGAACAGATGTCGTTCATTATTAGATTCGTGGCAAAAAAAGAAAATTCAGATGAATTTGAAGTTCGCGAGCATTTCCTGGGTTTTCTTCCAGTGTACGATACTTCGGGAGAGGGCCTCACTACCGCAATTTTTGGAGAACTTGCAAAGTTAGATATTCCGATCGAAAATATGCGTGGTCAGGGGTATGATAACGGCGCTAACATGAAAGGTAAACGAGCAGGTGTACAAAACAGAATTTTGACAGTAAATCCACGAGCCTTCTTTGTACCATGTGCGGCCCATACCTTGAATCTGGTAGTGAATGATGCTGCTTCTGCTTCTGGAGAAAGTTGGGGATTCTTCCAGGCTGTTCAAAAAATCTATACGTTTTTTTCAAGCTCAACGTACAGGTGGGATGTTTTGAAAAAACACATTGCACGTCTTACAGTAAAGTCTGTCAGTGATACTCGTTGGGAGAGTCGAATCGAGGCAGTTAAACCATTGAGGTATCAGTTGGGGGAAATTTACGACGCCCTACTGGAAATCTCGAATGATAAGAAAAAGGACCATGTGACGCAGCATGAAGCAAGATCCTTAGCCAGTTCGATTGCAGATTTTCGCTTTATATGTAGTGTTGTTATTTGGTACGACATCTTGAGTAAGGTGAATGTCGTTTCCAAAATGCTGCAAAATTCAAAATTGAATCTTCTAGAATGTAAAAGTATGTTGCGTGAAACTGTTGCATTCTTTAATCAATACCGAAGCGAAGGAGGATTCGCTACTGTATTGCAAGAAGCAACTGAAATTGCATCTGAGGTTGAAGTTGAGCCAACTTTCCGTGCTACCGCGAGAGCTCGTGTACGACGTAAGAAACGTACGTTCGATTACGAATGTGAAGATGAACCCATTTCTGACCCAAAGGATCGCTTTAAGATTGACTTCTTTTATTTCATCATCGACACGGCCATAAATTCAACTACAGAACGATTTCAGCTTCTGGAATCGCACTGCTCCATGTTTGAATTTCTGTATGACATCTACAGCTTAAAGGGAATAGCTAAGGAAGAAATCATGAAAAGTTGTAAGGACTTGCATATAGCCTTGACTTACCGCGAAAGTATGGACACTGATGCAATTGAACTTTGCGATGAGCTGATAAACTTATCTACGCTATTGTCATCGAGTCAAACTCCAATTCATTGTATCAATTATATCGTCAAGAGCGACTTAGAATCTCTTTTTCCAAACGTATTGATTGTCTTACGTATTTTAATGACATTGCCTGTATCTGTCGCATCAGGAGAACGTAGTTTTTCGAAGCTCAAAATTATCAAAAACTACCTGAGATCAACTATGAGTCAAGAGCGTTTGGTTGGCTTGGCCACTATTTCTATTGAATCCGAGTTGAGCGCATCTATTAAACATAACGAAGTAATCGATGAATTCGCGAGAGTGAAAGCACGAAAGGTGCCTTTCTTGTAAATCATTGTCATAATACCTTTATTCTGCGCAAGAAAAGTGGTTTGGAGTCAATAAATACTGAAGAACTGACGCACTACGGGGTCCACTTTCTTTGTTCTGATTTTTTTTCGATTTTCGTTCTGAATACTAGTTACAACATGAAATGGTTTGGAGTCTCTAATTACTGTGGAATTGACGCACCACGGGGTCCACTTTCATAGTAACAACTAAAAGTATCACATCAAATTAATAAGCAATCGAATCTTTAAAACTTGAGAATCTGTGCATATAATGGTTGGATATACTATCAAAATCAGATTTTATTCAATTTCCGAATGTTTTTAGTAAATAGTCGAGTAAATAGGCGCCCCCATGAAAGGTTGCACCAGGCGCCACAAGACCTAGCCACGGCGCTGATACTAGCAACCAGAAACAACTATATTTTGACAGCAAGTTGGAAGCAAATTGTTGGCAATACATACAGGGTGTCACAGAATTCGCGACGGGGATTTCACAGCGTAAATCTTGATAAAAACGGGGTCGAAATTTTCTTAGCCGTTTTTTTTCGGAAATGCTTAGATTTCTCGCCATGATTATTTTAAGTCCAGCCAGTGTCGCGCGGCTTATGAACGGTCGTTTGTCTCTGCGCATCTCTCACCCTATGGTCGCCACAAAAAAAAGTGCACACAATCAAGCGGTAAGCACACCGACAAACGGCCATTCATAAGCCGCGCGCCATTGACTGAAATTAAAATAATTATATCGGGAAATCTTTGCATTTCTGAAAAAAACGGCTAAGGAAATTTCGATTCAGTTTTTGATCAGGATTTACCCAGTGAAATCCCCATCACGAATTCTGTGACGCCCTGTATACGTATATGGGAACTTCAATTCGCCTAACATTTTGTTTCATAGTTATTATCACTGTGAATGGAATCTTGAATTAAAAAAAAAAAAAATTTATCAGCAGTCGCTCTCAGTTACTTTTTGTTTTGTTCAATTAAAAAATTTGTAACTTCATCTGAACAAATTCTCAGATAACCAAGTGTGACTGCACAGGCAGTTTATTCCACTTGCTCCCCAAACCTTTTTGACAAATACTAGCTGAGAATACTTTCTGTGCATTATAATTTCCAGCGAACACACATAGGATGACATTTTGACATAATAATCATCAAATAGGTAGGTCAATCTAGTTCATTATCGATATAAGAACTCCCTCAGCCGCACTATATAAGCACAATTAGTCTCCACAATATGACAACGACGTCGTGGGTGAGTGGACAGCGTGCCAGTTCGCTCTTGGCAGGCGTATGATAAAGTCGCGTTATATCGTAGAGCTTAATCGCGTAATAATAATATCGGTGTTTGCAAATATTCCTATATTTCAGTTATAAATGTTATCAGTTATTTAACGCTAAGAGCAGCAATTGCAGAAGAATAGTAGTTTTGGGGGTATATCCCCCCCCCTCCACTCCACAAATGCACGGGGTGCAAAAAAAACCGTTAAAGGCATCGTTGCCGCGGAAAACTAAGACTCAATCCGCGAAAAGGAAAGTTGCAGATTTATCAGGAGGTTCTCTTTCACCCTCCGGTTCAGATAAAGATAAGGATAATGACAATGCCAATACGTCGGGCAGCAGTACGACATCGCTGATTGCGATCGATAAGAAGGACGTTGGAGCCAGCCTCCAGCCGTCTGCACCATTACTGGGTCCACCTGACAAGAGACCAAAGAATACCAAAATTGCGCCGAAACCAAATCTACAAGCAGCTAGGAGCAAACACCCTACAGAGAAAAAACCAGACGATGCTTCTCCCGGCAAATCCGACCAACCAGTACAGGGAACTTCATCAGATCCTTCTAATAAGGACCAATCGCAAGTGGTATCCGGCAATGTGCAAATGACTCAAGAATCGCAGCAAGGCGATGTTCATCTAAAGCTCTTGGAGGCCCTGCAATTAGTTCAGAATCTAAAAGAAACTAATGAGAAACTATGTGCGGAACTATTTGAATGGAAGGCAGCTCAAAAGAATTTTCAAATGCACAGCCAACGGTCCAATTTGGACATTCCTGACATAGAAATATCGCAACAGAATAACAAAAATAATCCCAAGATGATGACAAGCTCGTCCACATCAACAGGTGATATTATGAATTCTGGCACCGTTAAGGGAAGACCCTGGTGAAACTCAAAACTTCGACATTTCTTTCATAATCGAAATTATTTTTAGATCATGTGAAAGTGTACTCAGGAACTAAGAAAATCCCACCTTGATCTCACAGATTACTTGATAAATGTGGAAGTTACGCAACATTTAATGGTAAAAACATACTGAACTTCAAAAAGTCCCCTGCGTCATAACTTTAATCGAATCATATTTATCTTGAACTATCATCTTTGAGACACTCAGGCGAAGAGATTTGCTGATCAGATTTGCGAATTAATTTTTTGTTCTTGTTTAAGAGCATTTACTATTTTCACTTCCAAATTTTTTGCATTTTTCATGTTATTTGAGACTTGAAAAATATGTTCCTTTTACAATTTAGAAAATCTGATCAGTGAATTCGTGCATAAGGTATGTGTGAACTTCCTCTGCGAAGGAGAAGTTGATCGGAGCAAAACAATGACGCAAGGAGTTTTTAGCTTAGCTGAAAATGTAGTTTTGAGTAAATCGTGTTTTAATGAAAATTGGTACAAATTAAATAAATTCTTCAGAATATATGGTCCGAGGTCATAATGTTACACTTTCTGATGAACGCATCTTAGATCCTCAATTTTTTTTGCTCCGACATATCTTGGAGCACGGATTATTTTCGCGTGACATTTCCAGGTTCACCGTCACATGGAATAAAATTAAAAACAAAAATGAGAATTCTAATAGAGTAATAGTGGGGGTCAAATAATTGATTATCATTATCATTATCATTATCATTATCATTATCATTATCATTATCATTATCATTATCATTATCATTATCATTATCATTAATCATTAATCATTATCATTATCATTATCATTATCATTATCATTATCATTATCATTATCATTATCATTATCATTATCATTATCATTATCATTATCATTATCATTATCATTATCATTATCATTATCATTATCATTATCATTATCATTATCATTATCATTATCATTATCATTATCATTATCATTATCATTATCACTATCACTATCACTATCACTATCACTATCACTATCACTATCACTATCACTATCACTATCACTATCACTATCACTATCACTATCACTATCACTATCACTATCACTATCACTATCACTATCACTATCACTATCACTATCATTATCATTATCATTATCATTATCATTATCATTATCATTATCATTATCATTATCATTATCATTATCATCAGCGCCGTGGCTAGGTCTTGTGGCGCCTGGTGCAACCTTTCATGGGGGCGCCTATTTACTCGACTATTTACTAAAAACATTCGGAAATTGAATAAAAT
This sequence comes from Tenthredo mesomela, assembly GCA_943736025.1. Classification (NCBI taxonomy): domain Eukaryota; kingdom Metazoa; phylum Arthropoda; class Insecta; order Hymenoptera; family Tenthredinidae; genus Tenthredo; species Tenthredo mesomela. Next base: position 28,141,479 of record OX031014.1, on the reverse strand, counting down.
CTGATTTTGATAGTATATCCAACCATTATATGCACAGATTCTCAAGTTTTAAAGATTCGATTGCTTATTAATTTGATGTGATACTTTTAGTTGTTACTATGAAAGTGGACCCCGTGGTGCGTCAATTCCACAGTAATTAGAGACTCCAAACCATTTCATGTTGTAACTAGTATTCAGAACGAAAATCGAAAAAAAATCAGAACAAAGAAAGTGGACCCCGTAGTGCGTCAGTTCTTCAGTATTTATTGACTCCAAACCACTTTTCTTGCGCAGAATAAAGGTATTATGACAATGATTTACAAGAAAGGCACCTTTCGTGCTTTCACTCTCGCGAATTCATCGATTACTTCGTTATGTTTAATAGATGCGCTCAACTCGGATTCAATAGAAATAGTGGCCAAGCCAACCAAACGCTCTTGACTCATAGTTGATCTCAGGTAGTTTTTGATAATTTTGAGCTTCGAAAAACTACGTTCTCCTGATGCGACAGATACAGGCAATGTCATTAAAATACGTAAGACAATCAATACGTTTGGAAAAAGAGATTCTAAGTCGCTCTTGACGATATAATTGATACAATGAATTGGAGTTTGACTCGATGACAATAGCGTAGATAAGTTTATCAGCTCATCGCAAAGTTCAATTGCATCAGTGTCCATACTTTCGCGGTAAGTCAAGGCTATATGCAAGTCCTTACAACTTTTCATGATTTCTTCCTTAGCTATTCCCTTTAAGCTGTAGATGTCATACAGAAATTCAAACATGGAGCAGTGCGATTCCAGAAGCTGAAATCGTTCTGTAGTTGAATTTATGGCCGTGTCGATGATGAAATAAAAGAAGTCAATCTTAAAGCGATCCTTTGGGTCAGAAATGGGTTCATCTTCACATTCGTAATCGAACGTACGTTTCTTACGTCGTACACGAGCTCTCGCGGTAGCACGGAAAGTTGGCTCAACTTCAACCTCAGATGCAATTTCAGTTGCTTCTTGCAATACAGTAGCGAATCCTCCTTCGCTTCGGTATTGATTAAAGAATGCAACAGTTTCACGCAACATACTTTTACATTCTAGAAGATTCAATTTTGAATTTTGCAGCATTTTGGAAACGACATTCACCTTACTCAAGATGTCGTACCAAATAACAACACTACATATAAAGCGAAAATCTGCAATCGAACTGGCTAAGGATCTTGCTTCATGCTGCGTCACATGGTCCTTTTTCTTATCATTCGAGATTTCCAGTAGGGCGTCGTAAATTTCCCCCAACTGATACCTCAATGGTTTAACTGCCTCGATTCGACTCTCCCAACGAGTATCACTGACAGACTTTACTGTAAGACGTGCAATGTGTTTTTTCAAAACATCCCACCTGTACGTTGAGCTTGAAAAAAACGTATAGATTTTTTGAACAGCCTGGAAGAATCCCCAACTTTCTCCAGAAGCAGAAGCAGCATCATTCACTACCAGATTCAAGGTATGGGCCGCACATGGTACAAAGAAGGCTCGTGGATTTACTGTCAAAATTCTGTTTTGTACACCTGCTCGTTTACCTTTCATGTTAGCGCCGTTATCATACCCCTGACCACGCATATTTTCGATCGGAATATCTAACTTTGCAAGTTCTCCAAAAATTGCGGTAGTGAGGCCCTCTCCCGAAGTATCGTACACTGGAAGAAAACCCAGGAAATGCTCGCGAACTTCAAATTCATCTGAATTTTCTTTTTTTGCCACGAATCTAATAATGAACGACATCTGTTCGACGTGACTTATATCAGGGGTACAATCTAGAATAATTGAATAGTATTTCGCCGACTTTATTAGATTCAACAAAACATTTCTTATTTTGTTGGACATCAGTGAAATGATTTCGTTCTGAATTACGTTACTCAAATAATGAGTCTGTGTATCTTTATTAATTATGCATGAAATATGTTTCGCCATAACTGGATCAAATTTTGCAAATAACTCTATCAGTTTAAGAAAGTTACCATTATTGTGTTCGTATAGCTTTTCAGAGGTACCACGGAAAGCAAGTGACTGACTAGATAAGAACTGTATTATGCTCACGATCCTCTCTAAAACACTACGCCAATGTGTAATTTCACGATCTATAGCACGCTGATTCTCAGCATCAATCGTGCGATTGCAGAGCAAGCGATGATCGAATTCTTTGCATTCTTTGAATGCAGTTGCGTGAGAGGCAGACTTTTCATGAATTGAAAGATTTCGTGACAAATGAACCCAATCCGAAGATCCGGTCTTTGGCCAACCATGATCCGCTGATTTACGGTTGGGAAATAAAACGCAACAGAAACAGAAGACGGCGTTATGCGGCTTTGAATAAATTAACCAGGGTCTTGTTACCAGTTCACCGTTATTGAGTCTCCTCGCATAATAGTCGAGTGAAAAGCGTCTTCCATTATGGACTGGAAAATCTATATTTCTTATTTGCGTCGGGCCCTTACGAACAATGAGCTCGCGCATTTTTTGATCAGTAAGAGATGACCAAGTTGACGGATCAGCATACATTTTTTCAAAAAGAGATACGTCATGGTCGTCTTGGGCATGTGAACTATCAGAAATCTTACGATGTTTTGAGAGTAGCTCTGTATCCGTATCAGATTCAGGATCGGAAATTATGTTCTCCATAACCTCTAACGAATTACAGCCCTCGGAACTAACAGATGGCCGTTCCGATGTCATAATATTTTTGATTCCGTCGGAACTCGAAGTGGATTCAAAAACAGTTTTGGGGGCATTCTTGGATATTGTTTCAGGTTTATTCAAAAACGAGCTTATGGGAGTATATTTCTGAAGCTCTTTCTCCTGAGCGGGTCGCTTTTTTATCATTATCATTATCATTATCATTATCATTATCATTATCATTATCATTATCATTATCATTATCATTATCATTATCATTATCATTATCATTATCATTATCATTATCATTATCATTATCATTATCATTATCATTATCATTATCATTATCATTATCATTATCATTATCATTATCATTATCATTGTCATTATTATTATTATCATTATTGAATGATTATTGAATGTTGGTTCGACATTGCCTGGCCTAGAACTGTCCTGCTCCATAAGTTGTCCCTTCCTTTCTGATGTTCAAAGTTTCAAGCTGCGCCTTCGTCAATTTGAGAGCACGCCGAAGCTTTTTTCGTCGTGCTCCATTCTGCCACTCGCTTTTTCTTTTCCGTTGAGTGTCCCGCTCTTTCAAAATCTTGGTACTGATTTTCATCACCTGTTCGTCCCTGTTCACATGAGCCTGTCGAACAGCGTCGCGAGCCTTGGCAAGCACCTTTTCTTTTAGCGACTCGCCTTCGTCTGCTAATCGCTTTGAATGTGCGAAAGATGTCTGGGATGCCATCACGCTCATGCCCATTGTTGCTCCAAACTTTTGCATTCGAGCATGTCCCCCTCCAGATTCTGAGAAAACTTCCACCATTTTTCTATTGACATCGAACGGTCGCCGCTTGGTGTTGTCTGTTGTTCGCGGACTCGTAAAACTTTGTGCGGAAAGAAAGCCACAGTCTTCGCATTTGACGCACAGCCGTGCTGCGAATCCTCTTAGTTCTCTCATCTGCCCAGCGAGGCTCTTCTGTCCACATTCAGCGCATGCTAAATTTTTAAAAAGCTCCTGCCAGGTACTGGAATGCACAAATAAATAATTTTCACAAGCATCGCCTGGCTCCGACGACTGTGATGAAACAAAAGTTTCAATTTTTCTTTTGCTAGTACATGATGTACTAGGTCCTAGAGGGTTACTTATCTTTTTCGGTCCTAATTGTATTCTGGATGGGCCAGGCTCCGGTTCGTCACACAATTGTTGATGCCAACTTGTTTTCTAGAGGGAAAGTCCTTCGATTGGAATTTATTTCCAAGATTTTTTTTACCCTGCTTGTTTTTAGACGTTAGGCGTTTTCTAGACTTGCACCACCGTGAGGTAATCGAATCCATTTTTTTAGTTGAGATTTTTTGGTTTCATAATGAGTGAAAATCACAAAATTGCAGAGTAGTTTACACTTGCTGTCAACAAGATGCCAGTTTGTAGTAAACTAACCACTAAATGCAGGAAAGCACGGGAACAATTGGCAACTGGACGCAAGGTACTGTTTCACTAGTTCAAATTTCAAATACCAGATGGCAAACGCATCTTCGCCATAAAGATACATGAATGACCCGATTTGAGTAGTACTGGCTTTGACCACGAGGTGGCTACGCTTCAGATACAGTTACCAATAGTCGATCATGCCCTGTGCTACAGGTGGTTCGATCCCGAACTACACGGAGTTGTGACGTCACAAATTTCAAATTTGCGTCAGATTTACCGAGTTTTTCAAACTTTGACCTTGTATATTGCTAATCTCCCATTCAATAGTATTTTGATGGAATTCTGGAATTCCAGAGAAAAATAATCACGAAAGAAATGCAAAAAAAAAAAATTTTATCGATTTTATTTATAAAGTTCGCTGCCAATGAACCAAAAAAAATCGGAGGGCCTTGAAAGTTTCTCACAAGGTGGGGACAAGCCCCGGGAGTAATTTTCCGGCAAAAACAGAAAATCGATTTTTTGAACGATTTCGGGCGAAATCTCACCAGGGTCTTCCCTTAATAATAGCAGTACTCAAATATCGCAGCAAACCAAGGATTGGTCGAATTCAGACAACATGGAGACATCGGAAGACACTCCCCAGCAAGACGATCGCCAACAAGGCGGGAGAACTGACAATCACAATGAGCATTCTATAGACGAAAGAAACACCAACGAAGACTCAGGTCAGACTAGGAAAAAGCAGTCTCCCAAACCACCACCAATAATAGTTTTAAATCAATCAGCCGTAGTTCTAACAAACTTTATGTCATGTACAATGGGCTTATCCAATTTTCAAATTAAAAGAATTAGGCATAATAAGCTTTTAATTTTCGTAGAGTCATTAGATGTTTATAAAAAAAACTTCGCTAAGCTGAGGGACAGGGAAATTGATTTTTTCACCTTTACCCCGTCAGCTGAGAAGTCAAAAGTAATGGTTCTAAAGGGAATAGATGGTGATTTTGAAACTAATGATATATTAACAGAATTAAAATTAACAGAATCTGAAGACCTAAAGATCTTAGGAGTTACGAAGCTGATAACAGCCAACGCAAAGAAACTAAACAGATCACTACCTATGTTCATAGTTAGGATATCAACGAAAAGTAGTATTAATAAGTCAACTAAAATTAAGTATGTATTGCACCAGACAGTAAAATGGGAACCACTTAAGAAAAAGGATAAAATACAATGTAGACGCTGTCAAAGAATAGGTCATGTGGCGAACAACTGTAACATGAAATATAGATGCGTTAAATGCAAAGAGGGTCATGAGCCGGGTAAATGTGAACTACAGGCCTCAGATGGTAGTGTAGACAGATCAAAAATATATTGCGTTCACTGTAAAGAATTAGGCCATCCAGCCTCTTATCGAGGCTGCCCCAAGTTAGTCGAATATAGCAATGCTATTAAGAAAAAAGCCGATGAGGCAAACGAAATCAGAAAAGCCAAACTTAACAAAATAGCCAGCACCGTTTCACCCGCGATTTCATTCAGTGCGATGACAGCAGGTACTAGCGGAACAAAACGAAACACAACAGCGGGCAGTAATTCTTTAGCTGACACACCCCCACTAACCCAGAACCCCAGGCCGAACACATCTGAGCAGGAAACACCCATCCTGAATTATAAATCCTTAGCTGAACAACTAAATAAAATCCAAGAGGCGGTCGCGATAAACGCCAGTAATATCCAGGACCTTTTCAGCATGTTAGATAATTTGCTCCAGCCTTCCTCTCATGATGAGTAACTAAAGACGCATTTGTAAGAAAATTTCGCTAATAGCTATAAATGTAAACTCGATTATCTCTGTCCAAAGAAGAATGTACCTAAAAGAGCTAACTGAGACCCATAACCCGGATTTCGTCCTATTAGGGGAAACAAAGCTTACTAGCAGATTCAAAATAGCGATAGACAACTATGTAATGATTCGTAGCGATAGACCTAATTCACTTCGCGGAGGCGGGACAGCGATGCTGATAAAAAATTAGATTAAATTTGAAGAAATTAGTCCAGCCTGTCTCGCGAAAGCCAAATCTCTGGAAGCCACGGTCGTGAAAATAAAGATTAACCAGAATAGGAGTCGTTTTGTAATCGCTGCCTACGCAGCGGGAAACCATAGAAAGGAATTTGCACCAGAACTTACAAAACTGTTTTACGAATTGGGCTTAAATGACCCAGATAATTTGTATATCTTGGCGGGAGACTTAAACGCAAAACATACACTCTGGCAGAATACTTCCAACAATCCTAGGGGAGTTGCACTTTTCAATTGGTTGAACGGGGAGGGGAGTGACCTAAGGGCGAAGGTATTTGGCTCTGTGTTACCTTCTTACCCAAGGGGAAATTCCTTCCTCGACCTCTGTCTGACCGATCAGAGGCTGATCTTTAATGACACGACCGATGGCAAACTAGAAACTATACCATACGATAGCGACCACAACGGAATAAGTATGACGATATCGTTAGACACAAACCTTCCGTTTATTTTAGAATGCGAAGCCCCGGTAATGAGACGTAACTTTGCCAAAACAGACTGGGATAAATTCGAAAAACATCTAGATGAATCGTGCGATTTAGACATCCTGATAAATAGAAATCTTGCGAACCACGAAATAGACCACTATCTAGACGCGATTGACGACTTAATAGTAAAAGCAATAGATAAGACAGTCCCTAAAGTGAAGTTCGAAAACTCGCTGACTTCCTATACCACCCCGGAAATTAAACAACTGCACAAGCATAAGGCTTTTATTATTACGCGGATTAACAAACTGCACAAAGGCAACCCTCGCGGAAATCTCGTTCAGCTAAACATCTTGAAAGATCTTCTGAAAAAAATTAGGGACAAGATCAATCAAAAACTAAAAGAATCTATGAACGCATACTGGGGGAATAAAATAAGAAATATATCAATAGCAAAACGAGATAAAATGTTCCCTCAGATTAATAGGTTATTCAGAGCAAAAAGCCTAACACCGATACCTACCCTATCCATCTCTCAAAATAAAGCCCAGCTTCTTGCAGATGCAGATATTCAGCTAGACAGCATAAAGAAAGATGACGATGAGAATTTCATTGTAGCTAATGAGGTAGATAAGCTAAACCTCATCGGTGCACACTTCGCGGCTACCAATGTGCAAAACGCAGGAATGGGCAAAGAACACCTCGCTAGACTGGTGAAAAATAAAATAGATTCGCTTAAAAACGAAATTATGGAAGAGAGGGAAAGTGGGAAAACAGTAACCGTATTCTCCGATCTTAACACGGCACTATCGCCGCAATACGACGATTTCCCGAACTACTTTACCGGTACCCTGATGGACCTCCCGGACGCATGTAGGATGACAGGAGGACATTATTCGCGACATCCTCAGGTGATCCTGGTGGTGCATTTTCAGACGTCCCGGAGACGGAACGCTGTGCTTTGAGGTGACCTCACGACGCATAGTGGACGTCCGCAAGACATTTATTTTAAGAGGGAGGATATCCATAGGATGTCTGTGTTCAAAGCGGGAGGACACCTGTAGGATGACAAAAGGACATTATTCGCGACATCTTCAGGTGATCCTGGTGGTGCATTTTCGGACGTCCCGGAGATGGAACGCTATGCTTTGAGGTGACCTCACGATGCATAGTTAGACGTCCACAAGACATTTATTTTAAGAGGGAGGATATCCGTAGGATGTCTGTGTTCAAAGCGGGAGGACACCTGTAGGATGTCGGTTCTATGTCCTCAGGACGAAAAATTCCAATGTTGGGGTGTCTTAGGGATACACAGAAGATGTCCTGAAAACGTTTTTCTCAGGGGTAGAGGATGCCCACAGGACGTCTGCTCTGACGCACCCGGACAAAGTTCTCAAAGGTTCTCGATTTCAGTAGTAGTTCGAATGGATCTTGCATGACGGAAATGTATTGAAGGGGGATCCTATAACGACGAAGAATGCATGCCACCTTGGCAGATACATTCCAAAGGCGATTTGTCTCCAAGACAAGTTTATTATCCAACTCGTCCGAGGGACAAGCTTTAGCTTCCTTGATGAGACTTCCCGAGGACGGAACAAGGATACAGACTTGAAACACACGATTGAGAGAGGAATCCATCTGCAGGACAAGGTCGGGATCCAACGATGGGACGGCTTTAAGACGGCGAAAGGATATGGACATGGAACATAAAATTTAGGAGCCGATCCGTCCACAGGACAAGGTTGGGACTCTGTAATGGGACCTATTGAAGACGAAGGAAGGATGCTGGCCTGGCACAAAGACTTTCGACAACAATCCATCCCAAGGACATGGTTAGGATCATCTGCTGGGACGTTTTGAAGACGGAGGAAGGATGTCGACTTGGGACCATTGCACGTGAAAAGTGTATTGTCCGAAGGACATCATCAGGGCGAGCTTTCAGGATATCCGCAGGATGGTATACAGATACATCGTATGTCCGCCGGACACGGCGAAGGCAAGGTTCTGATGGTCCGTGAGACCGACACTAGACGCGGGACTGACACGTGACCGTCGGCTGTCCTCTGGATATCAGGCGGAACATCTAGGATGTCCTCCAGATATTTCCCAAAACACATAGACGTCCCGCGGATATCTTGTCAACGCTGCGTCGACCGCAGGACATTCTTAAGGATGAAAAGAAGTCTGCAGGACATATTATAGGACAAAGAGATGTCCGCAAGACATTTGCAAGGACGAAAGGACGTCCGCGAGACCCTCGATAGGACGTAAAGACGTCCGCGAGACAATTTTTAGGACGCCAGGACGTCCGCAGGATATTTTTCAGGACGGATTTATGTCCTGCGGGTTCATCAGGGTAGATGGGAATTATTTAAAATCTTCAGGTCTCTTAATAATAAAAAATCGGCAAGTTACGACTCAATACCTAATATAGTTCTCAAACACCTCCCTAAAAGCTATATATTCATTTTTACTGTATTGAAACGTTATTTACTTCTCGTAAGGAGTTTCTTTTAATTCTGAATATTAACAAATCTCTGGGCTACTTAAGCAACGGCATCTGCTCTATATTTGATTCTATTGTTCTTTTTCTAATTTTTAAGTGATGATAACCTTAGGGGTTTATACTACCTAAGACCTGCGGCTGTGGAGTTTTCACCCGTTAGCGTTAGGCGTATTCTTAGGGAGAGATAGCAGCTAATCGTGGCTGCGGAGTTTTAACCCGTTAGCGTTGATCATATCTTACTATGTGTGGAAAGGAATTATCATCAACTGTGGCCGCGGAGTTTTCACCCGTTAGCGTTAATCATATAATTTTACATAGGATAATCATTAATTGTGGCTGCGGAGATTTCTTCCGTTAGCGTTAATCATATAATTTTGCATGGGATAATCAACAATTGTGGCTGCGGAGATTTCACCAGTTAGCGTTAATCATATAGTTATACAAGGGATATTTATTGATTGTGGCTGCGGAGTTTTAACCCGTTAGCGTTAATCAATGAAGGTAGGGTAATAACTCACGTCAGGTACAATGATATATGTTAATATGTGTTCGTCAAAGCTCGTATTATAATTTCTAATTGTCTATTCTATGGTTATATTTGATTTTATTAGTTTTAATATTCTTTTTGTTTCAACTTTCTATCTGGTAGATATGATTCTATTCGTGATTCTATAGTTATATTTGATTTTATTAGTTTTACTATTCTCTTGGTTTTACTTCTCTATCTGGTAGGTATGATTTTCTATTAGTGATTCTATGAATGAATAGCTCTGCTCAAGCACCCGTCTTATATAGTCCAAATTCCCACTCTAATTCTCAAATTCCCGGAATTTGTAAATACTTGAGAGGCTTCCTCAGTCTGTTTATAAAATGTTCTACTATGCGATTAGTAGGTCTGTTTGGCGTTAACTCCTACGAACTCTTTTATTTTTGAATGATTTTACAACAATCATTTTATTCTTAATCTAAATTAACATATTATTAAGGGGGTATCCCCACCTTCAAATGAGTTAACATTCTAAGAAAGAGATTGATATTTTACAGCGAATTTGAGAGTCTGATCAAATCCAAAAAAATCAAGAAGTTTAGGGAGAGTTTGACCCTCATTATCCATACTTAATATTGAATATTACTTTGAGTCTATTAGTAGTTACGCTGAATATAGAAAAATACAAAATTACTCGGTTGTCGCAAAGAATCAGTAGTACCGTTGGATCGATTTTGGAATTTTTGGTCTTCAATTGTTCAGAAGAGATGCCTCTATCATATGAACATAGAACTTTTTGATATGACTATTTTTGGTTGAGATAATAGAAAAAATAGAGAAAAAAAATTGAAGAATTAGAAAAATCTCAGTAAAAACTAAGCGAGTCAGGCAATTTTCGCGATATCAAAAAGTTCTATGTTCATATGATAGAGGCATCTCTTCTCAACAATTGAGGACCAAAAATTCCAGAATCGATCCAACGGTACTACTGATTCTTTGCGACAACCGAGTAATTTTGTATTTATCTATATTCAGCGTAACTACTATTAGACTCAAAGTAATATCCAATGTTAAGTATGGATAATGAGGGTCAAACCCTCCCTCAACTTCATGATTTTTTTGGATTTGATCAGACTCTCAAATTCGCTGTAAAATATCAATCTCTTTCTCAGAATGTTGACCCATTTAAAGGTGGGGATACCCCCTTAATAATATTAACACCATACATAATATCTCATCCTTATAGCACGTAAAGTAACGCTTCAGTATATTATTTAATAATTCTCTAAACAATACATACTTTCCGAGGAAATGGAAGATGGCAAAAGTCATCGCGTTATTGAAGAAAGACAAGGACAGTTCCAATCCCACTAGCTACCGTCCGATAAGTTTGCTGCCCAACATAAGCAAAATCTTTGAGGTGATAATAAACAAAGCTCTGACTCGTCACACTGACGAGTTTAATATAATCCCAGAGGCGCAGTTCGGATTTAGATATAAACATTCAACTGTTCATGCAATCAATAAATTTACCTCTGACATATGTTGGGCAGCAAACAACAAAGAATGCACCGCTGCGTGCCTGATAGACCTGGAGAAGGCGTTCGACACCGTGTGGCTGGATGGTCTATTTTTCAAACTCATAAAAAAGAATTTCCCAATCCAGCTAATAAAAATGCTCTGGGTCATGCTCCACGACAAGCAGTTCGCGGTGTCGGAGGGCTTCCTCAGATCTACCAAAACCTTTACAATATCGGATGGCCTTCAGCAGGGGACGGTGAATTCACCTATTCTATTTAATATATTTAATAGCGACATTCTCTCCCTGTTCGGCCTGAACGACATACCATCGAGGAAAGCGTTAGCTTTTGCAGATGATTTAGTTATCTATGTTTCAGGGAAAAAACCTTCAGATTTAAAGCTTGAATTACAGGAACTTTTGAGAAAAATTAGTGATTATTTTAATACGTGGAAATTAAAAATAAATATTTCTAAATGCGAGACAATATTATTCAGGCCGAACCTGAAGGTACTCCATACAGATGCTAGTAAGAACTGGAAAACATTCCAAATCTCTGATACAGGCGAAACTCTAGTTCCACATAAAGAGATTGTTAAATACTTAGGTATAAATCTAGATTATCAATTAAAATTTAATAAGCACGTAGATATTCAATTGAGGAAGGCTCAAACAGCCTTTAGTGCCGCCAACCAGCTGTTCTATTGTAGGCAGTTGGAGGCGAGAATAAAGGTTCTGTGTTATCTGGTGTTGATAAGGCCGATCATAACTTACGGAGCACCAATATGGTTCAATATCAGTTCGGGTATGATGGAGAAGATAAGAGTATTCGAACGTAGATGCCTTCGAGCTTGCCTGGGCAAATGGAGGTCCTCGTCCTCGTTGTATGTTAGATACATTAGCAATGCGTCGATATACAACGAGGAGGGAGTCCACAGGGTGGACTGTTTTATGCTGAGGCTGATTAGGGACCATTTCTCGAATGCCTCAAAAATTACACATAATAGCTTAATTTCGGGTCCTACTATCCCTAATACGAGATATTTTGAGAAATCGTTCCTATCAGGATTCGTACCTCCAGAGGCCTTCATTTGCCTGGACAGCAAGGGGCTTTTACAGGATGCGAACAACATACCAACCATATATCACGTAATAAGGTCTAATCATGATAAGACAATTTTATATGAGCCAAACATAAATTGTAAAGATATAAGAGACTACCGAATTAGATGGAACACATCTCTACCAGATAAAGATATTGTGGACAAGCACAGACTAAATACAGACAAATACTGGTGGCTTGAAGGTCATATCTGAATTTAGGTGAGGACTAGGATCGAGTGGGATATGTAAAAAAGAAAAAAAAAAAAAAAAAAATCATCTAAACAATTAAGCATATATGTATATTAGAATGAATATTTACATAATTTCTAAACAATAAGTGTATGGTTGTGAGTATGTTAGATATATATAGATAATTATTATATAGAAATATAAGAAATACTAGGGCAATTACAATGATCGATAATATTGATAGAGTAGGTCCATACTGATAAATCCTACTTCTATTTTCCTTTCTTTTGTTTTTTTTTTTTTCCTCTTGACCCACAAATACCGATACTGACTGACCAGTTATGTAACCGTTTCTGGTTCAGAGTAAATAGGGCAGGTTTCACGTTCCTCCAAGGATCAATCCCTTAATAAATAATACAAATACGAAAGATGAAGAAGATTCAACAAATCTTGAAGCACACGCTGATATAGTAAATAATGATGAAGGATTGCAACCTCTTATTATTTTCGACGAGCATCTTAACATCATACGAATGGCGACCAAAATGCTGTTGTTGGGAATGATTATACTTATGAACTTGTATACGAACTGCCGGTTCAGATAATTGAAGAAGAACCATTAAGTGATACCAATCACACGCCGGAGAATGTTATCAATTGTCACTTAACCGTTACAGATTCGATAGTTCCTTCTGATAACAACAATTCAAATTTACTTGAACAAAATGATCCCCATAATGTACGATTTACAATTGAAAACTGTCCCGTTAACCAGAATCATCAGCCAGGTATGTAAATTTCGCGTAGTGTTAATTTTGATTCAATTAATAAAAATTATAAATTTTTAGGACTTGAAGAAAATCAGGAAAATCATCGTGAAGAAATTGATGGACAGAGTTCGAGCAAGAAGAAAATTTCACCAAAAGCCGTAAGTAAAAACGGTAATGTAAAATTCTTTTTAAAGAATTATTTATGATTAAAAAGCTATTTGATAAAATTTTTACAATCTTTGATCCTATAGACAATTCGCTGAAGACACCACTCAAGGAGATTTTTACCTTAGGGGAAAGTCCTACAGTACCGACACCCTAAGCTATTTATATTATTTTTCGTGGAAAATGAACGATATTCATTGAACAATTGTTGAAATATGTTCACTGTGTTCTGAACTACGAATACACTACATGGGACACGGTTATATTTAGGTAGTGGCAGTTTTATTACAAAAATAAAAAACAATAGGAAAATTGACTTCGAGAAAAGTGGCCGGCAGTATCGGCCACAACTATTTCAACGTATTAGAACATAAGGCAATGATCACAAACGTATTGATCTAAAGCATTTTTCACATCAGCACAGACTTCGTGAACCCATGCCTTACATTTTTTACACTGGATCCAGTCTTCTTTGTGTGATTTCTAGGCATTGAGCACACGTTGTGAAGCTACGCTGAGAAATTTAACAAACCTTACGCATCGTTAGCCGAAAAGACATTTATTCACAATACTGGCGAACATGCCTCGATACGAAGTTGCCGCTTGGTTTGCATATTCGTCGACGAGCCATGTATCGGCTGCAACAGTTAGATCAACCCGATATACCGTAGAATCGCTCAAACTGATAGTGGCCGATACTGCATGCCGGCCGGTACTGTGGGACTTTCCCCTACCCGTTGAATATTTACCTAAAAAAAAAGGAGTCGAATTAAAAAAACTGGTAAATCAAAATTACCTTCGGTTGGGACTTCGGATGAGTGGTATAATCTTCAATTGGAAAAAGAGAAGTTAAAAAAGCAACAGGAGGAGAAGAAACAGAAAAGGAAACAATTACAGGAAGAAAAGAATAAATTAATGGAACAAGTAAAAGAAATCCAGAAAAAAATAAAAGAGGAAAAATAAATTACCTACTTCATATCTTGTGTAAATTAATCGTTTACTCTGTTAAATAACTTTTATTTGTTATCAAAACCTTTAAATTACTTATTTTATATGAAAACTGATCTCATACTAATAAAAATATAATATAAAAATTGTTTTGTATATTTTTCAGCTGTCCCATAAATTAGGGACCTCTTTCATAAGACACCAGGGCCATACCTCTTTAAACTGTCTCATAAAAGGGGTCATAAAGGTTGCTTGCAAAAATGGTATATTTTCATTTATTTTTTAGTTAAAATTGAGTTTAAACATATAATACCAGTCTAGTAATCATAAAACTATTGTATAATACTATTCAAATTGTATTTTTCTCTCAAATGCATTTTCAAACAGTGAAAATGTTCGACCTACCTTGAAATATGTCTCATAATAGGGTCTTTTACCTTACAGCAGACTGAGTAAATAAACCACAATAACTCTTGTATGTGAGTCCCTCAGTGTTTTCTCTGCGATGACGTATAGCTCCACCAATTTTTTTATTCTGTGCTCGACGTTTTTTGAAGGCGTGAGTAGTCATGGTTGCTCTAGTCCTCAAAAGAGCTCTGTCAGTTCGAGCAATGTGACGTGAGAGGTGTCTGCCAGGTGAGAGCTGAATTTTCTCATTAATTTCCTGGGTGTATGTTACTCCAAGGTTCTTCTGTCCAACTGAGAAACCCACTCTAAAGTCTGCTGATGCAGTCTGACTATAACAGCGCTGCTTTGGGGCTTTACTGGCTATAGTAGCATTGAGACTTTCGTTTCGATTGCTAGACGCTAATTTTCTTGGTTTTCATGATACCCACACCAGGAACCACAAATGCTGTGGTCGTCGAATGCATGGTGTGGGATGCTTCTTATGGCTGCTGCCATAGCAGGGTTATTGCCTATATTTTGGGCAACAGCGAATGTGAAACACCGGTGAAGATAAGTGATCCTATCCTTTGTCAACTCTTTACTACTCTTTTCCAATGTATACAGGGTGTCCCATTTGAAATTTCGCATTGGAATATCTCTGAACCTAGAGCTGCTGTTGAAAAATGTTTGAGATAAAAATTGTTTGGTTCGAAGGGGGACACAAACTGGTAATATCAGATCAGTTGTAACTATCACTGCTCCGGAGATACGAACACAAAGTTAATTTTTTTTAATGGCAAGTACTTTTTTTTAGGATAGAAAACGTACCTTACGTTAGGACAAATTCAACCATATGTGGAAAAAAAGTATTCCGATTACCTCCGTGACTTACGGCTACGCGAAATCCTCAAATCTTCAAATGCTTACAATCATCAGGACAGGTATTAGGAGTTGATTGGATAGCATTCAGTAGTTTAATAAATATTCAAACACATTGCCTGCTATCCGATTACCAACAACACGGGAAAACATGAAACGAAGGATAAGAACTGCTTGTCGTAATATCCAGCGTAGTACCTTGCTCGCCACACTCCAGCAATTCCATCGTCGTCTGTAACTTTGCGTTCAGACAGGAGGCAATGTGTTTGAACATTTAATAAACTCCTAAATACTGTCCAATAAACTCCTAATACCTGTCCCGATAATCGCAGGCATTTGAGAATTTGAGAACTTCGCGTAGCCGTAAGTCACGGAGCGTGAACGACATGAACTTTTCTCACATATGGTTGAATTTGTCTTAACGTGAGGTGCGTTTTTTATCCTGAAAAAAAAGTACTTGCCATTTAAAAAAATCAACTTTGTGTTCGTATCTCCGGAGCAGTTTTCGTTACAACTGATCTGTTATTACCACCCAGTAAACACAAAGATCAATTACGTAACGGTTACATATCTGGTACGTAGTAAGTTCCGCAACAGACACGTCACAGGGCCATACACATCGCTGGTATGGCGCCGGTATGTGTATTTCCCATGTTACATGTTTGTTGCGGAACTTACTACGTACCAGATATGTAACCGTTACGTAATTGAATTTTGTGTTTACTGGGCAGTTTGTGTCCCCCTTCGAACCAAACAATTTTTATCCCAAACATTTTTCAACAGCAGCTCTAGGTTCAGAGATATTCTAATGCGAAATTTCGAATGGGACACCCTGTATAGCTGTTTTTTAACACCCCCTGATGCGTGATTCTTGTCTGATTGTTTAATTATCGGGTGGTCACTAGCGTTTCGACAAGCTAATACAGTGGAACTGTCGTCATCACCTACCAAGACCCCAACCTCAGTGTTTTTTGATTTTAATATTTCACTCTCCACTACAAACTTTCTCCCTACATGAGGCTCCATTGCTTTGGCTGAACCAAAAAAATTCAAACGACAGTCGTGTTCAGAACAATTATCTGTACGCTCACACTTACTGCATTTTCTATTGCATGTAGAATAATCTAGGACCATTCCAGAAAAATGACCAATAATTGCGCCAAAACCGTTTAAACTGTCATAACTACGACCAGATCCTCTTGTACTCCACCCCATGTCGTATGAAACCATCAATCGAACGACATCATCAAAATTAACAGGTTTTATTGAAGAGTCTGATTCCTCTTCACCCAGATCATTCGTTGAATCCACAGATCGTTTCTTTATTATAAAGTCTTGTCTGTAATCTTTTGGTCCGTAAAATGAGATACAAGATGTCGAATGTCAATAAAAAAACAAACATTTTATTGAAAAAAATAGTACATTTCGATACAAGGGTGAAATGTGCGGCGTTTATAGGGGAGTACGATGTTTTCAGCACGAACCGTAGTCGAGGCGGAAGCTAGGCGCGGCGCCGCAGGCGCCGCGCGTAGCTGTAGCCGAGACGAAGGTGAGTGCTGAAAACATCGTACGAACCTAAACGCCTCATTTCGCCCGAGTATCGAACACTATTTTTTATAACAAATGCATGAAAAAGTTTCGCAAAAGCTAACCACCAAAGATCTCTGAAAAGCCGACTTTTGACAGACCACTGTGCTTCCTGGCGGGGTCGAGGGGCGAAGCCCCCGTGGGGGGGGTTCGGGGGGGCGAAGCCCCCCCGACATAAAACATCCAAAATTGTTATTGAAAAAAAAAGATTATAAACAATAAACAAACCAAATGGTTAGTTCATAAAAAAAATGTTTTTCAATAAGAACAAGTTGAAAATCGAAATTAATTTTCTTTTTCTACATGGACGGACTGTCGCCGATGTATACAATCAAAATCGCTGAATCTTTCGAGAAAAAAAGCCGAAGCCTGCAATCAATTGTCTTTTCTCTGTTTTAAAGGATTAACAAAATCGAACGATTGAAAATGAAATATTCTTTATTTGGAAATAACGTAACATCAAGAAATATTATCAAATACCCTAACGGCTTTTTTTCGGGGTATAAACGGGGTAGCAAGATGGTATAAAGTTAGTACAACGACGGTTTAGGTCGTTCGACCGTGTTCGTACCGTGGTCAGACGGTATAGATTCCGTCTGACCACCGTCTAACGATTGTGTTTTTGGACCACAGTCACCACCCTAACAACACCGGTTTTCTACCGTTGTTTGACAGTCGCTGCACCGTCTCAAAACCTGTATAACACGGTCAATATACCGTCAAAATGCTTGATCGACTTGGGTATTTCGACAGTCATTTCGCTATTTAGATGCCGTCAATAGAGGGTCATTGCACGGTATTCCACCAGTATTATACCCAGCATCAGGAATTACTATATCGCGTGTCAAATTACATAAGTTCGTAAGCGAAAAAAAAAATTGTATTTTTTATTTTTGGTGGCAAAATCTTTTTCATGCAATATCACATCTTTTGGGCATATCCGCAAAAAAAAAAAAAAAATTTTTTGCGCTTATCACCTTACGCCATTAGACACGATATCGTGATTCCCACATAAAAATTTTTTTTTTTTGTAATATGTACACTAGGGTGTTTCAAATTTTGGCAATGTCTTTTTATTTCCTCTCGTACCATTGGAAAAGTTGAGTCAGAAGGTCAAAATAATGGAACCATCAATGTGCCCCCCGTCGACTGATTCCTCACGCGGCTCATCGGGAAAAACTTTTTTCCATAAGAATAACGCGTAAAATTTGTTTCCTCCAAGTAAATTGAATATTGCATGATACATTCTTACATTAAATTGATGTTATCAATATGGGAAAGTGGTAACCCGAGTCGAAATTTAACGCCTCATTAGAACCTCAAAATTTTACCGTTGGGAGGTTTTTGAGGGTCTAGAGAGGTTTATTTTGTATGGGAATTGAAACCCTCTTTAGCGCCTAAAATTCGTAGTTACCAGACAAATGCAGCATTTTAGGGTCAAATGAGGATCTCACGAGAACCTCGCAAAACCCTCACTGCGTCCTGCCGCGTAGCGGTGCACGGCTGCATGGTGATCGGACTTTATGAGTATCAAAATAGGCGCTAAGTTATTATTACGGATTGAAAAGAGGTTCATTTGTGCGCTATGAGTACTCAAGCGGGCGCTGAATTTCGACTACAGAGTTGTAGGTTCATAATAGGAGTTGGAGGTCTAAACAGGATCTGTAGAGACGTTATGAGTTGGATGCTATGAGTATCAAAGCAGGCGCTAAATTTCGGCTATGGAGGACTTGTAGATTCAAAATAGGAGTTTGAGGTCTAAATAAGATCTAGAGACGTTGAGTTGGATGCTATGAGTATCAAAGTAGGCGCTAAATTTCGACTCTTGAGGACTTGTAGGTTCAAAATAGGAGTTTGAGGTCTAAATAGGATCTAGAGAGGTTGAGTTGGATGCTATGAGTATTAAAGTAGGCGCTAAATTTCGACTCGGGAAAGAAATCAGAAATGCGATTCTGTTATCACTTGTTGAAATGAGCTATTTAAATATGAAGGGAAAGTCTAAAAAAATGTATACCTCTGCAAAAATATGAATACTGTATTCTATGATAGAAATGTTCATGTTTTTTCGTTTTTTTTTTATACAAATAATTCACTCATAATTATGTTATAAATAACCTATGAGTGAAGTATTTGTATCAAAAAAACGAAAAAACATGAACATTTTCATCATAGAATACAGTATTCATATTTTTGCAGAGGTATACATTTATTTCCCACACGGCGTGCGCAAAGTTAGATTTTGCGCACGCTTCGCGTGCATAAAATTCAACTTAGCGCGCACTGTGTTGAAAAATGAGGTTCAATACATGTGCGAAAGATGATTCTCGACTCGTGTGATTGTCACCCTCGCTTCGCTCGGGCGAAAAACTTCACACTCGTCCGAGAATCAACACTTTCGCACTAGTATCGAAAAGTACTATTAGACTTTCCTTTCCTATTTAAATAGCTCATTTCAACAAGTGATAACAGAATCGCATTTCTGATTACTTTACCACTTTCCCATATTGATAATATCAATTTAATGTAAGAATGTATCATGCAATATTCAATTTACTTGAAGGAAACAAATTTTACGCGTTATTCTTATGGAAAAAAGTTTTTCCCGATGAGCCGCGTGAGGAATCAGTCGACAGGGGGCACATTGATGGTTCCATTATTTTGACCTCCTGACTCAACTTTTCCAATGGTACGAGGGGAAATAAAAAGACATTGCCAAAATTTGAAACACCCTAATGTACACGTACACGGTTGCTAGTTGATTCTGTAATTATCCTTGTAATTATTCTTGTACTTTGTACCATTGTTTATATGCTAATATCTAAGTGTTAGGGTATAGCCGTATAGGAACCTCAAGATAACAGAGTTGGTATGACTGGGAGTAAAAGAAAAGTATGCGTGCGCAGAGAGCGAGAAAGGAGGGGAGAGTGCGGAGAGGGAGCGAACAGAGAGTCAGTGTAGAGAAGGCAACGAAGGAGTGAAGGCGGCTAGCGGCAGTAAGAAAAAAAGAAAGAAGTAAAGTACAAAGTGATTAAGGTGGCGTGCCACGAGAATAGAATAAATACAAAGAAAAGGCTGTAAGCAGAGTATAAATACAAATAATAAACAATATATATTATAAAGAATAATATTAATAATAAACGAGAAGCATCCAGACAAAGAAACCTGAGTACTCCTCCATTAATCCTAACATAAGTGTTTCTGTGACTATTCTTGTAATTATTCTTGCACTTTATACTATTACTTTATTACTTTATCCCGGTCTCGCTCGATCAGTATCTAACAACGTTTACAAAGCTATTACTATACCTAACCCTAAGGGTGTATTTTATACAGGTATTAATACGTCTGTAGATGTAACAGTCAATGTGGTTAATTAGAGGTTAGCCGTAAGTTGACTCGCTGAGTAGACGACTCAACCAGTTTCCACTTTGCCAGTTTAATAGGCCCATGATATACCCTTCTTCCTATATTCGGGGAGTTCATAAGTTTATTGATAAGTTTGAGTAAAAATACTGCTAATCTTTTGTAACGTTCATAATATAACATGAAACATATGTTTCCCATGATGTGCAATAACCCCTTAGTTACGGTAGTTACGGGAATACTATTCGAATAGGCCCATGATATACCCTTCTTCCTATATTCGGGGAAGTCATAAGTTTATTGATAAGTTTAAGTAAAAATACTAACTGTTAATCTTTTGTAATGGTTCATAATATAACATAAAACATAAAATGCTCATTCAATATATAATGACGTACTCTGAAATATCTTATTCTTCAACATTTATTTCACCCTGTTAAATATTAATAAATCCACGTACGTTTTTTTAATTTTTTTTTGGGGGATTTTTGGGAAAAAGTTTATACCGGTATATACCATCTACATACGGTATAATACCAGTTATATGTCGGGTATTTATCCGGTGTTCCAACGGTAGATCTAATGTGTATGGATGGTGTTAATAGTGGTTCAAAACCATCGTAGCGTGACGGTCGGAACACCGTATCAAACTGGTGACAACACCGTCTACCGACAACGATTATACGGTTGTTTGACCCCGTTCATACCCCGAAAAAAAAGCCGTTAGGGTATATTGGTTTCAAATTAAAGCTTCCTTTCTTATCTATTTATTAGTATTTTTTTTTTCTTATTTGTAGTTTAATAGTATTTAACATTAATATTCATTCTTTTTTCCATGACTTAACATTAACGTAACATTAAAAAATATTATCTAATATATTTGTTTCAGATACGATGTGCTTTCTTTTTATCTATCTTTTATAACTTTTTCTTTTGTTTGTAGTTTAATAGTACTTAACATTAATATTAATTTGTTTTTCCATGACTTAACATTACATATCACACAGAATCGGCAGTGATTCTATTAACTTCTTAAAATTGGTAAGTAGCATAAAATATTGGTTTATGAAGTGTTTCTTTTAAGCTCTTTTGTGAAATTGAACGTTTTAAATCATTCTTCTTGCGTGGGAAGAATTTGGAAGGTGCAATGAGAGCAATTGCTGATGTGCAGGGATACCCCTCCGCTGGGCATAACAATTTTACGATCAGTTGGTGCGTCTTCATCCCTGCGGTTTGGAAGTTCCAAGTTTATGGCTGACGATGATGAAGCTGATGCTGATGCCGATGTCAATGTCGATGCAGCGTTCACATTCATTGAGCTGGTTATGCGGCTATATATTTTTCGTTTTTCGTTTTTAGAGCTCTCAACGTACCCTTCTGCGACAGTATCAGAACGCCAGCCGCCATGTCGTTTCAGAGTGGCCATGTCAGCGCCCCCTTCAATGAGTAAAGTTGCTGACGTACGGCGCCAAGCGTGGCCAGTATAACTGTCAGGCCGGTTAAGACCCAAAAACTTGACAACTCTTTTGGGCATCTCACTGAATGAGTTTACGCCAATAACTTGGTTAACACATTTGCCGTCTCTGTATTGCAGGAAGAAATCTTTTCTTCCCTTCGCTGCTTTCGACCTCAGGTCTGCGTATTTTTTGTAAATTTTATAATACTCCCCTTCAAGGGTAAATGATCTTGGCTTATTAGTCTTGGTCTTCGGAATTCTCACGTGTAATGTCGGATTTTTCTGCTCCCGGTCATCGTCTGGATAATAAACTTCTATATCATCTGTCGACACATTTCTCAGCTCCGCTCTACGGCATGCTCCGAGAAATCCAAATATTGCGATTACCTGAGAATCATATAGCACATATTTACTTATTTATTCATTTATATTAATTAATTAATTTTCTTATTTATTCATCAGTTATGTACTTATTTATCAATTAACTCATTCATTTATTTATCAATTCATCCAGTCATTTATTTATCCAATATTCTTACTTTTATTGCCAACCAATTTTCGTCTGCAGCTGTATTGAGGAATCGTTCGATGTCCTGTGACGAAAAAGTACTGGCCTTTTTAGTTTCGCTGTCAGCATCTCGTGCTACCTTTTTTAAGAACCGCTTCAGATCCGTATAATTTATGTCGATGTTGTGGTTATGCTGTATCATTGTCTTGAGTCTGGAAAATTCGCTCCAGAGAGTCGCTGGCTTCCACTTCAGTGACAGTTCGTTAAAATAGGCAAGAAGAACCCTTTGGGAGAATGACTCGGCTTTCTTAACCTCTTTCCACGCCATGAAGTTCGTGTAACTTTTTTCGTAACATTTTAAGGACTTTGTCGGCAATAGTTTTTCTGCCGCATCTGAACTTGCGTTGAGAAGATCGGGAGGAGTAGCAGGATTCGAGTAATCACCGTCCTCGCTCATTTTCACTGCACTTTGTGATACTTTACGTCGTACGCAATACTATGCACTTTTGACTGTGATCGGCTGTTACCGCTGTAAACAATCAAAATGGCTGACCCACGTGAAGCCTCGGTTCGCGCGTCAAGCGAAACGTACGCTTCGTACCAAAAACATCGAGTCGATTCAGGATGCCAAGCAATATGCACGGAGATGGCGCGTCGGTAGGGATAAATGGGTCTTGTTTGCACGCCGTGCGCGACAAGAATCTTGTTGAGCACGCTGAATGTGCGCAGAACGTTGTGCGCACGTTCGGCATGCAACATTGTTTCATGTTGGCATCGCCTACGGAAACGTCAGAAAAGTGCCACAATATGACCGCTACAGAGCCCCAAACAAGCGACTTTTTCATGCATGCGTTATGAAAAATTTATTTACGTTTTGCTGATAAAAAGAATATAAAAATAATACTCTTAACAGTACATGATTAAGGAGGTTCTACACCCATTGTCCCACCAAACGTGGGTTTCAGAGCAGATTTTGAATACTTCTCGATGAGGAAAAAATCTGAAAAAAATCAAGCATGTAGAAGATCCTCGGGAGATTGATTTTGCATAAAAATAATTCAAAAAAGTTATTAACAAATTGATGGAAAAAAAAAACTGTTCAAGAAATTAGCCGGTGACCCAACTTTTTTTTCAGGTGAAAATGATTTGTCAATTTTTATAAATACGTATGAATTTTTTAAGAATTTTGTTACATTTTTGAAAATTGCGTTTTGTCAGGTATGACAAATTTTCAAAAATCGCAATTTTCAAAAATGTAACAAAATTCTTAAAAAATTCATACGTATTTATAAAAATTGACAAATCATTTTCAGCTGAAAAAAAAGTTGGGTCACCGGCTAATTTCTTAAACAGTTTTTTTTTTTCCATCAATTTGTCAATAACTTTTTTGAATTATTATTATGCAAAATCAATCTCCCGAGGATCTTCTACATGCTTGATTTTTTTTCAGATTTTTTCCTCATCGAGAAGTATTCAAAATCTGCTCTGAAACCCACGTTTGGTGGGACAATGGGTGTAGAACCTCCTTAAATACTTGAGTAAAAATAATACTAAAATGTATTAAAAAATATACAATTGAGGCCTTTTCATCAAAGCCAAATCATTCAATCAATTGAACCCAGTAGAAACTACACTGAATCAATCTCTATATAAAACATGTAGAATAAGAAAATCTAGTAAATAAATCTAGTAAATAAAAATCTACGTAATTGAATTAAAAATAAAGAATTTCTGAAGAGGGATCCTGGATGAATGAATGGATGAATGAATGTCCCAATAGATAGAAAATTGATTGTTAATTAAAGTAAAATATAATATCTAGTGTTTCAGTTAATTATCATGAGCAGATTGTGAATTAATTTTTCTATTTTGGATATGATCTGAGAGATATTAATCATAAATTAATTGATATATTGAGAATAGAGATCTCTGGATCTGCATGGATCTTTTCGAAGCGTGGGTTGTGTGGAGAAAAACAACTGGAGTGATAAAGAATGAGGAAAGTAAAAGGAGTTTTTAAAGGACATTTACAAGGATTTCTAAAGAATATCCACACGGAGAGAAATTTGGTACGCCACCTATACTGCGATCGATAGGTGCTATCCTTTTTGAAGTACAGCGAGCGTCACTCGCATGGGTATAATGTACAGTCCAAGCTAGGAGCGCTACTGTACCAAGAGGCACACATTGTATACTAATCGGCCGGGCAAGCAGCTATTCCATATTTTGGTATAACTGCTCTCCCTGGTCTGCTCTCTTTGGTGCAGCAGCTCTCCCAAAAAAGTGCGTATCAGCTACCAAAGTAAGGAACAGCAGCGCCACCACGCGTGGCACAGCAGGCGTACCGAATTTCTCTCCGTGCAGTTGTTCCACGGTCATCTGTCTCTCCAATTCTTTTGCATTTTCGTAACTTTCCTTTGCCACTACTTCACCTGCTACTCCAACTTCTGTTTCGTATCTCTTAAAAGTTTTATAATCGTAACAGGGTATATTCATGCATGATAGAAATTTATCCACATGGGACCAGCCTAATCCAGCGTGGAGAGCCCCTGAAAAAAGTATAGAATACATAAAACATGATTGAAAAAAAAAACTCCTTGAATGCGTTCTATGTACAATTGAAATTTCTCATACCTAGAGCACTTTTCGTATTAACGTCATACCGTGTGGTGCGTTTGTCACTACCACTGTGACTTTTGTTTCTTGATATTTGATTTTGCAACAAACATTAATGACATCTGATTGTCAACACAGAACACAATCCACGGCGTGTTTCACCCTCAATGAATTGGAAAGACCATGCTTTTTTGGAGTACGTGCACCACATTTGCTGACCTAAAAATTCCAATTCAACAATACGACAACCTTCTTCAGGTCTAAGTTTGTGAGTCGCAGCGAGGGATTCTCTCTGAGTAGTGTCATTTGTCGTTGGTGAGTCACTCGAAGATGCGATTTTGCGTGACTCCTGTAGCTCATCAGTATCACTTGTTTTTCCCTTTCCACCACCTGGAGGATTTTTGTTTGATTTCTCGTGTGATAATAAATATTTTATTCTCTTTGACCCATTATTTTGACGGATTAGTCTTGCGTTGTATTGCTTCAATGTTAAGCGTTTACCACTCCAGGTATACATGACTTTGTGATGAAATGTTTTTTGAGGTTAAACCCAGGACAGACAGGGACTGTTTGGAGCGCCAATCGCGTGTTGGGCAGATTATGCGATATTACGCAACGAGAGGACTTCGCTTATTATTAAAACGATCGGGTTAACATTATTATTCGATTCAAACATTTTTATTATAGTGACTTTGAAAATAAATTTACCATTCACGCGAGAACAAAACTAACCCCCAACCACTTAGCTGAACATGTCGCCACCAGTCGGCACTGCCAACTAGGACCAGCCAAATGATCGCTAGTTCCGACGTTGCCGCTTTTCCACACCAGGAAATTATTTTGATTTTATGATGAAAAAGGTTTAAAAAAATTATTGGATGGGTTTAACATGTCGAGAAAAAATAGTAAACTTATTTAAAAATTAATTTTATCATAGAACTCCTCAAATATGATAAAATTAATTGATTGAAAAGTCAGATTTTTATGCACCGAGGGAAGAAAGTGCGTACTTTATTCCCGGCTGCGCGCATAAAGAACGCGCTTTCTGCCCTTGGATGCATAAAATATCGTATGCACCATGGTGTAAAGTGTTCTTTTTGACGAGTGTGAGGTTTGTCGCCCGAGCGAATATCAAAAAAATGTGTGTGAAAGGAAAAAATTTTAGGTCGTCATCTCAAGGTCGCCAAAGTTCGTTAAAGTTCAAAGTGATGAAAATATTTTTGTTTTACATATTTTCAAAGGAAATTAAATCCTCTACAAAAAAGGTCTTCAGGTCGAACTATTTCAATGCGATAGTTTCTGAGATATTTGGAATTTTTGCTGAAAATTGTCATTTTGCTCGATATATTTTTCTCTTTCATGAGTAAATTTTTTTTTTTTTCTTTTGATAGGAAATGCAATCCTGTACAGAAAGAGTCCTTAAGTCTTACTGCATAAATATTATAGTTTTCGAGATAATAGCAGGTTCGACTGAAAATAGTGATTTTTGCAACAAAAATTGGTTCTATGGTCAAAATGATAAAGTAATAAATGGAATGAAGGAATAATAAATCGTTATACGCTTATAAAAGATGTCAATTTTTATCTATCAAAATTTGTACTACCGTATTTAGAAATTATAATGCTATTCACTTTGAAATGTTGGATTTTGCTGTCGAGATTTCAAAGTCGCGCGAATAAGTCCATCTCTTGATCCGTAGCCACAAACACTATTCGCAGCTTCAGTCACGAGCTTAACACTACGTTCTATTGCTTGCGTGTTACAAGGGAGATTTTCAAATTCCCACTCGCATATTGATTCGAGATCATCATTTGCCAATATTTGTCCGTTGTATTAAGCTCGAGAATAGTATTGAATTGAGAAAAATTTTGCGCTCGTTTACCTCTATGGCACAGTTACGGTTGGAATAAACCCGTATGGAAAAATATATATGCAAAAAAAGTATGTCGCTTATATATTGAAGATATATGCGTATATATATATATCGGTTATATATATATATATATATATATATATATATATATGGGGAATTCCACCCCAACCCGACCCACGTCTGACCCTCACCCCTTTCGATTTGGATCATAATTTTTTATATTGTTCCACCTTTTCGAAAAAACACTCTGAATTTTTTTCAGATTTTTTTGAAACCGTCCGTTTTACCTATGATTTTTGAAAATGAACACATCGATAGCCCGAATCGAAAAATCTGAAAAAATTCGCAAAAATCTTGCTTGAGTTATCAAAATTTTTGGGCCTATAGCCAAAGTGGGCAAACGTTTGCTTCTCGTATTATTTAACGTTGTTCTCGGAAAAAACTCTAAATATCATAGAAGCGAACGTTTGCGCACTCTGGGTCAAGGCTTGAAAATTTTGTTCAACAAAGCAGGATTTTTGAGAATTTTTTCAGATTTTTCGATTGAGGTCAACATTTAGAATTTTGGGAAATTTTGGAAATCTTGACCCTAATTGAAAAATTTGAAAAAATTGTCAAAAATCCTGCTTTGTTAAACAAAATTTTCAAGCCTTGGCCCAGAGTGCGCAGACGTTCGCTTCTATGATATTTAGAGTTTTTTCCGAGAACATCGTTAAATAATACGAGAAGCAAACGTTTGCCCACTTTGGCTATAGGCCCAAAAATTTCGATAACTCAAGCAAGAATTTTGAGAATTTTTACAGATTTTTCGATTCGGGCTATCGATGTGTTCATTTTCAAATATCATAGGTAAAACGGACGGTTTCAAAAAAATCTGAAAAAAATTCAGAGTGTTTTTTCGAAAAGGTGGAACAATATGAAAAATTATGATCCAAATCGAAAGGGGTGAGGGTCAGACGTGGGTCGGGTTGGGGTGGAATTCCCCATATATATATATATATATATATATATTAGGGTGCTTTTTTTGAAACGACTATTTTTTTTTTCCAACCCCCACTCGAAAATCTTGTTGTGGACGTCAAAAGATGAATTGTGTCCAATTTTGAGCTCTTAATTCC
The DNA here is from genome assembly GCA_943736025.1 of Tenthredo mesomela. Taxonomy (NCBI): domain Eukaryota; kingdom Metazoa; phylum Arthropoda; class Insecta; order Hymenoptera; family Tenthredinidae; genus Tenthredo; species Tenthredo mesomela. The sequence continues at coordinate 28,113,424 of OX031014.1, read as the reverse complement.
AATTCTAAGGACTCGCGCTACTCCTTTTAAATTTTCCCATGCCAAAAGCACGTAAACTTTACGATTTTTTCTTTCGCCGCGCACAACTCAGCCGCATTTCGATGGATTGCTATCATCCAAGACCCATTTTACAGAGAATTTAGTGCTCTTCAAAAGAGTCTTGGGTAGTTTGGCTGTGGTTTCAACCGCTGAACCTGTGTGAGCCTTCAAAGTCGATTTTATGCATAATTTTTTTCTCCTCACTGTGAGCGAATAAACGGTTGGACTTGGAGAAAAGAACTTGACGACAATTTTGTAGGAAATTCAATTCTCTACGAAAAAGTCCAATGAATGAAGTCTCTCAACCTAGTATTTAAAAAGATATCAGGACTTTGATTTTCTTAAATATAAAATCTAATAAAATGTCAGGTTCCATACTTTCAAGCTTTGATATTATGCATATCATTTTTTTTGTTTCACTTATACTTTTTGACGTGTCTAAAAATATTAGTTAAAATTGTCATGCTGAAAAATTACCACAGGATAAAACGAGCGGTCAAAAATAAATAATTCAATTAATTTTTTGTTTATTCTTTTTCTTATACGCTTTGGTTGGTATTTCAAAGACATTACTACTCAACAGTTACTGCAGTGTAATGTGGGCATCAAGGCATCGTAGGATATTTAAAAAAATGTTGACTGTGCATTATTGATGAGGTAATTTATTGAATTATCTACAATAAATGAATTAATGGCATCTCAATGAAATTTTTTTTCATCAAATTTATAAATGTTAGTTACAGAATAGTTTCAATAAGATTCTTACGACCTATAATTTGCCTTCAGACAGGACGAATAATTTTGGCGATGGTTTCGTACGACTTGTAATAAATATTGTCGCTGGTCTTCATCGTGTGTCAAACATTCATTGAATTTTTCCATGAGTGCTACACCTCGCTCTGCTATGTCATTTACGACTTTCAAAGATGTAAATGTCTCGATACATTTTTTGAAATTACGATTGGACTCCCATGAATCTGGATCAGTGTTTAAGAAGTCATATGAGAGTTCAAATTGATCAAAAATATAAAGTGACCTTTCACTGACAAAATCACTGATACATTTTGTTGCGACTGAGTCGATTTGGTTCCTATTCACAGTCAAACGTTTACTTGTATTGGCAGTAGATTTTCGATTTTTTATTGCATCTACCATTTTGATTCTTTGGTCTCGTGATACGGCTGGATCGAAAAGAGCTAAACCAGCTAAATGGTCATGTAAATACCAGAGATGTCTGGATAGTTTTTCTAAAGCAGCTTTTGCGATTTTCGGATGGATTTTTTTATATTCAATCAAATTTTTGAATAATTCCAAGTCGCAGTAAGGAGCTTTTATTGCACTTGGTGCTGTAAACCATCCTTTAACGTAAAATAACACTATAAACACACAAATTTCACGTAAAGCACTCAATTCCGAAGCTTTCACCAGAAATTGTTTTTTGAACATAAATATTTTCAAGCAATATAGAGCCTTTGAAAGCCATCTTGCGTGATGCATGGCTCCGGGAGCTTTGAACTTGACTCCATTACTTGGTCTACCACCCAAAAATATGTAACTTAGAGTCAAGAACTCTTTATAGTCGTCCCTCGGTTGTTGATTCTAGTAAGACAAAAAGTTCGGAGTCAACATTATAAAAATTAGAACGAACAAATGTGATATTTCAATCAATAAATATTAATACTCAACTTATTGCAAGTGCAATATTTCGTGGTGCATTATTCATTAACTGATTCAAGCAAATTATATTTTTTAATCATTGTAAAACAAGAATTTTTTTATTTTACTGAACCATCGAAAATCGTAAAACTATTTTATCACTCGATATTCATTAAATTGTGATTCCTACCTTGAATTGATTTTCTATGAAATTTAGTACGTCATTTTTCTTCTCATTCAAGATATCTTTTATTTTCTCATCTTCAATACCGGTTTCATAGTTGGATGTATTAATCGTACTCCACTTATTTTTAAATCTATTAAAAATTGGTACGTTTGGGCCGTTCGTAACTGGCCAAGCAACTTCCGCGACATTTTTTAGAATGACTTCATACACATGATGACGACATGCAAGATGTAGTAAGTTTCTTCCAAGTCTTTTTTCTAATTCAGTACACGCACCTCTATCGATACCTTAAGAAAAATTCAAACTATTATTGTAAGTTATTCATCACTGACAAAAAATTACTATACAACAGTTCCGAAAAGGAATGAATTATTTAATTTTTGAACTGCTATGCTCAAACTAATAATAATATAAACAATAATTTTCATAATAAACATCGTATATTTCCTATAAAAACATGCGAATCATTCACCAGTGTTAGTAGAAGTTGTGTCAAAACACATCGCTTTGATTTGATCAGAAACATTCCATTCATTCAGGACTTTATGGATAATTTTTGCCTGATTAATTCCAGTTACTTCTTTAACAATTGGAACTCCAAGTAGCTGTTCGATATTTGGTCCGGAAACAATTATTGGTAGCCTTTCTATCTTTGATGTTTCCGTAAAGGTGGGAAGCAACTTTCCATCCCAATGGACAACAAGACTCTGCGTGTTATCAAGGAAGTTATGCTTTACATTCTCAGCAATTCCTTCTCTAGTCTTAATACGAGCACTACGAATTGTAGAGTAGCTCAAATTGTATTTATCAATATCCAATCCAAGACTAGTAATGACGGCAGAAATTATGTACATTGCATTCCTATCACTAGTCAGCGTTCGATCTAATGCCGATACTAATTCTGGTGTCATAACATGAATTTTTTTCATCTTTGCATCAGGTAGTTCATCTTCAAAGTTTGAACAACTTCGTTTCAATTTGTTGATAACTGATGATTGACTACACTGACTTTCTGAGACAGAGAACTGTGATAATTGTTGACTTAAATCTACAAATTATAATTAAAAAAATAGAATAAATGTAATGAAATTGCGAGAAATATTATATGAGTTCAGGAATATATTATTTGGATTAAAAATATTGTGAAAGCTATAAATTTATATTATTTGGATTGAAAACTATATTATTTTCATACTAGATATTTCAATCATCACTATTAATAACATAACTCAAAGTTGAAAAATTACTCACTGTTTTCATAGTCATCAATGTTGCCATTTTCGCTTTTTTCTTCTTCTCCTTCAATCAACAGATTTTCAGTAACTAGAAGTTCGTCTTTCGATTCAATCGCGAAATTTGAACACTTGAAGCTTTTTTTTTCTTGACTCTTCATCGAAAATTCCTTACGATCTTCTGACAAGTTTTCTTTTGCATCACGGTTGGCAATATAAAATAATTTATCCAATTTTTCAATGAAGGTTCGAATTTTTTGTCTTTGTATCACTGATTTCTTGGCTTTCAATCGTGACTTTTTTAGGTTTATATATTCATCATAAAAGGATTCCAATTTTTGTACACTATGTTGCGCAAGACGAGTGGGAATTGAAAACTTATTCCAAACATTATTTACATCACTAATAACCTTAGTTGAGCTTTGTCTGATAGTGAGCTTCAGATCCCGACGTTTATGCATAAATAAATTTATAGCATCACGATACGAGGGTAACTTATGATTGCTAATATTACTCAATTCAAAGCCAATCAAATAATTGTAGAATTTAGAACCAATTTTTCTACTCATATTGGTACGTATTTATTATATGAAAGCTGAGAAAATTCACAGCATTGTAAATCATCAACTAACCTACGCGTAATCAAGAACAAGTGAACGCTGCTGTAGTGGTTATTTAAGTGAAGCTCCATTCAGGTCAAACAAAAGCACATCTATAGCAGCGAAACTATTATAGCTGCAGAGATAATATTCGAAATAAAAGGGGTTTAGTTTTTTGCAAATAACTCGGCAACTATAAGAGCTAGAATAGATAAGAAAAAAGGTTCTTAAAGAGGTAGAAATTTGAAATAAAAATGTTCCATCTCCCGGAACTCGGCTATCTTAATTATTCATGCCTGTAATTCAATGTAGAAAATAGAGTTTCGCGTGGTGGTTGTGGCGTCCTTGCACTGCCGCGAAATTGGCCGTAACACATACAAATTTTTCAAAATGTGAAGTGACCATAATTGAGTAGTAATGTCTTTGAAATACCAACCAAAGCGTATAAGAGAGAATAAACAAAAAATTAATTGAATTATTTATTTTTGACCGCTCGTTTTATCCTGTGGTAATTTTTCAGCATGACAACATTAACTAATATTTTTAGACACGTCAAAAAGTATAAGTGAAACAAAAAAAATGATATGCATAATATCAAAGCTTGAAAGTATGGAACCTGACATTTTATTAGATTTTATATTTAAGAAAATCAAAGTCCTGATATCTTTTTAAATACTAGGTTGAGAGACTTCATCCATTGGACTTTTTCGTAGAGAATTAAATTTCCTACAAAATTGTCGTCAAGTTCTTTTCTCCAAGTCCAACCGTTTATTCGCTCACAGTGAGGAGAAAAAAATTATGCATAAAATCGACTTTGAAGGCTCACACAGGTTCAGCGGTTGAAACCACAGCCAAACTACCCAAGACTCTTTTGAAGAGCACTAAATTCTCTGTAAAATGGGTCTTGGATGATAGCAATCCATCGAAATGCGGCTGAGTTGTGCGCGGCGAAAGAAAAAATCGTAAAGTTTACGTGCTTTTGGCATGGGAAAATTTAAAAGGAGTAGCGCGAGTCCTTAGAATTGGAATTAAGAGCTCAAAATTGGACACAATTCATCTTTTGACGTCCACAACAAGATTTTCGAGTGGGGGTTGGAAAAAAAAAATAGTCGTTTCAAAAAAAGCACCCTAATATATATATATATATATGTCAACATATATACGACATATGACATTTTTGGCCGAACTTTATACATGTCACATATAACCAATATGTATCTGGCTGTTTATATACGACTTATATTTCAGATATTATATGTAGGATATATGCGCGTGTATATGTCGCATATATACAGGGTGAATTCTTGTCGTCCACTCACTCGGAGTAGCGTCGAGGTGGCCGCGAGTCCAAATCGGCGAATGTTCACCACGAGACAGCCAATCAATGAGTCTATACCAACTGAAACATTTGCCGATCAGCTGCCGAAAATATTCAACATGTGAATATAAGGGATACACATTCTGCTGCAGAGGTTTGTGGATGAGTATTTGTTACAATTATTACTTTTTGCTGAGGCAAAAAAAAAAAAAAGTTTATCGGATTGTATTTTATATTCATGAGAAATATTATGACTATTTAGTATTTATTCATAACCATATATCATATATTTATAACATATAACTTACTTATATATACGCATTTTTCGAGTATGTACTTACGTATACCACTTACACCAGACAATATCATGTAATAATGGTTCAACTCATTTATACATATTTGTGTTAAGGGGACCTTTTCCTTTTCTCGGGCATTTTCAGGCGTATTTTTAGGAATTAATAAAACAAAAGGTTTTGGATTTATTTTATCCAAACTTAGTCGATATCTTTATTTATGTTTAAACCAAATATACAAATTTTTATTCAATAAAATATTGATTTTTGAAGGCGGGAATAAGCCGTGCCGTGCGGGCTGCTTTTACGGCTCGGACCACGATTCCAACCACTTCAATGATCCGAAATGAGAAAACAAGACATTTTTATGACCGGAAGACAAGATTCTATCTTTCGGCCTACGAGCGTATTTTTATAAATTTTTTCAACAAAATGGCGACATAATTTGCAAAAAAAAAAAAAAATTTTTTTTTCAACCTCTAATCATCATCTATAAATCGTAATTTTCAGATTGCAGAGTTGTTCGTAGGCCGAAAGATAGAATCTTGTCTTCCGGTCATAAAAATGTCTTGTTTTCTCATTTCGGATCATTGAAGCGGTTGGAATCGTGGTCCGAGCCGTAAAAGCAGCCCGCACGGCGCGGCTTATTCCCGCCTTCAAAAATCAATATTTTATTGAATAAAAATTTGTATATTTCGTTTAAACATAAATAAAGATATCGACTAAGTTTGGATAAAATAAATCCAAAACTTTTTGTTTCCTCTATTCCTGAAAATACGCCTGAAAATGCCCGAGAAAAGGAAAAGGTCCCCTTAATGAATTTAAAAACATTTATTCAGTGGAATTTTTTTTTTCTTCATTCGAAGAAGTCTCAAATTTTTCCCCCAAAAAAGTTCGTCATAGACGTTAATCGACTGTTATAATTAGAAAAGTCCAATGAGCGGAGGCTCCCACTTAATCTACAGAGCTCTCTCTTCGCGAGGATGCTTCGTGAGGAAAAAAAAAAAAAAACATGTAATCTCCAATAAGTAAATATTCTTCATAAATTAATATATCTGGCATATATATAGGTATTTCCGATCTCTCCATTACAAAATGGATTTATAGTACGTGCAATATGTGACGACTGACGATATAATTGCATATAAGTCGCCCATATGAAGCTGAGAATAGAAGATATATTCTAATTATATATTGTACTTCTGTATCCAAACTATGTATCACATATTAAAAATATATATGTAAGACTTATAAGTGAAATATATTAAACTTCCAAATTACATATATGCGCTGAAGTAAGTGATCACATATATGATAAAAAGTTGACGACATATATAGATCGTATATAAAAGTGATAAATTTCATATATACAACATATGGGCAAGTCCACCAATTATCAACGAATGTTTGGGCCCTAAAAAATCGATTTGCCTCAATTTTTTTCCTCGCAAACTGTGAACCAAGATTGGTAGATTCACCAAGTTTTAGCCCAATAGGACGTACCGTTCACGAGGAATACGATATTTAATTTTTAGGACAAAATTTTTATGCGCATTTTTAACGTATTTCTATCGTCTCAAAACAAATTTGCAAAAATACGTTTTCTTTGTGAAAAACTCTCAGCTTTTTGAATCCATTTTTTATTTTTTGTCAACTTTGCTAAAACGCCCTCAAAAACACGTTTTTTGGCAAAAAACAGCGATTTCTCCAAGTGCTCAGTGTTTTGTCATTCTTTTGAATTTTTATTCTGAAAGCTGAGATTTTTTAAGTGAGGAACCCAAATTTTCAGAGTGGGACGGCTACGGGGCCGCGCGTGAGCTACGATTAATTAATAATGAGCGGTACCCTGGTTAAAATGCCGTATAGGATTATATAGGAACGTATAGAATTTCGTATAGGATTCAGTATTTATGTCCGACAACAGTTCATGGGGTTCTATCCGCATCCTATCGCATCGACAAAATGTACTCGGGCCGCTGGAGGACCTATCCGGATTATGTTCGGGACCGAAAACCCAAGCTCGGTGATGTATACGATTCTATACGGTCAGCGTTCGTCATCAAAATCGCGTCTGAAATATTTTACAGTACGTCACGGGGCTGTACCCGTCCCTATCTGGCTTCGATCGCGCATTTTCTAACATCAGAGTCCCACGCGGCGCTCTGTCCGTCTCTATCCGGATTATGTTCGGGACCGAAAACTCAAGCTCGGTGATGTATACGATTCTATACGGTCAGCGTTCGTCATCAAAATCGCGTCTGAAATATTTTACAGTACGTCACGGGGCTTTACCCGTCCCTATGTGGCTTCGATCGCGCATTTTCTAACATCAGAGTCCCACGCGGCGCTCTGTCGGTCCCTATCAGGAATATATTCTGGACCGAAAACCCAAACTCAGTGATGTATTCGGCTCTATCCGGTCAGCGTTCGTCATTAAAATCGCGTCTGAAATATTTTACAGTACGTCACGGGGCTTTACCCGTCCCTATCTGGCTTCGATCGCGCATTTTCTAACATCAGAGTCCCACGCGGCGCTCTGTCCGTCTCTATCCGGATTATGTTCGGGACCGAAAACTCAAGCTCGGTGATGTATACGATTCTATACGGTCAGCGTTCGTCATCAAAATCGCGTCTGAAATATTTTACAGTACGTCACGGGGCTTTACCCGTCCCTATGTGGCTTCGATCGCGCATTTTCTAACATCACCCTGGTTAAAATGCCGTATAGGATTTTATAGGAACGTATAGAATTTCGTATAGGATTCAGTATTTATGTCCGACAACAGTTCATGGGGTTCTATCCGCATCCTATCGCATCGACAAAATGTACTCGGGCCGCTGGAGGACCTATCCGGATTATGTTCGGGCCCAAAAACCTAAGCTCGGTGGTGTAAACGATTCTATACGGTCAGCGTTCGTCATCAAAATCGCGTCTCAAATATTTTAAAGTCCGTCGCGGGGCTACACCCGTCCCTATCTGATTCCGATCGCGCATTTTATAATATCAGAGTCCCACGCGGCGCTCAGTCCGTCCCTATCAGGAATATATTCGGGACCGAAAACTTGAGCTCAGTGATGTATACGATTCTATACGGTCAGCGTTCGTCATCAAAATCGCGTATCAAATATTTTGAAGTCCGTCGCGGGGCTACACCCGTCCTTATCTGGTTCCGATCGCGCATTTTATAATATCAGAACCCCACGCGGCGCTCAGTCCGTCCCTATCAGGAATATATTCGGGACCGAAAACTTGAGCTCAGTGATGTATACGATTCTATACGGTCAGCGTTCGTCATCAAAATCGTGTCTGAAATATTTTAAAGTACGTCGCGGGGCTCCGCCCGTTCCTATCCGGTTTCGATCTTGCACTCGATGAGATCAACATAAACATTCAAAGTCCGATGCAGGGCTCTATCTGTCCCCGTCGGGCTTCAATGCTGCGCATTGCAAGGTGATAGAAATATTTGCTGTTCGTGTCATTATTTCTAAGTCCTAATCGGGGGCTCTGTCCGTACCTATCCGGTTTCTATGTAATTTACATTACTTCAATATTTTCTCGTAAGGCGGCGACCACCGCTTTCGATATTCTCGCGAGTGCCACTTATAGGAGTTGGTGAGTATATATAGAGGCTGAAAATGTCATCTAATATAAGCGTCGCCTAATTCCTGTATTGGTTATGTGCTATCAGTATGTATGATGTCAATATATGGGCTCCCCCTAAAGCGCTGATTGTTTGAAAAAAAGAAAAGTTAAAAAAAAAAAAAAAAAAAAAAAAAAAAAAAAGACTGCGATGCCATGCTATGTTAATTGATGTAATTTTTGTACGTTCCGGATAGGACCTTAATCCGAGCATACTTTTATGTGCGCATACATTACGGATTCAACCGAATACGCTCCGCATAGAACCGCATACGCAGGGGGCATCCTACACTCCGTATAAAACCATATAAGAGACGCACCGATATTTTTAAAAATCGCGGTTCCGTCACGTATAGATCCGGATAGGAACATCGACGGGGCGTCCGAATAGAATGGTATAGAACCGTAAGGAATCGGGATTCAAAATACGACACTTTGCTGGTTCGGGCCGTATAGAATTTAAACTCTGGATTCTTATCCGGCATTTTGACCAGGGTTAAAAATCGCGGTTCGGGCACGCATAGATCCGGATAGGGACATCGATGGGGCGTCCGAATAGAATGGCATAAAACCGTAAGGAATCGGCATTCAAAATACGACACTTTGCCGTATCGGGCCGTATAGAATTTGGACTCCGGATTCTTATCCGGCATTTTATGCAGGGTAAATAAAATTCTTTTGTAGGGAAGCAAGACTTTCCACACGGCCTTTCTACCAAGGGACGCAAAGCTTCTTGTTGTTCCCTCGCTACTGGGAGCGAAATAAGCCTTTATTCCCGGCTCAACTGTAATGGCCACTTTATTGACCTGAAAAGCGGGACAAAAGTGGCATTTGATTCCCGATTGTACTTTTTGTCCCGCAAATTTATTTTTGCGGGAAAAAAGTAAAATTTGCGGGAAAAAAGTAAATTTGCGGGAAAAAAGTAAAATTTGCGGGAAAAAAGTAAAATTTGCGGGAAAAAAGTAAATTTGCGGGAAAAAAGTAAAATTTGCGGGAAAAAAGTAAAATTTGCGGGAAAAAAGTAAATTTGCGGGAAAAAAGTAAAATTTGCGGGAAAAAAGTAAAATTTGCGGGAAAAAAGTACTTTTGGAAAATGATTTTTTTCAAATTTTTTTTCCATTTCCTGACTTAACTTCTTTCCATATTTATATAGATTTTCGATCAATTTTAGCGTTTTTTCGTGGGTCCCACGCTTCAGGTCAATAAAGTGGCCACAGTTGAGCCGGGAATAAAATAGTATATGCAACGCGGGACCAAAGTCGATCATTCCCTCGGGTGACGACTGCCCTCGCTGCGCTCGGGCAGTCAACCCACCCGCGGGAATAATCTTCGACTTTTGTCCCTTGTTGCATAATGTACTATTCCGTTCATGTGTGAAAAAAAAGATATTTTCGTTGAGAATTGGGGCCGTCCATAAATTACGTAACGCACTTTGGCGGAGAGGGGGGGGGGGGGGGGGGGGGGGGGGGGGAGCCTCTGTCATGTAACGCAATTTCTTGCTTTTTTCGTGAAAAAATTGATTTTTCATTCGAAATCATTACAATCGTTGGAAATTATGAAAATCGTTATTGTTGACTCATGAGAATAAAACCTGGTGTTACGTTAGCGTTACGGAGCGTTACATGAGGGGGGGGGGGTGTCAAAATCGCCCAAAAAGTGCGTTACGTAATTTATGGACGGCCCCAGTTCTCAAAAGAGAATTTCATTTACCGCTCTTCATTAATTAATTGTAGCTCACGCGCGGCCCGTAGCCGTCCCACTCTGAAAATTTGGGTTCCTCACTTAAAAAATCTCAGCTTTCAGAATAAAAATTCAAAAGAATGACAAAACACTGAGCACTTGGAGAAATCGTTGTTTTTTGCCAAAAAACGTGTTTTTGAAGGGGTTTTAGCAAAGTTGACAAAAAATAAAAAATGGATTCAAAAAGCTGAGAGTTTTTCACAAAGAAAACGTATTTTTTCAAATTTGTTTTGAGACGATAGAAATACGTTAAAAATGCGCATAAAAATTTTGTCCTAAAAATTGAATATCGTATTCCTCGTGAACGGTACGTCCTATTGGGCTAAGACTTGGTGAATCTGCCAATTTTGGTTCACAGTTTGCGAGGAAAAAAATTGAGGCAAATCGATTTTTTAGGGCCCAAACATTCGTTGATAATTGGTGGACTTGCCCATATATACTCTCAGACATACATGTCAATCATATGAACGGGCATATATATTTTTCCATACGGGAAATTTCAGGGTCTTGTGCCATTATTTGTGCAACATTAACATTTCGATGTTGATAATGAAATTATCTCGATAATGATAACTTGGAGGTAAACGAGCAGAAAATTTCTAGACATGATTTTCATCGGAAATTTCCTGAACTTTCACAAAAAAAAAAAATCAAATGTTTAAAAAACGATGGGAAACGTGGTGGAATCGACATTTTAAGTTTTATTTTACGAATTACGCGTCAAAAATGACACGTGAGAAAGAAATGATTATCATTTTTGAAAAATTCAGAAAATTTCTGATTAACCACTGTGTTTTTAATTTTGTTTGAGGGCATTTTTAAATCGCGAACGCCGCGCGCGGATGTGGATCGGCGTGCGCGGTGACACGCGACTAGACGTTTTATTCCTTTCCTCCGGCCCAGGTGATTTCTTCATGAATTTATTTTTTTCGGATTGAAGGGGAAGAATTCAGGAATCTAAAAAAAATTATCTCCATGAATTTCTCTGAGTCCCGCGGAAATGGCAGCAAAATTTAAAAAAAAAAAAAAAAATGAAAAAAAATGCAAGAGTTCTTTTTTTCAAAAGATAATTTTTTGTATCAAAGCGCGTTTCTTTACGAACAAAATGATGCCAGGATCAGTACGCTGCGATGAATACTTTCGGAGATATGGATTTTTAAACATAGCGGTGCAACAGCGGTTCACAAAAATTCACATCGCTCTAACTCCGCCATTTTTGAAAAATTTTCAAAATCCTTGAAGTTGTATTTTTTTTCCAGAGTACTCAAGATATGTTAAATGGCGCAAAGATCCGTGACTTGACGGTTTTTTTTTTTTTTAGTGAAGTGACGTGGATCCGCTCACATAGGACACCAACACTTTTCCATTATTATAGCCAGATATAGAGGAATTTACCTCACGTTTTTTATGGTTGATAAATTCAGGTGGAATTTCTCTTTTGTTCTTTCTCGGTGCGGCCACAACGGTGGTGCGGTAATTGTCCTTCAATTCATCAACAAGAGGGACTAAGCTAAACCAATTATCCATCGTGACGTTTCTCCCAAAATTCAGAAATGGTTCTGCCAGTCGTTTTCCATTTCTCTTGGTTTATTCTCAACTACGTATGGCCCTGGTGGCTGTTTACCTATGTAGATTTCTAGCGTGCAAGAATAGTAGGTCCTTGCATCTACCAAAGCGAATGTCTTTAGCCCATAACGATTCGGTTTCAATGGTAAATACTGTCTGAAACTGCATCTTCCTCTAAACGCAAACATCATTTCATCCACAGTGAGAAGTTCACCTGGGCAGTACATTTTTAGAAATTTCTGTCCCATGTCATCCCATAAGTGCCTAATCGGTGGCAGCTTATCAACTTTTTCCCTGGATTCTCGAGTGTTACTATCGTCAAAACGAAGAGCACGAAGTAGCAAACAGAATCGAGATTCACTCATCACACATCTAAAGAAAGGAGGAGCTGTGCCATCTGTAGCCTATAAATCCCTCGTATGTGTGCGTGAAACCCCTAACGTGCCAGCAAAGTAAAGAAATCCGAACAGAGCTTCCATCTCAACAACATCAGTCTCAGTACAACTCCTTGGACGTTGGTAATTTCCTTGTAAAGCTCGTAATTTTTTATTGGTATGCTGAACAATGTACTGGAGGGTTTCGTCAGTGAAAAACATTCCCCAGGCCTCAAATGGTGTCTTAGTCTCTTTGGCTGGTGCTTTTACGCCTGGAATTTCAGAAGAAATGTTTCTCTTCTAAATTTTAGTGACATTTGAAAATTTTGTTGACCATTTAATCTGCTTGCCCTTCCCAAGGAAGAACGAATGCTTTTAAGAGGATTTGGAGTCCGATTTCTCGTCAATATCGGATCGAGATTCAGTGTCGTCATCTGAATCAAGCTTGGAGGGCTCTTCGTCCGAATGATCGTTTCCATCAATGGAATTCTCAACATCCTTATCTTCACTTTCTACTAGCCAGGTTTTTTTTGTTGTTTTCGGGTCATCGTATACTACAACAAAAAAAAAAAAAAAAAAAATACGTAGTACCCATTTCGTTTGTCATTGTTAATACAGAACTCAGAAAATCTTACATACCCTTTGTTTATAACCTCCAACTTCACATCAGAAACCTTGTAAATCCTCCACCGATAATGAATTATTTTATTTTTCGATTGAATCTCAAAGAGAAAAGTACGTGGTGGACAAAATCATTGGTACGAGAAACAACGAACGGACGTAAGCTTTTCAGGTGCTACATAACCTCACTTGACATAAATATCACAGTTACTACTCACCACAGCCTCTATATATGTGAAACAAAATTCACACTACACACATTTTTGTCGATTAGAGCACCATTTATTCCCTGAACATATCGAAAACCTCGTTATTTATGGGGCACTGTCCCGAGTGATACAGATGTTAATGGTGTCACTTCTCACTGTGTTTGAACTAAATGGCACAATGTGGCAACAGTGTGGCTGGAAATCGACTACATACGTCCACTGGCTTCGGGCGGCGTGGCGCCGCTTTTCCGCTCCAGTATCACTGAATTATTATCTTTTGCAATATTCACGTGTTTTTGAGGGGATAAAAACACAACAAGTCCATTCTAGAGGGACTAGGCATTGTAATTGTTTCTAATTTTTCAATACATAATTTTGCGTGCAAGAAGGAAAAATCGAGAAAGGGTGGCGCGGCGCTCATTGAGCCAGTTCAGGAGGGTTGAGGGGTGCTGGCAATTTTTTGTTTTATTTTAATTTTCATTTGAATTTTTTTTTTCACTTTTTTTTTTATTTTTTTCATCAAAAATGAGATTTTATTTGTTCTCAGACCTTGATTTTTTCGAATTTTATATTGATTCAAAAAAATCAAACGGCAGACAAATAAATCTGGGATTGAAAATACTTATTACTCAAACATTTTCAGTTTTGTACGATGGAATATTTAACATGGCGTCCAAAACAAATATAACCTAGAAATTAGTCTGTAAAAAATTGTGAGGAACCCTAGATCCAAGCCTGTATTATGAAATTGGCTCGTATGTGGCCGCCGCCTGGCGTAGCTGCTAACCGACGGAATGTCGGCGCAATCTTCATGGGACACGGAATTAGTGTAGAACGAACCATTTATATTTATTTTCGAAATCGAAATTCGCACACTGAGTTTAAAGAAAAGTACAAAATACGCGTGCGCGTACGTGATCCTCGCACTCGTGTTTTCGTCACCCTTGCTTCGTTCGGGCGACAAGCTACACTCGTGCGAGAATCACCCACTTCGCGCACTTGTATTGTAATGTACTATTTCAAGTAGTTGTCTGTAATAAGGCATTTTACAGTTTGCATGGTTATAATTTTTTATAACTCAGTGTGCGAAATTTGATTTCTCATGTCTGTTGGTAGTGTGCGAAGTGCCCGATTCACACACTGTGTCGCGCGGTGTGCTGAGTAGATACATTCACGCACTCAGTGCGCGAATGTATCTGGAGTATATTATGTATTCGCGAACTGAGTGTAGAGAATGATTTACTCCGCACACTGTAAATAGTGTATTTGTCGGATATTGTCTAAAATACAGTATTCACATTCTCAGCCGGTTTTCGGTTACTGATGAAATTATTTTTCGAAATCGAAATTCGCACATTGAGTTATAAAAAATAGTATACGATACACGTGCGCGTACGTGTATCGTAATGTACTATTTTAATTTACGATTTTTATGCCGAACTTGTGAGCTAAAGTTTGTTCCTTGATTTCTGCTATCAGTATCCTGTCGCACAGCAAAAAAATTCTTGTAAATGGTGTGTGGCACCCTCGCCACGATTTATGCCCGTATGGAAAAATATATACCGGGATGATTTCTTGATAGTATACAGGTGACAGCGCATGCGCCAAATAATTCATTTTCATTGGTCGGTAAAGTCGTCACGCAGTGGTATTTGAGGCCAGCCTGCCTCAGCATACGACGAAACTCGCGCATGCGCAGTCACCTGTATACTATCAAGGAATCATCCCGGTATATATTAATGTGCCCGTTCATATAATTGACATGTATGTCTGAGAGTATATATGTTGTATATATGAAATTTATTACTTTTATATACGATCTATATATGTCGTCAACTTTTTATCATATATGTGATCACTTACTTCAGCGCATATATGTAATTTGTAAGTTTGATATATTTTACTTATAAGTTTTACATATATATTTTTAATATGTGATACATAGTTTGGATACAGAAGTACAATATATAATTAGAATATATCGATACCTGCGCGGAATAACCGGCTATCTCAGAGTCCGCTTGAAAAAGCGGCTATCTCAGAGTCCGCTTGAAAAAGCGGCTATCTCAGAATCCATTCGGAAAAGCGGCCTGTGCCTATATTAATAATATAGGCTACAGTCGGTTTTTCGAATGGATTCTGAGATAGCCGCTTTTTCAAGCGGACTCTGAGATAGCCGGTTATTCCGCGCAGGTATCGATATCTTCTATTCTCAGCTTCATATAGGCGACTTATATGCAATTATATCGTCAGTCGTCACATATTGCACGTACTATAAATCCATTTTGTAATGGAGAGATCGGACATACCTATATATATGCCAGATATATTAATTTATAAAGAATATTTACTTATTGGAGATTAAATGTTTTTTTTTTTTTTTCCTCACGAAGCATCCTCGCGAAGAGAGAGCTCTGTAGATTAATAGTCTAAGAGCCAACGACGTGTTTTCCCAAGTGATTTTATAAAGCATGAAGATGTTTTCAATGACTCGGTCTGTGATCCCTCTTTCCGTTTCCACGCGTCTGGCAACCCCCCTCCCTTGCGATGAAGGGCTGCAGAGCGTCTAAGGGTAAATCTATTAGTTGATTTTCAAGTAATAGTATAAAAGCTAATTTTTCACGCATATCAATGATTGATCCCCAGAGATGCCGAGAATCACATTGCCAGACATCTCACGTATGTCTAACAAGTCGCCAGACGCAATACTAAGTCATGAAAAAAAGATTATTTTCAAGTAATAGTATAAAGGTTGGCTTTTTTTTTTTACTCATAGATTTGATTATCACAAGTTTAGTTGCAAAGTGCCAGACGGATTATCTCATTGCAAACACGCAGAAAAAAATTATGAAATGTCGCGATTTTAAGCTCAAGTATAAGCCAAAGAGCCCAAGCGGGTTAGCATTTCAAATGGAAAAAATTCTAAGTAGCAATTTTCTTTCGCGAATCGTCGGGGGGGGGGGCACCGAGAGTCTGAATTTTGATTTTCGAGAATCCACCGAGTTTGCGTCAGCTGCCATCTTCAAATTGAGGGTGAATTTCCGTTTATTAAATAACTCGTTCATTTTCAATTTGACACTGAAAATGGTTGTGACCAAAGTTGTTGGAAATTAAATTTTCCACAACTTGGGGAAAAAAAAAAATCCCACGACACATCACGCAACACGGGTTTTGAACAATGAACATCCATTGTCACTTGTATTATTATTCATAACTACGTATTACGGTAATATAAAAAACTAAATTGTGTAATAAAACCGAAAAGGACATGCTCATAAATAATATTGATGTTCACTGATTCACGGTAGTACTCATTTCAAAAATGGCCTAACGAAAAAAAAGGAAATGCGAAAAAAAAATTGGCACAGAGGCCCATGTAAACAAACGAGTGGAGGGGAAATAACTTGGCAGCGTTGTCAAGGGTTTTTTGTTTTTTTTTTAGCCCCCCCCCCCCCCCCCCCCCCCCCTCCTCCCCCCCACCAACCACCCACCCTCCCCCCCCCCCCCCCCCCCCTTCTAGTCTAGATCAAACAAATATCGATCTTTCGGAAAAAACGATAGGAACAAAAGTTGTAGAAAATTTGATTCCCAATAAGTTTGTTTATGTCCATCTATACGTAAAAATCAATAATAAACGAGATAATGCAATAGTTAAATTTCACCCCTTCTTTCGGGTTTGAATCCAAGAATATCGAGTGTAGGGAAAAAATCATAGCGACCCAAGTTGTGGAAAATTTAATTTCCAACAACTTTGGTTACAACCATTTTCAGTGTCAATTGAAAATGAACGAGTTATTTAATAAACGAAAATTCACCCTCAATTTGAAGATGGCGGCTGACGCAAACTGGGTGGATTCCCGAAAATCAAAATTCAGACGCTCGGTGCCCCCCCACCCCCGACGATTCGCGAAAGAAAATTGCTACTTAGAATTTTTTCCATTTGAAATGCTAACCCGCTTGGGCTCTTTGGCTTATACTTGAGCTTAAAATCGCGACATTTCATAATTTTTTTCTGCGTGTTCGCAATGAGATATCCGTCTGGTACTTTGCAACTAAATTTGTAATAATTAAATCTATGAGTAAAAAAAAGCCAACTTTTATACTATTACTTGAAAATAATCTTTTTTTCATTACTTAGTATTGCGTCTGGCGACTTGTTAGACATAAGTGAGATGTCTGGCCATGTGATTCCCGGCATCTCTGGGGATCAATCATTGATATGCGTGAAAAATTAGCCTTTATACTATTACTTGAAAATCAACTAATAGAACTACCCTTAGACGCTTGCAGCCCTTCATCGCAAGGGAGGGGGGTTGCCAGACGCGTAGAAACGGAAAGAAGGATCATATACCGAGTCATCGAAAACATCTTCATGCCTTATAAAATCACTTGGGAAAAAACGTCGCTGGCTCTCCGTCTATAAGCTCTCTCTTTTCTTCCGGCTCGTTTTGTTAGGTGTAGTTTATCTAGTTTTATTTAGTCTCACTCTTACTAGCTGATAAGTACCTCTGTATTCTCTGTCAGCCAAAATGCAGTTTGTTTGTAATGCATTGCGGCTCGTCGTCTCTTGTCTAATATTGCCATAGACATAAATAAATATTCTATTCTATTCTATTCTATTCTATAAGTGGGAGCCTCCGCTCATTGGACTTTTCTAATTATAACAGCCGATTAACGTCTATGACGAACTTTTTGGGGGGGAAAATTTGAGCCTTCTTCGAATGAAGAAAAAAAAAATTCCACTGAATAAATATTTTTAAATTCATTAACACAAATATGTATAAATGAGTTGAACCATTATTACATGATATTGTCTGGTGTAAGTGGTATACGTAAGTACATACTCGAAAAATGCGTATATATAAGTAAGTTACCGTATTTACGTGAAAATAAGCCGCACCCGCGTATAAGCCGCACCCCGATTTTGGAAGGGTCATTTGCGGAAAAAAGTTTTTACACTCGTATAAGCCGCGGGTATAGATGACACAAGCCGGCGACAAAATTCGAATTTCAACACTGCTTTGCCCATGCGCGACCGCTTTTTGAATCACGGGAGTTCCCCTATTCCTTCATTTTGATTCAGATAAAAAAATGTTATGAAGTATTTCTGGCATTTTTACTGATTGCGTTTCCTTATACACCTATGCTCAGTCATTCCATGCTGTTCCAACGTTTTTTGTTCAATATTTCGCAATTGTATCCTCATATAAGCCGCACCCGCGTATAAGCCGCACCCAGATTTTGGGAGGTTGAAAAAGCGAAAAAAAGTGCGGCTTATTAGCGCGTAAATACGGTATATGTTATAAATATATGATATATGGTTATGAATAAATACTAAATAGTCATAATATTTCTCATGAATATAAAATACAATCCGATAAACTTTTTTTTTTTTTGCCTCAGCAAAAATTAATAATTGTAACAAATACTCATCCACAAACCTCTGCAGCAGAATGTGTATCCCTTATATTCACATGTTGCATATTTTCGGCAGCTAATCGGCAAATGTTTTAGTTGGTATAGACTCATTGATTGGCTGTCTCGTGGTGAACATTCGCCGATTTGGACTCGCGGCCACCTCGACGCTACTCCGAGTGAGTGGACGACAAGAATTCACCCTGTATATATGCGACATATACACGCGCATATATCCTACATATAATATCTGAAATATAGGTCGTATATAAACAGCCAGATACATATTGGTTATATGTGACATACAGTGTTGGGCAGCATTAATTACTTTCAGTAATTAATTACATTCAAATTACAAATTACAATTGTAATTAGTAATTGAAATTTTTCTAATTACAAATGACAATTGTAATTAGTAATTAAAATTTTTCTAATTACAAATTACAATTGTAATTAGTAATTGAAATTTTTCTAATTACAAATTACAATTGTAATTAGTAATTGAAATTTTTCTAATTACAAATTACAAATTTCATTAGTAATTGAAATTTTTCTAATTACAAATTACAATTGTAATTAGTAATTGAAATTTTTCTAATTACAAATTACAATTGTAATTAGTAATTGAAATTTTTCTAATTACAAATTACAATTGTAATTAAAATCGAACAAATTTCTAATTACAAATTAAAAATGTAATTGAAAACATTTTTTGAGCTAATTACATTTCGAAAATGTAATTGAAACCATTTTCGAGCTAATTACATTTCGGAAATGTAATTTAAATCATTTTTCGAGCTACTTACAATAATTCTGAAATTTAATTATGCATTTTCAGTTCAACCATACGAGTTGATACGAGTAAATGGGTGATTTCGAGCATATATGGGTACATCTGAGTATATATGGGGTATTTCCATTATATATCGGTATTTCCAAAATATATGGGTGATTTCGAGCGTATATGGGTACACCCGAGTATATATGGGGTATTTCTATCATACATCGGTATATCCAAATTATATGGGTGATTTCGAGTATGGGGTTTTCCCCATCATGTATCGGTATATCCAAATTCTATGGCTGATTTCGAGTATACGTGGGTGATTCAGACTAATTCAGAGTATGGATGAGTATATCCGGGTATATATGGATGATCGACGCATATACAAGTAATTTGAGTGTATACGGTTGACTCTATATATATATATGGGTCATTTTGAACTTATATGGTACATCCGAGTATATATGGGTGATTTGGACAAATTTACACTTTGAATGGGTATATCCGGGTATGTATGGGTGATTTCGGTTATGTATCGGTATATCGAAGATTATATGGGTAATTTCGAGTATATATGGGTAATTTCGAGTATATGTGGGTATATCCCACAATGTATAGAGTATTTCGAATAGATCGGTATATCCGGGTATGTATGAGTAATTTCAAGTAAATATGAATTATCGCATTGTACTGTAAAAGTGGCGCGAGGCCGGCTTTGAGAATTAATATCTCGGGTCCCTTTCACCGTAGAGAAATGTTCCAAAACGCGTTTCAAAGGCGATGAAAGACACTTTTCGATAGAATTTTTTAACTTTTTGAAAAGTATGGTTTTGTTATTTTTATGAGCAATCAAAATGTTTATCGATTTGTTTCGCAAACTAAGGCCATTTTTAAAATTCTAGAAAAAAATATCATCGCATTCCTCATTCAATTCTGAAGATAGCGAATTTTTCAAATTGATGAAGCGATTTTAGTAAATATTTTGTTATAATTATTTGTTCGGCGCTCCGTCAGGTTGCCGCGCCGTGTGCCTGTGAATATAATACATACCGCCAGTAAAATGCGATAATTCATAACTAGCATAAACAAAATTTTTTGGACCAACGAAAAAATACGGGTCTACTTTTTTAACGTAGATGTCATGTAAAAAAAATTCTAAGTCAATTCAAAAAATAAGAGGTCAAAAAACACCCAAAATTGGCCGATTTGAGGTGGAATGGCCCATATAAGACTGAGCATTCCAGCCGAAGAGCACACTCGAATAAACCCATATTCACTTGAAATTACTCATACATACCCGGAAATACCGATCTATTCGAAATACTCTAAACATTGTGGGATACACCCACATATACTCGAAATTACGCATCTATACTCTAAATCACCCATATAATCTTCGATATACCGATACATAACCGAAATCACCCATACATACCCGGATCTACCATATAAGTTCAAAATGACCCATATATATTTAGAGTCAACCGTATACACTCAAATTACTTGTATATGCTTTGATCATCCATTATACCTGGATATACTCATCCATACTCTGAATTAGTCTGAATCACCCATGTATACTCGAAATCAGCCATAGAATTTGGATATACCGATACATGATGGGGAATACCCCATACGTACTCAGATATACCCATGTATACTCGAAATCACCCATATACTCGTATCAACTCGTATGGTTGAACTGAAAATGCATAATTAAATTTCAGAATTATTGTAATTAGCTCGAAAAATTATTTAAATTACATTTCCGAAATGTAATTAGCTCGAAAAATGGTTTCAATTACATTTTCGAAATGTAATTAGCTCGAAAAATGTTTTCAATTAGATTTTTAATTTGTAATTAGAAATTTTTTCGACTTCAATTACAATTGTAATTTGTAATTAGAAGATTTTTCGATACTAATTACAATTGTAATTTGTAATTAGAGAAATTTCAATTACTAATTACAATTGTAATTTGTAATTAGAAAAATTTCAATTACTAATTACATTTGTAACTTGTAATTAGAAAAATTTCAATTACTAATTACATTTGTAACTTGTAATTAGAAAAATTTCAATTACTAATTACGATTGTAATTTGTAATTAGAAAATATTTCAATTACTAATTACAATTGTAATTTGTAATTAGAAAAATTTCAATTACTGATTACAATTGTAATTTGTAATTAGAAAAATTTCAATTACTAATTACAATTGTAATTTTAATTAGAAAAATTTCAATTACTAATTACAATTGTAATTTGTAATTAGAAAAATTTCAATTACTAATTACATTTGTGTTATGTATTTGGAAGGAGTTGGATTCCGTCGGTTCGCTCCTCGTCTTTACACTCTAAGTAACCGGGGTTGAGATTGGGGTAATCACCGTGAATTTGTGTATATCAACAGAATAGTTGTTTTATTGTTATAGGTTACAGAGGTAGTTGAACTATCTATTAATGTTTTACAAGTTATTCGACGTTTTCGATGAATGGTTTTAGATTGATAATTTTATTAATGTTTGGAGCTAAATGAGAGCTAGTGCTCCCTTTGACGATTTTGTAGTGAGTGAGTGGGCTCATTATAATAATTGTTACTAACGAGCTATTAATGAAGTCATCGTTTTCTTTGTTCTCCCGGGCATGGGCGCGTTTATGCAGGTGGATAGGTAGGGATGGAGTTCTCCGAATGTAAGGTGTATAGGTAAGAGATAGGGTTCTCTGAATGTAAGGTGTACACAGGATGTTGTGTCGTAGATTGAGAGTAAGAGAGGTATTGAGGAGTATGGAACAGGGTGGAATACGTAACGTTTGTAATTTGTAATTAGAAAGTAATTACCGTATTTACGCGCTAATAAGCCGCACTTTTTTTCGCTTTTTCAACCTCCCAAAATCTGGGTGCGGCTTATACGCGGGTGCGGCTTATATGAGGATACAATTGCGAAATATTGAACAAAAAACGTTGGAACAGCATGGAATGACTGAGCATAGGTGTATAAGGAAACGCAATCAGTAAAAATGCCAGAAATACTTCATAACATTTTTTTATCTGAATCAAAATGAAGGAATAGGGGAACTCCCGTGATTCAAAAAGCGGTCGCGCATGGGCAAAGCAGTGTTGAAATTCGAATTTTGTCGCCGGCTTGTGTCATCTATACCCGCGGCTTATACGAGTGTAAAAACTTTTTTCCGCAAATGACCCTTCCAAAATCGGGGTGCGGCTTATACGCGGGTGCGGCTTATTTTCACGTAAATACGGTAATTAAAAAAACGCCCAACACTGGTGACATATATAAAGTTCGGCCAAAAATGTCATATGTCGTATATATATAACCGATATATATATACGCATATATCTTCAATATATAAGCGTCATACTTTTTTTGCATATATATTTTTCCATACGGGTGTGTTAAATCGAATGTTACCGCTGAGAAGTTCACAGCAAATGCCAGACAGCGCTTTAGCGCTATTTTATATAGTCGATTCTTCGCGTTCAGTATGATGATTACGTGTCTGGACCCCTGAGATAATCAGTTCTCTGGTAACGTTTTTTCTTTACTCTTTCAGCTAGATAACATATCTGTTCAGCGAGATAACATCTAACGGTGGAAGTCGTATTACTATTACTGCAAGTTTATTTGATGGAATATTATGAGTTTCTGCATGATTGTGTATTTTAGCCAAATTCGTCAGCCCCCTGCCTGAGAATATGAGTCAGTCCACGTCAAGCGGGACACCTTTTTAACCGCAAGTTCTTGAAAATCGTCGTAATTTTTTTCACATATTCTCTGGGTAAAATAAATGCATGAAACATTTTTTTTCTTCTTCAACTCGAAGGGCTTGGAAGCTATAAAGGATTGAATTTTCGAAAAAAACACCAAAAATCGAAATCACGCTCTTCTTTAAACGTTAATATCTCCGGTTCCCTTTGTCGTACAGGCATAGTCAAAAACTCATTTTGAAGCTCTTGAATCGCGCTTTCACGTTAGCAATTTTGAATTCATTGAATAAATGATTTTCTATTTGTTATGAACAATAACATTCTTCAAACGTGATTTTCGAGATGATTACACCCTTGGAAAATTCTAAAAAAAATACGCAGCGTGTTTCTTGATTCATTCTCTACGAAATTTGTAAGTTTCAGGATGAAACTCCAAGGAAAACTATATTTAAAAAGCGATTGATCCGTGCGGAACGTCGCGCCCGGCTGTCTACGCGGGTGCGCCGGGACCGAGCTTGTTCGCTTCACATGCAAAGAATATAGGGGGGCATATTATACGTTCAAATTCATCAAATCCATTAATTCACGGAATCATTTATTCCATTTCATACTGAATACTTGACCCAAAACTACAAAAATATCAATATATATATATATATATATATAAATATCAGGTACACACTTTCCGAATCACTTATACACTGTCGTATATTTCGTTTCGTATATTTTTGTAGTTTTAAGTCGGGTATTCAGCATGAAATGGAGTAAATAATTCCGTAAATTATTGGATTTGATAAGTATAAACGTATAGATGCCCCCCGATATTCTTTGCATGTGAAGCGAACAAGCCTCGGTCTCGGCGCACCCGCGTAGACAACCGCGCGCGACGTCCCGCACAGATCAATCAATTTTTAAATATAGTTTCCATCGGAGTTCCATCCTGAAACTTACAGATTCCGTAGAGAATGAATCAAGTAACACGCTCGTATTTTTTTAAAGAATTTTCGAAGGGTGTAATCATCTCGAAAATCAACGTTTGAAGAATATAATTGTTCATAACAAATGGAAAATCGTTTATTCAATGAATTTAAAATTAATAACGTGAAAGTGCTTTACAAGAGCTTCAAAATGAGTTTTTGACGATCTGTACAACAAAAGGAACCGGAGATATTAACGTTTAAAGAAGAGCGGAATTCCGATTTTTGGTGTTTTTTTCGAAAATTCAACCCTTTGTATAGCTTCTAAGCCCTTCGAGTTAAAAAAAAAAAAAAAAAATGTTTCATGCATTTCTTTTACCCAGAGAATATGTAAAAAAATTAATAACGAATCAGAAACATCGAGGAATATTTTTGGCCAAATCCGTCCGGCTTGACGTGGACTGATTTATATGCCAATTTTTTCTACTTTTATTGTTATCAAGTTAATTTTGTGAGATGTTGATTTCAGAATTTGGTTTTCTAACATGTTGATTTGATGTAAAAAGAAATATTGTTTCTAGTGGACTTAATTTCGATTATTTTTCCAAACATGTGAAAAAAGTGGCGATGGAGGGAAATTTAAAAAAAAAATATTATTTTTATTTGATTTGATTTCAATTATTTTTCCAAATATGCGAAAAAAGTGTCGGGCACAATTTTGGGTAGTTTTTTTCCCGTTAGTGTAGAACCAGCCATGTATATCAAGTGTAAGTGGGCCTCGCGTTCGTTGCGACTAGCGGGCAGAGCCCGGCGCCACCGGACAACTCTACTTATGGAACCGAAACGATCTCCGATTGGGCACTCCTCAGCTAACTGATGGTCTCCGATGAGTTAGCGAAAAGTTAGCGAAGTTAGCGAGATAGCGATTTAGCGAGTTAGCGAAGAGTTAGCGAAGTTAGCGAGATAGCGAGTTAGCGAAGAGTTACAGAATCGCAACCGTGACCTGAGTCCCAGACGTCATCGCGAAAGACCCTGAAATATTGTCTAAGATGGCCAACTTCGACGGGCCGTTGAAAACTCTGCGATGCTGCTCATAAAAATCAAGGGGCGTATTACACTGACTTGAAGGTCTTCGAGCTGGTAGTCAGTTGGTGAGGTGTACCCCTGCACGTCGCCCTGGTAGAAATCACTTTGCCTCCTTCACTCCACTAATTCGACTGACTGAGAGGTGTCGCTAAGTTCTTCGGTGGTAGGAGTGAGAAATTGCAAATCGTAACTTGCAATTCTTTCCTTGCTGAGTCGCATTTCTCGGCTCACCGTATGAAACCATCCGAGTGACTGAGCGAGAAAGAATGTGCCGAATAAGAAAGCTGATGCCATGCAAACGCTACGCGTGTCCTACGGAGCCTGAGGTTTGTTCGAAACAATAGATACGGTAACATGTTAGGTAAAACATTGACCTCCCCCACTCCCCGTTATCGGGTCGCTGTGGTAAAGGACTTCGGTCGAGTCACGCTAATAGAATATTTGTTTTCAATTTACTTGGCGCCAAACTGTGCTGAGTTTCTTGATATAACATCCCGAGAAAAAATTATTACATATAAACATATATGATCATATACCGCGAGGACCAGATGAAAGAGAATGGTGCATCCGCCCAGGCAGATAATATTTCGTATTTTTAGGGGGATAGCCACTCGTTGTGATGAAAAAATCCCTAGGGTGATTTTGGCGCGCGGTCAATGCAACTCGGCAGCCATTGTTGATACAAGCCGGCTGACTGTCAATACGTCGCGGAAGGTAGACAAGTGTGGTTATGTTCGTTTATTTGAAGCAAATGATGAATAAAGTTAATAAAACCTACGTGAATAAGCTAGGAATATTTATCAAAAATCGATCAATCAGTTTTAAATGATATCTTAATGCAATCAACGAATTAACCTAAGCAGCGCCGTCTTAAGCATGATAGGGGCCCAAGGGCCTGGACTAATTAAGGGGCCCTCTTTTATAGATAATTAATGCTGTAAATAATGTAGGAGACCAAATATGATTTATATGGATCATCTTTATTAGGTAAAACTAACACAACCTTACATCATTCGTGACTTTTTATTTCCCATTTAAATAACACGGGAAATGTTTTTTTTTTTTTTTTATTTGGAATTTTATTCCGTTCTAACGAATCATCGTGTTGTAAAAATCAATACATATTCTTGTAGGAAATTAAACGATCACCAAAAAAGATCTAATACGACTTTTCGCTAAGTCGAAAAAAAAAGTCGTCATATACCGTTGGAGGTTGAACTTTAACCTTGAATAACTTTCAAACGAGTGGACTTAGCGAAAAATCATATCAGACCTTTTTTGGAGATCCTTTAATTTCCTACAAGAATATGTATTGATTTTTACAACCCGATGATTCGTTAGATTGGAATAAAATTCCAAATAAAGAAAAAAACATTTCTCGTGTTATTTAAATGGGAAATCAAAAATCACGATGAGCCAGCTCTTAAGGGGTTATACGCAGTTAGAAATGTCAAAAAATCGATTAACAACAAATCGGAATATTAGAAGCTGCTGATAATGCAGAGGGTTCGTCTGGAATAGACGACTCCATGTGAGTTGAATAAAAAAAAAATTTTATATGTAAACGTTTTTTGAAACTTGAGGCGCGTTTTTATCAAAACGGTGTTTTCAAAGTCGGTGAGCACGATTTCTCAAAAACGGCTCAACCGATCGGTTTGAAATTTCAACACAACCTTCTGAGATATATTTTGCGGGGATTGATCGAAGGATTAAGATTTTCGATCATTATTTCTATTTTTTAAAACAATTTTACGAAAAAATTTTAGTCAAAAATCGGCATTATTTCTTTTTGGAGCCGCCATTTTGTCAAAAATCAAAATTTCGAGTATTCCTTCGATCAATACCTAGATTCATCTATCCACTGACAGAATTTTTCTTATTTTTTCATTTTTGATAATCCAAACCAGAGATATCGTGCTCACCGCCAGACACCTTTCTTTGCAGGACTTCCAGGTGATCGCCTACAGGACCAGTGTAACTCAATATTTAAAAAAATGAAGAGTGCCGATTTAAAGTGAAAAGTTGCCACTGTTACGTACGGCCCCACACTTTTCCAAATTTCATATTTTCTAAGTTCCCACAGATAAAAACCGTGAGAAGATTGCAGACATATAATCCGAAAAAGGAGCATAAACAGAATATTTCGATTTCAAAACCCTCTCTTTTTAAAGTCACGAACTCCGGTCGAGTCCTAGTGATAAGAACTTAATATCCTGAGGTAAGCTAAGAGTGGATACAGCAGTGGGGTTTTGCTGACCCAGCACTGCATAGTCGGTTCGATGTGACTTCTCTCTCAATAAATAAATATTTCTAAGAACAAATAGGATCAACCAACCCATTAAGGATATTCTCAATAATAACAAACTGTTCATTAAAACGTATGGAAGAATGTGTGATAAGAATTGTCAAGAACCAGAGTACATGGAATGGTAAATGTTATTACAGACAGACTGTCTTGAGATTGGGACCGCGGAACGCTGTCTTAGGTAAAGCGGCCAGGAGCGATGAGTTTCACTCATCCGCGTAAAGACGCAGGTCTCTGATAGGCTAATTACGACGCGGAGTAACACCTATGCTATGCAACGGCGGCCTCGTGGCTGCATCCAAACTGAATAACTCGTCTTTCGTCTACAAAGTTGCATAGTGCATAGACGTGTCCCGAGGTTCCATAATTGAGCAATAGTTAGTGATTGAAAATCTTCTAAGTGACGACGCTAAAGGACTTAGTAAATCTCGTTAAATAAAAAAAACTCTTATAGCGAAAGCTAACCAAAGTGGATCGACACAATTTATAATTTTTCTACAGCAAAAATCGTGTTCACTTCTTTACAATCATTAATAATCTCAATTTAAAACGATAGTTGATTTTCACCTATTAACATTTTAATCGTAGTTAGACTATAATTCTATTTTAATAATTAGTAGCTTCAGTTATAAACTTTATTCAGAGACAGAGTGTTTGGTTTTGGTGTTGTGAACGTACTAACCACGAGGTGAGACCCACTGGAGTTATTTATCACCCGACACGTCCGATTCTATCCGACGGGACCCAACCTCAGGACAGTCAGACAGCAACGCTAAGTTTTTATTTTTTAATACAAATTGTTTACCAATATTCATAGTGATCAAAAGACAGTCTTTGGTGTAAGTCTTCCATATCAAAAACTCTCTTACTAGGAAAATCGCTAAAAGGGATTATAAGGCTGATTTACACACAAGTCATTCGTGTGCGAATAAGTCTTGCCTAGAGTATCACGGCGCTATTATTTCTCTTATGAGTTAGTTTACATTATTATAATATAACTACAAGAGAGAGAGAGAGAGAGTTGCATAAACGAAGATCCGACTATAGTATACGAATATCTAACGAATCAATAATGCTAATCATCAGGGTTTAAGTAGACATTATCTTTTATTATATCTTTGTTAATCATACACTCTCATATTTCAATCAAATCGTATCAGAATATACTTTAATTTTACCAGTTAACAAATCACTTTCATTCGAATTTACCTTCATCTAACCTAATCCCCATCCTACCTATTTAGCCTCATAAGTAGGATAATTTATAAAACGTACGGTTCTGTATAGAACTAGGTAAGCAAGATCCCATATACCGACTTATTCGAAAGTAAGTCAAATAAATATAATTATCTCTTGGTGGCGTGAACTAATTTTACTTCCGCTCGGGCTTCACCCTCACGTCACACAGGTTTTTGGTGGCAGCGGTGGGATTTTGCTAACCATAGTACGTTTTAAAAAAAAAAAAAAAAAAAAAAAAAAAAAAATTTTGAAATATTTGAAATATAGATATTCGAAATTGCAACTCTCTTTGCCTTATATTGTGGGTAAAAATAATACAATATATATATAACTATATGCTTGCATGCCAATTGGGGTAATTTACCGAAATATCTAGTGAATATCGAATTTTCCTTTCGGCGTCTATAATATATATGTGCATGATAAATTTTAAGCTGTTTTAGTGATACCATTACTGTGTACTAAAGTATTATATTATAAATTACAAAATGCCAGGCCCCGACGGAACGGGTAACGCCTCGCAGAATGAGAGTAATGTAGACTTGAATATAAGTAACGCGATGATGACCTCTATGGCTGATTGTTTTTCACTCCAGCATAGCACGTTAAATATCCCTTTCTTCGATGGGAAGAACGTTCCGTTAAAAGATTTCCTTCAAGATATCCATAACGGAGCAGTTTTTATACCGTCGAGATCCGAAGGGTCGTACGTTAAAGCAGTCCTAGGGAAACTGCAGGGAGCGGCTCGCGATAGTACATATGGAAAAAAATTTAAAACCGTAAACGAGTTGACAAAACATTTAAAGAAAAGATTTACACCCGGTAGAACGTACCCTTATTATCATAATGAAATCAATAATATTCGGATGCGTAGAAATGAAACCGTTAGTGATTTCTATGACAGATTAAATATAATAATCAGCGGGTCGCGCGTCGCTTTGGAAGATGAATTCGGTGAAGTTCCCGACCAGATGTTAAAGCCAGTGTACGCGTGCGCGTTGGATGCGTTCATACGGGGTTTGCCCGAGGAAATAGCCAAGGCTGTCGACGGACGTATGCCTAAGACTTTAGATGAGGCTTTGGAATACGCAGTTCATGTCGAAACGCGAATGCGAACCGGAATACTACCGGCGAGTGAAACATTAAGGGCATCGTTTGCGCGTTCTAGCCAATCAGCTTGTTCTCACTCGCAAGGTAATTTTCAAAATCACCAGCATCATCAACACCCATCGCGAAATTTTCAGAACTTTTTCGTCGCGGACGAATCGGTAAACAGGGAACGAAACTTGTCGCCCATTTGTTCAAGACACCCGTCGGGGATGTGTTGTACTCAAGGAGGGCCTGAACCAAGTGCGGGAGTACCCGAGTTTCCTATTCATACAATATTTCAACAACAATGTCCTGGTTGCCAACCAACACACTCCACTCATTGCCTAGGTGCGTCGTGTATGAAGAATACATTGTCATGCGGGTGCCAGCGTTCTTGTATAAATAAAATAGAGCAGCGACCGATTTCTCCCGATCCAAGACAGACCTGGACAAGAAATAAACCAAACTCGCTATTTTCAAATCCCCGGTTGTTCGACCCTTATAGATCAGGTGACCATGACTCGCGGAGACAAGTCACTAACACGACAATGAAATCGCGATCACCGTCCCCCCATGATAATAGCCAGGCCGAGCATTTAAACTCTCAAGTAGCCCGACGCACAGACGCGACGGCGGGTCAAATGACACACGAGCGTCAACGAACAGTGAGATTCGCAGAACCAAAAACAGAGTTTTTACGTGCGGATCAAGTCGAGAATCACCATTAATAAGAATGTCAGCACCCGAACTCGGAAATCAATCGGCAATTTTCCTTATAGACACTGGCGCAGAGATAAGTCTAATAAAAGCAGGCGCGTTAAGACCAGACGCGTTGGTAAATGTAAACGAGTCAGTAACAATATCGGGAATAACTACGGACCAGATAAGTACTTTAGGTATTACGGAATTAACATTACAGGGTAAACCCAATAATTTCCAGGTAGTTCGATCTACGTTCCCACTAGTTTGTGACGGTATTTTAGGGAAAGATTATTTGCGTAAGGAAAAAGCTGAAATTTCGTTTTCCCATAACTCCATGGTGACGAAAACTGAACCAATAAGACCGTTGCGATTTCTGAGAGATGAAATGGTCGATACCGAACTACAATCCAATAGACGCGTTTTCCAAATTCGCGGCCGAACTAAGCAGGTCGTCGCCGTTGACGTAATTAACCCAGGTTTGACAGAAGGATATTTACCAAAAATCCTCACTAGCGAAGGCGTCTATATTGGTGAAGCTGCTGTCTCGGTTGAAAAGGGTAAGTGTCATGTTTTAGTAATTAATACGCTAGATGATGATATCAAAATAGAAATTCCGCCACAAGAATTAATACCTTTCGAAGTTCACAATTTTCCCGAAGAATTGGAAAACGGGTCAGATTTAGAAGAACCGCGATCAAAGGGAATAGAAACGAACCGGTTTGCAGAAGTACAATCCAAATTACATTTAGACCATTTAAACGAAGAAGAACGTGATCACGTATTAGACATAGTTGAGGAATTCCCGAACATATTTCATTTGACCGGTGATAAACTTAAATTCACACCAGCCGTAAAACATCGAATTCCCACACAGGATGATGTACCTGTTAATTCGCGTCAGTATCGTTTTCCCCCAATTCACAAAGCCGAAATCGCAAAACAAGTAAAAATCAAAATGGATAGCGATATTATTGCACCATCAAGCTCACCTTACAACTCGCCAATATGGATCGTCCCCAAGAAACCGGACTCCCAAGGAAATCCCAGATGGAGGATGGTTATCGATTTTCGCAAACTAAACGAGAAGACAATTGGAGACGCGTACCCATTACCGAATATTACAGACATTCTTGATCGGCTCGGTGAAGCTAGATATTTTTCAACTTTTGATCTAGCCAGCGGATTTCAGCAGATAGAGATGGATCCGCGAGATCGAGCTAAGACCGCCTTCACAACACCGGAAGGTCATTTTGAATGTAAGAGAATGCCGGAAGGCCTTAGAAATGCCCCCGCCACTTTCCAACGGTTAATGGACCAAACGCTACGCGGACTACAAGGCGTAGAAGTTCTTGTCTATCTTGATGATATCATAGTTTTCGCGCGTGACCTGGAAGAGCACGGTAAAAGAGTTCGTAGGTTGTTCAAACGTTTGGAAGAAGCTAAGTTAACCTTACAGCCGGATAAATGCGAATTTTTAAGAATTGAGGTTGCTTATCTAGGGCACATAATAGGTCGAAAAGGGGTAAGACCCGACCCAAAGAAGATAAGAGCTGTTAAATATTTTCCCAGGCCTAAAACCCAAAAGAATATCCGACAATTCCTCGGACTCGCAGGTTATTACAGGAAATTTATAAAAGACTTCGCCGCTAAAGCCAAACCCTTGACGGAATTGTTGAAGAAAGAATCTCAATTTATATGGGGACCAGAACAAAAACAGAGTTTCAAAGCACTACGAGAGGCATTATGCCAGGAACCCATTTTACAATATCCAAATTTCGAAAAACCCTTCACACTTACGACCGATGCGTCAGATTTCGCTATCGGAGCGGTTTTAAGTCAAGAAGTAGAGGGGCACGACATGCCTATCGCGTATTTATCACGTGCCTTAATAAAAGCGGAGCAAAATTATTTCACTACGGAAAAGGAGTGCTTGGCAGTTTTGTACGGTATACTGCAGTTTAGACCATATCTTTACGGACGAACCTTTAAATTAGTCAGTGACCATGAGCCACTTAGGTGGATCGACTCCATAAAAGATCCCGGTCAGCGATTGATACGCTGGAGGCTGAAATTACGAGACTATGAATACACGTTCGAACATAAGGCAGGCCGGCTTAACACAAATGCAGACGCGTTATCGCGGAATCCGATTACTAGCGACCAGTCGACCAGCTCCTCTGATTCAGAAGGGGAATATTGGTTACTAGAATCAGTAGATTCATTTCCAGAATATTCACAATATTTGAACCTCGTGAGAACAGCCGCGATCGAAAACCCAGATGTAGTAGAATTACACGATAACCTTTTTAATCAAGTCGATAATTACGCGCATACAGTTTCTGTTGATCTCGAGATGAGCGACGGTATAGCAGAAGAATTTAGGGTAAAGTACGGGGTACCGGAAACCCTAAGGCTGCAAGCTAAATTACATTCAACAGCAAAAATACAATTATCTGACAGAAACATTTATTACATTATGACGAAAATAAACTATTGGGACAAACCGACGTACGAGGACTTGTATATCAGCTTGGTTAACTTTCGCAAAATTTTGGAAATGGATAAAGTTAAATCCGTTACTTTACCGAAAATTGGTTGTGGAATTGACGGACTTAGTTGGAATAGTGTCCGAAGAATGTTACGGTTCGTTTTCAGGGGAACGGGTATCAAAATTACAATTTGCACTAACTTAAGAACGGAACTGCCGTCGGGTCAAACCCCGGAAGCTATAAAAATGTTTCCGATGAGTAGTCAAAAGAAAGAGAAACCAAGTCAGTCTAAAATACCTGCCGCGACATCTCGTAGAACATTAACGAGATCTGTCTCGGAAGTACCAAAAAAATCAGTTGATAAAAAGAATGCTAAGCCACGATCGAAAACACTGTCAGACCTGGATACCAGCGCGATTGCATTAAGAACACGGTCAAAAGCCAAAGTTCCCGCGAGTAAGCCAACGCCAGTTTTAGACCCGATAACAGAAATCATAACCGAGGATTCCGCTGATGACGAATCCTCGGAGCCTCCAGCGTATCGAAAGCAGAAAAGCGTTTTACCCAATTTGGGATTTCAACCCGGTTCATCCAATAAACAACCGCGCGATGTTACGAACATAGTAGATGAATGCGATCAAGTAGAGTCGACAATAGAGACCGGTTCAGACGCTGAAAATATCACGATAGAACTTAATCCGACGGGTCATGTTAGCGATAGTGATATAGATGACGAAGTATTCTCTCGCGCACCGGTGGATCTCAAAGAATTACAAGAGTCGTTTAACCGTTTCGATCAATCCTTACACGATAGGAGCGTAACCGAAGAGGAAGATTTGGTAACGAAGTTACCTACTGCATTATCGGAGGGTGAGGAAGTGGACGAGTTAATTCGAGAAACTCTTATAGAACGCGACCCTTATGACGACGAAACGGAGGACGAAGAATTAAATCGTAGAATCGCTAAACTACTAGAGAAGAAAACGGAAGTCAGCCAGGAAAAAGAGCAGGTAGAATTGAAAGACAATAGCCTAATACTATTGGACGAATCAATCATTAGTAGGCCTGCGCAAAAGGCAGTATTGCCGACACCTATAATCGCGCCGCGACCATTAGCACTGTCCACCCCGTATCCGTCTATGATACAGGAAAAGGACACAAGGGTAGACCGCGACGTAGATACTGAAAGATCGAAAGCCGTAAAGCCTCCGAGACGATTGGAGACGCAATTACAAATCCAACCGGGACCCTCAGGCATACAAATAACTGAAGGAATTCTACCAGATATAACACCTACGTCACCGTTGAATCTTCCAGGGGCACGTCATCGCCAGCCTAGTAATATAGTATGGAGTAGGGAAAATTTAACCTATCTGAAAGACAATTATGTTCACTTTACAACGGTAGACGCGGAGCTAACCACGCCAATTGGTAGACTATTAGTCGATTTAGAAGCAATTAACGCGGACGAGCAGCGAAACGCGAAACCAAAGATAGGTCAAATTCTTATCACTAAACGAGGAAATTATCGAATATTTAGTGTAGTAGTCAAAAGGAAGTATTATGACGATATAATGGTAACCAATCTAATTCTCGGTTTAGAAAATTTGAGAAAAATACTCAGCCAACTAGGCGTAACCACGTTTAGAATTTCAAAAACCGGTGACTTCACAGATGAAATATCTATTGATTTATGGCCGAAATTATTATCAGAAATCTTCGATGACAATAATATTCAGATAACAATATGCAACGGGATAACAGAAATACCACCGATCGGAATCCGCGCGGATATAATCGCGGAAATGCACAACAGCCTAATAGGGGGCCATAAAGGTGTAACAAAAACATACAGAAGGGTTCGCGAGAGATTTTATTGGCCTAGGATGAGAGAAGATGTGAGTAATTTTATACGGAGTTGTACTAGCTGCCAGGAGCAGAAGCTAGTCAGGGTAAAAACCAGGGAGCCGATGATGATAACGGACACGTCAGCCGAGCCGTTCGACAAAGTGTCATTGGATACTGTAGGGCCCCTCCCTGCAACTCCTAATAATAATAGGCATATCTTAACCATGCAAGATAATTTAACGAAATTCTGTATCGCAGTACCGATCCCTGATATAAGAGCCGAGACAGTAGCACACGCGCTAGTAAAACATTTAATCCTGCAGTACGGGGCTCCGCGAGTCATACTTACCGATAGAGGCACGAGCTTCGTAAACAAATTGTTTAACGAATTAGCTAAAACGTTTAAGATCAGGCATGTCACAACATCAAGTTATAGACCACAATCTAATGGTGCCCTAGAACGGAGTCATATAGTACTCACAGAATATATAAAGCATTATGTGGGAGAATTTGACGACTGGGATGAACTAGTCCCATTTGCCATGTTCTCCTACAACACAGCTGTTCATGAAGCGACCAATTTCACACCTTACGAACTGATCCACGGGAGAATAGCGCGTTGCCCGAGTTCGTTTCCGTCGGGTGAAAAGATATTGACTTATAACTCTTATCTTGGCGATTTAATAATAAGGCTAACGGAAATGCAAACATTGGCCGCTGATAATTTGATCCGAGCGAAATATAAATCCAAAAAGTATTACGATCAAAAAGCTCACCCATTTCCAGGAAAGGAAGGAGATATGGTAAGAGTATTGATAGAGGTAAGGAAAGGAAAATTCGGTAAGAGATATGAGGGTCCCTTTAAAATCATAAAGATGTTGGAAAATAATAGCGTTGTATTAGAAACAAACGATGGTAAGCGATTTGTAAAACATACGGACAAAATCGAATTGGCTTATTGACCCACCGACTTACGAATGACAAGACTTACGACCAATAATACAAAACGGAATAACGAAACCATAAGAACCCCTCAGGTTGACGAAATAGACAAAACAGAAGAAAGATGAAGAGCTTGACGTTGGTGTTTTGGGCTATGCTGATCGGAGGAACAACTAGCGAGCCCGGATACGCAGTGGAAACAATCGAATCGAGTCCTGGGATATATTATGAGAAGTTGCATAATATCCGTTTTAAACGAGCAGAATGGCGAATCGTCCTCTTCGTCGACGTGGAAAAATTAATACAACAATTCCCAACCAAGGAAGTGGCCGCCTACGATAACATATATAAAGAATGCACGCAAACAAGGAATATGACAGGAAAATGTGACGGACTTCTACGAACCAACACTATAAGGGAAAAGGTGACCGAAGCAAAAGAACTGCGAGAAGAAGTTAGAGGGATAGCTAACGAAATCCTATTGCCTGACATCGATAACCTGCCTCACACTGTAGTTAAACGAGGGGCACCATTCGAATTCATTGGGACTGCAAGCCGGTTCTTGTTCGGGACTCTAACTGCAGAAGACGGAGAATACTTCAATAGCGAGATTGATAAGCTACACCAGGATCAAACGAGATTGACGAAAATCCTAAGAAACCAAAAGCAACATACCTAGGAATGAGCAATGATCACAACACCTATACTTTACCGGACGAGAGACATATAAGCGGATGTATAAACACATGGTACTGTCACCTATGTGCACTCGAACTACCATTGATCGAGGTTGCGACGTCCAGCATCTGTGAAATCGAAATGCTACTGAAGCCAAATCAACATACGCTACGACAATGTGATATCAGATTGAAGCCTGGTTACGAACCCTTTTGGACTAGATTGAGCTCCGTCGGAGGATGGCTATACTCATTTGACGAACCCGAGACCATTCAAATCATATGTAAAAACACGAAGGATCAACTGGTGACGCTTACGGGAACTGGGATCCTTTACTTAGATCAAAAGTGCGTAGGCAAGACACAATATGTGACATTGCCAGGAGTACAAGTTTTTACCCAACAAGAACAATACGTGTACCAACCCAAATTGACACTCAACATAAGTCGAATCGCACCCACCTTAAATCAGCATAATATGGTGAAATACCTAACCGAAACTGCGACGGAAGAAGAAGTCGAATTCTCACTAGGAAAATCGCTGTACGACATAGAAAGTGATTTAGAAGAATTGGGGACTCATCGCCGAGAGAAACAACATAATGAAAAACTGATTTACGGGGGATACATAGTGCAAATGGGGTTTGTAGCCGCAATAATAATGATCTGTCTCCGGAATAAGATATGGCACATAATCAACAAGAAAATATGCGGAAAGAAGGAAAAGGCTCGATATACTATTGAAGAGAAGATCGAAGGAAGTTCGAAATCAAACAATGAAATTGAATTAAAAGAGAAGAAGGGACCTCGACTCGCCACCCACCAACCCAAACAGCAAGAGTAAATTGAACCTAACACTAACGGACAGACTGTTTCATTTATTATATATATATATTAACCAAACCATTATATCTTAATCCTCGAATATAATAATGAAAACGATGAATCTCCCGGATAGCGCAGAGAAATAAAGATCTGTCATAAATACAGATGTCATTTCACTAACATTAAGACTACTCTGCCAAATCTTGGACAGGAATATAGAGTACATAATCATATATAGTTAACCAGGGTTAAATAACCTAGAATAGTTGGGGATAAGATAGTGGGATTTCTGAAGGCTTCACAGGATAATAAATAGTGTAACATTCTGGGTTAACCGAAGATATATTTACTAGTGGTTAACTGTAGTAAGTCAGCAAAGTAAGAAAAGAAATAGAGTCAGGAAAGGACGAAACACAGAAGTCCAAGAGTAAGCACTTCAGAAGCTCCGAGGAAACAAATTATATAATTATAAATAGCGATAGTTTAGTATAAATCGACGGGGACGCCGATGACTTTAAGTAGGGAGGGGTGTTACGTACGGCCCCACACTTTTCCAAATTTCATATTTTCTAAGTTCCCACAGATAAAAACCGTGAGAAGATTGCAGACATATAATCCGAAAAAGGAGCATAAACAGAATATTTCGATTTCAAAACCCTCTCTTTTTAAAGTCACGAACTCCGGTCGAGTCCTAGTGATAAGAACTTAATATCCTGAGGTAAGCTAAGAGTGGATACAGCAGTGGGGTTTTGCTGACCCAGCACTGCATAGTCGGTTCGATGTGACTTCTCTCTCAATAAATAAATATTTCTAAGAACAAATAGGATCAACCAACCCATTAAGGATATTCTCAATAATAACAAACTGTTCATTAAAACGTATGGAAGAATGTGTGATAAGAATTGTCAAGAACCAGAGTACATGGAATGGTAAATGTTATTACAGACAGACTGTCTTGAGATTGGGACCGCGGAACGCTGTCTTAGGTAAAGCGGCCAGGAGCGATGAGTTTCACTCATCCGCGTAAAGACGCAGGTCTCTGATAGGCTAATTACGACGCGGAGTAACACCTATGCTATGCAACGGCGGCCTCGTGGCTGCATCCAAACTGAATAACTCGTCTTTCGTCTACAAAGTTGCATAGTGCATAGACGTGTCCCGAGGTTCCATAATTGAGCAATAGTTAGTGATTGAAAATCTTCTAAGTGACGACGCTAAAGGACTTAGTAAATCTCGTTAAATAAAAAAAACTCTTATAGCGAAAGCTAACCAAAGTGGATCGACACAATTTATAATTTTTCTACAGCAAAAATCGTGTTCACTTCTTTACAATCATTAATAATCTCAATTTAAAACGATAGTTGATTTTCACCTATTAACATTTTAATCGTAGTTAGACTATAATTCTATTTTAATAATTAGTAGCTTCAGTTATAAACTTTATTCAGAGACAGAGTGTTTGGTTTTGGTGTTGTGAACGTACTAACCACGAGGTGAGACCCACTGGAGTTATTTATCACCCGACACGTCCGATTCTATCCGACGGGACCCAACCTCAGGACAGTCAGACAGCAACGCTAAGTTTTTATTTTTTAATACAAATTGTTTACCAATATTCATAGTGATCAAAAGACAGTCTTTGGTGTAAGTCTTCCATATCAAAAACTCTCTTACTAGGAAAATCGCTAAAAGGGATTATAAGGCTGATTTACACACAAGTCATTCGTGTGCGAATAAGTCTTGCCTAGAGTATCACGGCGCTATTATTTCTCTTATGAGTTAGTTTACATTATTATAATATAACTACAAGAGAGAGAGAGAGAGAGTTGCATAAACGAAGATCCGACTATAGTATACGAATATCTAACGAATCAATAATGCTAATCATCAGGGTTTAAGTAGACATTATCTTTTATTATATCTTTGTTAATCATACACTCTCATATTTCAATCAAATCGTATCAGAATATACTTTAATTTTACCAGTTAACAAATCACTTTCATTCGAATTTACCTTCATCTAACCTAATCCCCATCCTACCTATTTAGCCTCATAAGTAGGATAATTTATAAAACGTACGGTTCTGTATAGAACTAGGTAAGCAAGATCCCATATACCGACTTATTCGAAAGTAAGTCAAATAAATATAATTATCTCTTGGTGGCGTGAACTAATTTTACTTCCGCTCGGGCTTCACCCTCACGTCACACCACTACATGTATTAATACTTCTTGTAGTTGTCCAGTAAAATCCCTTTTCAGAAAAAAATTGTTAAAAAACGCCTTTTTTCGGCCTTGCAACTGCGTATAACCCCTTAATATTAATATTAATATTAATATTAAGAGCTCAAACTTTAAGAGAATTTTTTTTTCGTCATCATGAATAATATTTTCATGGTAGCTAAGGAAAAAAAAATTAGTCTTTTTTATAGCCCACCCTAATAAAATTTGAAGAAAAATTAATAAATACAGCGTGAAATATTCGAATTTAACTGACATCGATAGTCTTCTGGCTCACCAGTGGGGGCCCCCTAGAACCCGGGGCCCTGGGCCCGGGCCCATCGGGCCCATGCTTAAAGACGGCACTGAACCTAAGCTATAACTGGAAATTTATTAGAATGAAAGAGTTCAGCGAGAACAACCAATTCGAACAAAATTATTGATTATATCCTGGGGTTGAGGCATCAATAAATATCCATAGCTTATTCACGTAGGTTTTATTCACTTTATTTATCATTAGCTTCAAATAAACGAACATAACCACACTTGTCTACCTTCCACGATGTATTGACAGTCAGCCAGCTTGTATCAACAATGGCTGCCGAGTTGCATCGACCGCGCGCCAAAATCACCCTACACGGAAAGACAAACTGCGCTCCTAACCTCTCGAGACTGAGAGCGTCAGCCGCTCATAGTACAAGGATGAATACACTTCCCGCTGGTTGGCGGGTGACGCTACCAGCTTGCGTGGACTCTCATGGTCTCACTCGACTGGGACGGCAGAACTCCCAGTCGCTGTGAGTTTGAGAGCTCGCCGCACGCCGTCCAAAACCATCGTATATTGAATTACTTTCTCCTTCCGAATTTGGACGATCGATCTATATCATGGAAATTTTTTTTCATACATATCAATCTGCTTATTAAGATGTGATTGGTAGATCATGAAATTGTTCATTTTTGTAATTCAATACAGAAATAATAAACGACAAACGTGATACGTTATCAATAAAAAATTCTGGAGATATTTTTATTTCTGATATTTGAAACAAAGTTCATTCAAACACATATTTTTTTCTACATAAAGCTAAAAAAATATCAAGAATTGAAAATTTGGAATTATAAAATTTTTTTTCACAAACGTGATATTAAAGAGAAATATTTTCCACACTCAAAAAAGAAATGTTTTCCAGACTACCATCAAAATTTGAAAGACGATTCCCAAGTTACGATTAAGTGGCACATGCATGGTGCTGAAACGCACCGATAACCAAAACAAAGGATAGAAAAAGAAGTTACCGATAACGATACTAAATATCTTAATATTTTTGTGATTATAATTTTTTTTTTTTAAATAACAGTAATCGGAGATCATAGGATAAATGTGTTATCTAGTAGTAATTTACTTTACTGCAAAAATACAGAATTCATTTATGAAGAGTAAAATTTACAGAGAAAACCTTGATACCTATCCCTAACTCGCAACACAAAAAGGCGCATGGGCACGCCACGACGGAATCGCAATCGTCTCTCTCGATTGGGAGGCCTGGCGTCCCAGATCCGTTGGCACTCGAGCGTCCCTCACTTGCGCCACCGCGCGTTCAGCGGGAGACAGTACACCGACCACATGAGTGGTACTGCTATTATATTAGACAATATTATAGCAGTATTAGATTATAGTAAATTAGATATTAGACAATATGGTAAAAAAAAAATTTTTACCGCTTCAAAACTCAACATTTTTTTTTCCATCAATGTAAAAATATGTCCATC
This sequence comes from Tenthredo mesomela, assembly GCA_943736025.1. Taxonomy (NCBI): domain Eukaryota; kingdom Metazoa; phylum Arthropoda; class Insecta; order Hymenoptera; family Tenthredinidae; genus Tenthredo; species Tenthredo mesomela. The sequence goes on along the minus strand of OX031014.1, from coordinate 28,071,915 downwards.
CAAAGAGGTCACCACAGTAGTAGAATCAGCAATATTTGATGAGGTAATGAAAGTAGTAAACGAAAAAAAAAATTAAAGTCTAAAAAGGGCAAAAATCCCATGTTAATCAAATGGGACAGGTATCGTCCTACAGGCAGGGGTAAATGGCACTTGAAAACAAAAAAATAGCATAATTGTTTTTAGGCTCTAAACTAATGATTTGGCCCATACCCAAGTAGAAAAAGTCAATTCGGGAAATAACGGACACCCTAATAGTTATATACAGTTATATGTGACAATGGTATAGTATTGTATCTGAATATATCTGGATTTCGATATAGCCATTTAAAAACATATAAGGTTCAAAATTAACTATAAAATCAGTTTTTTTCGGCATAGGCATTGAAAAGTCACTTTTTGACGCCTGTTTTCGATCCACAAAGTGTCACTTTATACGGTTGGTTTCAGAACTGCCATATAAAGTCTTTATACGGCAGTCTGGATGCGCAGTTCGCAGTGCGCATTCCAAAGCTGCCGTATAAAGTCTTTATACGGCAGTTTCGATGCGCGGTTCGAAGTGCGCGACAGATCGCACCATAACCTCACTCTTCGTCTAGTGAATCTCAACAGGCGTCAAAGTGACTTTTCATGCCTATTTCGAAAAAAATACAGTATGGGGCGCACCCGTAAACCGTTTTTGACTCGAATAATGATTTCAGGACTCGCTTCCGGCTCGCCTTCGGCTCGCCTTTAGCTCGTCCTGAAATCATTATTCTCGCCGACAAACACTTGGTTTACGGGCATGCCACATAATATACTATTATTTGACAATTACAACCATTTCTCTTCCTACAATGTTCAGATAGAATCATATCGCACACCTAGATCTAAACTGAGACAAGTCGAAAAATCTCATTTTTCAGTATGAGGAAAAAACGTTTCATTCCAATTATGCTTTTGGATAAATAATTAATTAATTAATTATTATTATTGATAAATATAATTACATAATATTATTAATAATGATTATTATTGATTATTAATAATAATATTGTTATAATTATATTACTATATAGTTATTATTAATTATTTATTGATTCAGCAAAAATAAGTTAGCGCAATTTTTCGTCATGATTATGAACATTAAGTTGAATCTTTTCTTGTGGTTAGTTGCGTATGGTATCGGAGTATACAAATATATTAATAACTCAAAATTCAAGTTTTTTGACTTGTCCTAGTTTAGATCTAGGTGTGCGATATATAATCATATACAAGTCCATATATAATTGTATATCATTTTATATACCGATATATAATTATACAGGGTGAGTCTTTCCTGGTATCGAATGAGGGAGGGGCCTATCAGCGCAAACGCTCCGCCCCTTTCTATTCATACTCGTTAAAATCATCAGTTTTAACGGTGCGTGAAAATGAAAGTGGGGTTTCTCGATACATACGACGATAATAAGTATGAATAGAAAGGGGGCGGAGCATTTGCGCTCATAAGCCCCTCCCTCATTCAATACCAGGGAAGACTCAGGCTGTATATATCTCGATCGGGCCAATTTTCGGATACAATTATACATGATTGATTGTATATATGCTAATAAATGTTTATATATAATCATTTTTTCTCGGGATAGCTGAACAAGAAATGAACAAAAATCAGGATGCACAGGTATGTTCGTTGTTTCAGACTGCCCCGTAACTAGAGGGAGCCTCCCTAATCTCCGTTCGGACTCCATCGGTGCTGATAACAGTGGAGATTCCACGGAGTCGTTGATTGACGAAGCAGAAGACTATCTTAGACGCAGCATTGATTCCATGCTAACCATTACCGGATCAGAGTACTTCAGCCGCCATGGTACAACACGACGTCGAAGAACACGTCGACACTCAGAACCAGACCTTCTTCGCGAGTGGAATCCTCCTCAGGACGCCCGGCCATACTTACCGAAGGTAATTTTTAAATCTAAACTACTCAACAAAATTAAAGGCCCCCCCCCCTAGCATAACCTGCCATTTCCAGACGCCTTGACCGATTCACTTCAAATTTGGACCAGGGCTAGTCCAAAGTGTTTCCAATTTGTGCCTAAAGTAGATTTTCTGTATCTTTAAGGGTTGCGATGTGACGCTCAAAAAACTAACCCTCTGCGCAAAATCAAAGTCACAGGTCTGTAGCACCGGGTTCCAATGCCGATACTTCGCCAAAAAAATGTTTGAACAACTTTTGGTCGAGCCGGACGATTCGGTCTACTGCTGAATTATACACCCTCGTCCGTTCAACCCCTCCGCTCCCATCCCTCTAACATCCGGGGGTGGACAAAACATTTTGACACATTTTCGAGCATCGGAGACACAAAAGTGTGAGCATCGGAGACACAAAAGTGTGTCCGAATCATTGTTACGGTTCAGCCGAGCACTTGCAACCCACCCGCCCCTGAGCAACTGCAACCAACCCCTGAACAACCCTCAGCCGAGCAGTAACTTTTCACTCCAAGCTACGGAATCCTAGACTAGGCGCAAAATCGATGTTGGAACCCGGTGCCACAGACTTGTGACATCGATTTTACGCAGAGGGTTGCTTTTCGGAGTACCACATCGCAACCCTTGAAGATACGGAAAATCGGCTTTGGGCCCAAGCTGGAAACACTTTGGACTACCATTGGTACAAATTTGAAGTGAATCGGCCAAGGCGTCTGGAAATGGCAGGTTAAGCTGGAGGGGGGTGGAGGGGGGGGGCCTTCAATTTTGTTGAGTAGTTTATATATCATTCAAATAAGTAAATGTCGTTATTTCTGGATCAGCTAAGATTCTGTAGGAGTCATTTCACAATGTCTGAATGGATTACCATGAGCGGCCTCGAGACTAACTTTCACTTACAATTAGCATCCTGATGCTTGATTTCTAGTGTTGTCATGGTGACTTTATGTGTCACAAGGTCACATAACATGCATCGACGAGAACAACCCAGGAAGAATCGATGAATCCCAGATATGATTCATTAGATCTGATTGGCAGGGCTGGGTAGAATGGTATCTCGAATCCATTTAAAATGGAAAATGGAAAATGGTTGAGAAAAAGTATTTGAAATGCAAAATGGAAATAGTTTTACAGAATACATTTGAAATGCAAAATGGAAAATAGTCATTTGAAATGGATAATTAAATGCAAAATAGTTTCTTAATTATTATATTTTCCAACAATGAAATCTTAGTTATTTACATCGACTCTCAACTTGCAAGATTTTAATAATGCGTTTGCGTTAAGGGGAATCCTACTGTAAAATTTTCAAACAACAAAAAAAAATGTGTCTTCCTTCAAAAAATACTTTGAAGTGTCCAGAATACTATGCAAAGGGTCACATGTAGATATTTAGAGTATTTTTTTTAGTCATAGCGTTTGTAGCGAAATAAGAATTTGACGCGCAGGTAAACAACCGAACCGGCCTGCTTGCTTAAATAAACGCGTTGTTATCGAAACTATGTTTTTAAAAACAGTGTACACGATATCTCAAGCTGTGATTGATGAATCGACTCAAAATTTCGGTACACATATTTAAAGGAACGTGTTTACGTGTTTCGATGTGATGGACGGTTTTGTCGATATGTTTTTTTGTGCAATGTATATTAAACTCCCAGAATTGGAAAAAAAAAGTTCAGGAATTTTTTTCTGGGAACCGAAAAGAAAAATCGAAAAAACCTTTTCGTCATAGTAGGCGTAAAGTACGCTCGAATGTGCACCATTTGGGGGCGTAAAGTTGAACTTTACGCTCTAGGGCGTAAAATTAAAAGTTTCAAATATCAGATACGCGATCGATTTCATTCAATAATACATATTTTTATTTGACTTAATTTTTTTCCCTCATTACTTTTTTTTGTAACACATGCACAATTTTAGCGTTTTTTTTACCTGAAAATCAACCGTGAAGTCGAAGCTCTTGGACCGGTGAGCGAAAAAAGTCGGTAGTTGGCGCAAATGGTAGTTTTATTTTGTCATTTTGTATTTTGTATTTTTTTATGTTTTTAATTTCTTTAATTTTTCAATTTTTAATTCGTAAATTATTATCTTCATTATAAATTATTGGAATGCTGCGACAGTTCAAAGTTTGCTTTCGTTTAGCATTTACGTATCCACGTCTCGTCCGTCAAGTGTCCGTAGGACTATTGAGAATCAATTCAAAAGTTTTTTGTTTTGGTCGGGGGGCTTCGCCCCCCCGAACCCCCCACCGGGGGCTTCGCCCCCTGGACCCCCACCAGGGGGCTTTGCCCCCTGGACCCCCACCGGGGGCTTCGCCCCCGGACCCCCAGTCGTCTGTTTCGCCTCGTGGATCCTGACATTCGCTACGCTATATCGATACCTGCGCGGAATAACCGGCTATCTCAGAGTCCGCTTGAAAAAGCGGCTATCTCAGAATCCATTCGAAAAACCGACTGTAGCCTATATTATTAATATAGGCACAGGCCGCTTTTCCGAATGGATTCTGAGATAGCCGCTTTTTCAAGCGGACTCTGAGATAGCCGGTTATTCCGCGCAGGTATCGATATAACCTGGCCCAACCCGATAATACGTATTCTGTCACCTCGAACATTTCTCGGTTCTCATTTTTCATGCATTTGTTTTCATGCATTTTTTCCATTCTAAACGGAGTATTTTTTCTCAAATGAACTCCCTGGACCCCCCTCCTCGCCCTGACCTTACAGTTTTTCCTCTTTTTTTCGTTTGAATTTATTTTCTACCGAATGCTCTTCACTCCGACCCTGGTTGCGTACTTTCCGCCTACTATGACGAAAAGTATTGTTCGCACCACGGGCGTAAAACTTTACACTCTTAGGCAATCACGTGACCCTCGGGCCGGCTTCGCCGGCCCTCGAGCACGTTCGATTACCTGCGGGCGTAAAGTTGAACTTTACGCCCTTGATACGAAAACTACTATTGTCACGTCATTGCTAATACCATGTAGTTGGTGAGGATATTTTTTTTTTCATTTAAAACCAACCATATTTGCCGAATTGTGTACATTGATTGATCACGCACGGGAAACATCAGCCGACACGAAGACGAATAATGTGTGAAAACTTGAACATTTTTTCATGACCATTTTTACACATACTCATCAAAATGTACATAAAAACATATAAACCCGTGCAGAAATTTGACCAGTTTGCCAGACTTCTGGCCAGCGCCAGTCGTGGGTTTTCTGACCAGAGCAAGCTGGGCAAAGCCGGACCTGGTACTGGCCAGATACTACTGGCCAGAGTGAACTCGGCAAAGCCAGACTTGGTGCTGGCCAGCATTCTCTTGAATTTACTCGCCACAGCGAACTCGGTAAAGTGGGTAAAGCCGGACTTGGTGCTGGCCAGCATTCTCTTGGATTTACTGGCCAGAGTGAACTCGGCAAAGCCGGACTTGGTACTGGCCAGGTTGCTTTTAAATTTACTTGCCAGAGTGCCAGTTAACACGCCGTATAATATTATGGACCCCGTATCATAAAATAATAATGTCGCCTTGAAACTGGTCAATCATGATACTGATTGGTGAGATTGAAATGTCTATTAGCTCTTAGTTTGACAGCTTGATCATAAGTTTCAACAAATAGGAAAATATGAGACCAATTATCATGGGGTAGTTTGGCGTAGTAGGTAGAGCGTGCGACTAGTAATACAGCGAATGCGAGCGGACTTGGGTTCAAATCCCGGTTAGGTCAAAAAATCGGATGGCGTTTTTCTTAGCGAACTGGCAATGCTTGTTGATATACGTGGAGAGTTATATAATGTGAAATTGAATATTCACACATACGTGTGTTTTTTGGGTTTTTTTCCACACTAGGAACAGGGTTTCGCGTCTAGAAACTAACGAGTTTACGAGCCAAAAACAAGCGAGTTTCTGGCCAGAAACTAGCGAGTTTACTGGCCAGAAACTCGTCAGTTTGCCAGGTCAGGTACTGGACAACTTTGCGTTACATGCCTAGTCCGGAACTCGGCAGTTGTCCAGCCCATTAACTGGCCAGAAACCAGCAAAACTGGGCTGGATCTGACGAGCGCCATTTTTCAATTTCTGCACGGGAAGAAGTGAATAATATTGCATTTGTAGTTTTTTCGGAATAAATTCGAAAAAAATTAGCCTGTTTAGACGCTGCGGTAACTGCATCTCAAACTCAGCATCATCCATGCTACGCCATTCATCATTTAGTATTTTATAAATGGCTAAATGGGTTGAGTTTACCATTTCAAATACAAAATGAAAATACTTTTGGAAATACCATTTAAAATGAAAATGCAAAATGCCATTTTACATTTCAAATGCATATTTTAAATGGAACCATTTCAAATGTTACCCAGCCCTGAATTTATAATTATAATTACTATAGAATATATCACCATCACCATCACGCGGTATTGCATGTGAATAAAAACACATAAACAGTACGGAATGCGCATGCGCGTGAAAAACCAACGGGATACGACACTGTAACATCGTAATATAGAAACGTTTACTATCTGACATGTAACTGGTTAGTATCTGGATGGTACTCAGTGTCATCTGACGCTGTACAATCTCAGATGTTACTGAGTGACATCTAAGATAGTACTGGGTAGTATCTGGATAGTAACCACTACTATCCAGATAGTACTGAGTGTAAGCTGAAATTTTTCTAGATTTCAGATAGCACTGAGTACTATCCGGCTTGGTAACCAGTACTATATTTTTCTTTTCGTGTAGTTCTCTTCAACTTAGTACTAGTATTCTTTGAATCATTACTAGTACTCATGTACTTGATACTAGTACTCATGTACTAAGTACTACTAGTTCCCTGTACTAAGTACTATTACTCCTGCACTAAGTACTACTAGTTCCCTGTACTTAGTAGTGTAGTGTTAGTACTAACTAGGAGAGTATCGCACCTCCGGGTCATCGATCTTGACCAAACTTATAGGGGTGATTTCTTGAGCCAAAATATGAATTACCTGCTGAATAACTCTGTCTAATGGGCCTTTACTCTGTCAATTTACCTAAATGTACAACAAAAATCAGCGTAACCTGGGTTTTGCAAATCGCCACGAAATAATCAGTTTTTGTGCTGCGTTATGAGATTCTACATTGCACTGAATATTTAAACATTAAATAGTCATTATTCTACATTGGATTCTTGAAATTTAACATCCCAGCTATAGAAAATCACTTTATTCTGGGCCTATTGACACATTGCTACTAGTAATCATATTAAATATTCAGCGCAATTTAGAATCTCATAACGCAGCACAAAAACTGATTATTTCATGGCGATTTGCAAAACCCAGGTTACACTGATTTTTGTTGTACATTTAGGTAAATTGACAGAGTAAAGGCCCATTAGACAGAGTTATTCAGCAGGTAATTCATATTTTGGCTCAAGAAATCACCCCTATAAGTTTGGTCAAGATCGATGACCCGGAGGTGCGATACTCTCCTAGTAAGTACTAAAAATTCGTGTACTGAGTACTGAGATTTGTGAATTAGGTACTAACGGGTTGTGTACTAAGTACTGAGCTCTCAGTACTTCTGTTCCGTAAGGGATAAGCCATACTTTACACATTCTGTAAATGAAAACAAAATTGTAAGGCTATTTTTAGATACTACACACATGGAGAAGATTATTCGAAATACATGGGCTAGTAAACAGGTCCTATATGATAATAATAACGATCCTGTAAACTGGCAATTTATCGGAAGTCTCGTAGAACTGCAGGAAACGGACTATTTCCATCTCGCAAATAAGTTAAATCGCACACACATAGACTGGCGGAAAAATAAGATGAATGTTAAATTAGCCGTGCGAACTTTCAACGAAAGTGTTGCAACAGCATTGGAACAACTCCTCCATGACGGCCATCCAAAGTTTGCTGGGTGCTCAGCAACTATACATTTCATCAGAATGATGAACAATACTTTTGATTTGCTAAATTCACGAAGCCTATTTTTGCACGGGTTCAAGAAACCAATAAATCAGGATACCGCACCTGAGCTGTTTGATTTTATCGATGAAGCTATTTCATATTTTTCATCAATGAAGTTGCAAATACTTGGAAAATCAATAGTGCAAACCGAATGGAAGACAGACTTTCTTGGCTTTATAATAGATCTGAATAATCTGAAAGGCTTGTACGCAGATTTCGTTGAGACTGGTTATATGAAATACATACTATCATATAAATTGTCACAGGATCATCTTGAGATATTTTTCTCTTGTATTAGTTCGATGGGTGGATACAACAGTAATCCAAATTGTGTAGACAGGATTCTTGGATATGAAGGTCGTAATAAACGTTAATACAATTTAATCGTCAACGTTTCGGCCCTGGTTGTGGGCCCTCCTCAGGACAAAACATTTATTCATCTACAAAGAATTATTACTTATATATTATATAAATTATGAATTATATATTACGTATATATTACTTATATTTACTTGTGAGACGGAAACACAGGGGTCTATCAGTTTTTTAGATGCACGTATCATCAACTCAAATCAGACCATCGAAACGGTTATCAGTTTTTTAGATGCACGTATCATCAACTCAAATCAGACCATCGAAACGGATTGGTACCAAAAACCCACTTGGTCACAGAGATATTTAAACTTTCACTCGCATCACCCAAAATCTTACAAAATTGGTTCGATTACGAGCTTAGTTGATAGAGGAATTAAGTTATCTAACACGCGGTTTCACGAAAAAAACCTAGACATTATACGAGAGGTTCTTACCAAGAATGATTACCCAATTCAATTGGTTAACCGAACTATTGCTAAGCGTATACTTACCATCAATGCGAGAATAAATAGTAATGTGTGTGTTCAAGCGGACCCTAATAGATCAACTTTCATCTCGATCCCTTACATTGCGGGTTTGTTTGAATCGCTAAACCGCACTTTTAAAAAATTCAATGTCCAGTTTGTTGGTAAGAACTTGAACGATCTAAGATCTTTGTTCGACTCGGGTAAAGACGCGTTACCGTTGGAAAAACGTTCTTATGTTGTATATCAAATTCTTTGCAAAGATTGTACAAAGCCTTATATTGGTCAAACGTCTAGACACTTGTCGCAACGAATTAGTGAACATAAAAAGAACATCAAAGACAATGTTGACCATTATACGGCTTTAACCCAACACATTGTAGAGCAGGATCATCAGTTTGATTATGATAATGTTAAGATCTTACACGAGGAACCGTCTTATTATAAAAGAATTATTTTGGAAATGTGTAACATCGTTAGTCATCGAGGGTCGGTTAATTTGCGGAAAGATGTAGAGAAATTGAGTGATACGTATGTGAGATTGATTTCGGATACCTAACTTGTCCAGTGACATGTATCGATAAACTCTAGTGACTAACCTACACTAAGTCTATTTATAAGTACCGATTGAGTTTATTGCTTTGATACCATGTCTATATTCTCAGTATGACAGTCTACTTTCTCAGTTTTCATGCTCTGCGGTTTGCTCTCATAACAGTCTTGTCGAACTTCTGTCAAAGTCAGCTTTTCTTTCCTTTTTTAATTCAACTTATAAATTTTATAGATTAATAGTAGTGATGGATAGGTGGAAGTTCCGGAAGCATGAGTCTGGATTAACGTCTTTTGCTCATTGTTGATGACTTCTGGCACTATTTTATATCCCAAATTATATTTTTTAGGTAAAGTCAGTTCGAACGTTACTTGTGTTTTTCAAATTTGTTTCTGTGTGCAAAAAACTGTTACATGTAATTCTTTGTAGATGAATAAATGTTTTGTCCTGAGGAGGGCCCACAACCAGGGCCGAAACGTTGACGATTAAATTGTATTAACGTTTACTACGACCTTCATATCCAAGAATCCTGTCTACACATTCAATTGAGGTCAAGAATCAGTCCCCAGTAATCCAAATTGTATGCAATTCATTTCAGCTTATAAAAGACTGCTTCTGCACAATTATGTAAAATCATCTGCGGAAGCTAGATGTATCCCCCTAGATGAGACTAATATTTTGACAGTGTCGTCGCGAAGAAAATCTGATAATGGCGTGATACCGGAAGAAGTTGAAAATGTATGTGTTGATGACGTGCCCCTGCAATACATCAGTCCTGTAGCAAATCATGCTGTTGAATACGTAGCGGGTTTTGTTGAGATGAAGATTTTGAAAGTCTTGCAGTGTGAAACCTGTATCACGTAACTTAATGACTGCGACGTAGTGAATTCGGCATTCATCAATCGCAAAACCATGGGTTACTTACGTTTCCCGCGCGCAGATACATACAAGATTGTCAGTATCGTTGAGAAAATCATTAATTCCTATAGACTTGACAAGACATTGAATAAAAAAGAAATACATATGCTAGGATTGTTGTAAATACTTTCAGACATCTAAATTTATCAACGATATTTAAGAACTTCGATGCACACATTAATGATTTAGAAGTAATGGAAAATCAAAAGTATTTCCTCATCAAATTAATTATTGAAATATATGTTAAAGTCAAGTTGTCACATTACGGAAAAGCATTCAGTCGTCAAGAGCATAGCTCGTTCATAAGACGTGACTTGACTAAACTAATCCTCTTTAAAGGACAATGATGTATACAAAAAAACAAGTAGATCCCTGGGCATTCGCATAATAACATAAATTGTTCTAAATTGGTTCTGTTGGTATATAATCGACATTTATCGTTCATTTACTGACACCTACCCTTCACTTACCCTTCCTACCTATCGTCATTGTATTATACTCCTATAATTTTGAACATATTTGATGTGAATGAAGTCATGTTTTTGGTTTGATTACCAATTCACCAATTCTGTGCCATCACTGCTTATATTTCTATAATTATTTTCGGAAATTATTGTCGGGCGAGAGCTAATGTTTCGTTTTATTAGCAAAACTTCGTTTGAATGTCCCGCCATTTGGTCTACGAGGCGGAGCCTAAACGGCCAGGTAAGGCTAGATATGTTGGATACACCAATTTAACATTGCGCTTGTGGGAGAAGTGGGAGCCGTTAGCAGTCCATAGTTATACAGGGTGGTCCATTTAAGTTGGCACAGCAGGATATTTTGAGAACCACCCATTTTAGAGAAAGATGTTTGAAATAAAAATTTCTTGACTTGAGGGGGGTAAAACACTGTGCTATCGTACTTTTCATATGGTGGAGGTTTACCAGGTCATTTAGAGGTCAACATTGTTTTTTTCAATGGGAACGTATACTTTTTTTCACAGATTCGCATTATACACTGAATAATACAAAACTTTTGTCCGAAGTTTTTTTTTCTATGATATCAATTTTTGTTAATTTTTCCAAATTTTTGTTATTTCTAATTTTTTTTTCCATTTTTCACAACGTTTTGAGGAATGTATTGAAGTGAATGGGCATAATTTTGAGCATCTGTTGAGATAAATTTATTTTTTAATTAAAATTTTATGTTTTATTGCAGATATTTGAGAAAAAAAAAAAATTTTATTCAAAAAAATTGATGTCATAGACAAAAACACTTGGGACAAAAGTTTTGTATTATTCAGTGTAAAATGCGAATCTGTAAAAAAAAGTATACGTTCCCATTGAAAAAAACAATGTTGACCTCCAAATGACCCTGTAAACCTCCACCATTCGAAAAGTACGATAGCACAGTATTTTGCCCCCTTCAAGTCAAGAAATTTTTATTTCAAACATCTTTCTCTAAAATGGGTGGTTCTCAAGATATCCTGCTGTGCCAACTTAAATGGACCACCCTGTATAGTCAAAGTATCGGATGATGAGCGTCACCGAAGGTGACGCGAACCGGTTTGCTATTGTGTTTCCTTTACTCAATTTATATTTTTTGTTGAGACTTCTACTATTAAATTTTTGCCGTGCCTATTACGGACTTGAGTTACCGTGTAGCTACCCTAACGGAAAAAAACCCCGAACTTTAGGGGTATACCCCCAAATTTGGGTGTTAAACCCCGAAATTCAGAGGTAAACCCTCAACTTTGAGTGTTAACCCTCAACTTTGAGGGTTATCACCTAACGTTGGGGGTATACCCTCAACATTACGGGGTTAACCTTCACATTTCAGGGTTGAGCCTCAGATTTGAGGGTAAATCCTAAATTCGAGGGTTACATCTAACGGTCTTTGGGGGTATACCCTCAGACTTGAGGGTAACTCCTAAATTTGAAGGTTACACCCAACGGTCTTTCAGCGTATAATACCCTCAGATTTGAGGTTGTTACAAAAAGTAAATTATATACATAGTTACAGAAAAAAAAAAACGGTCAGTGTATAAAAATGTCAAAAATCGTTGTTTCGCAAGAAATAATATATTTTTTTCTCTGTTAGAAAATATGAAATGATAGTATAAGTATAAAATAGCGCGCGCGCTGTGATATAGTATACCTATACAGTTATTAACTCTTAATTTGAAGAAACCCCGGAATCCAGGGTTAACCGGGGACTGAGGGTTAACCGTCAATTTGGGGGTAAATTCGCACCCCGAACGAGGGGTCTGAGGGTAAACCCTCAAGTTGAAGAAACCCCGAAATTCAGGGTTTACCGCGAAGTTGGGGGTGAACCCTCAATTGGGGGTGCGAAATCACCCCCAATATTGAGGGTATACTTGGGGGTTATTTTGATGGTAAATTTGAGGGTTTTTTCTCGTGCGGGTAAAGCCGACTCCCCACAGACCTGAGTACGTAAACGCACTAAGGCTGCACTCTACCCTCCTAACTTTTAAATTTCAGCTTGTTAAAGTTATTTTATCCCAAAATTCTAGCTGTGCCAGACCTGGGTAGATCAGAGATCCACCAAGGCTGTATCTAGCTTACCGTTAAGTTTTAAATCTAGAACCTGGAAATGGCGGAGAAGGGAGCATGCATCTGGTTAACGTACTTTTAGATTACTCAAAAGATCATTTATTCAATTATTAATTTAACCTACGGTTGCAACCCTATTGCTATTTTTACACGTTGCTTAAGGTATATAGAGCGAGGTAGGAGTTTTATTAGGAACTTTTTTAAAGTTCGCTCAAATATAGATCATATTAAAACTAACAACTTTTCCTCATGAGCCAAAAACAGTTGACGTCTGTGAAAAAAGATATTTCACTGCAAAATTGCCGGTTTCCCCATATAACGCAATGTAAATTGTCGTGATTTCGAGATTTTTCTCGAATTCTCGAAAAAATTTCTTGAGATGTCCTTTAAAAAATTCTCAATAACAGTTTAAACAATTATTGAGAATTGAAAAAAAAAATCAAAAAATTTTTTTTTCGAGAATTCGAAAAAAATCTCGAAATCACGAGAATTTACATTGCGTTAGGGTAGAAATCCCGTTTATGGCCACCGTACGTTTTTTGGCCACTTCAGGCTCAAATTAGTATCAAAAACATCTCAAAAATACAGTTACATTAGGGATGTGCGATCTCGAATCGATTCTGCCAAGATCGATCCATGAGAGCCGAAAAATCGATCTTTTGTATCGATTCTTCATTGTCTCGATCTCCCATGAATCGATCCTCCATGCTTAGAATCGAATCGACTAATGAGTATTTTTTTTTTTTTTTCCTTTGGCTTAACTTCTTGTCGGAATGTAGCCTCCTACTAATGAAATGAGTACCCGCACGGAAATATATATATGCGAAAAATATATGCGAACATAGATGTGACATATTTTTTTTTTTGCGCCTTTTTATAATTTTTATAAGTTTGACATAAATGTCGGATATTGGTCGGATATATGTCAACATAAATGTCGCGGCATGTATGTCGACATAGATGTCGACATAGATGTCAACACGATTTGATATAAATGTCGGATATATGTCAACATAAATGTTGCGGCATGTATGTTGACATATATCCGACATTTATATCAAATCGTGTTGACATCTATGTCGACATCTATGTCGACATACATTCCGCGACATTTATGTTGACATATATCCGACCAATATCCGACATTTATGTCAAACTTATAAAAATTATAAAAAGGCGCAAAAAAAAAATATGTCACATCTATGTTCGCATATATTTTTCGCATATATATATTTCCGTGCGGGTAGTGGCGGTGTCGTGGCCCATATAGGCGAATTTGCATTTTGCGATTTTGCGGCTGCGGGCTGCGGTTATACCTGGTTTTATCACTTCGCGAGTTTCCACCGTCTCGGGAAACGCAGGATTGCAAAAAGACTGGAAGTGGAATTGAACCACATTTAAATTTACGTTGGTTCAATTTCAGTCTTGTTTCGCGCCTGATTTTCTACTCACTAGCGGTAGAACTCGCTAAATTTCTACGTCTTAACGACAACGAGCTTTAACCCCTCAACTTCAACGCTAGAACTGAAATTTTGGCGACTGATTCATTACACAAAACATTAGGTACGTACAGAATTATAAGACTGCATTGTAGAAGTATTGTGTTTGTTATGCATTGTTTGTGGTACTTTCATGTTTCATCTCATGCACTTAGTATATTTACTTCCCCTAACAGCATTTTTATCGTTACCTGCTCTTCCTTGTTAATTATAACAAAAGCCTTGAATATTTATTGATGAGTTGGTTTTGAGAAGTGGAAATGAGTATTGATGGTGATTTTCATTGAACGTATAAAAAGTAGGTATATTTTTCACTTTCACCACTTATTTCATAAACATCGAACCTAACCTCACCTGACCTGAATTTTTTCCGAATTCAAATTTCTGTTATTCTGTATTCGAAAAAATTTTATAACAAGAGACAAAAATATATTTTAATATTTTTTTTTAGTGGGAGCGACATCAAAAAAATCAAGTCCTGTATGGCATTTTTTCGTAAAAAATTCGACTGGTGGCATTTGTAAAATTTGTTCTACTGAAGTGAAATCTGGTGGATCCGGTGGCAATACAACAAATTTGAGCAATCATTTGATTCGTAAGCATTCAGGTAATCCTGAAATCAAAAAAAATTTCATCAAACTTGTGACTGGTGCAACTGACAAAACGCCACAAACGAATAATTCGGTAAATGAATACCTCAAAATATTTATACACAATGTTCATTATTTATTTCGTCGTACCTGTCTCTAATCTGTTTTTATTTCAGAATCTTACAATTGATAATAATTTGAATGTGGGATCAACCTCAGGACTGTCAACGTCAACAATTCTGTTACCATCACCAGCATCAACAATGCTTTCCTCAGTATCGATATCCATGGAATCAGATTTAATGACCAATAGTTTCAGGCCTTCTTCACCAGCGCCTTCAATGACAGAGTCACAAATGTCCGGGAGCCTTTCTTCGTTGGATAGACCAATGTGTTATCAACCAAGAATTGACTGCACTGTCAAGCATATGAAATCGTTTCGAGGTAATATAACTCAAAATGTTGCTACTACTCCGTTTATGAAAGTATGAGTCTTTTAATCCATATCATAGTGATTTGTCTTTTAGAAAACCAAAAAATATTTATCAATAAGTATGACCGAAATTGAAAATAATTTCTCATTCAATGCTTGTCCTCTCGTGCTTATATTACTTTGACATTAATAAGTCGATTTCGATTACATATTTCGGAAAAATAATGTTGCTTTGCAGACGGAGGATCAAAGGCTGGAGGAATAAGAAATGCCATACTGTTCATGATCGCAAAAGATAATATGCCCTTCAATATTGTCGAAAAAGAAGGTTTCAAGTACCTGATGGCAACAACAGTCCCTCTGTACAGTGTTCCGGGAAGAAAAGCGATCACCACATGCATGGAACAAAAATACGAGTACCTTTCATCAGTCGCAAAACAAAAGCTTAAAACTGTCCAACATTTTTCACTCACATCTGATCTCTGGACCGATGTACTGAACACCGTGAGTTATTTGGGAATGACAGTACATTACGAGTTCGAAGAAGAACTGCGATCCACAACGATAGGTGTGACCAAAATAACGGAACGACACACAGCTGCGGTTTTAGGGAGGTGGATCGAAGATATAATGAAGGATTGGCACATCGATAAAGACAAGGTTGTCGTGATGGTGACAGACAATGGAGCAAACATCGAAATTTGACTCTATTTGAAACAAGATTTCTATAGCTGATATTTGATGTAATAAATTGACTCTACTAGAGCATCAAAGCTCTATGCTCGAGATGTCCGATTATAACTATGAGATTATCAGGTGTTCTACCGATGAATAGCTGGTGAGCTGATGCGCGGTGAGTCAACCCGGTCGCTTTGCCGAAGATTGCTGGTGAGCTGAGCGGCATCACGCCTTTTATACTTGTCGTGACGTCACTCAGCTCGTCGTTGTGCGAAGCTTCTAGTCGCTTCTAGCGTCTTCGCTCGACCGTTGTAGTTCAAATGGAAGTGCACAGGCGTGGTTAGCCTGATACGTTATAATACATATTATTATACAGAGAAAAATATTCTACTGAAGTTTCTTACCAATACAATTGCCAAAGGGAAACACAAGCAAGGAAAACTGTTTAAAAATACATCCACTCGAACTACTTTCTTTTTATTCTCTAACTTGGTCAGCTGAATCGTACGCTCATCAAAATCTTTATTCCAAGCTTCAATCACCACTGCAGTGTTATATTTTGTACGATCTGGATCTGTCAAGCAATTCAATATAGGTTTCTTCACTGTAATAAAAATTATTTATTAAAATACATATTACAAATATCCCAATAAACACACTAACCTAAGTAACGTATAAAAATCGGAAGAATGTCCGGCCGAAACACGTATATTTCTTATATATATACGTTTATACGTGAAATATACGTGTTTCGGCCGGACATTCTTCCGATTTTTATACGTTATTTAAGTTAGTGTGTTTATTGGGATGACAGATGTTTCATTTGGAGAGATTAATAAGAGATCAAACTATCTCATACCAGTAGATTTAACAAGACATTCACTCGTATTTGGCTTGATTGAGAGGTCCAACATGCGACTTTCTCGCAAATCAAGTCTCACACGCTTGTAATAATTATAGAGACAGCTATGGGCTCCAACAACTTGCCCACCTTTACGTTGGTGCGGAACGAAGAATAGGGTGGAATCTTCCAATGGAAATAATTGTTTAAAATAACTTAGGAACTGTGCAAACTGCTCAGGTTCTATTCTGTAAGCACAATGATAATTCAGTACAATTGAAGCATTGATTATTATCGAGGATTATAATTTGAGTGTATTTCAAAGATCAACCATGCAAAAATCAAACACATTCTCCAAACCGTGAAGTGGAAACAAACCACAATAGGAAAGAGCACTGACTGCAATAGAATTTTGCAATAAAAATCAAAGGGATATAGTGCGATGCATTCAGAACAGAAAAAGGAAAACTCACTTGTAATATATGGGATTTTTTTCAATCAAGTGAATGATAACTATACGTTTGAGGGTTTGGAAATCCAACTCTTTTGAATATTTGTACCTATTTAGCACAATTCTTCCTTCTAGACTAGACATCAATAAATGATATAAAACATTCTGTGTAAAAATTATTTCATCTTCTAGAAATAAAAAAACAATGGTCATGTCGCACACAGCTATATAATAGTTATGTAATAACTCAAGATATAAAGTAAACACATATGTATATTAGGGTGTGTCGAAAATGAACTTCTTTCTTTTTTTTTCTGCTCCTACTACCCAAAACCTTAGGTTCTGACATTGAAAAGGTCCTCGTTCAAAGAGGGCGCTGTAGCTTGAAGTTTAGAGGTCGCTCAACGAGGGTTTAGGATTCCCACAATGAGGGAAAGGATTTTTTGAAACAAATGATATTCATTTGACTGAACGAAATCCGGCTATCAAATGCGGGGAAGTGATTGTTTTTTTAAATCAACAAAATAGTCTTTGATGCAAAGAAGTAGTGTTATGGCTCAGTTACACAGGGCGCGTCGCGTCACGCGGCGCGCCAAACAATATGCAGTAACCAATGGGGGGGCTGCTTTTTACGCGTGTATACGAAAAAGCAGCCCTCCCATTGGTTACTGCATATTGTTTGCCGCGCCGTGTGACGCGACGCACAGTGGGCAGAATCACTGAAAAATCGGCAAAACTAGGCAGATGTGCGTACTGAAAAATGCAAAAGTGATTCTTAAGTTTTTGACCTCGCTGATTTCAAATCTCGAATCAAAATTTCGAAAAAACGAAATGGCGAACCGGAAGTGACTATCTGCTTTACTAAAAAGCATCCAATTTGTGTGGGGATCGGTAAATTTGTGGTCTAAAAGGCACTTATTGAAAATCTTGAATCAAAATTTCGAAAAAAACAAAATGGCGAACCGGTAATATATTTTTATCTTATTCACAGGCAATTTTTTCTATCAGAAATCATTCGCGGCGCCTATGGCTGCAGGAGCAATAACTGTTAAACAATACATCGAACATATCACATCGCAATGGCAATTGCAATTGCAATTGCTTACCATAATTTTTCCCTAAATTTTCAGCCATTGATGAACCTTTTATTGTTACTCGTCTCCGAGATCACCACTTGGGCTATTTTCAACTGCCGTGACGATAATTTTAGGAATTTCTCCAAAATTCAAAAAGCATTGCACTTGGAAGGCTTCAAAGATTGAGCACGATTTTTGAATATTTTTCCCGGCTATTCTGGAAGAATGGCAGTGAGTTGAAGTGAAGCTACGAAAGAGAATGTGTAAAAACTACGTTTTTTTGCATACATTGAACGATAACTTCCCTCTCAATTTTCATACAACAATGGTCTTTGGCTGATCTAACGGGGAATAAAACAAGCTTGAAAATGATTCGTATCCAAAGGCTGTCCGATTTTTTTTTCACTTATATGTAGTGTGTCAAACCCACGTGTCCCGATTTTACGTCCCGATAGTAGAATAAAACAGGTTAGGTATGATGAACATTTACTAAAAAACGAATGTTTTCATGGGAAAAATTTAAATCTCCTTGTAAATGATAGAATAAATTATTGAAACGTTTTGAACACCCGTTACATGACTTATGACTCTTGACGAATAGATCACCGGGTAGAAAATTATTTTATATTTCACAAGGAACGGTTATTGTCCCCAGCAGGTACAGGTATAGCTGCTGGGGACTATGAGCCCAGCCTGAACAAACATGCCGAGCGTTGCGCGACATGAGAATTCCGGTTTCCAAAGCCAGATATGCAGCATTCTGCGGAAAGTTTTCATCAATTTCTAATCTTAATAGCATTATCAATAGTCTACAATGTTCAGAAGTCTGAGATCTCCCGCGATCATAACTATATTCATACTTCTTTTGGAATATTAAATTTACACGCTTGCTTAAAATGCACACATTGAACACTCTTTCAAACATACAATGTTTGAAATTTCAGAAAACTATTTGACATAATAATATTCTACATACC
The DNA here is from genome assembly GCA_943736025.1 of Tenthredo mesomela. NCBI lineage: Eukaryota > Metazoa > Arthropoda > Insecta > Hymenoptera > Tenthredinidae > Tenthredo > Tenthredo mesomela. Next base: position 28,052,592 of record OX031014.1, on the reverse strand, counting down.
TTCAAGATTATCTTCCATTTTACCGATTTGAAATCGGTAGCGTAGAACAAGATATATTCCACTTCGCGCGAATCGAGATTTTAGAATACAAATTCGCTACGTTCCTCACTCGCAAACGGTCGAGTTCGGACTGTCGTCAGTCGAGTACCGCGAAGGGTAGGGACCGGTCCTTGTACAATAGGGCGTAGAAACACCTGATCTTTGAAATGACATACATACAAATCAAAAATGAGAACACTCAATTTTTGGATTTTGCCGATTTTTCTGTGATCCTGCCCACCGTGCGTCAGTATTTACTTATATCTGCAACCTTATCTCACAAATTACAGTATCTTTGAGGAATGACAACAAAAAGATATGAAATAAGAGGAGACTTCGCACATTAGTAGTCGATATTAGTTTCTTAGATTATTTATTATAATTTTCGAAACCTTTGAGAATGGATTTTTACATGCATGCGTAGCACAAACACAGTACGATGTACATGAAACTTCATTATTCCGACAGAGACACGTGCTTTGTGCACAAGCTTTGCATGTGCAACTGGGAACAAGTTCTGAAATTGGTGGTACCAGAATTTCAACAGAAACAGGTAGCAAACTGCCTTCTTTTACCCTGAATCCAAATGAAATGGATTCCAAATTGGTCCTCCTTATATCGAGACATCGAATTTGCTCGTACGTCACATAAAATGCCCTCAAAATGTGAAGTCTCATAGATCTAGACGTTGGCGGTAATTCGGAAATAGAGAATTTTGAGGATTGGTGGTAGGCCCAGCAACGCAAAGCATCAAATGTATTGCAAGAGCTATCTTTTCGCCATGTTCGTAATGCGCGTAACTCTGGAACTGATCATCCGATTTGGAAAAACAAAAAACGAATTTGTTCATTGAAACATTAGGAATAAAAATGCTAACCATAATTTTTCTTGTAAATATGATAGTTTTTGCGAAAAACGTCATTGTTGTCGGAAGAACACTGAAAATTGTTAATAACAATGTATTCGCCTAACTTTTTGAAAAAACCACCGATGGATTCGGATCCCTCACCCCCGAAAACATATAAAAACACCCTAAACGGCTCCGGACCTACCATTGCATACAGAAGGGGGTATTGCGTATGGACTAAAATGATGTCAGGCAACCAAAAAATTGGCGATGTCTGTCTTTCTCGGCTCATTTGAAAGCATAGGCTAATCCCTCAAATAATGACGGGTCGTTTTTGTTCAAATTTTAATATTTTCTTTCGTTTTTTGACCACAATAGTCACTTTTTTCCAGTTTACAAAATCTCCAAGGCAAAAATTGGAACAAGGTAACTTGAAAAACGAAGTATCATCGTTTGGGGGATGAGTCATGCTTTCAAATAAGCCGAGAAATACAGACATCGCCAATTTTTTGGTTGCCCGACATCATTTTGGACGAAAAACAATATTTTTCACGTGTTAATTAGATGGGAATCCTAAATCCTCGTTGAGCGACCTCTAAACTTCAAGCTACAGCGCCCTCCTTGAATGAGGACCTCTTTAATGTCAAGACCTAAAGTTTTGAGTGGTAGGAGCAGAAAAACAAAAAAGAAGTTCATTTTCGACACACCCTAATGTATGATACCTTTGTCTTGATTTTCCAACTCAGTGCTAATAACATTTGAAGAAGGGAGCGACAAGTCTGTATTTTCGTTTAGCTCTATCGATTAAAAAAAATTATATATGATCATATATGCTTATATATGCTTATATATAATCTATATTGTAACGTTTCGGCTTTTACGAACCTTTTGGTTATAGAAAAAGTCGGTTGCTACGGGTTCGAAATTTATCAATTCTCTGAAAATTAAGTATTAAGTATTTTTATGGACTCCTCGTACTGAGAGGTGAGGAAAAGGATGGGTCTACCATGCAAAAGCCACCTCGTTCAGATTTTTATCTCCCTACGCTAGCTACCGGACTCGGGTAGGTTCAATTACCAAAGCCGTATTTATTCCGAATTGAAGATTCAGAATTCTCTCTACAGAGCCGGGTTTTTACGCCAAGCCTGTCTCGCCTGCTATTGAATATTTTATTGACTAACTACAGATCCGGGTTTTTACACCAAGACTGCCTATCAGACTCGGGTTTCCAACGGTTGGCCGTCGAACACAGGTTTTTACACCAATGTCGTTCGCTTCTTCCGTTGTTCGCCAAAGCTGTAACTACTCGGCTTATTCTGGTATTCTAATACTGTCAAACAGGAAGATAAGAAAATACCAGGCAATTTTATCAGTAGTAACTAGGTTTCCTGTATTATTAAATCAAATAAAATATCAACAAAAATCGTACAATATGAACTTATCCTATCTTACTCTACTTTAAAGGTTTCCTGAACCGTATTTGTCTCTTTTATTTTAAGTTTTAGTAACAATGCTGCTCTAGCTAATGTTCGTGAATGTTAATATGTTTTTATCACACATGCACGGAAAACCCGATTTTCCTCGCTGTTATACGAGAGTAAAATGGCAGTTCGTCTCCCGTGGTATACAAGATGAACTCGCGCATGCGCATGTCGTAGAGAATTCATTTTCTTCCCTAGGGAGCGGGAAGAAAATAGCGTTTTACTCTCTACGAAACGTCATCGGGCGGAATAAGCACGTGAATACATCGAAACAAAACAAAACAAATGAAAAAATAAGAGCAAAACAATCCCGTCCGTGTTCACAGGTCACGTTGACAGTTGTCACACGTCACCTCGGACATCAATACGGCTTGGAAAATCGCTGTTTTCGTGCATTTGTGATAAAAAATACAATGTGCATCAAGGAAGAATAGGTGCTTTCTACCTCGTGTGATTGTGCGGCCCTCGGCTTCGCCTCGGGCTGCAAAATTCACACTCGGTACAAATCACCTATTTTCTTCTCTTGATGCACAATATACTATTCTATACCCGGATAGGTGATACTAGAAATGAATTTAATTATGTAATGTTGATTCTTGGGTATGTAGCACTGTTTACTGTGTAGTAGTACGCAAGGCAAAGTCATATACACTATAGCACCTGTATGACGGATGTGTCACGAGCAGGCTGTGTGAGTTTATTGTATATAGCGGCCTTTTAATGTGCGTATTATTTTTATTAAGTAATTGATTAAATATTTTTAATCAATTACTTAACTTTTTTTATCCCTGAATATTTAATTTGTAAATAATTCTTGATGAGAAAAATTGACGGACGATCCGGGAATCGAACCCAGGATCTACGGACGTCTATCCGGGGACTTACACCCGAGACCACCTAGCTCGCCCACGCATCACCGCAATTTTTCTCATCTTCATATTCTTGTGCTCCGTATGTATATGTAATGTTGATTCTTGGGTATGTAGCACTGCTTACTGTGTAGTAGTACGCAAGGCAAAGTCATATACACTATAGCACTTGTATGACGGATGTGTCACGAGCAGGCTGTGTGAGTTTATTGTATATAGCGGCCTTTTAATGTGCGTATTATTTTTATTAAGTAATAAATTAAATATTTTTAATCAATTACTTAACTTTTTCTATCACTGAATATTTAATTTGTAAATAATATAATTAAACTTCTTTTTTTGAGTGTAGGTTATTTTTGGTATCACAGGTCAGTAACAACTCTTCTCATTTTAACGTTTCGACCCTCAAGGGGGTCCTCTTCAGAACTAAAATATTTATTTATATTATACATCAAAAAACAAAAACAATTAATAAACTTCAATTACAATACGTACTTACAATTAGCAACCTTTTACTTTTAAATCATTTGTCGTTATGTGGATTACGACTAGTTGAAAGCGATGTAAACAACGGTTTAAACTCAACGACACGAACTGAAGTGGTTACTGAAGTGGGAGTTGACATAACATAGTTTGAAATTTGGTCATTTATAAATTGCCGCTTTACGGCAAGCCAATCAATGCCGGACTACCTCCATTGGTCTTGTTTGATCACTTATTGGCTATTCATTGGGAGTTGGTTGCTTCTTTTTCCGGTTTCCCTAAGATCAACGATTGACGGCCTCGTTGTGTTATTTAATTTTATTTATCTCCTGAATTAAGTAGAGATCCAATTAGCTATGACGCCAAAAGAGCCGGATAAATGTAAGTTGTCGCGACCAGTAGTTGTAGTGAGCAAAATTCCGATAAGATATTATTGATTATAAACCGAACTCCTCACCTATTATATCACCTGTCATAGATCGTGTCGTTGAGTTTAAACCGTTGTTTACATCGCTTTCAACTAGTCGTAATCCACATAACGACAAATGATTTAAAAGTAAAAGGTTGCTAATTGTAAGTACGTATTGTAATTGAAGTTTATTAATTGTTTTTGTTTTTTGATGTATAATATAAATAAATATTTTAGTTCTGAAGAGGACCCCCTTGAGGGTCGAAACGTTAAAATGAGAAGAGTTGTTACTGACCTGTGATACCAAAAATAACCTACATAAGAATTGATAAGGTCAAAAAAAGAAGTTTAATTATATTCTTTTTTTGACCTTATCAATTCTTATGTAGGTTATTTTTGGTATCACAGGTCAGTAACAACTCTTCTCATTTTAACGTTTCGACCCTCAAGGGGGTCCTCTTCAGAAAATTAGCAACCTTTTACTTTTAAATCATTTGTCGTTATGTGGATTACGACTAGTTGAAAGCGATGTAAACAACGGTTTAAACTCAACGACACGATATTTATCCGGCTCTTTTGGCGTCATAGCTAATTGGATCTCTACTTAATTCAGGAGATAAATAAAATTAAATAACACAACGAGGCCGTCAATCGTTGATCTTAGGGAAACCGGAAAAAGAAGCAACCTTCTTTTTCCGGTTTCCCTAAGATCAACGATTGACGGCCTCGTTGTGTTATTTAATTTTATTTATCTCCTGAATTAAGTAGAGATCCAATTAGCTATGACGCCAAAAGAGCCGGATAAATATCGTGTCGTTGAGTTTAAACCGTTGTTTACATCGCTTTCAACTAGTCGTAATCCACATAACGACAAATGATTTAAAAGTCAAAGGTTGCTAATTTTCTGAAGAGGACCCCCTTGAGGGTCGAAACGTTAAAATGAGAAGAGTTGTTACTGACCTGTGATACCAAAAATAACCTACATTTGTAAATAATTCTTGATGAGAAAAATTAACGGACGATCCGGGAATCGAACCCAGGATCTACGGACGCCTATCCGGGGACTTACACCCGAGACCACTTAGCTCGCCCACGGATCACCGCAATTTTTCTCATCTTCATATTCTTGTGCTCCGTATGTATATGTAATGTCGATTCTTGGATCGATTCCCGGATCGTCCGTTAATTTTTCTCATCAAGAATTATTTACAAATTAAATATTCAGGGATAGAAAAAGTTAAGTAATTGATTAAAAATATTTAATTAATTACTTAATAAAAATAATACGCACATTAAAAGGCCGCTATATACAATAAACTCACACAGCCTGCTCGTGACACATCCGTCATACAGGTGCTATAGTGTATATGACTTTGCCTTGCGTACTACTACACAGTAAACAGTGCTACATAGCCAAGAATCAACATTACATATACATACGGAGCACAAGAATATGAAGATGAGAAAAATTGCGGTGATCCGTGGGCGAGCTAGGTGGTCTCGGGTGTAAGTCCCCGGATAGGCGTCCGTAGATCCTGGGTTCGATTTCCGGATCGTCCGTTAATTTTTCTCATCAAGAATTATTTACGAATTTAATTATGTTTGGAATTATCTAAGTAATAGTGAATTTAATGATTCTACTTTATTGCCTTCGGAAGGTCCTTAGTAGAATAGCAGTTGAGTCGCCTGGGATGCTATACCACGATTGCGCTGTATTATGATATGTGCGAGTCGCCTGGGTGCTATACCACGAGTGCGCTCTCGAGCTCTGTCGACGCGTATTTATATACTATTCTTCTTACGCTTGTGACGTCACAAGGGCCTATCGCTGGACTATGCGAAATTGTCCAGTTCTGCCGTCTTTGAACCGATCAATCATAGCCGACCCCCATCGTGACGGTCGGACACGTTACAATGAGGGTCTTCAGTGGGACCCTCGCGTAGTCGAGGGCAGCACTGCTACTGGTGTCACAGAAGCGGGAAGATTCAATTCTCAAATTTACTTTTGATACTTTTAAATAATATATACCTTAATGAATTAATTATCAAATTACTTATTTCTCTTCGTAATGGACAATTTACGCATGCCCAAATTGTGGACAACGTAAATATATTCTTATTATTGCACAAATATTGCCTTAGATATACTCATGATCCATACCGTGTGTATAACCACCCAACATAACCTTACTTTATTGCAACCTGTCGTGCGCCTCGTATCCATGCTCGTGTCCAATAAATATTATTCTGGAGAAGAAACGTTTTCCAAAAATGACAAAGTATTGTGTTCGTCATTGTAAAAAGAATGGGAATTTTCGTTTTCCGAAAAATGAAGATCGTCGAAAGCAGTGGGAAAAAGCAATAAGTAAATCGTTCAGAAGCACATCGACAACAAGATTATGTGAGGGTCATTTCAAAAAGGAGTGCTTTATTGAAAGTGCAGTGAGTGCTTGGTCAGGTAAATAACAATCAACTATGAACTTTATTCCAGAGACTTTTGTCAGGGTAGATTCTATGCACATATAATAGCGTTTTCGGTTGAGACAAATTGTGCTGCGCTGATGTGCACCGGTGTACACCGTATACATGGCACAATGCAAAACTAAGGATACGGTGTACACCAGTGCAGCACAAGTTGTCCCAACCAAAAACGTTATAAAACACACACACAATTTGCAGGCTTTGAACGAGTGAGAAGAGCATTAAAGAGTAATGCTGTGCCTACCGAGAAGCTGAAACCTACGACAGACGACCCTAAGAACAAAATCAAGAAGGTTCAGCGAAAGCTGTTTGTACTAAATTTTGTTTCGTCAAAGATGGACATTTCAAATAACGTCCCCTACGAATCCAAGAGATGCTCTACAGATCTTGGGAGTAGCATCACAAACGTCGAGACTCCGAAGGATATATCATCAACCGTTCATGACACTTCTGTGGAATCTAATATTGTTGGATCGGCCAACAAAGAAACGCAGATGAGTCATGTAATCGAAGAAATACAGCCAATTTTGTCTGAAGTTGGCAACGCTGAGGAATGTATAAAAGACAGTCATCAAATAATAGTTGAAAATACCGCGGCGGAAGGCACAAGCGTAGATATTTTGAAACATGATGTTTCTATCCGAGTCGACTGTAAAATGCAACAAAAATTGTTTAAAAGTATTAGCACTCAAGCAACAGCCCCTTATTATACATTGGAAATGTTTATTAACGACGACAAAGGCATACATTTCTATACTGGGTTGGAGACATACAATAAATTTATGTTGGTGTATTACACTTTAAGTCCCTATGTAGATAAAATGAAATTTAAATGGTCAAATATTAATAACATGAAACACGAAGATATGTTTCTTTTGACCTTGATGAAATTACGTAGAAATGCACCTGATTATGAGCTTCATCGGTTCTTTGCTATTAGTGAAAGTAATGTTTCAAACATTTTTCATTCGTGGATCGATTTTATTGACCAACTATGGTCTTTGTTGGATACATGGCCGTCTCGTGAAATTGTAGATTTTTATATGCCTAGAAGTTTTAATAGTATATTATGTGGCATGCCCGTAAACCAAGTGTTTTTCGGCGAGAATAATGATTTCAAGACGAGCTAAAGGCGAACCGGAAGCGAGTCCTGAAATCATTATTCGAGTCAAAAACGGTTTACGGGTGCGCCCCATACTGTATTTTTTTCGAAATAGGCATGAAAAGTCACTTTGACGCCTGTTGAGATTCACTAGACGAAGAGTGGGCTTATGGTGCGATCTGTCGCGCACTTCGAACCGCGCATCGAAACTGCCGTATAAAGACTTTATACGGCAGCTTTGGAATGCGCACTGCGAACTGCGCATCCAGACTGCCGTATAAAGACTTTATATGGCAGTTCTGAAACCAACCGTATAAAGTGACACTTTGTGGATCGAAAACAGGCGTCAAAAAGTGACTTTTCAATGCCTATGCCGAAAAAAAATTTATATTCGTCTACTCGCGTCATTATAGATGCCACTGAAGTGCCAATTGAAAGACCAAAAAATCCCGTAGCACAACAATCGAGCTTCAGCACATATAAGCACACTAACACATTTAAAATTCTTGTCGGAGCTACTCCTGATGGTTTATTATCTTATCGTTCTCCAAGCTATGCTCGTAGTACTAGCGATAGGCAAATATTCGAACGATCTAATTTGATAAAACAATTTGAAAAGGGAGATAGTATTATGGCTGATCGTGGCTTTAATGTCCAGGACATTTGTGCACCACAAGGTGTTGCAGTGAACATTCCACACTTTTTAAAAGGTAAATCGCAGTTGCCTGGTATGGCAGTAGTGTGCGACAGAAAATTAGCTGCGCAGCGTGTCCATATTGAACGAATCATTGGTTTGACCAAGACTTACAGAATTCTCCAAACGCCTTTGAAAAGCAGTTATAGGAGCATATCATCGAAAATCTTCTCTGTGTGTTTCATGTTATGTAATTTCCGAGAATGTATAATGAGAAAAGAAGCCTGAGTAATTTATGTTTTGCCTCTCCTATACGGAAACGAAACAAAATTTGTAAATTAAGAATCATTTCATACAAATTTTCGAAATGTACATCAACCGAGGGGCTATTCACTCTGAAGTATTACTCGCTATATTACAAATACTCCCTCTTAGTGAGTACCTGCGAGTACTGACGAGTATCGCGAGTCTCGACGAGTATTTGTAATAAAGCGAGTAATACTCCAGAGTGAATAGCCCCTCGACATCAACATACTGTACTACCTGATTCATTTGTAGATAAAATTTTAAATTCGTGGAATAAAATATATAATTTATATATACTCATTGCTTTTATTATATCGACTGACTAGGAGTCGACCATAACTCCGGGTCACAGATCTTGACCCAACTTATAGGGGTGTTTTGTCGTACCAAAATATAAATTATCTGATCGATAACTCTCCGGAATGGGCCTTCGACCCATCAATTTATTAAAATATATAATAAAAAATCAGCGTTAAATGGGTTTTCCAAATTGTCCTGAAATAATCTGTTTCTGCTTGACGTCTGGACTTCCTATACTGCGGTGAATATTTATACATTGAACGCAGTGGTTATTGTACATTGAATCCCTGAAATTTATCCTCCCAGGTATGGAAAATCATTTTATTCTGCGTCGATTACATCTATTAACACATTGCTTCTCGTTGTTCATCATATGTACAACGTTCATTTGGTGAATTTGACGACTTCTTCCCACGTGAAAAATGTTGAATATAGTCAGTTTCAATACCTCACTGGCAGCATACAAATCCTGTAAATTACCACATAATATTAATTTTACCACAGTAGGGGAGACCGGGGACAATTGTAACATTTTGTAGTTATCATATTTGTGCTCATATCTCCGTATACCTAAAAAAATTTCGCTGGTACAGTAAGTGGGGGTAACATTTATCTACCTATTGCAATCATAATTAAAGAAAAATACTTGAGAAATTTGGAGATTTTACAGATAATACGGCAATGTGCAGAGCGTTACAAGCGTCCCTATGACTGGGTCAATTGTAACAGGACTCCGGGTCAATTGTAACAGGTGATTGTGAGCGGAATCAATATCGATTTTCTCTATGAATATTTATTATTGCACTTAAACAGGTATTATACTATATAATAAAACGTCAAATATGTATTTTCAGCAGTGTTGGGCAGATTTGTAATTAATTAATTACAAATTACAAATTACAATTGTAATTTTCAATTGAAAGTCGAATCAATTACAAATTACAATTGTAATTTGTAATTGAAAGTCAATCAATTACAAATTACAGTTGTAATTTGTAATTGAAAGTCAATCAATTACAAATTACAGTTGTAATTTGTAATTGAAAGTAAACTCAATTACAAATTACAATTGTAATTGAAATGTTTCTTCGAATCAATTACAAATTACAAATGTAATTGACACCTTTTTTCGAATCAATTACAAAATACAAATGTAATTGAAATGTTTTTTCGAATCAATTACAAATTACCAATGTAATTGAAATGTTTTTCGTATTCAATTACAAATTACAAATGTAATTGAAATGTCTTTCGTAATCAATTACAAATTACAAATGTAATTGAAACGTTTTTCCGAATCAATTACAAATTACAAATGTAATTGACACCTTTTTTCAGATCAATTACAACTTTTAAATGTTGTAACTTTTAATTGATTCGAAAAACTGTTTCAATTACATTCGTAATTTGTAATTGATTCGAAAAAACATTTCAATTACATTTGTATTTTGTAATCGATTCGAAAAAACGTGTCAATTACATTTATAATTTGTAATTAATTCGGAAAAAGGTGTCAATTACATTTGTAATTTGTAATTGATTCGAAAAAACATTTCAATTACATTTGTATTTTGTAATTGATTCGAAAAAAGATGTCAATTACCTTTGTAATTTGTAATTGATTCGAAGAAACATTTCAATTACAATTGTAATTTGTAATTGAGTTGACTTTCAATTACAAATTACAATTGTAATTTGTAATTGATTGACTTTCAATTACAAATTACAATTGTAATTTGTAATTGATTGACTTTCAATTACAAATTACAATTGTAATTTGTAATTGATTCGACTTTCAATTACAAATTACACTTGTAATTTGTAATTGATTCGATTTTCAATTACAAATTACAATTGTAATTTGTAATTGATTTGACTTTCAATTACAAATTACAATTGTAATTTGTAATTAAAATGTAATTAATTACAAATGTAATTAGATGCTGCCCAACACTGATTTTCAGGTTATATAATGTAGCAAATATTCAGTCGGAGTCACAGTTATGGCATATGTATAAGGCAGAGTGTTTGACGCAGTGCAAGTGTGCCCACATTTGGCAAGAAGAGCACTGGATCCATTTTTCCTTCGGTTTACTATGTCCATAAGTGTCGAAACAAACTAAACATAATGTTTCCTCTTTGTCGCCTTCTTTGTCCGATAAAATTAGCTTCTGTTTCTTCGTCGGGGGATCCACGGTCGAGTCGGTTATCGCATTTGCAGAATTTTCCTTGTTACCTTTCCCTTTACCCTTTCCTTTTCCCTTTACCTTTGCTTCTTTCGGTTCCTTCTTCAAGTCTTTCAGATTCACTTTCTTGGAAATTTGCGTCTTCTTATGGTTTGCTTTCTCTTCCAGCTCCCTTCTTTCTGGCGAGTCTGTTAATACAGCACTTTTTCCTTTTTTTCTCCCTTTTTTGGTCGTTTCGTTCTTTCTACTAGCCTGAGGTAGAGGACGAACATCTTCTGGGGAAAATACAGTTGAAGTGCTGGGGATAGGTAACTTCTCGTAAGTTTGGGAAGATCTACTTGTAGGAGAGTTCACTACATCTGGAGGTAAAACATTTGGTGCAGGTGCGATATCTCTATCAGTGACTGAAGCAGGGGCAAATTCACTGTCATCAAAAATATTCCTATTATACGGCCAAACTCCACTTACAGAAAAACCTGATAAAATATTTTTTGGAATAGCTGATAGGGGTAAGGCTATTGCAGCTACTTCTGGGATGTCATAAATTGTCATTCTCTGACCCGGATGGCTTTTAATCCAAGAATCAATTGCAGTGTTTACCTGCTTCTTGAAGGGGCCATAAACACCACGATCAAGAGGCTGCAGCTTGTGTGAACAGTGGGGCGGAAAGGAAAGTAAAACTATACCATTGTTTCTACAGAAGTCAATGACCGGAAGATAAAGATGTGACTCATGGTTGTCCAGTAGTAGAAGAACTTTTTTATCAATGCTGGGTCTTGCGTGATTGGCAAAATGTTTGATGAAAGCCAAGAATTCTACTCCTTGCATCCAGCCACTTTTATTCGCAGTTCCTATACACCCTGGCGGCCCACCTCTTATGAAATGATCCCGATAATTAACCCTTGGAAATATGAACATAGGGGGAACACTATTACCAGTGGCATTGACGGCTAAACACATCGTGACTAAAGTCCCTCTCTCCGCTGAAGTTACAGCACCTATTTGTTTTTTTCCTTTCGTCGCTACAATTTTATCTGGTACTTGCACGGTTGTAATCCCCGTCTCATCCACATTATAAATGTTCTGAGGCTCAAACTTGTATCTTTCCAGTTGAGCCGCATATTTATCGAAAAAAAGATCAACATTAGGTCTGTTAAAGTTCATAGCTCTATTTAAACTTGTGGCTTCTGGTTTTCTGATAGAAATATCAGGATTACGTTTAAGAAAAGATGTAAACCAGTCAGGGCCCGCCATCCCGGTTTCAGTCCATCGATGAGGCACCTTCAAATCATATTTCCTAGCGCAATGGTATGCTAGCGTCCTTATTTCTTTGGGTGATAGCCCATAATACAAATCTGCAGACGTTTTCAGATAATCGGTTAAAGTAGCTTCCTGTTCACTGGAAAATACTTTGTTGTGAGGCTTGTATCCTATTTTCGGATTTTCTCCATTTTGCTTAAGCTGTTTAACAAATCTGTAGAGGCTGACGTGACATATCCTAAAATCAGCTGCGGCCGCCCGTATACTATATTCTTCCTCTAGGACAAGTCGTGCAGCTCTTTCTACCACATCCTGTGGAATACTGCCACGGCTTGTACATCGTTTTCTTGTTCTAGGCATGCTGAAATCGATGATTGAATAGATTGTGACATGTTACAATTGTCCCCGTCCGTGCTGTTACTTTCGTCCCCGGTCGCAGTTTTACAATTATCGGCCTGTTCTATCATTACATGTGAATATTTGACGATTGCCATATTACGTTTTCGAAAGAGGGAGAGAAGTAGATTGTAAATATAAAAAATGAGTAAAAGTAACATTAACGGTTCGGCAGAAATGAAACAACGAAAATGAATAATAAAATTTACTAACCTATATCGAAAAGACGTTTCCAATTCTCACGTCGCGTTCTAGAAACAGATGCATCTTATGAACTCGTCAAATGTAGATATTCTAAGCATGATTCAAATGCCACCTATTAGCATAGCACCAAACCTTGTATATGGCGAAAATTACGAATGTTACAATTGACCCGTGTTACAATTGTCCCCGGTCTCCCCTACTATAGTTCATATTTCGGAAGAATATACTTATATACTCATCTAATGAAACGACGTTTGGTCGGGATAAGTGAGGTTAATTCGTACGATTAGATATCTTCGGGCTATACTGCCGAATTTAGAATCGAACTGCTGCAATAACGCCTTCCATATTAAGAGTTGGCAAACATTTTTCGCTACATATTACTGTCTCGTTCGAATTAATTTTGCACGGCTTACGTAAAACTGACAAACATAGTTCATACACGGCTCCGCACGTTTGACAGATCTTGATCGATAAACGGCAACAGCTCATGTCGGTCATGTCATGTCATGTCAGATGGCGTTCTGTGACGGCCAGATGTGTTACCTTACTGACATGAGCTGTTGCTGTTTATCGATCAAGATCTGTCAAACGTGCGGAGCCGTGTATGCACTATGTTTGTCAGTTTTACGTAAGCTGTGCAAAATTAATTCGAACGAGACAGTAATATGTAGCGAAAAATATTTGCCAACTCTTAAGGATGTTCTACACCCATTGTCCCACCAACCGTGGGTTTCAGAGCAGATTTTGAATACTTCTCGATGAGGAAAAAATCTGAAAAAAATCAAGCATGTAGAAGATCCTCGGGAGATGGATTTTGCATAAAAATAATTCAAAAAAGTTATTAACAAATTGATGGAAAAAAAACTGTTCAAGAAATTAGCCGGTGACCCAACTTTTTTTTCAGGTGAAAATGATTTGTCAATTTTTATAAATATGTATGAATTTTTTAAGAATTTTGTTACATTTTTGAAAATTGCGTTTTGTCAGGTATGACAAATTTTCAAAAATCGCAATTTTCAAAAATGTAACAAAATTCTTAAAAAATTCATACGTATTTATAAAAATTGACAAATCATTTTCAGCTGAAAAAAAAGTTGGGTCACCGGCTAATTTCTTAAACAGTTTTTTTTTCCATCAATTTGTTAATAACTTTTTTGAATTATTATTATGCAAAATCAATCTCCTGAAGATCTTCTACATGCTTGATTTTTTTCAGATTTTTCCCTCATCGAGAAGTATTCAAAATCTGCTCTTAAACCCACGTTTGGTGGGACAATGGGTGTAGAACCTCCTTAATATGGAAGGCGTTATTGCAGCAGTTCGATTCTAAATTCGGCAGTATAGCCCGAAGATATCTAATCGTACGAATTAACCTCACTTATCCCGACCAAACGTCGTTCCATTAGATGAGTATATAAGTATATTCTTCCGAAATATGAACTAAGGTAAACGGCCCAGTTAGTGACACTTTAAGAGCGGCGGTGTCGGATTTTTACTATTTAGTCACACGTGATACAGTCAAACCGAAAACTAAAGGTTTCAACACGTGCATCAAAGTCCTCCGAATGAGAATCACCTATTGTAAAAGTGAAACAATCAAGATTTATTGATGAAATCCTTGTTTTAATATCGCTATTCTGCTGCCGGGGTTCATGACACTAGAGAAACAGCATTGCTGTAGTTTGTGACCCTTGCGTGTACCCGATTCATGACCCCCATGCCGCAGTTTGTGACCCATGGGTGTACCCACTTTCTGACACTTCCGAACAGATGACGAATGGAGGGTCTACAACAGCGACATAACCTCAATTATGTGACGCACTTATTGACCCCACTAATTCGAACAAATACCTGACGAAAAGTTAAATTATTTCTTATCTCACCGATAGTCTGGTTCCTGCTGAAGATGTTGACACCATTTTCATGTCATTTTATACTTACATGGTAAACAGGATTCACAATTCGGTGTCCCTCATCGCTAGTCAATACCGTCTAGCACTGTCACTGCGGAGCCACTGAGACGCGTGCCGCACTATTCACCGATCAATTTCTATTCTAAATATTTCATGTACAAAAGGGGATATCTTCAATGATTAAAAGTAAGAAACGCTCTTTGATTGGCCGGTAATTGGATTATTATTCGACAAAAACTGTATTTATGGCAGTTAAAATTGTGCCGTCGGGGTCACAATCTGGGACAGGGTCACTAACTGGGCCGTTTACCTTATAGTACTGTGGTAAAATTAATATTATTTAATTTGTAACGAGCAATTTTCCTACCCGGAGGAAATTAGGTAGAAAAATAAATCCCGCTCAAAGAAGTCCTAACGTATTCTCACTCAAAACACGGTACGACACAGAAACGAAACGAAAGCTAAAAGATAGTGTTGGGCGCCAGGCACACGAAGGTGCCAGATAGAGTTAGCAAAACAAAACGCAGTAGGCAACAACTAAATTCAGAAACGAGACGATAACCGACTAGATAGAAGGAGAGGGGAACGTGGGGGCGTAGAAATAACACACTTTACGCAGATATAGGTAGCAGATACGGTAACTATAATTTCAAATCCAAAACGCAGCGATACAAAATAAACACGAAATAAATAACAAAAGAAAGTACAGGACGGCAGAGCCCGTTAGGCTGATACAGAAATTAAACTTAAAGATAAGCAGGAAGAACCAAAGAAAAGTTAGAACGTAAAAGAAAAAGAAAGTAACAAAATCTGTCTGAAAAACGCAATGTAACCTAATTCAAAAAAAAAGGTAGCGGCGGAATTTGATTCCGGCGTCGCTATACAATAAGGCGGTAAAGCCGCAAAGATAAAAAAAAAAAATAATACAAGAAAAAGAGACGCAAAGATAGAGAAGGTAGCGCAAAGTAGAATGGAGATAATGCTAGATAATATTTGAAGGTAAAGTAACGCACGCAAAAGAAAGAACGTTATAGGTAACCTAGGCGAGACGGCACGGGATTCTTCCCGAGCAGCGCAAGTCCAGATAGAAGATATTAATTAGCCTAATTAATGCTAAAGTAGCCTAGGAAAGATAGCAGACCACGACTACCCGTCTATTGCGGAATTTGGATTCAAGTCGTTACTCGGCAACGCCGCAAAAATCGCAGGAGAACGGATGGTCGAGGTCTGTACGAAAGGAAAGCCTACCTTAAATAGGGTCGCAGCCCAGGCGGCGTCAAAAGCGAACACACACACAAAATAAAAAAGAAAAGCACAAAAGAAAACTATGAAAAACCCCCAAAAAGAAAGTAAACTACAGAAAAACTGAAGAAAACCCCAAAGAGAACAAGAAAAGATAAAGAAAAGATACAGAAAAGAAACCCCCAAAAGCAGAAAAAGATAACGGTAAAGATACGGTAACGTAAGATAGTCTCGACGTTGGTGATTTGCTGGTCGGCAACGGAGTGATCGTCGATCGGCGATCCAAAAAGTGGAGGGGGAAGCCTTTCCACACTCGGCATGTTCTCCGCACCTAGAGCGCTGAACATGTTCAAAATCAGGCCGGGAGGTAACGGCTGGCGGCGATAGCAGGCTGGGAGGTGCAGCCCTCTCCCGGCCGGCAGGTGACGAGGCTGCAGAGACGGAGGCTGATGACTTAGGTGCGGTTACTAGTGCCGAGGCTTCCAGGACATCCCCCAAATGATCCTGCGACGATCGACGACTCCCACGATGTCCTGGGCGATGTACCTGTGGTTCACAATAAAAAAAAAAACTTACGGCAGACACACTATTCACAAAAACTAAGGTTGGACTTGCGCTTCGGTGAAGAATTTCGGTACGGCAGCGGCATGGTCGCTCACGTTTGCGAGTGGAGGCGCGGTCCAGTGGCAGATAATAAATAAAAATATTAAATATCAAATCTGCCACGTTACAGTGGTAATTTACAGGATTTGTATGCTGCCAGTGAGGTATTGAAACTGACTATATTCAACATTTTTCACGTAGGAAGAAGTCGTCAAATTCACCAAATGAATGTTGTACATATGATGAACAACGAGAAGCAATGTGTTAAGGGGGTATCCCCACCTTTAAATGAGTTAACATTCTAAGAAAGAGATTGATATTTTACAGCGAATTTGAGAGTCTGATCAAATCCAAAAAAATCAAGAAGTTTAGGGAGAGTTTGACCCTCATTATCCATACTTAACATTGAATATTACTTTGAGTCTATTAGTAGTTACGCTGAATATAGAAAAATACAAAATTACTCGGTTGTCGCAAAGAATCAGTAGTACCGTTGGATCGATTTTGGAATTTTTGGTCTTCAATTGTTCAGAAGAGATGCCTCTATCATATGAACATAGAACTTTTTGATATGACTATTTTTGGAGGAGGGTCTCAATCAATCAAGTCGAGTCACTTTTTCGTTTTGTTAAAAATGCCTGACGTTTCGGCAGTCATGTTCTGCCCTCATCAGAGGCTGTTTATTAAAGAAATAATTACAGAAAATTATTATATGTCTAACAATGTGTACAAACTATTAAAATTATGTTGAAAGTCAATATGATTAAAAACAAGCTTATCGCAAATAATACAAAGGAAGTCAAACATTAAATGGAAATCACATGTAGTACAAAGTAGAGAGACGGATAAGACCTAATGCTAAATCGTAAACAAAATCTAATTACCTTAATCGGTTGGTGTTAGGTGAAAAAACTTGGCATCCTTAATATAGCCATTGTCACACAACAGGATGAGCAGTCTGTCATCCTGTGATCGTGAAACGTTTAATGAACAAGAGGGGTGTGACAACTCTTATTATATACGGACTCAGCTGAGGCTCGTCTTGTTGACATACATCACAGGTAATAATGTGAATATTTCAAACTTTGTGACGTTAGCGAATGACGTCAATGACTGACGTCAATGGTTGTTTATATTTTTTTCCCGAATAGAGCCCACTCTCATAGTCAAGTTTTTTCACCATTAACAACATCTAATAAAACTAGGAGCAGCTTTTTGATCTAAATCTGTGTAGCATGTTGGAATAAGGTAAATGTAATTTTTTAGTGTCCTCTTTCTTGTTGAGGCTATTCGGTTGCAAATTTATTCGTAACATCTCCGAGGTGATGCGCTTGGACCAAACTGCTTCCCTATCAAGTATAACTGTCTTATCCCAATCAAAAACATGGTTGTATTCAATTTGGTGAGAGGAGACTACAGAATGTGATTCTGGATTTTTCTTAAGATTGTCTTGGTGTTCTTTCAATCTAGTTCTCAGTTCACGTTTGGTCTCACCTACATAAGATGCCGAGCAATCTTCGCATTGAATCTTATAAACTACATTACATTTATCTAGTTTGTCCGTGAGGTCTTTACCTTTGGTAACGACCGACCTAAGATTACTGTTCACACTCATGACGGGTGTTAAGTCATATTTCCTAAGCGAGCTACCTAATCTTTCAGAAAAACCTTTGACGTAGGGTATCGGTACTAGTTTACGTTTCGACCGGACCGGACCACTGACCACTGTGATAACGGACGTGTTCTGTTCTGGGTCGGTTAACGTGATCATTATGTTGGTATTCTTATTATGTAGGCTCTTAAATTTCAAATGTTTAACCCTATCGATTATTAACTTTTCAAAGAAGGAGTCAGGATAATTATTATCACGTAGCAAGGTTCTGACCAAATACAAATTCTCAGTGTGGAATTTTGGGTGGGATAGTGATATCGCTCTATCCACTAAGTTGAAAACCATACCACGCTTTTGAGCCTGAGGGTGTGATGAGTTGAAATTTAAAAACCTACCAGAAAACGTTGGTTTACGGTACCAATTAGTAATTATCATGTTAGCATCATCCCGAATTACATGAATGTCTAGAAAACTAAGCCTACGTTCATCATCCAGTTCATGCGTAAACTGGAGGCGGTCATGATAACCGTTAAAAATATCAGTTACATAATATAATGATCACGTTAACCGACCTAGAACAGAACACGTCCGTTATCACAGTGGTCAGTGGTCCGGTCCGGTCGAAACGTAAACTAGTACCGATACCCTACGTCAAAGGTTTTTCTGAAAGATTAGGTAGCTCGCTTAGGAAATATGACTTAACACCCGTCATGAGTGTGAACAGTAATCTTAGGTCGGTCGTTACCAAAGGTAAAGACCTCACGGACAAACTAGATAAATGTAATGTAGTTTATAAGATTCAATGCGAAGATTGCTCGGCATCTTATGTAGGTGAGACCAAACGTGAACTGAGAACTAGATTGAAAGAACACCAAGACAATCTTAAGAAAAATCCAGAATCACATTCTGTAGTCTCCTCTCACCAAATTGAATACAACCATGTTTTTGATTGGGATAAGACAGTTATACTTGATAGGGAAGCAGTTTGGTCCAAGCGCATCACCTCGGAGATGTTACGAATAAATTTGCAACCGAATAGCCTCAACAAGAAAGAGGACACTAAAAAATTACATTTACCTTATTCCAACATGTTACACAGATTTAGATCAAAAAGCTGCTCCTAGTTTTATTAGATGTTGTTAATGGTGAAAAAACTTGACTATGAGAGTGGGCTCTATTCGGGAAAAAAATATAAACAACCATTGACGTCAGTCATTGACGTCATTCGCTAACGTCACAAAGTTTGAAATATTCACATTATTACCTGTGATGTATGTCAACAAGACGAGCCTCAGCTGAGTCCGTATATAATAAGAGTTGTCACACCCCTCTTGTTCATTAAACGTTTCACGATCACAGGATGACAGACTGCTCATCCTGTTGTGTGACAATGGCTATATTAAGGATGCCAAGTTTTTTCACCTAACACCAACCGATTAAGGTAATTAGATTTTGTTTACGATTTAGCATTAGGTCTTATCCGTCTCTCTACTTTGTACTACATGTGATTTCCATTTAATGTTTGACTTCCTTTGTATTATTTGCGATAAGCTTGTTTTTAATCATATTGACTTTCAACATAATTTTAATAGTTTGTACACATTGTTAGACATCTAATAATTTTCTGTAATTATTTCTTTAATAAACAGCCTCTGATGAGGGCAGAACATGACTGCCGAAACGTCAGGCATTTTTAACAAAACGAAAAAGTGACTCGACTTGATTGATTGAGACCCTCCGCTAAAAATTAAGAAGTTCGAGTGTTACCTTCATGATGAATAATGACTATTTTTGGTTGAGATAATAGAAAAAATAGAGAAAAAAAATTGAAGAATTAGAAAAATCTCAGTAAAAACTAAGCGAGTCAGGCAATTTTCGCGATATCAAAAAGTTCTATGTTCATATGATAGAGGCATCTCTTCTCAACAATTGAGGACCAAAAATTCCAGAATCGATCCAACGGTACTACTGATTCTTTGCGACAACCGAGTAATTTTGTATTTATCTATATTCAGCGTAACTACTATTAGACTCAAAGTAATATCAAATGTTAAGTATGGATAATGAGGGTCAAACCCTCCCTCAACTTCATGATTTTTTTGGATTTGATCAGACTCTCAAATTCGCTGTAAAATATCAATCTCTTTCTCAGAATGTTGACCCATTTAAAGGTGGGGATACCCCCTTAATAGATGTAATCGACGCAGAATAAAATGATTTTCCATACCTGGGAGGATAAATTTCAGGGATTCAATGTACAATAACCACTGCGTTCAATGTATAAATATTCACCGCAGTATAGGAAGTCCAGACGTCAAGCAGAAACAGATTATTTCAGGACAATTTGGAAAACCCATTTAACGCTGATTTTTTATTATATATTTTAATAAATTGATGGGTCGAAGGCCCATTCCTGAGAGTTATCTATCAGATAATTCATATTTTGGTACGACAAAACACCCCTATAAGTTGGGTCAAGATCTGTGACCCGGAGTTATGGTCGACTCCTAGTGAGTTACATTTTTAATAAATACCTTTTTATTCTCGTATAAACGCATTGCTGTAGTTTTTGTAGATAAACTCTTCATAAATTTCGGCCTTTAGCCCATCTTCATAAAATCTCTCTAGTCCACATAACATTTCTCCTATGACATCATCATTTCGCAGGATATTTATCACAACCAATTGCAAAAATGTGAACACAATGAGTTTGGCTGAATGCCTATTTGTTACAAACATCTGTCCCTGAATTTGATAAAAATAGGGATGCTGTTCGCTTAGTCGCAGTTCCTGAGTTATTGGATCTTTGTACAAGAAAGGAATTGTGTTTTCATCGATTACAGAAAATCGTTGATTAAACGGGCATTTTATCTCAATCACTATGTCATCGCCGACAAGGCCATCGGGGGATGCTCCCAAGTAGGCATGAGTTTTACTGACATGTAAGCCACATGGTTTTATGGAATATCCATAGGTAGCTTCGCACAGGCTTATAGCGACTGACTCCCATTGTTGGCCATGAACGGTTGCTTTTGTTTTGAATGGCTTTGGATTTAAAAGACTTCGGGCCATTCGACGTTGTTGATCAATGAGCCGGGGTTTGGAGCAGCGATAAAAATTGCTTGCTGTTATTCTGTAACGACGATATTCATGCCATTTTTTATTTGAATGTTGATCTCGAGTCTCGAATTCTATTGCCTGTATGTCATTATCAGTGATGTTCGAAAGTTTCAGTTCCTGCAAAAGCTGTGTTTCTCGGTCACCCGGAAAATACCAGTGGTCCCGGTTTAAAGCGTATAAATTAGCTGGTTCGTATCTGTGCAAAATTGGCATGCCGCCATTAGGATATAGTCCTGAAAAATTTATGAACAGATTCCAAACAAGATTGTTATATTCTGCAGATGATGGCACACAATCATTGTCCAGTGAGCGGCAGCTAGCTTTTTTTCTCTTGTTGCTTTCAGGCAGTTGTTCGGCTTTTACAGGACTCCCAAAGTATCGTTTCTTAGGCACATGGAATGACTGCAGCTGTTGTGTACACACTGCACGAGTAATGATCTTCTTTTCTCGGACCATTTGTTCGATTGCCCACAGCAAAACAGCCACATGCTTGCAATGTGCTGTGTCACCGTAGCCAACAGCACATTCGCAATGTGTACTTTCAATACTTGCAACGATCGAAAGCTTGATGTCCACGGCGTATTGCATAGTTTTTCGCATTTGCGACATGCAAATCCCCCTTACAAATATCCATGCATTTGATGCTATCGCCATACGTGCACATAATAAATATTCATTCTCGTACATTTCTTTTCCCAAGTTAGTGTGCACAGAGAATCTGTGCATACAATACAAATATTGAGGGCATGTTATAAGAGTGTTTCTTTATTCAGATGAAGGTTTCTTCAATATAGCAAATAATTTTATACCTGTCCAAAAAGCATGAGATATGATCTTTGGTGATCGGTGGAAGTACGGAATGAGCATTTATGTCGCGATAATCAGTTTCAGGCGGTGTCCAAAAGTGATTCTCATCGTCGTTTGTTGCACACGAAACATTATTTTGTAAACGGAAATTAAAATTTTGATCATAATACGTCAATCTGTATTAATTAAAAATACAATAAAATTCATCAACTTGATACATAACCCCACTCTAACTACACTCAGTATAATCGTTGCATAATATTAAAGACAATACTTACCGCTCTTGTAGATCTCTTTTTCGTCCCGTTAATCGCGCACCACGTTTTTTCAATTCATTCTTTGATTGACAAACTGTCCAACTGCTATATTTACTGTCGCAAAAATCTTTTGACATTTTCGATACAAATGGAGAATTTGATTTTGCGCGCGCAAAAAATCCTAGAACATTGGCGCCATCTACTTCGAGTTTGACGAATGTGGACCCTCATATATAATCTATATATAATCTATACATAATCTATATACCGGGAGTTTTCGTGGAAACGCTTCATAGGACGCCTGCATACATGCAACTGAAACATCAAGCGATTAGGTTTTGCCTGTATGCAGGTGTTTTTACTTTCCTATGAAGCGTTTCCACGAATACTCCCAGTATAATCTATATATAATCATATATAAGTATTTATAATCATATATAATTATTAGGGCAATGCAGTTCCCCTTCGGTTCTGACCAACCTGAAGGTAGGACTTGTAGGACAACTTTAAGGTAACTGCATATCAACACGTTTTGTTTTACTATAAACTGAAATTTGTATTGTGCCCACGAATTGATTTTTCGCAAAGAAAATTGTTTAACTACGCATTTGAAATTGCGTGGTGATTTAAGAGGTAAGAGAATGCTCTTAATCAATTATTCCGTTATTTCCGAACAACCTGAGCGTGGCTAAAACCCCCATTTTTACACCTTATAAAGTAAAATTTTGTACAATACTCGACGGAAAAACTTCTTCTGATCTCGTGTAATTGCAAAGCTTGCCTTCGGCTCGTGCTGCAACCTCACACTCGTCAGAAAAAGTTTTAACAGACTCGTATTGTAACGTACTATTTTCTGGAAA
Source organism: Tenthredo mesomela (assembly GCA_943736025.1). Classification (NCBI taxonomy): domain Eukaryota; kingdom Metazoa; phylum Arthropoda; class Insecta; order Hymenoptera; family Tenthredinidae; genus Tenthredo; species Tenthredo mesomela. The sequence goes on along the minus strand of OX031014.1, from coordinate 28,029,178 downwards.
TAGCCTTTTTTTATGTAAAAAAAAATTAAATATCTAAAGAGATAATGCATTTTAGGACTTCGATTTTTTTTTTTTTTTTATTCGTCATTTTTCATGTTTTTTGCGTTCTTCGGCCACGGACTTACAGGGATTTACCTTCAAATTTTATGCTCGGGTCACTTTGAGCCGTGGTGACCAAGAAGGGTTGAATAATACTAAATCGACAAATTATGGAGAATTATCGCTGGGCTCTCATTTATTGGAACGGATCCAAAACCCTATCCGTTGAACCAGCTCACAAAATTTACTGGGAGGCTAACCGTACCAGAATTACATGCAGTATATCTGGAGGAAAGCATCCAGGACGTGTTTGAGTTGTCTCCAGTGAGTTTGAATAAATCAGAAATCTATTCAACTCAGTGAAATTATGCGGCAACTTTTTTTCGACTACTTTCTAGACAACAAGGAACTTCTCGAAAAAATTCAAGTCGGCAAAAGAAACTGTATTCTTCTTTCTGACGAATTATTGAGGTCGATCCTAGTCCAAAAAGATGCCCGCTCAAATGATGGAAACTCACTAATTGTATTGAACAAACCAGAGCTTTTTCAACATCAATCAGAAGCTTTACTTATACGCGAATCATCCAATAACGAGATCAATGAAGCTCACATTGATGATGAAATTCCCGAAAATGACGAAAAAGGGTCCATCACCACTATTGTTCTTCAGAAATCAAACTCATCGGTGGAAAATGTCGTTCAAACTTATTCTCCTGCGGCCAAAACTACAATAAAGCATACTCGTCGCGATCATGAAATGTCCAGGTGTTCCAGTGAGAAAAATAAGTCCATGAATACCAGAAAAATCAATCGTATTTTAGTACAGCACGTTGACTTGCGAGTAGCAGGAGAAGGAAGGGTAGAGTTGATTCCCGGTAGCGGAGTATTCACGTGGCAAGAGCAACTCGATCATGTCATCCGATTGCTCGAGACTAACCCTCGCACCTTTGCTCGCGGCCTACTGATTAGGATACTCCCGCACTCATTCCTGGAAAAAATGTCTGTTCAAGGAATCGGATCAAATCGAGTTGCAATTCCACTACTAGTTTATAATGCCATTTACCAATTTACGACAGATATTCTGCCAAATCGATCATTTCATAAGAATGACTTGAATGAAGTGATAAACAACCATTGTAAATATTTGCGTTCGAAGAAAAATTAGAAACTTTTTCATTTTTTTATTTTTAATTGAAATTCAATTTCTTCTGAATACACACAATTATTTATGTTCTCAGTATTTATTTCTGACTCTGACTCTGACTCCAACTCCAACTCTGACTCCAACTCTAACTCTGACTCTAACTCTAACTCTAACTCTAACTCTGACTTTGACTCTAACTCTGACTTTGACTCTAACTCTGACTCTGGCTCTGACTCTAACTCGGACTCTGACTTTGACTTTGACTCTAACTCTCACTCTGACTCCAACTCCAACTTTGACTCCAACTCTGACTCTAACTCTAACTCTAACTCTGACTATTGTATTGTATCGATCAGTACGCACATCTTCACTGACAGCAAGCAACCATGACATGTGTTCGAAGATTCTCAAACTTAAAGTGAAGTGAAACGTTTGTCAGAACCTCGAAAACGGGAATCGTGAATTCTTCGGAACTACTGAATCAATCGCGATGAAACTTTGAGGGATTACACATAATTGTGGCAGAAAGTGGCTGATTATTTCACTTTTCCAAAATTTGACAAAAATTTTTACAGATTGACGTACCGACCACATAAATCGCGAGATTATTCACTGTTGGCGTAGATAATCGCATTTTCCCGATAATTAGCCACTCCGCAATTAAAAACCACACACTTTGAGCCTAATCCCGTGTCATTTGATGGAGAAATGACTGAGAATTGACGATTCTCCGTTACTCATAATTAAAAAACCGACATTCAGTTGAGATCACAACCCGTATCGACATTTAGTCGAGATCACAGCCATGTATCGAAATTGCAGCCAGTATACTTGCAAATAATCTAGCGGTGGACAGAGGTACCAAACGTTCGGTAGTTCTGTTTTACCGCGGTGCAAGGCACCCGGCCGTGGCCTTGAAACGTTTCACTTCACCTTAAAACTTCGACGATTGTCTCTGAAGATACTTTTGTATTGAGAAAAAGAACGTTCAACATCTACAGTTGTCAAACAAGCAAAGCGTGTTGCAAGACAATCATTGACTGTCCATTCTTGTGGTAATGCATCGAAAATTTCCCTCTTGACGCAGTCATTGACATTCATCATCGCATGGAGTCCATCGTTGCGTTCAATTACCCTGGCTAATTTAGCATGAATTGCTTCCGGAATTTCATCGTCTGTCATCAGACTAATACAGAGATTGTTCAGCATTTCTAAGGTTTCATCAAGAGGAACGTGTTGTTTTTCCAAACATTGAATAATGTCCGCAATACACGCAAATTTTTCAGTAATCACTTGCAGTCAGCGCCGGATTTATGCATAAGCTGAGTAAGCTGAAGCTTAAGGCCTCGTGGTTGGAAGGCCTCGCCGAAGGCGGAGACCACCTCATCTTCTTTCTCTTCTTTTCCTCTACTTGACTACCTCATCTCTGCCTGGTTCATGATTCAAAGTAGCCTGGTAGCGGTAAAATCTGTAATTGTCACTATAGCGCATCCGCCAATCTAGTATAGGCATATATATTATGGCCGGTGTCTGCTGTGAGCGTGCCGACTATTATTGCAGAGTTTTGTCTACATGCCTACACCAAGGCGATAAGTCAATAAAGGCTAAAAAAAAAAAAAAAAAAACTATTATTGCAGAGTCTATCACATTGAGGAACACAAAGATATTCCGTAGCAGGCTTGTTTCGTAGTGTGGGTACTACGTGCAAGTGTGTATATATGGGGCTTTCCATCCATTATCGCCCACGTTTGACCTCGACATTTTTTTAAATGTTGTAGTACTATATTGAAAGATCATCTGTGATTATTTTTTTTTTCAATTTTCCAACGAACCGTTTTTTTTTTTTCATAAATAATACCAACTCTGAAAAGAATACATCCTTCGAAAATTCTGAAAAAAATCACCGATATTCTATGCCCGAAACTCGATTTTTTGATACCCGTCCGATCGTGGACGGTTGAGATCTTCTATTTTTTCAACCAATATAAAGATTGAAAAATCGTTATTCAACACACACAAGTATCCTTGTGGGCTGAAAGCATTCAATTTTAATGAAAAAGAACACAATCCAACAAACGATTTCACTAGTCCGACAATAACGAACAAACAAACGATCTACGAATAAAAAAAAAAACGCGGAAAAGTTTAAATTGTCCGGCCTATTCACATAGGTGTGGATGTCTAACGTTACGAATTGAACTCTGAAGTAAGAACTATTTTAACACGATGCGATCAATCTATTGTTTTCGACCGGCACCCCCAGTACAGTTGTGTGCTTTTATATTAATTGTGTGCGGCATCGCTGTTACCAGGTATTCGTACAGGTTTTGATTCAATTAACTGGCCTCAGAATTTACAAATTTGATCGATAGCACGTCACTTAGGTTCCCATATTATAGGGTAAACGCACCGAGACAAAAATTGCTCACAATAACAAGAAATTAGGATAATTTTAATGTTGAATTTATGGATTAATTTTGGAAGAAGAAAGATTTTAAATTCAAGAATGAATGTTTCTTAAAACTAGAATAAAAATAGCATTGATCTGATGAAAATAATTCTCAATCCTAGTCGAAAATAGATGAAATTATGGAAAATTTGACATCATTTCTAGACAATTTTGGTTGAAACAAGCCCATAATTCGATGGTTTTCATCGTTTAAACTTTAACGCGTCAATTCAATCGTAGCGAAAAGTTGAAATCAATGATTTTTTTTCCTAAAATTGAAGATTTTTTTTTTTTTGTGTGCGGGCAGGGACTGGTGAACTCGTTTTTTGAATTGTATTTTTTTTTTTTTTTTTTCATCAAAAATAAATGCTTTCAGCCCACGAGTGTGTGTTGAATAATGATTCTTTAATCTTGATATTGTTTGAAAAAATAAAAGATCTCAACCGTCCACGATCGGACGGGTATCAAAAAATCGAGTTTCGGACATGGAATATCGGTGATTTTTTTCAGAATTTTCGAAGGATGTATTCTTTTCAGAGTTGGTATTATTTATGAAAAAAAAAAAAAAAAAAAAAAACGGTTTGTTGGAAAATTAAAAAAAAAAAATCACAGATGATCTTTCAATATAGTACTACAACATAAAAAAAAATTGAGCAAAAAAAAAAAAAATGTCGAGGTCATACGTGGGCGATAATGGATGAAAAGCCCCGTATATAAAAGTATTCACTTGCAATAGAAACAGCAGCAGGGTAGCAAATTTGAGATTCCAAATAATTTCAACGTTGATATAAAGGGTTGGTATATAATATAATATCTAATATAAATTTGTTGAAAATCTGATGTACTTGTATTTTCTTTTGGAAATGGGGGGGCCTCATGACCATCCGAGCTTAAGGCCGCACGGCACTTAAATCCGGCGCTGCTTGCAGTTCATTCTGAATGTCTTGTCTCAATGGGTCTCTGTATAACTGTTTCGCCCTTTCAACACAAGCTGCATCAACAGCAAGTTCCTCAATCACTTCACTCACTTGATCAAGATACTGATCATAATACACTAGGGTGGTCCTTATTTGGGGGTCGGACGAATTTTGTCCGTGCCGCCCCCTCAAAAGATTCGAAATAATTAAAAAGAAATCCCCCTAAAATTTCAGCCCCCTATCTCGATCCTAAAACGCCCCCCAAGAGCCTTGTTTTTTGCCATAAGAATAACACGGGATTTTCGTGAAAATTTTGAATCTATTTTTTTTTTTTTCGAGTATATCGCTAAAATTTTTTTAAATATCACTAATTACTGAGTAAATGAACTATCTTTCACAGGAATTTTAGGTTTTTTATACACATCATACAATAGTGCCGTTATTGCTAAATGAAGATCAATTAATTTCAAAATTCACTCTTTAATAGTTTTTCGTGAATGACAGTTTTTTTTTACATAGAATGAGCATTCCTAAGAGTAGGAAATGGTTTTTTTTTCCTATATATATAAAAAAAATATGTATAAAAAAATTAAATTTTTTTTTTTTCATTGAAAAATAATTTTTTTTATAAAAAGAAAAAAAAAAAACCATTCCCTACCCTTAGGAGTGCTCATTCTATGTAAAAAAAACTGTCATTCAAGAAAAACTAATAAAGAAATTTTAAAGAAAGTGAATTTTGAAATTAATTGATCTTCATTTAGCAATAACGGCACTATTGTATGATGTGTATAAAAAACCTAAAATTCCTGTGAAAGATAGTTCATTTACTCAGTAATTAGTGATAATTAAAAAATTTTTAGCGATATACTAGAAAGAAAAAAAAAAAATAGATTCAAAAAATCCCGTATTATTCTTATGGCAAAAAACAAGGCTCTTGGGGGGCGTTTTAGGATCGAGATAGGGGGCTGAAATTTTGGGAGGATTTCTTTTTAATTATTTCGAATCTTTTGAAGGGGCGGCACGGACAAAATTCGTCCGACCCCCAAATAAGGACCACCCTAATAATACACGCATGCGTTAATCCATGTACCCCAGCGTGTCACAACTGGTGCCGGTGGTAGAGGTATGTCCCCTGTGATGTCATGGAATATGTCCTGTCGATTTCGTGCTTTGCAGAAAACCTTCTTCGTTGTAGCGATCAAATCATCAGTGATTTCGTATACCTCACGATTTTTTTCGGCAATGAGATGAAGGCCATGACATATGCATCGAACGTGAATTAATTTTCGATACTCGTATTGTTCCATCAACAATTCCCCAGAGCGTACCATATAAGGTGCAGCATCTGTAGCGTATATCAGGACTTTATCCCGATGTATACCATCCGGCCATAATTTGATCAATGATGATTCTACAAAATCGCAAATGGTATCAGCATTCGCGCTAGCTAGTTCTTCCATATGAATCAACCGAGCAGTTCCAGGGTGATCATATGTTAATGGAGATACAATCGCATTGACTACAATCCATCTACACGAGACTGTGGTCTCATCAACACTTAAATGAATTCGATCATCTCCGATTTCATCGCGAATTTTTTCAACGGTAAGATCATAGAGCGTTGGTATATATGATTTTCTGATTGTTGATGAATCGGGTATTTTTTGTCTCAACCATTTTTTGTAGAAATCCTTAGAGCTCTGTTTTCTCAATTTATTTAAAGGGATATCAGTCTGTAAAAGCATTTGACCTAGTTCCAGGAAAAATGGATTCTGTTTAGACGAACATGCATTTTGACATTCGATGCTTGGTTGAGGGACATGAGCCCAGAGTTCGAGTGCTTCTCGATGTTTACGCGTATTGTTGTGTTCTCTAACGTCACGCAGAGTTATTGATTGTAAACGCGTATTACAACAATCATAATCAACCTCGTCATCAACCAATGAGTAAATGTCGGGTGGTAGCTGCGACTGGTATCGAATCCGTGCCCATCGTGCTGCAATTCCATTTGCTACTGCTCCCGCATTTTGGATACCATTTTGATGGCGTCTACTTTCAGTGTGACGTGTAATACTACGAGCATTCAATGTTGTCAACCGTGCGTTGCAAGAATTACACAGAATCGTATCATTATCCCATACAAAAAGGCCGCCAGGTAACTGAAGCTGTAAACGAAGCCTATTCCAACGCTCTTCTCTGTTCATTGCTTCTATTTAATTGTATGCGATTGATAAATATTAAAAAACTAGATAGTGTAATTGGAGGGAGTGGACGGTCTGGATTGACTTTAATAAGGACAGTAAGGGATCTTGAATATCTGAAAGAGAGAGAAGGGAAAATATAAGTATGATGAGAAGGTAAGCGAAAAGGAAGTATTTAATTTTTTTTCCATGAAAGAAAACCTTGAAAGATAAAGAAAAAATATGTTTTTTCGGCTATGGCATTTAACAAGAAAGAAAGAGACAAAAACTCAATTTTGCCCACCCTGTCATCCCATTTTGCCCGGTTTCCCTCTGACAATAACAAATGAACACCAAGTAAATCCGGATAGGACGGGTGAAATTAGGTATTCTAATTTTTTTTTCCATGAAAAAAGGCTATTGGCAGAAAACACATTTTTTTCAACTTGCAATAGAGGTTGTTCTGAAATAACGGAACAATTGATTGAGAGCACTCTCTTACCTCCTAAATCACCACGCAATTTTCAAATGCGTAGTTGAATAATTTTCTCTGCGAAGAATCAATTCGCGGACACAATACAAATGTCAGTTTATAGTAAAACAAAACGTGTTGATATGCAGTTACCTTAAAGTTGTCCTACAAGTCCTACCTTCAGGTTGGTCAGAACCGAAGGGGAACTGCACTGCCCTAATAATTATATATATAATTGCAAAAAGGTTGATGAATAATCATATAGGGTTATATATAATTGTATATAATCATATATAATCCTACTCAGATAACAATATGCGTGGCATATGCGACGCAATACGCACCCACGCGTGCGGGTCTATCCGCACGACGCACAGTGGGGCCAAATCCCAAAAAGCTGGCCAAAAGTCGAAAAATAAAATTTCATTTCCGTGAATTTTGAGTCATGGGTTAGTTTAAGTAATAGTCAGAAGGTCGAAATCTAGATCTCAGTGGGGCCAATCCCCTATACCTGCTATTGTAATTCAGTTGAAAGGTAACCCTCAATCCAGCTAGACGTGCCGCGCGAGAACCGGAGTTTCGAGTTCTATGTTCAATGGGACGCCAAATCTTTATATATTCATCGATTTAAAATTTAAAAAATGGAATCGACAGCTGAAAGTAAGTATAATATTATCATGTATTACTAATTTATTAATAATAGTTCATGTGATAACAATAAACGAAAGTTTTGTACGGAAATAAACGGAAAATTACAACTTAAAATTTCAAACACGTAGAGAAAAGTTCATGAGTTCTGTAGAGTTCTGCAACCGGACCTATTGCATATTGTAGATGGAACTGTTATTAAATGTAAAAAATCAAAATCAGCTGCTTCTAGCTGCTTTTGTATAATTGGCGCGAGTTCTTGCAATGAAAAACATAGTTTTCTGAATTTTGTATATCGAAAACGCTAAATGTACAAAAGTAATTCAGATATAAATTGTTGCGTTTGGCAATGTCTATTCAGGAGTGTACTAATGTTTATGTTTTTTCATTATTTTTCATTTGTTATTTATTTATTTATTTATTTATTATTTATTATTCATTATTATTCAAATATTTTTTGTTTGCCAAAATTGCTCTGAAATGATCATCAGTTACTTTTCATACTATTTACGCACCAGTACTCGTACACACTCGTACTCGTACACACTCGTACTGGTATCGAGATTTTTTTCCAGAAAATTTTCCGAATCGACTGACTCTGAGTCTAATTATTCGTCGGATGACGATGCGTAAACTTTCAAGCAATTTATTAGATAAGAGGTTTTCTGTATTCCAATATAATAAATGGATTTATTTTTTACTTTCGACTTTTTATTGCACTTCTATTCCTTCATTTAAGAAAAATGATCAATTTTAGCCTACAGCACTTTCTGTGAAGTGCTAAACTTCTACAAAGTGGTTTATGCTGGATCCGCCTTTTGGTTTATCCAAATTTTGACTTCGGATTCGTAATCAGCGACCCCGAAAACCCCCGAGTACTGAATTTTACCTGAATTAAACATACTTTTCGAAAAAATTTCAGCCATATTGTATCCGCCATTTTGTTTATTCAAATTTTGACTTCGGATTCGTAATCAGCGACCCCGAAAACCCCCTAGGACTGAATTTTACCTGTATTTGAAACGTTTTCGACGTTTGGCCAGCTTTTTGGGATTTGGCCCCACTGTGCGACGTGCGCGCAGATCACCACGCAACTGAGTCATCAATTGATGTACATATGCCTCGCACGACGTACCTGTCGCATCCGTGCGGGCATGATGCGGGCACGTAATGCGAGTGCATTGGGACTTGTAAATATGTTCATTGAAATTGTAAAATCAAAAATAAAATTAATTTCTCACAACATTTTTATTGAAAATAGTAATATCACATTTATATATAAATAGTAAGATAGTATATAGATTAGGGTGCTTTTTTTGAAACGACTATTTTTTTTTTGCAACTCCCCATTGAAAATCTTGTTGTAGACGTCGAAAAGGGAATCCTGTCCAATTTTTAGCTCTTCATTCCAATTCCAGCACTCGCGCTTTTCTTTTCAAGTTTTCCCATGCTAAAAGCATGTAAACATTACGACTTTTTCTTTCGCCACGCAAAACTCAGCCGCATTTCAATGGATTGTTCTTATCCTAGACTCATTCGACAGAGAATTGAGTGTTCTTCAAAAATGCCCAAGATAGTTTGACTGACTTGAAAATATTGAACTTGACCTTTTGTTGGAATTTTATATTTAAAAAAAATCAAAGTCCTTATATCTTTTGAAATACTGGTTTGAGAGACTTTATGCATTGGACTTTTTTGTAGAGAAATAAATTTCCTACAAAATTGTTATGAAGCTTTTTTCTCCAAGTCCAACTGTTTATTCGCCCACAGCAAGAAAGAAGAATTATGCATAAAATCGACTTTGAAGGCTCACACAGGTTCAGCGGTTGGAACCACAGCCAAACTACCAATGGCACTTTTGAAGAACACTAAATTCTCTGTAAAATGAATCTTGGATGAGAACAATCCATTGAAATGCGGCTGAGTTTTGCGCGGCGAAAGAAAAAGTCGTAATGTTTACATGCTTTTAGCATGGGAAAACTTAAAAAGAAAAGCGCGAGTGCTGGAATTGGAATGAAGAGCTAAAAATTGGACAGGATTCCCTTTTCGACGTCTACAAGATTTTCAATGGGGAGTTGTATTATAGGCTTTTTTTTTGCGTGTAGGTTGGGGGGTTCTCAATAAATTCCTCGCTGTCTATGTTTGGTGCTGATTGCACATTTATTAAGTAAATGTTGAATAGATATATGTGTATTAACAAAAGTATAATATTTAATTTAAACGCAATGTATAAACACTTAACACGAAACAGAGTATTAATAAATATATTTAATTTCAACGGCACACAGCCTTATACTTTCTTTACGGCACACAGCCTTATACTTTCTTTACGGCACACAGCCTTATACTTTCTTTCGCCACTAACTCCCGTGACTCACTCTTACCGGCTCTATGTCCGACACACTACTACTCGTTCTCTAACGGCTAACTACTTTTGTCCCTCTTTGGACTCTGGACTCTTACAATGACGTGGCACTCCTAACCTACGCCATCTATACAACACGGCGATTTACGCGCCTTATTTTAAATCTTTAACATTCGGCCTTCCTGCCTGTGCTCGTCCTCGAGCATTTAGTTATACTAGGCTCTTTCTCACATTCATTTATTACAATGCTATTCCTCTCATTCATCACACTACATGCTTTACAGTTTTCTTATTCTACGTCTGAACAGACTTTCTTAATTCTACACAACAAAATCACTTAAGTACTGTGGCACTTTCTTCGCACGATCTGAGGAGCGTACCCCTCTAATGACTTTACCTCCCGAACACTCTGGTGCACTTTCTTCAATGTTTTGACTCGAATCACTTTCACTCACTTCCTCGTTGCTGGTTCTCTGTTGACTAGCGTTCTCTGGCTGCTCGTATTCTTCATCGTCTTCAGCTTCATCTTCGGACTCTTCTTCAGTCGGTCTCCAAACTTTTAGTTGACTTGCATGCGCTGTTGTTGCGTAACGCTTACCTCCAATTTCTTCATTCAAATCTGTCACATGATATGTGTCGCTCGGAAGTTTCTTCACAACGACTAACGGTCCTCTATACTTCGGCTGAAGTTTGGTGGATTCACCAGTGGCTATTGGTACCGTTTTCATATACACAATCGTACCTACATCTAAGTCAACGTTTCGTACTCGGTTCACATCATAACGCTGTTTCATATGTCGTTGCGCAACGGCTATCCTTTGACGTGCGTCGTTCTGCAATAGCTCAGGTTCTCTGTACATCTTATCCTCTTCAATCGTACACTTTCTTGCTGCGCCTTCACTTCTACGCGGTATGTATCCATATACTAGTTCAAAAGGACTATAACCTGTGCTTGCATTCTTCATTTCATTCACATCGCTCTGTATTTTGCGCAACTTTCTATCCCACGTTCGGCCATCATTTTCTTCGAGGTTACTTCGTATTGCTGGCACTAGCGTAGCATTTAGACGTTCCACTTGTCCATTTGCTTGTGGATGCCTTGGTGAATTAACGGTGTGTTTAATTCCTTGATAGTTACAAAAGTCCTCAAACGCTTTCGACGTAAAACACGTACCCCGATCTGATATTATACGTAATGGCGCTCCGTACTCGTTAACAAATTCGTCCAAAATTCGCAACACAGGGTTTGTTTTAGTGTCTTTCACTGCTCTGATATACGCGAACTTAGTTAGATTGTCAACAATCGCAAATACATATTTGTTACCACGCGCACTTGTGACGAAAGGACCTAAGTGATCCATATGGATTACAGCGAATGGTCTATTCCCCGGCGGAATCGGATGTAATTCACCTGCTTGTCTACCTGGCTTTGACTTACCCTCTATGCACTGCACACACGCTTGTATATGTCGCTTCACATACCTTCGCATACTCGGAAAATAATAATGTTCTAGGATTCTTGTCACCGTTCTTTCCAATCCTGGATGACTCTTTCCGTCATGGAATCGCACTACCACACTCTTTCGCATACTCTTTGGTACAACAAATAACAATTTATCATTTCGCTTCTTATACAGTATACCATTATGTAACTCATAACCTTCGATACACCCTCTCTCATACTTCGTTCGTTCGTTCATTGTTTTTAGCAATATTTCTTTCTTACTCTTAATTGATTCATCGCTACTCTGATACAGCAACACAACATCTTCTTCGTTATTGATCGACAGTACTTCTACCTTCTTCGGAGCTTCTATTGGAGCTCTGCTCAAGGCGTCTACGTGCGCCAATTTTACTCCCGGTCTGTGAATTATATGATAATCGTATTCGCTCAATAGATCATTCCAACGTATAATTTGTGGATTCAATGTTTTCTGCGTGCTCAAATAACACAAGGCCTGACAGTCTGTCACTACTGTAAACGATATATTCGCTAACATTGTCCGCAGTCTCGTGACAGCCCACACGATCGCTAACAACTCAAGTTTACTACTATGATAGCGACTCTCGTGTTCACTCGTTCGTCTACTTATTGCGTACACTAAACGTAATTTACCTTTCGCATCCCGTTGCATCAGCATTCCTGCTAACCCTACTGCGCTTGCATCTGTATGCAGTTCGGTTTCTGCAGTCGGATCAAACGTTTGTAAAATCGGGCCCTCTGTTAGCTTTCCTTTCAATGTTTCAAATGATTTCTGCTGATCTTCGTTCCAATTAAACGGTTCATTTGCTCTCAACAACTTTGACATCGGTTCAGCAATCTGCGCGAAGCGCGGTACAAACTTTCGGAAATAACTTGTCAGTCCTAAAAATCGTCTAACTTCATGTACGTTCTTTGGGATCGGAAACTCTTTTATCGCTGCCGTTTTATTCTGACCTGGCTCAATTCCTTCTGCTGTTATCTCATGCCCTAAATACGACACTCTAGAGTACAAAAAGCTACACTTCGATAATTTAATTGTCAAACCTGCTTTCCGTAACGCTTCTAACACTAGACGTAATTTCGGCTTCAAATCTTCCCAACTTTTTCCTGGTATCAATATATCGTCCAAGTAGAATAACGCTACGTTATCTCGTAATGGACCAAGAGCTCTATGCATCGCTTTGCTGAAATAGGCAGGACCATTCATCAAACCAAAAATCATTCTAGTAAACTCCACGGTTTCTTCAGGCGTAATTATTGCAGTCTTCTCTCTTGCGTTCTCAGTCAGTGGTATCTGTAAGTAACCATGAGCTAAATCTAGTACAATAAATAACGAGCTATCCCTAATCTGTGCAAGGTGGTCATCTATATTTGGCAAAGGGAAATGCACTCGTTCAGTTATTGCATTCAGCTTCCTAAAATCAACACATAAACGCGATTCTCCGGTCTTTTTCTTTACTAACAATACTGGGCTCGCATACGCTGATTGGGTCTCTGTCACTATACCTGCCTCTCTCCACGTTTGTATTATACCGCGGATTTCCTTTCGCTCGCTATCAGTCACTCGATACGGCTTACATTGTACGGGCGGCACATTATCAGCTACCTTAATGTCCATAACTACGTCCCTTGCACAACCTAAATCGTGTAGATCCGTAGACACACAGTCTCGGAACTCCCGTAGTAACTCTCTTAGTTCTCGTCGTACAGCTGGCGGTTGTCCTTCCTCCACGTTAACTGCTTCATCTGGAATTTCATCTCCCGTCTCCGTCGTTCGTTCTATCAACTTTACTTCAGACACCTCTCCTCGTAACTTCAATTGTCCTTCGGTAACAACACATTCGGTAGTTCCCCAATTCGTTACAGGAACGGTATAACTCGATTGATTACCCACTAAGTCGATAAACGCTATCGTATTCGGCGGTATCACAGTGTTATGCGCGGCGGATAACTCTGTTGCCGGTAACTCACATACGGTCGGTAAGGTCGCATTCCGGTGAAACGTTAGTTGATCACCAATCTTCTGATAATCAACACCTGGACTATCGGTAAAGGTGCGTCCTATCAACACATCTATCGCCTGTGCGTTGTCTGGCACCACGCGTAGAATAACACCTTTCACTTCAACGTCATCGATCACTACATCGACACTTACTGTTCCAACGCTTGTCACGACAAACTCCGGTGGCCCAAAAGCCTTCAACTCTGTCGCGACAGCTAACATCTTGAACTGTTCCTGAAAAACTCGCGTTGCTCGTATGGTACATTCCGCACTCCCCGTGTCTATAAACGCAGACATTCGTTTTCCATTAACTAACGCAGTTTTTAAGTACTTCGCGGCGGTATTATCGATTTGCTGTCCTATCGATCGTACTGCTCGACTTTCTACATTCTCCGCACTTGTACACTGACGACTTATGTGTCCCTTCTTGTGACACTTGTAACACGTAGGAACTCTAAGTTCCTCTGGACAATCTCGAATCATATGCCCCGTTTTCTTACAATTATAGCACTTTCGTTCACCTCTTGATTGTTCGCTCTGCACGGTTTTATTCTCGCGCACTCTGTCTTTATTGCTCTCCCGATCTCGATTGGTACTTGTCGACGGACGACTTTTTCCCGGCGTCGCCTCGCGACTACTCCGATTACTCTCACCTCTCTGACTACTTAAACATTTCTCGTAATACAACATATCGTGCAACAAATCATCTAACACATAATGCGACGCTGGCATCACGACTTTGCACAATTCGCGTGACCACAGCCCTGACAACACTTCAAACTTCACTTCACGGAATCCAAGTCCCAACGCCTTACACAACTTCACTTTCGCATGGAAATATCCGCTAATCGGTTCCTCTCTTTCTTGACGACGTGCTTTCATTCTCGCCCATCGCGTTGACATATCGTCTCGTGTAATGAACGTCTCTTTGAATGCTGCTCGAAATTCCGTCCACGTCCGTAGTTCGCTCATTCGCGCTCGTGCCCAATCCTTAGCACCTGCTTTCAAATGCATACGTGCTGCGGCGAGTAGGTAATCTTCTGGCCACTTGTGCAATTCCTTCATCGATTCTAGATTTTCAAGCCACTCTCTAGCTCTGATACCGTCATCCTCCCCATTGAACTCTTCAATGTCCCGTGATAAATCGGGAATAACATGGTAGGTCGGTATTGTCGGTGTCGATGGTCCAGTCGGTGCTGGCTGTTGCAGCTGACTCGTTAGTAGTCCGGCCACTAGTTGCGCTACTGCTTCATGATTCTCATTTGCTAGCAGTGTGCGTACTGCGGACACTAATGGTGTTTGTGGTGGTGGTGTGAATCTACCCCCCTCTATCGCTGACGATTCGGCTCCCGGCATTCCACGCCCCATTTGACTCTCATTATTTTCTGGAGGTGGCGGTGTTGGACCTCGGTTTCCGGCTTCGTCGTCGATTAACGGTTCCGCGCCATTTTCACCCGGTATTTGCATATGTGTTCTCGTCAGTGGGTCGCCATATTGGCTCGGCACCATGCTTCCCTCAAACCCACTTGTACTACCTCTTCCACGACCTACTCCACCAGAGCGATTCAGCACCATTTCGCGCACTCTTTCTCGAATGAATGTTTCAAATCCTTGCTCGTCTATCATTTACTTTCAGGCTATACGAAGTTAAGAGTCTTCACGACGGCTCCTTCGTACGCGGCACGCGGACAGTCTAATCCATCTTCACACTCACTTGTTGCTTAACGGTTTTCTTCCGGCACGTTTGTTGTTAATCCCACTTCTGAATTATTATAGGCTTTTTTTTTTGCGTGTAGGTTGGGGGGTTCTCAATAAATTCCTCGCTGTCTATGTTTGGTGCTGATTGCACATTTATTAAGTAAATGTTGAATAGATATATGTGTATTAACAAAAGTATAATATTTAATTTAAACGCAATGTATAAACACTTAACACGAAACAGAGTATTAATAAATATATTTAATTTCAACGGCACACAGCCTTATACTTTCTTTACGGCACACAGCCTTATACTTTCTTTACGGCACACAGCCTTATACTTTCTTTACGGCACACAGCCTTATACTTTCTTTCGCCACTAACTCCCGTGACTCACTCTTACCGGCTCTATGTCCGACACACTACTACTCGTTCTCTAACGGCTAACTACTTTTGTCCCTCTTTGGACTCTGGACTCTTACAATGACGTGGCACTCCTAACCTACGCCATCTATACAACACGGCGATTTACGCGCCTTATTTTAAATCTTTAACAGTTGCAAAAAAAAAAAAATAGTCGTTTCAAAAAAAGCACCCTAATATAGATATTATACAGGGTGGTCCATTTTAATTGATGCAGGCGAATATCTTGAAAACTAACAATTATAAAAGAAAAAGTTTTATACAAAACTTGAAGGGTTTCGAGGGGGAAAGATAATGCTGATATGTGTTGACTTGTGGACTTCACCAATTCCGAGATTTCGCAAGCAACTTCGGATTTTAGATAGGGAACACATGTTTTGGTTTGGGGCATCTGATAGTGCGATGAAAGACTCATTCAAACACGCAAGCAAAAAAAAATTGGAAAAAAAAAATTTTGCAAAAAAAATTGGAATAAAAAATTTCGCGAATTTTTTTTTTTTTTTTTTTTTTTTGCAAAAGATTGCTTTTTTGTCCCTAGCTTTCGAACACATTCATTGTTCATCACTCCAGCTCAAAATTTTTCTCGCCAATTTTGAAATTGGAAAGATTGAATGTACCAGATTAGTGAAAAAAAAATCGTAGATCAATAACGCAGAGTGATGAACAATGAATGTGTTCGAAAGCTAGGGACAAAAAAGCACAATCTTTTGCAAGAGAAAAAAAAAAATTCGCGAAATTTTTTTTTGCAATATTTTTTTTCCAATTTTTTTTGCAAAATTTTTTTTTCCAATTTTTTTTGCTTGCGTGGTTGAATGAGTCTTTGATCGCGCTATCAGATGCCCTCAACCAAAACATGTATTGCCTATCTAAAATCCGAAGTTGCTTGCGAAATCTCGGAATTGGCGAAATCCACAAGTCAACACATATCAGCATTATCTTTCCCCCTCGAAACCCTTCAAGTTTTGTATAAAACTTTTTCTTTTATAATTGTTAGTTTCCGAGATATTCGCCTGCATCAATTAAAATGGACCACCCTGTATATCTATAGGGGAGAGCGGGGCAAATAGGGCAGCGGGGTAAAGAGGGCACCTCGGCCAAAAAAAAAAAAAATTCTTGGAAAATTTTCGACTTTTTTTTTCAAGAAAAATCGTTTCCCGAAGGAATTTAATTTTTTTGAAATTTAATTTTGAAAATTTGGCGGAGGTGCCCTCTTTGCCCCGCTCTCCGCTATATATATTATGCCACGTTATACATAAATATATAGGCGCATGTGACTTGAAAAAAAAAAAAAAAAAATTTAAAATCACATTTTTGACTATCGCTTTGATATGTCGTTTGACGTAATATTTTTCTTCGATCCATAAAAATCCAATCAGTACTCGCAAATCATTTTTAATTTAACTCATGGTACGTTTATAGGTTATTTTCTGGATTATATAATATTATAGCTCATCAACATTTTAACATCCAATTTGATTATGTAATGATTATTTTAACTCTATAATATTATATTATAATATTATATATAATGTCATATTATATTTACTGATGGTGCAGTGCGACGCATCACGCTCGCACTGAGATGCGTCTCATGTCGTGCGACGCATTACGCTCGCACTGAGATGCGCTTCATGTCGTGCGTGCGAAAATGCTGCGTTTTCGCCCGCACAGCGTGCGTCGCACGGCGTGCGGGTAACGTGCGACGCACGATTGTTATCTGGGTATATATTTATATATATAATTGCAAAAAGGTTCATATATATTAGGGTGTGTCATTTTTTTTTCTCTTGGATTCGGGATCTCACCCCCTCAGTATCTCATACTATATCGCGTCTCTAATGCCATAAGGTCGTAAGCGCCAAAAATTATTTTTTTTGCGGATATGCCCAAACGATGTTATATGGCACGAAAAAGATTTTGCCACCAAAAACACGAAATTTTTTTTTTTGGCGCTTACGACCTTATGGCATTAGTGACGCGATATGCCATAATGTTGTGGTATGAATTTGAGCTGTCGGATTTTTTTTACAGGTTCCTCATCGAGTTTTTATGTTTTCCATTCATTTAACCCTAGAACTCATGTACGGGGTAGAAATCTACCCCAGTCGATTCTCAAACTGCGCTCCTAAGCTGGAAATTGAATTACGTTTAGGTATTCAAATCGATTTTTCACTATCTATGTAACGATACGATACTCCTCACTATCACCTCTCATATTTATTTTGACATGACAGCCATATTGAGAATAATTAGATCAGTATCGCCTCGCTACAAGTTGTCGCAGCACCTTACGGGTCGCCACTAGCGACGCAACCAATTACGGAACTACGCTAATCACTGATCTAGCCACCAGGCGGCCACCAGGCGGCAAAAGTATTTTTCCCATTTAAATAACACGGGAAATGTTTTTTTATTTTGTTTGGAATTTTATTTCGTTCTAACGAATCATCGTGTTGTAAAAATCAACACATATTCTTGTACGAAATTGCACGATCTCCAAAAAAGGTCTGATACGATTTTTCGCTAGGTCGAAAAAAAAGTCGTCATATACCGTTTGAGGTGGAACTTTAACCTTCAATAACTTTCAAACGAGCGGACTTAGCGAAAAATCATATCAGACCTTTTTTGGAGATCGTTTAATTTCCCGGGTAACAATTTACATGGCCAGCCCACAAGCCACATTAATGCCATGTGGCATGAGCACGGCAATGCTGTCGGCCAGCCACATAGCAGGTCAATGTTCGATAACCATGCGGCGGCTATATGGTTTCAACATGGCCTTTTCACATGGCGATAATATGGCTAACTAAGCTAGGCTACCAATGTTGCACCATCCTGGCCGCCACCTTGCGCCACGACATCGATTTTATGTGGACAAACCTGGCACTGCCATATCTTGACGTTAACTGGCACCTCGCGATGCCATATGGCTTTTATGTGGGCAAACCTGGTACTGCCTGGTCTTAGCGTTAACTGGCGACTACCTGGCCACCACCTCGCGAGGCCATATGGCTTTTATGTGGGCAAACCTGGTACTACCGTGTCTTGACTTGAACTGGCAACTACTCGGCCGCCACATCGCGATGCCATGTGGCTTTCATGTGGGCTAACCTGGTACTGCTGTGTCTTAACGTTAACTGGCGACCGCTGGCGACCGCTGGCGACTACCTGGCCGCCACCTCGCATTGCCATATAGCTTTTACGTGGGGCAAGCGGCACGGCCATGTCTTAAGGTAGCCTGGCATTTACCTGGTCTATACAATGCGTCGCCACCTACCTTAGTACCTTGCTATGCCGGTAGATGAGCGGCAACGCTCGCAAGTAAAGTAACGTCGGCTTGACTACACCTACCCGTTGCCGGCCGACCACAATCATAATTCACCTACGAGTCAAGCGACTCATACCGCCTACCCGGTAGTATAGTTCATAACAGTTCTTTTGGAATGAATACTGTATAAATGAAATATATACTTAAAAGTAAAATAGAACTCAAGGAGCGGTGCTCGTTCCAAAATAGGGTAACTGCCACATGACAGCTAGCTGGGGAAATTTCATGGTTACTTCATGGCTTTCATGTTTCAGAGAGGTATCAAAATTACTGGCAACCTGATGGCCCACACATAGCAACGAGTAAGCGCTGCCATGTTGCTGCCAGGTCAAAACCATAAATGAACTATATTGTTTATCGACCTAGTTGCCACCAAGGAGCGACATAGTTTGGTCGTCGTTGCCAGGTAAAAGCCATGATAAAATTGACCACTGCCGACATAGCGGCCACATTGGTTAGGTGGGTTGGCCATGTAGCGGCCGTATGGCTGCTGCGTTGGATTGTTACCTGGCAACTACTTGGCCTCCACATGGCAGCGAGATAGCGCCGCCATATCGCTGCCAGGTCGAAACCATAAGTAAACCATGCTGTTTATCCACCTAGCCGCCATTAAGGAGCGATATAGTTTGGTCGTCGTTGCCAGGTACTGGCCATGATAAAACCGGGGTCGGCTGACATGGCAGCCACATTGGCTTGGTCGGTTGGCCATGTAGCGGCCATACGGCTGCCACTTCAAATTGTTACCCGGGTTCCTATAAGAATATGTATTGATTTTTGCAGCGCGATGATTCGTTAGATTGGAATAAAATTTGAAATAAAAAAAAAAAACATTTCCCGTGTTATTTGAATGGGAAAAATACTTTTGCAATGGGCCACGCCAAAAAAAAAAATCGCACCGTGGTCATATTGATAGGTGCTGATACTGACCTCATACACTCACATTCTGAGGGGTGCGAGGGCAAATAAAAAAATATGACCCCAAATCGATTAGCCCTAATAGATATATGCATACCTGCATATGCGTATGTCTATATATATATATATATATATACAGGGTGGTCCATTTTAATCTCCGCAGGCGAATATCTCGAAAACTAACAGTTATAAAAAAAAAGTTTCATACAAAACTTGAAGGGTTTCGAGGGGGAAATATGATGCTGATATGTGTTAACTTGTAGACTTCGCCAATTCCGAGATTTTGCAAGTAACTTCGGATTTTAGATAGGGAACACATGTTTTGGTTGAGGGCAGCTGATAGCGAGATCAAAGACGCATTCAAATACGGAAGCATTAAAAATTGAAAAAAAAAATTTTGCCAAAAAAATTCAAAAAAAAAAAAATTTCGCAAATTTTTTTTTTTTTTTGCAAAAGATTGTTTTTTTTTTGTCCCTAGCTTTCGAACACATTCATTGTTTGTCACTCCAGCTCAAAATTTTTCTCGCCAATTTTGAAATTGGAAAGTTTGAATGCACCAGATTAGTAAAAAAAATTCGCAGATCAATAACGCAAAAAACTAACCGCATTAGTTCACCCGACATAATTACACTGACAACATGTTCCAGCTCATGCCGGACTTAAGCCTTTACACCAGTGTCAAGGTTGCGACTATGTAGAGGTTTTGTTATCTTTTTAATTTCAATTTTCAATAAGTTCTTTCTCTTTTTCTCTATCAACGTTTTTGTTTTTTTTCTGAATTTTTTTTGCAAAATTTTTTTTCCAATTTTTAATGCTTCCGTATTTGAATGCGTCTTTGATCTCGCTATCAGCTGCCTCCAACCAAAACATGTGTTCCCTATCTAAAATCCGAAGTTACTTGCGAAATCTCGGAATTGGCGAAGTCCACAAGTCAACACATGGGTCAAAATCATGGAGGTGGAAAATTTGGGTTGGAAAGGATTTTTATTATTGAAATTACAAAATATCAGGGACTTTTTCACTTTGATCGATCAATATTGATGGTAGTTGATGCTACATCAAGTAATTCCGCATAAAATTTCTCCACTTTCATTTTTATTCAGTCTAACATGGTCGTAATATCATTTCGGGAACGCGTCCATATTACATTTTCTTCTATTCACATGGCAAAAAATGTAATGAAATCAACTCTGCAGAGATAACTATTCTAGTGAAAACAATATACTAAATATAATGTTTAGGATAATGGGAAATTTTCGGAATAAATAAAAAAAAAAACATATTCTTGTGTTTTACCAAATGTTGTCCGACGAAAAATGCATCATCCCGGGAACGCATTCATAATCTGTGAAAATATTGCGTGTGTAACGTAGTGGATGATGCTTACTAGAAGTCATGTAAAGTGACAGTGAACAGGTTGCCGACGTGTTATCGTTCTTCCGGATTGAATTAATTATTTAATTGATAAGTACATCTCAATTTGATATTTGAATACCGTATATCAATACAGCATCATCACGGGAACGCTGTCAAACATTTTGTTTATGCGAATGATGAGACTTTTTATAGTAATTATGATGAATAATGAAAATGCCTCGCAATATAACCTCAGAAATACGGCATACGACGATGTGTGTAGAAATTTTGTGTGTAGAAAGGTAAAAACGTCATTCCGGGAACGGTCATTTCGGGAACGTTCCCGGACTATGACGAGCGTTACCGAAATGACGCCTGCGTTCCCGAAACGACTCTGTGAGGCAAATTCTTCTTCAATTATATGATTTTTCAGAAAAAATCTTTTACTGACAAAAAATTGTATTAGGAATGAATATTTCTTGTGCAATCAAAATTTCTCAAAAATAATAATAGTTCACTCATACATATCAAGTTACATGCTATGCACTACCATCACTTAGGGGACGCGACCATCACTTCCGAAAACGATGCAAAATCTAAATGAATGAGAAAAATGTTTGATTTCCCGAACTCAATTCACACGAATTTAGTGTGCTGCAAGAAACTGATAAAATTCAATCACAAATGAGATAATAAAAACTCACAAATATAAAATAAATTGAAGATTAGAGTAGGACATTTTGCCATGAAGGCACTATTTAGTGAAAATCTGTTAAAAAATCTGAAACTCCAAAATGTTAGTTGAACTTTTCATGGTATAATATTTATTCAACACGTGCATGTAATAGGCCCTTTTTCTTGCATGTAAAGCGGATAGAAAATTACTAATTTCCAGCGTGGACTTGATGACCTCCCTAGGAAGTTGATATTCATTTCCACACTGCGTGCGCAAAGTTCGATTTAATATAATATAATATAAGTGCATAAAATTCAACTTAACGCGCGTCGTGTTAAGAAATAAAGTTCGATATACGTGCGGAAGATGATTCTCGACTCGTGTGATTGTCACCCTTGCTTCGCTAGGGCGAAGAACTTCACACTCGTCCGAGAATCAACACTTTCGCACTAGTATCAAAAAGTACTGTCATCTCCCAAGGGAAATAATGAATATTATCTCCCTAGGGAGATGATAAGTCCTTTTCTTGTAAAGGGAAGTAATATCCATTACCTCCCAAAGGAAATATTGCATATTATCTCCCTAGAGAGGTAATTGAGTACATTTACTTCCAAAGGGAGGGAACTTTTTGAAGGAAGGGAGCGTTTCAAAAGTTTTCAAATTTTTCGAAATTTTTAAAATTTCAAAAATTTCTATCGTACATGCACGAAAAAAGGCCTATACATGTACTCTTCGAAAAAAATACGGTTTTCAACACACCTGCACGGAAAGTACGACTTTCGGCCCCTCGCGCGAGCGGGAAGTCGTACTTTCCGATACCAGGGGGTGGTGAAAAATAGTATACGTCACACGGGAGTAAAAAAGGCCATCCCAAACTGCGTTTTTGCAGCCCTCGCCTTCGGCTCAGGTATCAATCTCCCTAGATACGTAATATACCATTGCTGTAGAGAGGGGGGGGGGGATAATTTCAAGCTCGGGTGCTGACCTTGCATTCGTCTTTGTCTTGAGCGTTTTCGGCGCTCTCGACTCCGACTCGTGCAACATGATCTGACCCTTGCTAAAAACTACCCATTTCCCCCCCCTGTTGTCCAATGTACTATTATTCTTACACTGAAAAAAAAGTATCTATTCTGCAGCGATCCAAAATATCACCGAGAGCATTACGTTTCTTTAACAGTGAACATTTTCACATGAGCAATACGTAATCTATATCATCCAACTTCGCATACGTCCGCTATTATAACAAAATATCAAGTAACCAAGCACGATATGTCAGTTTTGGAGGCGAAGATTTTAACTACTGCAGCAGCTATTCTAGCTCCTACAGCGATACCTTATTCTTCGGGCACGTGAACTACGTTAGACATAAATGTTCAGTTTCCTATAACCTGAAGATGGTGCTAGTGTTAGCACAGACTACGTTACGGCTCTCGGAACCAGAATTCCAGGTGTCAGGACCGTACTTTTTTTTCAGTGTACCAATTGAAACTGAAATAACGTAAAATGGGTCCATCCCAACGAAATCGAACATTTCATTTTGTATTTTAAATGACATTCCCGAAATGATTCTTTCTTACGCCATTGCTCTTAATATTGTTACTATTGGAGGTAGGAGAGGGGCTGGAGGGAGGGGGGGCCACCCGCCCACCCACTTCCCCCCCTTCCTCCAGGGGGTTACTTGGACTAATTCCACTGCTTGAAAGATATTAAGATCCTTAGGATTAGATTAATCTCCTTAGGAGATGAATAATCTTTCAAGCAGTGGAATTAGTCCAAGTAACCCCCTGGAGGAAGGGGGGGAAGTGGGTGGGCGGGTGGCCCCCCCTCCCTCCATCCCCTCTCCTACCTCCAATAGTAACAGTTCATCACCATTGCTATTATCTTTCAGTCAACAGCTCTTAATATTGTCAATAAATTATTTAAAAGATAATTTTGTGCGCTGCCCGCTTACATAATGATTGATGAAGAATAGAGCTATGATTTCAGCAAGTAATATTGACTCTAAAACCAAGTTGAATTTTTCGGAGTTTGAATACCAGAATTTTCCACCTCCATGATTTTGACCCACATATCAGCATCATCTTTCCCCCTCGAAACCCTTCAAGTTTTGTATAAAACTTTTTTTTTTATAACTGTTAGTTTTCGAGATATTCCCCTGCGGAGATTAAAATGGACCACCCTGTATATATATATATTAGGGTGTGCCAAAAAAAAAAAAAAATTCAAACGCACATCAACATTCCGGTAGAGCATCTCAAATAGAATATCTCAGTCAAATATGAGCTCTTAATATTGATATTTAGAACTGCCTAATTTAGTTACTAATTTTAGTTACTAATTTTAGTTACTAAAATAGGCAGTTCTAAATATCAATATTAAGAGCTCATATTTGGCTGAGATGTTCTATTTGAGATGCTCTACCGAAATTTTGATGCGCGGTTGAAAAATAAATTGTTTTTCCCAGAGTCATATGACTCTATGACGCTATGACTCAATGTTTGTAGGCGAATATCTCCTAATCGGTGAGAGTTAGAAAAATTCTGTATCAGTACTTTTTTGTAGAGCGTGAAATTTCCTATAAGAATCTGTATTCAGATAGTTTCTAAATCAAGCCGGTTGCGAGAAAAAACAATTCGAAAATTTTCTGATTTTTTTTCACGTGTTATTCAAATCAAAAATGGGAAAACTGAGTAAGGCAGTTCTAAATATCAATATTAAGAGCTGATATTTGGCTGAGATATTCTATTTGAGATGCTCTACCGGAATGTTGATGTGCGTTTGAATTTTTTTTTTTTTTGGCACACCCTAATATATATATATACACAGATATGCACATGATATAGATTTCTAAGTAGTTAAGGTAGTTGTTCGCCCAGATATAGTTTGTGCTATTGCTTACTCACTCACTCGCTATCGTTTGCTCTCTCACTCAGTATCGCCTACCTCTCTTTCACTCATGACTTTATCCGACTCGATGACTCAATTATTATCAATATCTGAAAAACTATGCGGTAAATAATTTCCGAATTTTTCAGCATAATAGTAAATATATCATTCTAATTGATGTCAGTTTTTCAAGAAGATGGTAATATCCCTTCAATACAATAATAGTAAAATTTGTTAATTTCCGACGGTTTTCCTTTACGCTCCTATGCTGCATGTACAGAAAGGATCATTTTTAATGGCAAATATCTCACGTTTGGGACGGTTAATTGTTTCTAGTTTTCACTCACACGTAGATGCCACATTTATTGAGCTGTGATTTAATTTTCAGATTTTTCTTGTTAAATACGATTTTCCGAACAACTACCTTAATACCACTAAGGTATTTCATTAGGTGATCACCCTAGTTAATTTAATAAGACCAGCTATCTTAAGGTATACGGTAATTACTTGTGTTATATTTGTTTCCTGCATTATCTGTTTCCAGCTTGCAATCGGTACCTTCCGTACCAACCACGTAGACTACGTACCCAGGTAGAAAATTTTCTTGGCTATGAAAGTTTCAGCCTAGCCGCTAGCCACATTTTATGTTGGCTTGCGAGACACGTTACCGCGATACTGGCTATAGACTGGCGCTAGCTATATTCGTAGTTTCGAGCTATAGGATATAGTATGAGTAAATAAAATTAGATCGCAGTTAGCTATACTTAAAATGCACTGTCGAGATTCGTTACTCTCTTTGTATTGTATCTAGCCGCGAGCCATCCACGTGCGAGAGTCGCTGCTCTGAGTTCAGCATGTGAGCCATTCCACGTCAGACCGGACAAAATAAATCAAAAAATGACCTCGATGTTATCGATTTCGCTATCATTTTTTTCACGGGGTCTATGGAACAAATAAATGGATCAAACAATTTTTTGTTTTTTTTTTTTGGCCCCTATTTTCCAAGTTACACGGGGGTGAAATTCAGGAAAAAGAGCCAAAATTCGAAAACATACTCCTCTTCAAACGGTCATATCTTTGATTGTATTAATCCTAGAGACTTCATCCAAGAACCATTTCAAAGCTATTGAATGACACTATTATAATATATTTATTTCATTTCGCGGTAACAAACAATTCTATTTGTTATAAACAAATATATTATTCAAACGTGATTTTCATAGAAAATACCAAGCGATAAAATTATCAAAAAAATATGAGCGTATTCCTTGATCAATTCTCTACAAAATCGTTAAGTCAATTTTATGGAGAACCGATGGGAACCATGTTAAAACGATTTATTTATAAGCGAAGGCGCGCGCTGCCACCCAAAAACCCGGCTCAGGTACGTGTGGCTAGCATGAGAAAGCATCGGTGGGCATGTTCACGGTCATATCTTTGGTTGTTTTCATCCGAAAGACTTCTTCCTAGAACCATTTCGAAGCTATTGAATGACACTATTATAATATATTTATTTCATTTTGCGGTAGCGAACAATTCTATTTGTTATAAACAAATATATTATTCAAACGTGATTTTCAAAGCAAGGGCTACGCGATAACATTCTCAAAAAAATATGAGCGTATTCCTTGATCAATTCTCTACAAAATCGTTAAGTCAATTTCATGGAGAAACGATCGAAACCACGTGAAAACGATTTATTTATAAGCGACGGTGCGCGGTGCCGCTGAAAGACCCGGCTCGGGTACGGTTTTTCGGTGGCAGCGCGCGCCGTCACTTATAAATAAATCGTTTTAACATGGTTTCCATCGGTTCTCCATAAAATTGACTTAACGATTTTGTAGAGAATTGATCAAGGAATACGCTCATATTTTTTTGATAATTTTATCGCTTGGTATTTTCTATGAAAATCACGTTTGAATAATATATTTGTTTATAACAAATAGAATTGTTTGTTACCGCGAAATGAAATAAATATATTATAATAGTGTCATTCAATAGCTTTGAAATGGTTCTTGGATGAAGTCTCTAGGATTAATACAATCAAAGATATGACAGTTTGAAGAGGAGTATGTTTTCGAATTTTGGCTCTTTTTCCTGAATTTCACCCCCGTGTAACTTGGAAAATAGGGGCCAAAAAAAAAAAAAATTGTTTGATACATTTATTTGTTCCATAGAACCCGTAAAAAAAATAATAGCGAAATCGGTAACATCGAGGTCAGAAAGCTGTCCGGTCTGACGTGGAATTGCTCATGTACTGCTGCTAGCTAAATTTGATAGGTATTTTCGAGATTCGCTACTCTCTTTGTATTGTATCTAGGCCGTGTTCCGATATTGGCTTGAAGCGCTGAAAATCCAGAGGAAGAGAGACGGAGCTTGGTGAAAATCAAGGAGTGTGACAGAGACACAAGATTACTGACAGCGCTTCAAGCTAATATCGGAACGCACCCCTAGCCGCGACCCATCCACGTGCGAGAGTCGCTGCTCTGAGGTTCAGCATAGACTGCTGCTAGCTAAACTTCATACGTATTCTCAAGATTCGTTATACTCTACACTGTGATTTTTGAGGTTACTTGTAACTAGTCGCAGCCTCTCTATGCGTGATAGCATATTCGACTGGGGCTACACCGAGTTACACTGGTGTAGTGTAGCCATCTTTGTCTCTCTCTTCCTTATAGAAAAGAAAGCGGATGGAGATAGCTACACTACACCAGTGTAGCTCGGTGTAGCCCAGTCGAATATGCTATGAGACACGTTGTGGTGCAGAAAGTGAGTTTAGGCCCGCGCTGCTAATGTGTTAGTTGTATTTTTGAAATAAATTATGAGAAATAAATTTCGGAACGGCGACTATTAGATAACTTTGTTCTGTTATTTATAAAACACATAATATGAGTGAAAGAAGATTCGTTAGACTTGACACTGATTTTTGAGGTTACTTGTAGCTAGCCGCAGCCTCTCTTTGCGTGAGACACGCTGTTGTGCAGAAAGTGAGGTTAGGCCCGCGCTGCTAATATGCTAGTTGTATTTTGGAAATTAATTATGAGAAAAAAATGTCGTTACATCGACTATAAAATAACTTTGTTCTGTTATTATACTTATAAAGCACATGATATGAATAAAATTTATGTCACGAAGTTTCATTATTATTGCATGTTTCATATAAAATAACCTAATTTGCGATATCGCATAATTCTGTACGCGTCACGCTCATATTTTTTTCAACATTTTCCACGCGTGATCTCGGTTTGACACTGATCAACCATGATACTGATCGGTGAGATTGAAATGTCTATTAGTCCTTAATTCAACACCGTGATCATAAGTTCCATCAAATAGGAAAATGTGAGATGCAGTAGTAATAGGATAGTTTGGCGTAGTAGGTAGAGCGTGCGATTAGTAATTTAGCGATGCGAGCGGAATTGGGTTCAAGTCCCGGTTATGCCGGCGACACAGACTTTTCGTGTCCCGTGTTCGCCTCACCTACAGGCGCTACGATCGCTCACACATAGCTGTGATTGGTCCGCGCTGCGTGTGAGTGACTGTACACTGGTCACGATCCCCGTAGGTGATCCGACACGAAAAGTCTGTGTCGCCGGCATTAGGTCGAACAAATCGGATATCGAATAATCACACGTACGTAAGTTCATTGGTTTTTTTTTTTTTTTTTTCACGATTGTTTTGTTTTTCTGCAGTGTACCAATAATGATTAATCATATATTGATTTGTATTTCATGTATATTCAGACAAAACCCCTAAGCGAGCGCCAAACTGATTCGGTTATATTGGCATTAGCTACGTTGTGAAGGTTGGCCCAAGATAAGTCATTAAGCTTGCTGCTAGCTCGAATGAGCGTTACATACCGAGCTTGCACCAACATGATTCAATTATCTTGCGCCAAGATAAATAACTAGTACAACTAGCTAGCAGCTAGCTTCTGCCAAGACACGATTTCTACCTGGGTACCTGGACTTACTTTAAGCAAATAAATATATTTTTGTTATATCTTTAACCCCTAGTGTTTGGTGAGTTATTTCTTACACCTCCACCCACCGGTGGAACCTAAGCATCCGGCGGAGGGGGACGATACCCCCAGACCCGTTTGCGGTTACACCGGGTTCCTAGCCCCACTCTACACCCGGTCTAGCCCGAACGTTACAACTAAACTTCGATGAAATTGAATTTGCTTTTCACCATTCTCTTCGTTATGAAGAAACGAAAAGATTCATGTACTTGCGAATCCCATTATAGCTCTAGGAACGATTTTACGAACAAGAAACGCGTGGGGTAGATATTCACCCCAGTCATGAGTTAGAAGGTAGAAAAAAAGATACATGAGTTCTAGGGTTAACATAGGAAATTTTGCGACCATGGACATAATGCCGTAAATCTTTTGAGTTTTTCTTGTTAATTGCGACCACTATGCGGGGGATTGTTCGCATATTTCTACACGATTTTACGCACCATCATTCATTTTTTTTTTCTTCACCTATGCTCTGTAATAAATGACTATAAAATGACTTTAAACAAACAACAATTGAAAAAAATGAATAGATAAATAAATAAATGATGATGCGAAAAATCGTGTAGATATATCTGAATAATCCCCCGCATAGTGGTCGCAATTAACAAGAAAAACTCAAAAGATATATGGCATTATGTCCAAGGTCGCAAAATTTCCTATGTTAAATGAATGGAAAACAGAAAAACTCGATGAGGAACCTCTAAAAAAAATCCGACATAGCTCAAATTCATACCACAACATTATGGCATATAGTATGAGATACTGAGGTGGTGAGATCCCGAATCCAAGAAAAAAAAAAAAAAAAAAAGTGAGACACCCCAATAATTATATAGGGTTATATATAATTGTATATAATCATATATAAATATATATAATCATATATATTTATATATATGATTGCAAAAAGGTTCGTATATAATTATATAGGGTTATATATAATTGTATATAAATTCGTGAAATGACCCGAGTAAAAAAGATTGTATATAATTATATAGAATTTATATAAAATTGTATAAAATTATATAATATAATTAGATAAAATTATCCACGGCCTTGAAAGACTTTTTAATTGGTTGAGGATTTTGATTCGCACAAAGTCAAGAATGTTTAATCCTATGTAGGTGATGAGGATTTATTTTTGATGATGAGTCGGAAGTAGAATTTTGGATTTGTTTCGTAGAGTTTGATTATTCTGATTAATTCATAAAAATGATTATAATAAATCATTATTATACTAAGTCAATATTATTATATTATTGCTGAGCAAAAAATGCATTCAATTAAATGTCTATTAACTCTGAATTCGACAGCTTGATCAATAGGTTTCGACAAATAGGAAAATATGGTAAACATTTCTATAGAGTAATTTGGCGTAGTCGGTAGAGCGTGCGACCAGTAATATTTAGTATGCGAGCGGACTTGGGTTCAAATCCCAGTGAGGGATTTTTTTTTTTTTTTTCGTCGAGAAAGGTATATTTATATATAATTATTAGGGTGGTCCTTATTTGGGGTATGTTCGATTTTTTTTCGACGATAGTCCTAAATCGGTTCCCAATAAATCAGAAAAAACGCCTGCCAAGTTTAAGCCCTTAATATTAATATTAACCCGGCCCCCACGACAGTCAAAGTTTTAAATGGGAAATTGCATGTATTTTTTAAAACTAAATATTGAATTTCCATAACTCCGATGATTATTGATGAAAAAATCTAAAATTTGGCATAGTTATTTGCACTTCTAGGATGTACAAAGTGGCGCAATCGAAATTTTTTTAGATAATTATATTCTCACCTTTTGATGCTTAACTTTGAGGGAAATTTTTTGTTCTCATCAGACTGAAAGGCAAGAATAAAATCATCTAAAAAAATTTTGAATGCAGCATTTGTACATCCTACAAGTGCAAATAACTATGCTAAATTTTAGATTTTTTTATCAATAATCATCGGAGTTATGGAAATTCAATGTTTAGTTTTGAAAAATACATGCAATTTCCCATTTAAAACTTTGACTGTCGTGGGGGCCGGGTTAATATTAATATTAAGGGCTTTAACTTGGCAGGCGTTTTTTCTGATTTATTTGGAACCGATTTAGGACTATCTTCGAAAAAAAATCGAACATACCCCAAATGAGGACCACCCTAATATATATACCGCGAGGACCAGGTGAAAGAGAATGGTCCATTCGCCCAGGCAGCTAATATTTCGTATTTTTAGGGGGATAGCCACTCGTTGCACTGCAAATCCCTAGGGTGATTTTGGCGCGCGGTCGATGCAACTCGGCAGCCATTGTTGATACAAGCCGGCTGACTGTCAATACATCGTGGAAGGTAGACAAGTGTGGTTATGTTCGTTTATTTGAAGTAAATGATAAATCAAGTGAATAAAACCTACGTGAATAAGCTATGGATATTTATTGATGGCTCAAGCCCAGGATACAATCAATAATTTTGTTCGAATTGGTTGTTCTCGATGAACTCTTTGATTCTGATAAATTTCCAGTTATAGCTTAGGTTAATTCGTTGATTGCATTAAGATATCATTTAAAACTGATTGATCGATTTTTGATAAATATTCCTAGCTTATTCACGTAGGTTTTATTCACTTTATTTATCATTTGCTTCAAATAAACGAACATAACCACACTTGTCTACCTTCCGCGATGTATTGACAGTCAGCTGGCTTGTATCAACAATGGCTGCCGAGTTGCGTCGACCGCGCGCCAAAATCACCCTAGGGATTTTTTCATCACAACGAGTGGCTATCCCCCTAAAAATACGAAATATTATCTGCTTGCGCATATGGACCATTCTCTTTCACCTGGTCCTCGCGGTATATTAGGATGTTTCAAATTTTGGCGATGTCTTTTTATTTCCTCTCGTACCATTGGAAAAGGTGCGTCATGAGGTCAAAATAATAGACCCATCAATGTGCCCCCGGTCGACTGATTCTTCACGCGGCTCATCGGGAAAATATTTTCCATAAGAATAACGCGGCAAATTTGTTTCCTCCAAGTCAATTGAATATTGCATGATACATTCTCACATTATCGCTATCATCGTTCGCGGAATTCGATGAAATGTATACGACTCACCACCAGGTTAAAACGAAAATTAATTTATCAACATGGGAAAGTGGTAAAGTAATCAGAAACGCGATTCTGTTTTCACTTTTTGAAAACTTGAATTGCTAACGGTCAGGCCTATGTTGTCTGATCCGTTACAATATATTAGGGTGGGCCAAAAAAAACTTTTAATTTTTTTTTCTTTAGTTACCATGAAAATATTGTTCAAGATGATGAAAAAAAAATCCTCTGAAAATTTGAGCTCTTAATATTAATATTAAGAGGTGCCTCATCGCGATTTTTGATTTCCCATTTAAATAACACAGGAATTTTTTTTTTTTTTTATTTGGAATTTTATTCGGTTCCAATGAATCATCGTGTTGTAAAAATCAATACATATTCTTGTAGGAAATTAAACGATCTCCAAAAAAGGTCTGATGTAATTTTTCGCTAAGTTCACTCGTTTCAAAATTATTCAAGGTTAAAGTTCAACCTCAAACGGTGTATGACGACTTTTTTTTTGACTTAGCAAGAAATCACATTAGCCCTTTTTTGGAGATCGTTCAATTTCCTACAAGAATATTTATTGATTTTTATAACACAATGATTCGTTGGAACGGAATAAAATTCCAAATAAAAAAAAAAAAAAAATTCCTGTGTTATTTAAATGGGAAATTAAAAATCGCGATGAGGCACCTCTTAATATTGATATTAAGAGCTCAAATTTTCAGAGGACTTTTTTTTCATCATCTTGAACAATATTTTCATGGTAACTAAAGAAAACAAAATTAAAAGTTTTTTTTGGCCCACCCTAATATATATGAGGTATTCCACGCCGTTTCGAACGGTCAAAAAAATCATCACTTCCGAAAAAATCGTACTTTGGTCCTCGAACACAACTATATCGAAAGAATTTTTGTGAATTTTTTCAGAATTTTCGGATCGCATTTGTGGATTTTTTCCAAATTCCAACTTTTTCTACAAACTTCCGTACCTCAAAAGTATAAGATCCTACAAGAAAATTTATGAGACACAAAAGTTGCAGTTTCGAATCAACTTTCTGAAAAAAAAATTTTGGGAATTTATCGAATCCCAAAAATACCAATTTTTATCAAAAATACACAAAAATCGATTTTTCAATCAATACGTCACCTTCGATTTGCCTCAATAAATCGCAGAAAATACTCTCAAGTGTGGAGAACAACCCTGTATTTTGGTTGAGATGGGTGGCGCAATCGTTTGGAAGATATGCTTTATTAATTTTTTTCTCAGAAAAAAAAAAAAAATTTCAGAACAAAAAAAATTAATAAAGCATATCTTCCAAACGATTGCGCCACCCATCTCAACCAAAATACAGGGTTGTTGTCTACACTTGAGAGTATTTTCTGTGATTTATTGAGGCAAATCGAAGGTGACGTATTGATTGAAAAATCGATTTTTGTGTATTTTTGATAAAAATTGGTATTTTTGGGATTCGATAAATTCCCAAAAATTTTTTTTCAGAAAGTTGATTCGAAACTGCAACTTTTGTGTCTCATAAATTTTCTTGTAGGATCTTATTCTTTTGACATACGGAAGTTTGTAGAAAAAGTTGGAGTTTGGAAAAAATCCACAAATGCAATCCGAAAATTCTGAAAAAATTAACAAAAATTCTTTCGATATAGTTGTGTTCGAGGACCAAGTTAGGATTTTTTCGGAAGCGGTGATTTTTTTGACCCTTCGAAACGGCGTGGAATACCTCATATATATGGGCAAGTCCACCAATTATCAACCAATGAACGGGACGTCAAAAAATTGATTTGTCTCAAATTGTTACCTCTTGTAGTGTGTACTAAGATCGAAAAGTTCACCAAGTCTGAACCCTCTAGGACTTACCGTTCGCGAGAAATGCCAAATACAAGTTTACCATTTCGACCTAATTGAGCTTTAAATGCGAATTGTTTTCGTATCGTTATCGGGATAAAAGAATTGGAAAAATATAGGTCTCTTATGTGAAAAACTCTCACCTTTTCGAATATGTTATTTATTTCCGGATACATTCACGGAATCAGTCTCAAAAACACGATTTTCGTAAAAAAAACCGCTTTTTTCATGCGCCACCATAATTGAGGGGATGGGCGGAATAACGGTATAAGTCGGGTTATACCGTTTTTCCGGAGATTGCATAAAAATGATCAGTGACCATAGATCTACATTATATTTTTATTTGATAAAAAAGGGTTGAATATTGAGGATTGAACTGAACAACATTCATGGAAGAACGGTATAACTCGAGTTATTCCGTTATTCCAAATATCTAGATGAAATGAGATGGAAACGTCGGAGTGATGTTTTCGGATGATCACTTAAAACGCGAAACATATCGGATATGGAAACGTATTTTCGATAGCGCAGAGACTATCGAAGAGATGTCGGACATTGCTTCAGCATCATCTCAGCTTATCATCGACAAAAATAGATGACCTACGAACTTTGATGAGAATTGTGTCAAACGAAGCGTAGATATAATGCATGTTATCAAAATATATTCGAAGAAGCATCTGCTAAAAATCGGAAGTAAACTGTTAATACGTAGACTAGAATTAAAAAAAAAAAAAAAACGATATAGCTGGGGATATTCCATGCCAAATCGACGTGGTCCTGACCCTCGACCTCTCAGATCTAGTCCGCAATTTTTTGTATCATTCTTCTGACTCTAAATACACTGATAGAAGGATTTGTTAATATTTAATTAAATTTATTCATATTTAACAAATGATTTATCAACTCATGTACTACTTAATAAATATTTGTTAACTGTTAATAAATATTTGTTGTGCACAAAGATGATTTGTTAAATGTTACAAAATATTAATTTATAATTAAAAAATCAAACAAATTTCCAAATAAATGTGTTTATTAATAGTTAAGAAATCCTTCGATCAGTATAGCAATCAGATTTTTTTTTTTCAGATTTTTCGTAATAAATTTGAAAGTCGTATGAATTTTCAAAGTTCTTTTTTTTCCAACACCTTTATGGCCGTGATCGAAAAATCTAGAAAAATGTTCGACAATTCTGTGTCAAAAATGAAAATTTTTAAACCGAAATTCCTTATGTCTGGACTTTTACTCCAACGTGTTTTTTTTTTTTTTTTTTTAATTTCTTAATCACAATTTACATTTATATTCCAGAGATACAAAATATGTTTAAAAAAATCTGAAAGAATTTCTAAGAATCCTTGGCTATCGTTCGAAATATTCAAGCAGCAGTCCACAGTGTATTGATCACCGCTTCTATTTTTTTCAAATTTTTTCTTAGAAAAAAGCTAAAAAAAAGAATAGTTTCAAGCGAAAGTCCAAACATTATGAATTTTGGTTCAAAAATTTTGATTTCTGACACAGAATTTTTGAGAAATTTTTCATATTATTTCGATCACCACCATCGAGGTATTGCAAAAAAAAAAAAAAAAAAAAACTTTGAAAATCCGTGACGTGCTCAAATTTATTCTGAAAAATTTGTAAAAAATTTGGATTGCTATTCAGAATCAGAAGAATGATACAAAAAATCGCGGACCCGATACGAGAGTTCGAGGGTCAGGACCCGGTCGATTTGGCATGGAATGCGATGGAATACCCCAGCTATAAACAATTTCTTGTATAATTGTTTTTAACTGTTTGTACTCATTGTCAAATTTTTTTGTGACAATAAAATTTGAGATAAGTGAAAAACAGCCTTGTTATCTGGAAGAACGGTATAACTCGAAAACTTAATTGTTCGTTCATTGTGAAGGATTTGAACTTTTTGTGGTTCTATTTATATAATCAGAAGCATTATTATGTACTACCATGCTATGTTAAATTATATCAGGATATGTTGAGTTGATCTTGGTTTCCTACGTTTTTCTCATTTATCTCAAAACTATGTTTTCCGAGTTATACCGTTATTCCGCCCATCCCCTCAATTGATCTTACTTTTGAGTTTTTCACGTGAAAGCTGAAATTTTTTCAGTAAGAAACCCAAATTTTCAGAGTGGGACGGCCATGGGATCTCACGTGAGCTACGTTCAATTCATAAAGGTCTGATGATAATACTCTCTTTTTGGGATTCAACGGAATATTTATATTATTTTGAATTGTGCACGGTTAGAGAAATGAAAATATTCCGTTGGATTTTAAAAAGAGAGTATTATCATCAGACCTTTATCAATTGAACGTAGCTCACGTGGGACCCCATGGCCGTCCCACTCTGAAAATTTGGGTTTCTTACTGA
The DNA here is from genome assembly GCA_943736025.1 of Tenthredo mesomela. NCBI lineage: Eukaryota > Metazoa > Arthropoda > Insecta > Hymenoptera > Tenthredinidae > Tenthredo > Tenthredo mesomela. Next base: position 27,992,869 of record OX031014.1, on the reverse strand, counting down.
AAAAATCTCAGCTTTCACGTGAAAAACTCAAAAGTAAGATCAATTATGGTGGCGCATGAAAAAAGCGGTTTTTTTTACGAAAATCGTGTTTTTGAGACTGATTCCGTGAATGTATCCGGAAATAAATAACATATTCGAAAAGGTGAGAGTTTTTCACATAAGAGACCTATATTTTTCCAATTCTTTTATCCTGATAACGATACGAACACAATTCGCATTTAAAGCTCAATCAGGTCGAAATGGTAAACTTGTATATGGCATTTCTCGCGAACGGTAAGTCCTAGAGGGTTCAGACTTGGTGAACTTTTCGATCTTAGTACACACTACAAGAGGTAAAAATTTGAGACAACTCAATTTTTTGACGTCCCGTTCATTGGTTGATAATTGGTGGACTTGCCCATGTATAGATATTATTGAAGAAGCGGGCAATAATGGTTTCATTATTGCCCGCTCTTTTCAAGCGGTCAATAAACGGCTACTTTTGGCCCTATTTTTAGGTAAAAAAAAAACGCAGAAATTATGCATCTGTTACAAAAAAGTTTTTATATAATCATATAAAATTATATATAATTTTACAAAATCTTATAAAAGTTTATAAAATTTTATACGATGACAGATAAATTTTTATAAAATTATATCAGTTTAGATAGAATTTTATATGATTATATATAGTTGCATATACAGGGTGGTCCATTTAAGTTGGCACAGCAGGATATCTTGAGAACCACCCATTTTAGAGAAAGATGTTTAAAATAAAAATTTCTTGACTTGAAGGGGGCAAAATACTGTGCTATCGTACTTTTCGAATGGTGGAGGTTTACAGGGTCATTTGGAGGTCAACATTGTTTTTTTTCAATGGGAACGTATACTTTTTTTTACAGATTCGCATTTTACACTGAATAATACAAAACTTTTGTCCCACGTGTTTTTGTCTATGACATCAATTTTTTTGAATAAAAACTTTTTTTTTCTCAAATATCTGCAATAAAACATAAAATTTTAATTAAAAAATAAATTTATCTCAACAGATGCTCAAAATTATGCCCATTCACTTCAATACATTCCTCAAAACGTTGTGAAAAATGGAAAAAAAAAAATTAGAAATAACAAAAATTTGGAAAAATTAAAAAAAATTGATGTCATAGAAAAAAAAAACTTGGGACAAAAGTTTTGTATTATTCAGTGTATAATGCGAATCTGTGAAAAAAAGTATACGTTCCCATTGAAAAAAACAATGTTGACCTCTAAATGACCTGGTAAACCTCCACCATATGAAAAGTACGATAGCAGTGTTTTGCCCCCTTCAAGTCAAGAAATTTTTATTCCAAACATCTTTCTCTAAAATGGGTGGTTCTCAAGATATCCTGCTGTACCAACTTAAATGCACCACCCTGTATACATTAGGGTGGTCCTTAAATGGGGTTGGAAAAAATTTTGACCTCGCCGCCCCCCAGATCAGCTCCAAATAAGTCGAAGGAAATGTGAAAAAAATTTCACCCCCCTATCTTAAAAATTGGCCCATGCCAGAGGGGGATAATTTACCTCTTTGAAATACACGTGTTTTTTCGATTGTTCAAAGACCTGCGTACTAGAGCGTCCTAAACTCTTTCTAAACATCCCAAATACTTACGAACGCATTTCTGGTACCCATATTCTATATCCAGATGGATAAATCAAACTCCTGATTCAACCTTGACAGCTGTATGGGTCATTCTATAAGAGGAAACTTTTTTTTTTTCTTTTAGTTGCCGAAAAATTTTGTCAGAACCAAGTTCGACATTGAAAATATCGATCACAGAATAAAAAATATAAATCCAAAAATATTGACAACATTTTTCGGCTACTGAAAAAAAAAAATCCTCTTATAGAATGACCCATACAGCTGTCAAGGTTGAATCAGGAGTTTGATTTATCCATCTGGATATAGAATATGGGTACCAGGAATGCGTTCGTAAGTATTTGGGATTTTTAGAAAGAGTTTAGGACGCTCTAGTGCGTAGGTCTTTGAAAAATCGAAAAAACACGTGTATTTCAAAGGGGAAAATTACCCTCCTCTGGCATGGGCTAATTTTTAAGATACGGGGCTGAATTTTTTTTTAAATTTCTTTCGACTTATTTGGAGCTGATCTGGGGGGCGGCGAGGTCAAAATTTTTTCCAACCCCATTTAAGGACCACCCTAATATACATATATATGAGGTATTCCACGCCGTTTCGAACGGTCAAAAAAATCACCACTTCCGAAAAAGTCATAATTTGGTCCTCGAACACAACTATATCGAAAGAATTTTTGTGAATTTTTTCAGAATTTTCGGATCGCATTTGTGGATTTTTTTCCAAATTCCAACTTTTTCTACAAACTTCCGTATCTCAAAAGTATAAGATCCTACAAGAAAATTTATGAGACACAAAAGTTGCAGTTTCGAATCAACTTTCTGAAAAAAAATTTTTGGGAATTTATCGAATCCCAAAAATACCAATTTTTATCAAAAATACACAAAAATCGATTTTTCAATCAATACGTCACCTTCGATTTGCCTCAATAAATCACAGAAAATACTCTCAAGTGTGGAGAACAACCCTGTATTTTGGTTGAGATAGGTGGCGAAATCGTTTGGAAGATATGCTTTATTAATTTTTTTCTCAGAAAAAAAAAAAAATTTCAGAAAAAAAAAATTAATAAAGCATATCTTCCAAACGATTTCGCCACCCATCTCAACCAAAATACAGGGTTGTTCTCCACACTTGAGAGTATTTTCTGTGATTTATTTAGGCAAATCGAAGGTGATGTATTGATTGAAAAATCGATTTTTGTGTATTTTTGATAAAAATTGGTATTTTTGGGATTCGATAAATTCCCAAAATTTTTTTTTCAGAAAGTTGATTCGAAACTGCAACTTTTGTGTCTCATAAATTTTCTTGTAGGATCTTATACTTTTGAGATATGGAAGTTTGTAGGAAAAGTTGGAATTTGGAAAAAATCCACAAATGCGATCCGAAAATTCTGAAAAAATTAACAAAAATTCTTTCGATATAGTTGTGTTCGAGGACCAAATTATGATTTTTTCGGAAGCGGTGATTTTTTTGACCGTTCGAAACGGCGTGGAATACCTCATATATTCATATATAATTATATCTGACCAAAAACTAAAACAATACATAGGTTTATATGGTTATATATAATTATTAGGGTGGTCCTTATTTGAGGTATGTTCGAATTTTTTTCGACGATAGTCCTAAATCGGTTACAAATAAATCAGAAAAAACGCCTGCCAAGTTTAAGCTCTTAATATTAATATTAACCCGGCCCCCACGACAGTCAAAGTTTTAAATGGGAAATTGCATGTATTTTTTGAAACTGAAACATAAATTTTCATAACTCCGACGATTATCGAAAAATCTAAAATTTAGTATAGTTATTTGCACTTGTAGGATGTACAAAATGGTGCGTTTGAAATTTTTTTAGATCATTTTATTCTTACCTTTCAATGTGATGAAAAAAAAAAAATTTCCCTTAAATTTAAGCATCAAAAGGTAAGAATATAATTATTTAAAAAAATTTCGAATGCAGCATTTTGTATATCCTACAAGTGCAGATAACTATATGAAATTTTAAATTTTTTAATTGATAATTATCGGAGTTATAGGCCGTCAGCCCGCTGCCAAAAAGTGCAATGATAGTATAACCTATGCCCTCTAGGGTTTTGGCAGTTATAAATATGATGAACAATGAACAATCAAAATTAGCGCGTCCCCGTGGAACTTGCACTGGAAAAGTTAATTTTTAATATTTATACACAGGTATACAGGTGTAAAGATCGTCAGACCCGCGCGAATGGTATACCCTCTGATAATTAAGCATTTTATGCCAGAAGCTGTTGAATTTTAAAAGGGCATGAGTTATACTATGATTCAACAATGCCGTATTTCTTAACACATTTAAGGGCGTATGCTGATCCTTAGGACCCCCCAGCACGTATGCCGATCGTTTTTCGATGGATTTTTAATTAATGGAATATCGTTTGGTATGCTCGGCATACACTATACTATCATTGAAAAACATGATTTCTTTTTGCAATAAAAAATTAACTTGTCCAGTGCAAGTTCCATGGGGACGCGCTAATTTTGCTTGTTCATTGTTCATCATATTTATAACTGCCAAAACCCTAGAGGGCATAGGTTATACTATCATTGCACTTTTTGGCAGCGGGCTGACGGCCTATTATGGGAATTCGTGTTGTAGTTTTAGAAAATAGATGCAATTTCCCATTTAAAACTTTGACTGTCGTGGGGGCCGGGTTAATATTAATATTAAGAGCTTAAACTTGGCATGCGTGTTTTTTGATTTATTTGGAACCGATTTAGGACTATCGTCGAAAAAAATTCGAACATACCCCAAATAAGGATCACCCTTATAATTATATATAATTATATATAATCATATATAATCTTTTTTAAGGGGGTATATACACCTTTAAATTGGTTGAAATTCTGAAAAACAATTTTCCTTTTTTTTTCAACTTGAAGACTCTGATAAAATTCAAAAAAATCATCATGTTTGGGGAGGGTTTGACCTTCATTATCCATATATTACATCATGTATTACTTCCAGTCTAATAGTGGCTGCGCTGAAGACAGGAAAATACAAAATCACTCGGTTGCCGTAAAGAATCAGACCCAGCGTTGGACCGATCTTGGAATTTTTGGTCCTAAATTGTTCATAAGACATGCCTCTATCAGATGAACAGAGAACTTTTTGATATTGCAAGAATTACTTGAGTTATTGAATTTTTTCGATTTTTTTTCTGAATTTGAAAAAAAATTTTGCTTATTTTTCTAATATTTCAACTAAAAATGGGTTTATCAAAAAGTTCTCTGTTCATCTGATAGAGGCATCTCTCCTGAATAATTCAGGACCTAAAAATCAAAGATCGATCCAACGGTTGATTTTATTCTTTACGGCAACCGGTCAAAATAATGATTGTTCAGGAATCAACTTTTAAACTTTTTATTTTTTCATTTTTTTTTTATTTCCTACTTCTCCTAGAGAAGAAAATGTAGCTACAGAAAATCAAGTTCTAAGATTTTGCTAATGATTAATATGCTGGATCCGCAGCTGCTCTCGCATCGATGTGTTATGAGTCGAGTCTAGACACATGTGCCAGGCGGAGGTTTATAGTGAGTTTTGACCTGTTCTGTCCAACAACAGTGTCCGGTAGGTGTCCAGTAAGACTGCTAGAAAAAGAATGAATTGCGTCAGGAAAAATCTGATTCTTCTTCTTCTTCTTCCTTTAGCGACTTATCGCCCTGGGATGGGCATGTAGTCGAAAAGGAAAAATCTGATCAAAATTTTTCAAAACATAAAAATCCTTCAAAATTCTTAAGGGGAAACTTCGGTGAAATTTTTGGCAAAAACAGGTTTTTTCATTCTTACAACTTTAAAAAGACGTGTATAAAAAAATCTCTGCAGCAGTTTTTGAATTATGTCAGTATAGATAGTGAAAAAAAAGTTTCAGCCTCCTGCGATGAAAGTGTAGACGCAAGGAATTTTTGACAGCGGTGAGAAAAATCTTCTTCGCAAGGTTCCTTGCGCTTACATTTTCATCGCAGGAGGCTGAAATTTTTTTTCACCGTCTATACTGACATTATTCAAAAACTGCTGGAAGGATTTTTTTATACAACCTCTAATAGCGATTTTCAAAATTTCACCGAAGTCTCCCCTTAATCTTCAATATTTTCGAGATTCAGAAAATACTAGCACAATTTTTGTCAGTACTCCAAAAATTCTCCCATCTTTCATCAATCATACCTTTTTTCTTATAATATTTATCAAACTTTCGCAATTAATATATTATAGAAATACTCATCTTTTTAGAAATCTGGATGTGTAGTCTCCTGGCATCGATTTCAAATGCACTTTTTTGATGGGTCATCTTCTTTCGATTCCGACGTCTCATCTCATCTCAGATATATACACTGTGTTCGTTCAATATTGAAAATTACTATTGGTTTGAATTCGCAATGACAGCACGACTATTTACAAACAAGTAGACACCTAACCTCGAAAAAATGTAGATCGCAGCCATGTGTTCTGTCAATTATCACAATTCCAAAGAATATTGAAAATTAAATATGTATAAAAATCATAACTACAAAGAATTGAAAAATCACAAAATAAAATTCGAAAGCAAAATATATAAAAACGTCAAAAAAAGCAAGACAGTGGTGTTGGCGGTACTGTACAATATTTACGGGACCAATATGAGCGTCCGCGCGCCGCGCGGCGGCGCTTTTTCGCAATTCGGGACTGTCATGGCTGTAACTTTTCAAATCCTCTAGATTTTCGGACGCTAATTTATTTGCAGGTAAAGTAGGTCACTAGCATTCCAAAAAAAATATAAAAACAAAATCGATTTTTTGAAGATTCAAAGGTGTATATACCCCCTTAATCGGGTATATACATTGGAAGATTCTCAACGTTTACTGTTTCTAATATTGAAACTTCCATTTCATTGCATGCACTCATCTTTTCTTCAAAAGTTTCAAGCTTTGTTAAGAAATCCAACAAATATTGGCTATGATCAACAAAGCTGAGGGGTTGGAACATATACTTTTAATATAGCTGAGATAACTTACCAATAAATACCTTTTCATAACACGCGCACCGAAAGTGGGGTTTTTTTGTCCTCATTTGAGAGCGGAAAATAAGTCTTTTTGAGTCAGGATCCAATTCGTTAGTTTTTCAGGTCCTAGGACAAAAATGCTGGTTAAAAATGAAAATATTTGTCCTCCAGTTTCGAACGTTGCCACCATGCGGTGACGTCGATTTTGGTCGATCGGCTATCCAGTTAGAATATATATTAGTGGGTTACCTGAATCCTGACTCAAAGACTGATTTTCCGCTCCAAATGAGGACAAACCCCACTTTCTGTGCGCTTGTTATGAAAAGTATGGTATGCAGCATGGACAGATTGACAGTAATTTTTGACGCGGGCGAAGTTGGCTGCACTCGACTGTGGCTCGGGCTTCGCCCTCGCCTTCGTCTCGTTCAGCCAACTTCACCCTGGTCAAAAATCACTGTCGTTCGGTCCTTGCAGCATAATATACTAATCTTAGCTGTTCCAGTGATCAATGAATGCATTCATTGCACTCGGTTGTTTAAACTTCAAAACAAATTCTTTAAGGAGTGTAATGTATCTGGATGGAAGGAACTCAGAGACATGTGTTTACATTACGGAGTATTTATTAAGACTGACTGTGTACAGCATTACCTCTTATTACCTAACTTATATCTATACTATATCTATTCCCCACATACACTACACCTCCTTCCCTTAGCTTGTGGATGCATTTATACCTTCGAACAATTCACACATTCTTGTTCCTGAACACATTCTTCATTCGCGCAATTCTTGCTGACCTACGTACTATAGGTTTGGTTTCGCTAGCGGTTTGGTTCCCCGTTCCAGCTGATACCTTCTTCTCTACGCGCTTCTTTAATTGGTCCGCGTGACACTTCCTGACGGATCCTGACTCCGTTTTGACCTTATACGTTACCGGCTCTAATTTCTTTGCGACTACCGCTTCGATCCACGAAGGTTCGTTTATACTAAAACTCTTTGCCCAAACGTTTTCGTTTTCCTCGAAGCTTACTCTCTTCCCTCGTGAATTACGAACTTGTCTCTCTGTTTCGAAGTTAAGTTTACCCCGTACATCGGGTTGCAATAGATCGAACTTTGTACGCAACTCCCGGCCGAGCATTAGTTTTGCTGGCGACTCTCCTGTCGTACAATGTTTCGTGGTTCTGTAATCTAACAATATTGTATCAATCACCTTCTGTACCGACTGATTATTTTTTAATAATATTTTCAATTTCTTTTTAAAGGTTTTAACAAAGTTCTCTGCCGCCCCATTGGATGCTGGGTGTTTAACGGCTGAAAACGTGTGTTTAATGCCTAACTTCTTCAGGAAGGTAGCGAATTCGTCACTCCTATACTGTGGACCATTATCACTGACTATCTGGAGTGGTAGTCCAAACCGTGAAAAAACTTTCATAAATGCCTCTATTGTCTTTGACGCGGTTGTGGATTTCATGTAAAATATTTCAGGCCATTTCGTCCTTGCGTCAATTAACAAAAGAAAATTATATCCCCGAACTGGACCAATAAAGTCTGTATGCACTCTTTGCCACGGTTTCTCTGGCCATTTCCATGGGTTGAGCTCGCTTTTAATCGGGTTGTTTTCTACTTGAATGCAGTCGTGACAAGTTCGCCCTATTGTCTCGATATCCTTGTCGATGTTTGGCCACCAAAATAATGATCGTGCGACCGCTTTCATTCTCACTATACCGTTATGTGAAGCATGGAGTTCCCCCAAAACGACCTCTGTCAGTTTTTTCGGAATTATTACGCGATAACCCCACATGAGACAATCCTGTTCTACTGTTAGTTCGTCCTGTTTGGACACGAACGGTTTTAATTCGCTCCCGATCATTTTTTTATTTGGCCAACCACCTTTTATGAATCGCGTTATCTTGGATAGTATCGGATCTTTCCTAGTTTCTTGCGCAACTATTTTATGGTCTAGACATGTGAATGATTCTTGCTCTACATAATTCAAATGAGTGAATTCCACTTCTTTATCGCTTTTTTTACTTTGCTTTTTCGCGGCACCGGTAGTCGTGATAATCCGTCAGCACAATTATCTTTGGATTTCACGTACTGAATGTCGTAGGTGAAAGCCCCCAAGAATTTTGCGTATCTTTGTAACCTGCGAGCTGCCATGATTGGAATTCCGTGTTTTTTTCCAAAAATTCGCACCAATGGCTCATGGTCTGTTTTCAACGTAAATTTGTTACCGTATAAATAATCATAAAATTTTTGGATGCCGAAAATGATCGCTCGAGCCTCTTTGTCAATTGGCGCATAGTTCCGCTCACTTTCCGATAACGTTTTTGACGCAAATGCAATCGGGCGTTCACCTTCGGCAGTTGGATGAGAAAGAATAGCTGAGAGTCCATAATCAGAAGCGTCACACGTCAAAATAATTTGTTTTTCTGGATCGAAATTTATTAAGCATTTGGCTGAAATTAGTTCTGACTTTGCTGTCTCGAAAGCTTTCTGACATGCCTCTGTCCAGAAAAAATTATCGGTTCGGAGACAATCATATAATGCATGCAGCTTAGTTGCTCGATCTTTAATGAATTTTTCGTAAAAATTTATCGTGCCTAGGAAGGCTTGTAGTTCCTTCAGGTTTGTGGGTGTTGGTGCTCTGATTATAGCGTCTATTCTTTCTTTCGACGTATGTACCCCATACTCATCAATCTCCAAACCTAAATATTTGATTTTTCTGCATAAAAAATTACATTTTGACTTTTTCAGTTTTAAACCACATTCTACAAGTTTTCCGAATACCTCTTCTGTATTCTTTACATTTTCTTCTACCGTCTTCCCTTTAATTATAATATCATCCAGATAAATACTCACGTTCGGCATGTGTGCAAAAATTTGTTCCATCTGTTTTTGAAAAAACCCCGGAGCCGATGCAATGCCATACGGTAATTTGTTATATTGAAAAAGCCCTTTGTGAGTAGTTATCGTCAGATATTGTTTGGAGTCTTGACTAAGGGGAACTTGTGCGTAAGCTTCTTTCAAGTCGATTTTTGAGAAGAAAACGCCGCCTTGTAATCCCGCCACTAAGTGGTCTATCCGTGGTAACGGATATCTGTCTACGATTATGTTTGGGTTAATCGTGACCTTAAAATCACCGCATAATCTTATTTCGTTTGCTGATTTCATTATAGGAACTACAGGTGTTCCCCATTCGCTTAATTCGATTGGAGATAAGATTTTTTCTTTTACTAATCTATCCAGTTCTAATCCTACTTTTTCCTTTAACGCAAAGGGTATGGGTCGAGCTTTAACATATATTGGAATGGTTTCCGAACGCATTCGGATGACGAATTCTGCCTTATTATACGTACCTAACCCCGGAGAAAACAACTTATCATATTTTTCAAACATTTCTTTTCTTTTCCTTTCCAGCACTTTCTCTTCATTCTCGCGAGCCGCGATTTGATTGTTATTTTTTTGCGTTTCCTTTAATTTCTCTTTCGTTTGTTTAATATCTAATGGCCATACTCCTAATTCGTATAACCAATCACGACCGATAAGTGGTCTTCCCCTTTTTCCTGCCACATACAGGTTTACTTTGGTTGTGATTGAACCGTATTTAATTTGAATATTGCGTAACATCCCTATTGGCGTACATTTTTCCCCGCTGTAATAATTTAATTTAATCTTAGCTTCTCCGAGCTTCAATTCTGGGAAGTATTTAGCGTAATCGGATTCACTAATCAACGAGACAGAGGAACCCGGGTAGAAATTATTCCAGGCTGCCCTGGATAATTGCAAGGCCCTTAAGTGGCAAGTCCCGTCGGTCGGGAATCTGTCTAGCGGGAAATGCCCTTTCATGGCCCTTTTACGTCTGACGTGACAATTTTTAAATTCCAGGCCTTAACGGAAGGGCCCTGTAAAGCCCTGTCCAGACAGAAGTGAAGCTGCAATGAACCGAATTTGCGCGATTGCGAATGAAAAAATTTCGAGCTATTCAAAATAGAGCCCGTGTATACTGATACAAGAATTTCTTGACTGTTAATAAATACATTTTTGCAACGCATGCATGAGAAGTGCTACTTCTCATGCCTGCAGAGAGTGGCCTAAGTAGCGCTTTACAGCCAGGGATACAATAATAATGCTGCGCATGCGCAAATCTGCCCGATTTTACTTCTCGCACTAGTGCTTTCTTCTCGCACGCACTTCTCACACTCCTCTCGCGCACTCCTCTCGGCAGGCACGAGAAGCAGCCCTTCTCATGCATTTGTTACAAAAAGTATCATGCGATACACGCGCGAGAGAGCGACCATGCGAAGGTTGTGAAGTTGGTCGGACTCGCCGTACTCGTACCACGAGCAGCACTCGCCTTCGGCTCGTGTTGCTGTGTTACTCGTAAGGCTCGTGCGACCAACTTCACAGCCTGCGTATAATGATCGCTTTCTCGCACTTGTATCGCAAAGTACTATTATTTGGAAACAATTTTTTAATTTTTCAAATATATTTGAATATTTTATAACATTCAAGAAATCAATCTTGTGTACAATGAATATTCATTTGTGAGAAATCTACAATTTTAACAGCTAACAAATATTTATTGCATCCAACAGTTTCGTGAAGACCGCTTATAAATATACGCCATAACCTCAAACACCATTAAGGGGACCAGTACAGCGACTTTTCGAGATATTATCATAATCCGAAATCAATTTATTTCATAACCAAAGTTCATTTCACATCAAAATATTTTTCTTTTTCAAAATCATGTGTCGTAAGGATTTCAGAGCACCGTTGGACCGATTCAGGTCATCTTGGATTCATTTTCTTCAGAAAACGAATCCTCATCATGTGAATGTAGGAATTTTGAAAATTTTTCGTTTTGACCAAGTTATTCAAGAAATGAGTGATAATAATTTTTGCAAATTTGGTAAATTGATCATAACTTATGACATAATTTTTTATTTTAAAATTCCTACATTCACATGATGAGGATTTGTTTTCTGAAGAAAATGAATCCAAGATGACCTGAATCGGTCCAACGGTGCTCTGAAATCCTTACGACACATGATTTTGAAAAATAAAAATATTTTGATGTGAAATGAACTTTGGTTATGAAATAAATTGATTTTGGAGTATGACAATTTCTCGAAAAGTCGCTGTACTGGTCCCCTTAAGGGAAGACCCTGGTGAAACTCAAAACTTCGACATTTCTTTCATAATCGAAATTATTTTTAGATCATGTGAAAGTATACTTAGGAACTAAGAAAATCCCACCTTGATCTCACAGATTACTTGATAAATGTGGAAGTTACGCAACATTTAATGGTAAAAACATACTGAACTTCAAAAAGTCCCCTGCGTCATAACTTTAATCGAATCATATTTATCTTGAACTATCATCTTTGGGACACTCAGGCAAAGAGATTTGCTGATCAGATTTGCGAATTAATTTTTTGTTCTTGTTTAAGAGCATTTACTATTTTCACTTCCAAATTTTTTGCATTTTTCATGTTATTTGAGACTTGAAAAATATGTTCCTTTTACAATTTGGAAAATCTGATCAGTGAATTTGTGCATAAGGTATGCGTGAACTTCCTCTGCGAAGGAGAAGTTGATCGGAGCAAAACAATGACGCAAGGAGTTTTTAGCGTAGCTGAAAATGTAGTTTTGAGTAAATCGTGTTTTAATGAAAATTGGTACAAATTAAATAAATTCTTCAGAATATATGGTCCGAGGTCATAATGTTACACTTTCTGATGAACGCATCTTAGATCCTCAATTTCTTTTGCTCCGACATATCTCGGAGCACGGATTATCTTCGCTTGACATTTCCAGGTTCACCGTCACATGGAATAAAATTAAAAACAAAAATGAGCATTCTAATAGAGTAATAGTGGGGGTCAAATAATTGATTATTATTATTATTATTATCATTATCATTATCATTATCATTATCATTATCATTATCATTATCATTATCATTATCATTATCATTATCATTATCATTATCATTATCATTATCATTATCATTATCATTATCATTATTATTATTATTATTATTATTATTATTATTATTATTATTGAATGATTATTGAATGTTGGTTCGACATTGCCTGGCCTAGAACTGTCCTGCTCCATAATTTGTCTCTTCCTTTCTGATGTTCAAAGCTTCAAGCTGCGCCTTTGTCAATTTGAGAGCACGCCGAAGCTTTTTTCGTCGTGCTTCATTCTGCCACTCGCTTTTTCTTTTCCGTTGAGTGTCCCGCTCTTTCAAAATCTTGGTACTGATTTTCATCACCTGTTCGTCCCTGTTCACATGAGCCTGTCGAACAGCGTCGCGAGCCTTGACAAGCACCTTTTCTTTTAGCGACTCACCTTCGTCTGCCAATCGCTTTGAATGTGCGAAGGATGTCTGGGATGCCATCACGCTCATGCCCATTGTTGCTCCAAACTTTTGCATTTGAGCATGTCCCCTTCCAGATTCTGAGAAAACTTCCACCATTTTTCTAATGACATCGAACGGTCGCCGCTTGGTGTTGTCTGTTGTTCGCGGACTCGTAAAACTTTGTGCGGAAAGAAAGCCACAGTCTTCGCATTTGACGCACAGCTGTGCTGCGAATCCTCTTCGTTCTCTCATCTGCCCAGCGAGGCTCTTCTGTCCACATTCAGCGCATGCTAAATGTTTAAAAAGCTCCTGCCAGGTACTGGAATGCACAAATAAATAATTTTTACAAGCATCGCCTGGCTCCGACGACTGTGATGAAACAAAAGTTTCAATTTTTCTTTTGCTAGTAGATGATGTACTAGGTCCTAGAGGGTTACTTATCTTTTTCGGTCCTAATTGTATTCTGGATGGGCCAGGCTCCGGTTCGTCACGCAATTGTTGATGATCAACTTGTTTTCCAGAGGGAAAGGCCTTCAATTGGAATTTATTTCCAAGATTTTTTTTACCCTGCTTGTTTTTAGACGTTAGGCGTTTTCTAGACTTGCACCACCGTGAGGTAATCGAATCCATTTTTTCGTTGAGATTTTTTTGTTTCATAATGAGTGAAAATCACAAAATTACAGAGTAGTTTACACTTGCTGTCAACAAAATGCCAGTTTGTAGTAAACTAACCACTAAATGCAGGAAAGCACGGGAACAATTGGCAACTGGACGCAAGGTACTGTTTCACTAGTTCAAATTTCAAATACCAGATGGCGAACGCGTCTTCGCCATAAAGATACATGAATGACCCGATTTGAGTATTACTGGTTTTGACCACGAGGTGGCTACGCTTCAGATACAGTTACCAATAGTCGATCATGCCCTGTGCTACAGGTGGTTCGATCCCGAACTACACGGAGTTGTGACGTCACAAATTTCAAATTTGCGTCAGATTTACCGAGTTTTTCAAACTTTGACCTTGTATATTGCTAATCTCCCATTCAATAGTATTTTGATGGAATTCTAGATTTCTAGAAAAAAATAATCACGAAAGAAATGCAAAAAAAAAAAATTTTATCGATTTTATTTATAAAATTCGCTGCCAATGAACCAAAAAAAATCGGATGGCCTTGAAAGTTTCTCACAAGGTGGGGACAAGCCCCGGGAGTAATTTTCCGGCAAAAACAGAAAATCGATTTTTTGAACGATTTCGGGCAAAATCTCACCAGGGTCTTCCCTTAAGAGGTTAAAATAAACGTACACCTCCAAACTGGTGTTATTCCATGGTGTAATCATAATACTATTGAGTGAATTGTTTTTTTTTTTTTTTTCTTTTTTTTTTTATGATCAGAGTAATATTGAGTCTACAGATAATAATTATTTGAGGTTTTAAAATCCTAATCAATTAAATTTACTTTAAACGTTGATTATAACTAGCAAAAATTAGCAACACCGAAAATCTGAACACCAGACACCGCATAGACACACTACAGCTTTTTTACAGTGCTTTATTATTAATTATTATGATTATTTGACTTTTTTTTTGTAATGAAAGTATAAATATAATATTCGAGGTTATGAAAACTGTCAATCGTAGAATTTCTGCGTTCACTTTTTGTTTTCCAGACGTCTGAATGAATATTTGTTAACTATTAACAAATATTTATCAACAGTTATTTTTACGGTCAGTTCAACACTGTTTTAGTTCATAGGACAAAAGAATTTGACAAGTAGGAGAGTGTTGGGTTGTATGTCATATGTTAGTTTAGCGTAGTGGTTAGGGCGTGCGACTGGTAACCGAGCGGACGTGGGTTCAAGTCTCGGCGGGGACGATAAAAGCGGCGGTTTTTTCAGTGAATGTATAATATAATTTCATCGATATGATAGGGTCAACTGACAAAAAAATATGTCAATTTTCTTGTCTTTTTTTTTTTCTCTACCATAATTACTTTTTAATTTCATGAAAATAAATTAGGGGCTACTACAAAAATTAGTAATAATAAAACCTTCCAAAGCCGTGTGTGCGCATTGGCAGGTTTCTCTGGTTTTATCAGGAGGGCCACGCAAGAACCTCGAAAGGCCCCCAGAACAGGGCCATCAATGCATGAGCGTTACATGCCGGAACGGCTCTTGCTAGACTGCCCTGGAAGGCCCGGCAAAACAAGCGTGGCAATCCAGCGAGGGCCGTGAATGTCCCCTGGAATAATTTCTACCCGGGAACCTCCGTCCACTTCCATATTTAACAATTCATTTTCTATTCTAATTTGCATGTACTGAGGTTCAATATTGATCGCGTTGCATTTTTTATTTTTAAGCGTAATTGAATTCAAATCGACTGATTCCTCGGAATCCGTTTCTATCTCCGTGGACCCTACATCCGATTCTTTTTCAACGTTCTTTACAGTTTTTGCTTTACCTTTTCGGACTGTTTTACACATCGTTTCCAAGTGTCCTATCTTACCACACTTGTTACACTCTTTCTTCCGATGCCAGCAATCCTCTTTTTGATGATTTGGGATCCCACAACATGAGCAGGTGTGTCCTTGACTCCCCGATTCTCCTCTTGTCGTTTGTTGACGCCATCCGTACGATCTTCCTCTGGATCGCGGTTCGCCTCGCTGTTTACTTCGCACGTGTATGCGATGAGTATCTTCACCTTCGCCACCTTTCGTGTTATTGTTTTCTGCTAATCCTTCTAGCTTATCTACAGCCTTGTTCGCCTCTTCGATTCCTGTCGCTGTTTCGATTGCGTTGTCTAGCGTGAGGTTTTCAATTTTGAATAGAGCGATTTTAATGGCTCTATCCTGCACTCCGCCCAATAACTGGTCCCGCATGGCTTCTTCTTCGTTCGAAAATTTACAATCTTTTGCCAAACTGCGCAGGCAAGCGATGTATTGTGTTACAGATTCTCCATCTTTCTGTTTCTGTTCTCGAAAATGTTGACGTAACACTGTGCCGTTTACCTTCGGCTTGATATACTTTTCCATTTTAGATAAGATATCTTTTAATGAAGTCTCTTTCGGTAGTGATGGTGCACATACCTTTCGCACCACCGCGTATGTTTCAGCATCAATTTTTGTTAACAAAATTGCTCTTTTTTTCGATTCATCCGTTATATCGTTGGCGTCGAAGAATAGATCAATTCGTTCGACAAACTCTTCCCAATTGTCAACTCCGAGTTTAAAATCGATTTTTGCCGTGTATGCCATTTTCCGAACCGTTAACTTCACTTCTCTATTTTCACTATCACGCCGATCTGTTACTGGTCCCCTCGTCTGCGCGTCCGTCTTATCCTCACTTTCTGCACCACTCCCGTCCTCTTCTGTGTCTTTCTCTTGTTCTCGCTTCACCACTTTTCTTAATATTCGACGCAATTCCTCGAATTTAATACCCTCGGTCACTGTGATGCCTCGTTGCTCTAATTCTTTGATTAATTGCGCTTTATTGAGATCTTGTATCCATGTCGTTCCAGTCTTTAACTGATCCGACATCGAGCTTCACTCTATAATACTATTAATTCCGCACGTTACCATTATAGTCCTCGTCGCCAATGTAATGTATCTGGATGGAAGGAACTCAGAGACATGTGTTTACATTACGGAGTATTTATTAAGACTGACTGTGTACAGCATTACCTCTTATTACCTAACTTATATCTATACTATATCTATTCTCCACATACACTACAAGGAGGTTCTACACCCATTGTCCCACCAAACGTGGGTTTCAGAGCAGATTTTGAATACTTCTCGATGAGGAAAAAATCTGAAAAAAATCAAGCATGTAGAAGATCCTCGGGAGATTGATTTTGCAGAATAATAATTCAAAAAAGTTATTAACAAATTGATGGAAAAAAAAAAACTGTTCAAGAAATTAGCCGGTGACCCAACTTTTTTTTCAGGTGAAAATGATTTGTCAATTTTTATAAATACATATGAATTTTTTAAGAATTTTGTTACATTTTTGAAAATTGCGATTTTTGAAAATTTTTCATACCTGACAAAACGCAATTTTCAAAAATGTAACAAAATTCTTAAAAAATTCATACGTATTTATAAAAATTGAAAAATCATTTTCACCTGAAAAAAAAGTTGGGTCACCGGCTAATTTCTTGAACAGTTTTTTTATTATTTATTATTATGAAAAATCAATCTCCCGAGGATCTTCTACATACTTGATTTTTTTCAGATTTTTTCCTCATCGAGAAGTATTCAAAATCTGCTCTGAAACCCACGTTTGGTGGGACAATGGGTGTAGAACCTCCTTAACTGGATTACTGCTGCACTATATGAGGTAGCAAAACCGCACGGTCGTGCGGGAACGTTACAATGCGACGTTCCAGAATACGGAGGTCCAACGTCTCGCAGACTGCAGCGTTCCCGCGAGGGAACGCGGTGTTCCGTCGCAGAGACGGCAACTGTCTTTAGACACGCGTAACTCACCGTTCCGCCACTTGGCGCTGCAGCATTCCCGAAACCTTTTCCGTGTTTGAAGTTGGTCCCACCGGCCTCTGTTTTGTACATGAAGGAAAAAAGAGGATAAATGAATCTAGTGCAACTCCATATCGGGGAGCAAAGACTGGGAGGAATGACCGGGAGGTAAGACTTTCAGGGAGGAAAGACTTTTCGAGCGGCAAAACCGCTCTTTGCTCCCCGAAAATAGAGAGCAAAATCGGCCTTCCCGTTCATGTGTAAAGAAAACTCTTGTAATCTTTTGTATTTATCTAAAATAAACCTAATCTATTTTGTACGATTGAGTATTAACTCTTTCAACAACGAAACCGAATGAATTGTTATGTGTCTGAAGGATCTCAGGATCCCAGATACAACATTCAAGTCAGACAGCATTGTTAAAAAACCAAGAATTCTAGCTCAAATCATTGAAGTCTCTCATCATCCTCCTTCAATTGCTAGGTGCGTAGATGCAACATCCACTTTCAATTTTTGATAGCTCTAAGGTTTCTAATAAGTTTCCAACAACTACAGCGGTACTCCATGTAATCTCGAGAACGTGGCCTTCATTATGATTGCAAGCGCGTCCTCTATCCTTAACTGTATTTTTTTTTTTGCCACTCAAAACGGAAATATCCTTTCATTGTCACGATCAGAGCGCAATATGTGAAATATAGTTTCTCTTATGCCCGGTTGCACGAACGTAGTTTATCCTCGGCATAAAGTTATCCCTCGGATAAATTTCTTCTTGGGATATCTCGCTTCGAAATATTTGATAGCGAATGTCATCGTCTGGTTTTATCCTTGGCATAAAGTTATCCCTTGGCAGCCCATCTGTGCCTATGTTCAAGCGTTTGTCAATTGCCGCGCGGATTTGATCATTTAAAATTGCTGTTGTCATCGCAATTGTCAATAAATAATAAAATGGCTGGGAACAAGGTATTGGCCAGTAAATACCGTTGCCAAAATTTCACTACAGTTGAAAAAACATTGGTCATCCAACTAATTGCAAAATATGAAACCATTATCAAAAACAAATAAACCGACGCGGCAACTGTCAAACGCGTGAACATAGGGGCAGATGTGCTGCCAAGGATAAACTACGTTCGTGCAACCGGGCATTACACAATAAAATGTAACAGGACGTCAAGCAGCTAATATTACGTGTTATGGAAAACAGATTCCAAGAGACTTGAAGCTGAACCATCTCGTCAAAGTAATATCGCCGGAGGGTCGAGTACTCCAAGGAAGAGTGAGGTACGTAGGCCCGGTACCAGGACGGGAAGAAACCCACGTTGGTGTCGAACTCCCGACAGACAGCGGATCATCTGACGGCACTTTTCACGGACGTCGTTTTTTTGACTGGTAAGTAGGACCTCTAAAGCCCCATGGCAGTGGGGTACCATTGTTTTTACCGATAATTGTCCTTGAACATTATGCACCCATCGATAGTAATCCTAATAATATTATTAGACATGAACTATTGATTCACTAGTTGCTTGAGCATCACCAAATTTTCTATAAATTGGGATTGAAAATAATACATTACAATCAGTGTTGTGAAAATTGTAATTAAATTTTTTTTAATTACTCATTGCTTTCGTAATGTGTAACTGAATTTTTATTAATTACACATTATCAAAGTAATGTCGAGTTTGATTACACATTACTTTGATAATGTGTAATTTACAAACGAGTGGACTTAGCGAAAAATCATATCAGACCTTTTTTGGAGATCGTTTAATTTCCTACAAGAATATGTATTGATTTTTACAACACGATGATTCGTTAGATTGGAATAAAATTCCAAATAAAAAAAAACAAACATGTCCCGTGTTATTTAAATGGGAAATCAAAAATCACGATGAGCCACCTCTTAATATTAATATTAAGAGCTCAAATTTTGAGAATTTTTTTTTCGTCATCCTGAATAATATTTTCATGGTAACTAAGGAAAAAAAAATTAGTTTTTTTTTTTGGCCCACCCTAATATACAGGGTGGTCCATTTAAGCTTGGCACAGCAGGATATCTTGAGAACCACCCATTTTAGAGAAAGATGTTTGAAATAAAAATTTCTTGACTTGAAGGGGGTAAAACACTGTGCTATCGTACTTTTCATATGGTGGAGGTTTACCAGGTCATTTAGAGGTTAACATTGTTTTTTTCAATGGGAACGTATACTTTTTTTCACAGATTCGCATTATACACTGAATAATACAAAACTTTCACCCTACGTTTTTTTTTCTATGACATCAATTTTTTTTAATTTTTCCAAATTTTTTTTATTTCTAATTTTTTTTTGGTCCATTTTTCACAACGTTTTGATGAATGTATTGAAGTGAATGGGCATAATTTTGAGCATCTGGTGAAATAAATTTATTTTTGAATTATAATTTACTGTTTTATTGCAGATATTAAAAAAAAAAAAAAAAAATTTATTCAAAAAAATTGATGTCATAGACAAAAAAACTTGGGACAAAAGTTTTGTATTTTTCAGTGTAAAATGCGAATCTGTAAAAAAAATTATACGTTCCCATTGAAAAAAACAATGTTGACCTCTAAATGACCTTGTAAACCTCCACCATTTGAAAAGTACGATAGCACAGTGTTTTGCCCCCTTCAAGTCAAGAAATTTTTATTTCAAACATCTTTCTCTAAAATGGGTGGTTCTCAAGATATCCTGCTGTGCCAACTTAAATGGACCACCCTGTATATGGGGAATTCCACCCCAACCCGACCCACGTCTGACCCTCACCCCTTTCGATTTGGATCATAATTTTTTATATTGTTCCACCTTTTCAAAAAAACACTCTGAATTTTTTTCAGATTTTTTTGAAACCATCCGTTTTACCTATGATTTTTGAAAATGAACACATCGATAGCCCGGATCGAAAAATCTGAAAAAATTCTCAAAAATCTTGCTTGAGTTATCAAAATTTTTGGGCCTACAGCCAAAGTGGGCAAGCGTTTGCTTCTCGTATTATTTAACGTTGTTCTTGGAAAAAACTCTAAAGATCATAGAAGCGAACGTCTGCGCACTCTGGGTCAACGCTTGAAAATTTTGTTCAACAAACCAGGATTTTTGAGAATTTTTTCAAATTTTTCAATTGGGGTCAAGATTTCCAAAATTTCCCAAAATTCAAAATGGAACAATATAAAAAATTATGGTCCAAATCAAACCGGTGAGGGTCAGACGTGGGTCGGGTTAGCGTGGAATTCCCCATATACATTAGACTGTGTCAAAAAAAAAAACGACATCTTCTTTTTGTTCAGGCCCTTTCGAAAATAGTTAGTGCTGAATGTAAAGAAAATTGTCCCCAAAGCTCAGCTATGTAGCTTGAACACAGAATTAGCGCATTTGAAAATAAGATTTCCCATGTATTTCAAATGGCAAAATTTGTTTATCCTAGTTTTATTTTTATAACTCTCTTTATTCAACTGATAAGAATAAAGTAAATACACGGTTTTGTAGAGAATTTTATGATCTACGAAAATAGTCCTTTGGCCCAAGTTGCTCGATTGAACCGTTAACGAGTTACAGTGGTTTAAAAGTCATTATGTATATTTGATATTACTATATGGGGAAATCCACGGAACCTTTGATGTTTTTAAAAAGTGTAATTTCATTTTTTATTTTGAAGCACACTTCTCAAACCTTTTTCGGCATGTCTCTTGTAGACTATAAGTGAAGAATATACTCGCGTTACTCATTTTTATCGATCCCTCAAGAAGTTACGGTAAAAAAATCGAAAAATCGTTTTTTTTTTACGAAAACGATTCATTTATCTTAATTTCATCGTTATAACATGGTTTTTCATTCATCTCAATTTCATCGTTATAACTTATAACATTGTTTTTCGATTATTTATTGATTTTTTGATTGAAAAAAAAAAAAATTGAATTTGAAAAAAAAAAAAAAAATTTGATTTGTTTTTAATTTTTTTTTTTTTTTTTTTTCACTTACTTATGATACAAATACGCATTTGTATTGATGAAATCCGAAAAATTACACATGTCAACGCTATTTTTAACATTTCACACGAATATTCGAATATTTATTGATCAAATAAAACTTCATAATATTAGAAGTACCGAAAGTTCAGTGTGAGGATTTTCGTAGTAGATTCCTACAATAAAGGTTTACGAATTACAGGACGTTTGAACGAGTAAGAAATAAAATTAGAGCTGTGCCAACGAAAAAACATGATTTTAAAAAATAGTTACGCGAGTACGCGTTCAGATACTTCGACCTCTAGCTTCATCAGTTTTGATGGCACATTAATTTTGGAACCACACTTTTTTTTGTTTCTTGTGAAGCTATCTGGACGTGAAATAAAAATTTCAACTTTCAGATTCCTCAAAAAGTTATAAACGAAAAGGTAAAAAAAATGTCGACGACCAAAAATGGAGTATCGCTACTTTGAGTGCGAATCATGGGGAATGGTCAAATGGCACACTCATATGACATCAATAACTTCAAAAGTCATAGATAGACGAAGATTTCACCAAATTTTCAAATCGATTCATAAACCCCTCATAAAGTTAGAGGCAAAAAATGAAAAAAAGAATTCAGAGTATCGCTTGAAAATGTGCAATTTTTCAGCATTTTTATTTTTCAAAGTCTCCCAGAAATATGTGGATCACTTATCAACCATTGAATATCATTGAGTTGGCTAGTAATATAACTGAAATGAAGGCCCACGTACTTGATACCCACTTTAAATTCTCTTTTCATAGGTAGACAACCGAGTATCAACAAATTTAAAGGTTCCGTGGATTTCCCCATATACTATCGGGACGTAAAATCGGGACACGTGGGTTTGACACACTACATCTAAGTGAAGAAAAATCGGACAGCCTTTGACCATTGTTGTATGAAAATTAGGAGGAAAGTTATCGTCCAATGTATCCAAAAAATCGTAGTTTTTACACATTCTCTTTCGTAGCTTTACTTCAACTCACCGCCATTCTTCCAGAATAGCCGGGAAAAATATTCAAAAAATCATGCGCAATCTTTCAAGCTTTCTAAGTGTAATGCTTTTTGAATTTTTGAGAAATTCCCAAAATTATGGTCACGGCAGTGGAAAATAGCCCAAGTGGTGATCTCGGAGACGAGTAACAATAGAAGGTTCATCAATGGCTGAAAATTTAGGGAAAAATTATGGTAAGCAATTGCCGTTGCAATTTAATATGTTCGATGTATTGTTCAACAGTTATTGGTCCTACAGCCATAGGCGCCGCGCGCGAGATACTGCTCCGAAAGCTCAACGTGGAATACTTTGCAATAACTATTAAACAACACATCGAACATATCAAATCGCAATGGCAATTGCTTGCCATAATTTTTCCCTAAATTTTCAGCCATTGATGAACCTTTTATTGTTACTCGTCTCCGAGATCACCACTTGGGCTATTTTCCACTGCCGTGACCATAATTTTGGGAATTTCTCCAAAATTCAAAAAGCATTGCACTAAGAAAGCTTCAAATATTGAGCATGATTTTTTGAATATTTTTCCCGGCTATTCTGGAAGAATGGCGGTGAGTTGAAGTGAAGCTACGAAATAGAGTGTGTAAAAACTACGTTTTTTTGCATACATTGAACGATAACTTCCTTCTTGATTTTCATACAACAATGGACTTTGGCTGATCTAACGGGGAATAAAACAAGCTTGAAAATGATTCGTATCCAAAGGCTTCCCGATTTCTTTTCACTTAGATGTAGTGTGTCAAACCCACGTGTCCCGATTTTACGTCCCGATAGTAGTAATTACTTTTCGACAAATTAATTAAAAAATTTTTTTTCATACATTTTCTCAGAAATTTTTTTCCCTTCAAAACCGTATATTCTTACCAGTTGAATAAAGAGAATTATAAAAATAAAACTAAGATAAACAAATTTTGCCATTTGAAATACATGGGAAATCTTATTTTCAAATGCGCTAATTCTGTGTTTAAGGGGGTATGTACACCTTTGGGGGAGTTTAAGGGGGTATCCCCACCTTTAAATGGGTCAACATTCTGAGAAAGAGATTGATATTTTACAGCGAATTTGAGAGTCTGATCAAATCCAAAAAAATCATGAAGTTGAGGGAGGGTTTGACCCTCATTATCCATACTTAACATTGGATATTACTTTGAGTCTAATAGTAGTTACGCTGAATATAGATAAATACAAAATTACTCGGTTGTCGCAAAGAATCAGTAGTACCGTTGGATCGATTCTGGAATTTTTGGTCCTCAATTGTTGAGAAGAGATGCCTCTATCAAATGAACATAGAACTTTTCGATATCGCGAAAATTGCCTGACTCGCTTAGTTTTTACTGAGATTTTTCTAATTCTTCAATTTTTTTTCTCTATTTTTTCTATTATCTCAACCAAAAATAGTCATATCAAAAAGTTCTATGTTCATATGATAGAGGCATCTCTTCTGAACAATTGAAGACCAAAAATTCCAAAATCGATCCAACGGTACTACTGATTCTTTGCGACAACCGAGTAATTTTGTATTTTTCTATATTCAGCGTAACTACTAATAGACTCAAAGTAATATTCAATGTTAAGTATGGATAATGAGGGTCAAACTCTCCCTAAACTTCTTAATTTTTTTGGATTTGATCAGACTCTCAAATTCGCTGTAAAATATCAATCTCTTTCTTAGAATGTTAACTCATTTAAAGGTGGGGATACCCCCTTAAATTTCAAAAAATAAATTGATTTTTCTCTGCCACACGAGGACTCTGACAAAATTCAAAAAAATCATCATGTCTGAGGAGGGTTCGACCCTCATTAAGCATATTTTACATCATGTATTACTTTCAGTCTGATAGTGGCTACGCTAAAGATAAGAAATTACAAAATGACTCGGTTGTCGTAAAGAATCAAGACCACCGTTGGATCAATCTTGAAATGTTTGGTCCTCAATTGTTCATAGGAGATGCCTCTATGGTATGAACGTAGGAATTTTTGAGTTACTAGTCACTAACTATTTTCGAAAGGGCCCGAACACAAAGAGAATGTCGTTTTTTTTTTGACACAGTCTAATATTTATGTACATAATATGTATTATATGAATTGTAATGTATAATTAAATTTTCATTTAATTACACATTACTTTGGTAATGTGTGATTGAACTTTATTTAATTGTCCATTACTTTAGTAATGTGTAATTGAACTTCATTTAATTACCCATTACTTTGGTAATTCCATTACAAATGTAATCAGTGACTCGCAACACTGATTACAATACGAGTCCGGTAAAACTGTTTCTGACGAGTGTGAGGTTGCAGCACGAGCCAAAGACGAGTTTTGCAATCACACGAGATCAGAGGAAGTTTTTCCGTCGAGTTTTGTACAAAATTTGACTTCAGGAGGTGTGAAAATGGGGGTTTTAGCCACGCGAAGCGTGGGTAAAACGTCCAAAATCACACTGGGTGGAGTAATAGTACATTACGATACGAGTGCGGTAAAACTTTTTCTGACGAGTGTGAGGTTGCAGCACGAGCCGAAGGCGAGGGTTGCAATCACACGAGATCAGAAAAAGTTTTTCCGTCGAGTATAGTACACAATTTTACTTCATAAGGTCTGAAAATGGGAATTTTACCCACGCGAAGCGTGGGTAAAACGTCCATTATCACACTGAGTGAAGTAAATAAATATTGCGAGTACCCAATTGAACCCAGATATTGATATTAAAATCTACACGCAAAATTTCAGTAGAGCTGAATGAAATCTGTTTTGCATCGTGGATCATTGTTGTTCGTTGCTTGTTGATATATAGGCATCCTCTCTCCTCTCTCTCTCTCTCTCTCTCCGTAAGTACGCCTGCACGCCTTAATCCTCGCTCTGCATCTATTTGAGCGTTTACTGCCTTTTTCTGCCTCCGGGCTTCTTTAATTGCAGGCCCTTGCACGCTCCCTACTGCAAGCTCTCATTTGCTTGCATTTCTTCCTGCCACCTCTCTATCGCTACGCTTCTGGGGGCATTTTTCTGGGTGAGTCTTTCTGGTTTTTCCTTGGATCAGTTGTGCCATATATCTTCGCCTCTCGCCGGCCCTTGATCTGCGCATGTCTGGTCTCGTCACGTGGCTGCCTGCGCCTGCTCTCCTTCTTCCTCTGCCGCGACTATGGCTCCATCTCTCAACGCCGCGCCTGCTGTGTCGATACCTTACCGGCCTCATTAGGTATGTCTTTCAAGTTTTCTCGACTGTGCTTCGGCTGCAACAAGCCTGTCGCCGAGGCGGTTCACTGCGCACAGTGCAACTCTTACTTTCATACGAGTTGTCTGAAAAAGAGAGCTTCCCAAACTGGCTCTTTCCGGTGTTGTCGCGATACCGCGTTACAGTTCACCCAGCATGGCTCACAGCCTCTACCGGCTGCTACCTCCGCAGGCCCCCCCGCCGCCCGCGGCCACTGCGTCTGCTGCTTCGACTCAGTCTCTCCTGGAAGATATGATGCGTCGGATGGATCTGAGGTTTGATCAACTGGAAAATCGGCTCGACTGTCTGCCCGTTATGCAGAGGCAAATTGACGGCAACACCGCCCGCGTTTTGGATCTTGAGCGTCAAAATCGTACGCTTTCCGATGGTCTCCAGGAATTGCGGACTACCTTTTCTCAATTAAAAAGATCTCTGTCTGCTAACCAGCAAGTACTGCGTCGCGCCTCGGCTTCTCTATGTGAGGCTGAGGTTATTATCTCCGGCGTTCCCTGTTCGTCTTCTGGTGGAATTCTCGCGGTGGTCCAGCTTGTCGCTGGTGCTCTCGGGTTGACCCTGGCTGATGGAGATGTTCTCTCTTCGCGGTACTTGAAAATCCGCTCTGGTCCTCGTCGCGATACGAAGACTGCTCCGCTGCCTATTATTGCTCGACTCCGCACTGTTGATCTTAGTCGTCGCCTCATTGCCGCCAAAAGGGGCAAAGGCGTCCTTCGGACTACGGACCTCACCCCTCCGCCCGCCGGTCCTGCGTCGGTCATCCATGTCAACGAGGCCTTGCCTAGTGACACCTATCAGTTGCTTGTTGCAGCTCGTATCTCTGCCAGAGCTCGTCGGTTTAGATACGTCTAGCACAGTGGTGGCGTAGTCCTCCTTAAGCTGGCGGATGGCGAGCGCACCAGGCGCATCTGTTCGCTTGCGGATCTGAAGGCCTTCGAGGCTGAACTTCCTCGCGCTTCGCATGTGGAGATTGAGTCCGATCCTCTCGTGCACCCTGCCTCCTCTGGTCCACAGCCTGGGCCCTCTTCTGCTCGTAGATGTGGTGCCCCCGCTACGCGCAATCGTGGCACATCTCGTGGGATCTCTCGTGGGGCCTCCCGTGGCTCTGGAGCCATAGTGCTCAGCAGGCGCGTAACTAGAAGACATTTTGGGGGGGGGGGGGGGGGGGGGGGGGGGGGATCTAGGACGGTGTTCTTAGATAGATGAAAAAAGGACGGATAATGTGTTTGAATACCTTTATTAGAGTATGGATTATTAATACCAGTATTAACACACTAATATAATTATAATAGTAAATATTGACTGTTTACTCTTTGTACGCTAGTACTTAGGTAGGTACGGTAGGTACGATAGGAACAATAATATATAATTATATGGCACAATACATATCACCAGATCTATAATTGCCTTCTCTCTTAACAGTGAATATATTTAACGTTTATGTTTTAGTACGGAAAATGGGAACAATATTATAATTTCACAACGCATATCACAGCACTAGTAGCAACTATCTCTCTTAACCAAATTCACCTCTACCTATTAAATATTAGTTCGAGCCGTCGATTTCCGCTGTTCGCATATCTGGTAATAATTTCGTCCGGATCAATCGTTCGGTAATTGTGAATATGAAGCAAAGCCAATCCTGTTAGACGATTTTCAGATGTGGTGTTGCGCAACCACGTCTTTAATCTTCGTAATGTGGAAAAGCTTCGTTCTGCTTCTGCCGTAGTGACGGGCATCACGCACAATATTCTTATAGTACTTTGCGATACAAGTGCGAGAAAGCGATCATTATACGCAGGCTGTGAAGTTGGTCGCACGAGCCTTACGAGTAACACAGCAACACGAGCCGAAGGCGAGTGCTGCTCGTGGTACGAGAACGGCGAGTCCGACCAACTTCACAACCTTCGCATGGTCGCTCTCTCGCGCGTGTATCGCATAATACTTTTTGTAACAAATGCATGAGAAGGGCTGCTTCTCGTGCCTGCCGAGAGGAGTGCGCGAGAGGAGTGTGAGAAGTGCGTGCGAGAAGAAAGCACTAGTGCGAGAAGTAAAATCGCGCTGATTTGCGCATGCGCAGCATTATTATTGTATCCCTGGCTGTAAAGCGCTACTTAGGCCACTCTCTGCAGGCATGAGAAGTAGCACTTCTCATGCATGCGTTGCAAAAAATCTATTATGACAGTATGACGTTCCACCCAACGCGTTTCGCACATCTTTTTCAACATTTTCAACCTTGAATCCTCCGGCAAACATGAAGATAGACACCTCCTTCGGACGTTACTATCTCTTATGTAGGTTGTTATTGACTTTATAGTGCCAATCATATTTTTTATTGGCTTTAAATCACAGCTCGACATTATAACTAAGTTTAATGCATGACTGCAACAGTGAGTGTATTGAGCTAGAGGATACTGCTGTGAGATTCTCGTTTTGACGCCTTTATACTTTTCACTCATGTTTGACGCGCCGTCATATCCCTGACCCCGTAGCTTGGATGTATTAAGTTTCAACAGTTTCATTGTTTGAATAATTGTATTTGCCAATGCTTCTCCACTGGTATCATGCACTGGTACGAATTTTAAAAACGCTTCAGTGATTATATCTTTTTTCAAGTATCGTACGCAAAAAGACATCTGTTCAATACCCGCTATATATAGCAGACTACTGATATTTCAGTAGTCTCGTCAGCTAGGATAGAAAAATACGGACTCTCGTTTATTTCAGTTACGATCGCTTCTGAAATTACTGTACCCACAATTTCGATCAAATCATTCTGTACTTTCGGACTTATATGAATTGCATTTTTTGGCGCTGTCTCAAAATGATTTTCTAATACCTGATCCCCACCTTCGACCTTAAATTTTAATAGGGCTCGAAAGTTACCGATATTGGCAACCTCATCTTGTTTACCAGCAGCTATAATGTTACTCACGGTACCCTCTCGATGGCCTCGTAATGCTATGTTTTGCTGGTCACAGAATATTATAGTTTCTACGATGCTCTTCAGTTTTAGACGATTTTGTTTAATTCTTTGCGACACAGCTGTAGAGATCATTTCAGGAATACGAACAAGTTCATTTTTATATATTTTCAAAAAATCTTCCCCAGCATTCAACGCATCTTGATGATACGAATTTTTTTCGTGGCTACGAAAATAGTCTAAGGCTTTTTTCCAGTTTTGGAACGAAGTATCTACAATAGACTGACAGTTATTTTGGCTTTCGACGAAATGTTTCGCTCTGAGTACATGAATGGGTTCGAAATAAATTAAAAAAAAGCCTCTCCAAATTTTAGCCCTTAATTTTAATATTTAGGGGTGCCGACAGCCCCTTAATTTTTCCCATTTGAATAACATAGGCTTTTTGACTGTTTTAATCAATTTTTTTCTCGAAGGCCCAATTATTCGTCAAAAAATCTAAGATTCAGCAACAATGTCGGTGATGCTACTCTCTTCCAGTAAAACAAAATTTGTCCACATCCATTCGGAATTCCATGTTGGTTCCCATCCCTAACTTATTTTGAGACTTTCGAGCGAAGCGAAAAAATTGTTCTTTTCTACAAAGTTGTTGAATATTCTTCATCAATGTCGTACCTCATCAACTCATCAGAATGTGTAGCTCGCATTCATGTTCATAACTTCGAAAATCACCCCCATCCCCTAAAAATCGTACCAAAAATGGTGGGTGAATTAAAAAAAAAAAAAATGGTTTAGCTATAAAAATGATCTGTTTTCAACAGGAGGCTTACAAAAAAAATATTTTTTATTTATTTACTACATTCTTCTTCGATACATTCTTTAAGTCACTCCTATCTACAAAAATTGGAAAAATCGCTATCCAATGTTATCGATTTTGGTTGATGCGTTATTCTATGTAGCGAGCTTAAAATAAAACAAAATAAAAAAATTAAAAAAAAAAATGAAAAAAAAAAAAATTATTATTTTTCCAATTTTCGTAGGTGGGGGTGACTCAAAGAATGTATCGAAGAAGAATGTAAAAAAAAAAAAAAATTCTTTTTGTAACCCTCCTGTTGAAAACGAATCATTTTTATAGCCAAATCATTTTTTTATTTTTTATCTACCCACCATTTTTAGTACGATTTTTAGCGGATGGGGGTGATTTTCGAAGTTATGAACATGAATGCGAGCTACACATTCTGATGAGTTGATGAGGTACGACATTGACGAAGAATATTCAACAACTTTGTAGGAAAGAACAATTTTTTTGCTTCGCTCGAAAGTCTCAAAATAAGTTAGGGATGGGAACCAACATGGAATTCCGAATGGATGTGGACAAATTTTGTTTTACTGGAAGAGAGTATCATCACCGACATTGTTGCTGAATCTTAGATTTTTTGACGAATAATTGGGCCTTCAAGAAAAAAATTGATTAAAACAGTCAAAAAGCCCATGTTATTCAAATGGGAAAAATTAAGGGGCTGTCGGCACCCGTAAATATTAAAATTAAGGGCTAAAATTTGGAGAGGCTTTTTTTTAATTTATTTCGAACCCATTCATGTACTCGGAGCGAAACATTTCGTCGAAAGCCAAAATAACTGTCAGTCAATCTACAAGGTAACCAAACTTAGTATTGTGGGCTGTTGACTTCCGAAATAGTAGACAGACCTTGCAGAAAGCCCCATCGCATTTAGCAGAATACACAAGCCACGAAGAAAATTCGCGTAACCATTGAATTTGAAATGACAGGGAATGTTCATTTTTACTATTCTTGGGAAATTTGTAGTCTACGCTAGGTATCCAATGTTTAGTCATAAGCTGGAACTTCATATTATTCGTCAGGGAAGCTAACGGCTGCTTTAGTACTTATTCGAAATCCAGAATAGTCGGTGTCTCTGTCAGGGTCGGTGATGGAATAACTTCTTCAGACTGAGACGGTGCAGGTTTTTTTGACTCGGCAAGCTTGGCTTTTTTTTGCCCACACGAAGTTGGATCTGGATTCTCAACATCAGGAGGTCTTTTGAAAGATTTCCGAATATCCATACTAAAAGATAATACCCGAGTCTCAGTGTTAAAAATGGTTATTTATTCACTATAGAACGATGAATTCGATTTTGACAGCCGTATATACCACGTGACACTGTATATTATTTCTACCGGTCACACATATTGCAATTATTTAATAAAAATCTAAAAGGTGAGTAGTTACCTTATTACTCCGTACAGTTGACACGGTAAAGGCTGTGAAAGTTGCGATTGTGCTGAACTGAACTTGATTCAATCGAGTTTTCTCTGTCCAAGTTTTGAAAAACGTACTTGTTATCTGCTCCCAATGTCAAATATACATATCGACGCGTCACGCGCCCCTTGCGGAGTTTGGTGAAAGCATTGATTACCATTAGTATATAACTCCGCAAGTTTGGTGAAAGCATTGGTACCATTGGTAACTAATGCTTTCACCAATCTCCGCTAGGGGCATGTCGATATGTATATAGGACATTGGAAGCAGATAACAAATACGTTTTTTGAGACTTGGGCGGACCAAGCCTCGGTCTGCCCAAAAGAGAGAGAAGAAAATATATATATTTTTTCGGGGCTGGGGGGGGGGGGGGGCCTGGGCCCCCCCTGGTTACGCGCCTGGAGATTGGGATGAGTGGATTCTTCTTTTTCTTCTATCTTATCGATCAGCTGTTCACGAGACGACTAAACAGTCTCCAGCCTCTATGCTCATGGGAAGAGATCTTCGATTACCTTCAGACTTAGAAAAGGACCTATTCCTTCGCCAGATCCTCTTCAAACAGACTTCGTATCTAATTTAAGGGATAAATTAGAACAAATTCATAATTTTGCTAGGGGAAGAATCCAAGTTGTTTCAGATAGGACAAAGGCTCATTATGATATTAGGGCTAGAGATCTTGAATTTAAAACGGGAGATTTAGTATGGCTTTTTCAGCCTAGACGAGAAAAAGGACGTTGTCCTAAATTACAATCCAATTGGGAGGGTCCTTATTCAATAATTGACAAAATAAATAAAGTAGTTTATCGAATACAAAGATCTACTCGTACAAAACCTAAGGTGGTACACTTGGACCGCCTAGCTCCTTATAATTCAGATAGACTTACTCCCCGGGAAAAAATGGGTCGTATATGAACATAAATAATCATATATGACCTCATCATATATGATCATGAACGAAATTTGTCTCTATATGACCATATATGGCTATATGTAATTATATATAATCAGATATGATCAGATCTGATCATTTGTTTTGGACAAATTAAAATAAAACAGTTAATTAAATTAAAAAATTACATGAGCTATTGTTTTTATATCTTTTATATGTCACAATGATCGGCAATCATGGGTATTTCTGAGAATTAAATTTTTTTTGTGGATGAAAAATTTTTCACTTTCTTGCGGGGATTCGAACCTAGGTCCTTCTGCGTATCGGTCGAAGCTTCTACCACTTGGCTACTTCACGTATTTAATAGTTGAAATTTTCAGAATGTCTACATGTATTTGTCACGAAAATTTAATTAATCTTAACGATGCACTTAATATTGATCATGATGATCGAACGATTCTTGAACTGTTTTTGTATTTTAGGGAATATAAGGCAATATGGCCACTCTAAATTTTTTAGCAAAAAGAATTACTAATTACACAGGTCTACAATGATTTTGGTGCCGCTAAAACTAAAGCAGATATTAAGTATATTCGATATCCTGACTCCAGCAATATCCTTATTTTTTTAATGCTACGTGTAGTTTTCGAGCAATCGCAGGTGTAAAATAAAATGAAAATAAACGATTTTAAAACATTTTGTTGAATTATTCTACATATACGACGACATATCAGCGTTACTAAGTAAGAAATGAAATCAATTAAATATAATGACTATAAATATGACAAAATACAGTTTTTTGGTAATTATCTATAGATATAAACCTGGACGTAGCTTCAATGTTTTGACGACTCCGTACGACTTCTCGAGGGTTAATTAACCAAATTATAACAAAGAATCGTCGGCACCAAGATTTTTTTTTTTATTTGTAGGCCTGTGTTATTAATACCATGACATTTAAAAACTTTAGCTTTATGCACCCGG
This sequence comes from Tenthredo mesomela, assembly GCA_943736025.1. Taxonomy (NCBI): domain Eukaryota; kingdom Metazoa; phylum Arthropoda; class Insecta; order Hymenoptera; family Tenthredinidae; genus Tenthredo; species Tenthredo mesomela. Next base: position 27,960,098 of record OX031014.1, on the reverse strand, counting down.
ACATTATAATATTTGCACATGCATGCAAAACTATTCGTATGTATAACAGTTAAATTTATACGTTATATATATTTTTTTAATTCATTTTTTTCTCAATAGATATGATCATATCTGGGCATTTTTTCCGTATATACAGCTGCAGATATTTTCATACATAATCATGCATGATCATACATGAGCTCATACGTTAATCATACATGAACAGATGTGATCATATCTGAGCATTTTTTCCGTATACAGCTGCAGATATGATTATACATGACGTCATATATGAGCTCATATATAAACAGATCATGCATGATCATACATGAGCTCATACGTTAATCATACATGAACAGATGTGATCATATCTGAGTATTTTTTTAATGATAATCCTTCACTACAGCTTTAGATCCGATCATATATGACCATGTACGATCATATCTGAGCTCATGCATGATCATGTTTGATCATATCTAAGCTCATGTATGATCATGTATGATCATGTATGATCATATCTGAGCATTTTTTCCCGGGTCACAATAATAAAATAAAGAATCTTCGTTCTTTGAATATAGATGAAAATCATTCGGTAAATAATAACTTCTCTCTGCTAAGGGATGATCAAACCTTTACATTGGATTCTTCCAGATGGTCTGAGGAACTGCCTTATGGGATTAAACGACGAGATTATAGACCCTTAACCCATTAACGCCGGGGCGGACGTAAACGGACACTCGCGAAAAAAATGTATCTATTCCCGTCAAAAAAGGCTGAAAATGCTATCCACGGGGTAAAATTGTCCGCTCTCTTCGAATTTTACATTAGTTTTGAGCTACGACCCCCCTGGGGGGATGAAAACAGGGGGTGAAGAGGGGAAAATCACAAAAATAAAAAGTCAGCGGACAAAAGCATCTAAAAAGGCCGGAATTGCTGTCAGAAGTGGGTAGTAATACCCTACAGAGGGTAAATTTTATGTTTTTAGTACTCCTGGCGAGTGCTGAACCCCCCCGGGGGTGGAAATGGGGGGGGGGGGGGGGGGGGGGGGGGGGTGAAAATTGCACGGTCACATAGGGAGAGCTTTGGACGGTGGGAAATAGTACTCGGGGGTTTTCGGGGTCGCTGATCCCATTTCCGGGGTCAGTTTCTACGTGTACACCCCCCTGGGGGTGGAAATGGGGGAGGCTGGGGTGAAAGTTGGCCGATCACATAGGAAGGGCTCTAGCGAATGGGAAATAGTAGTTGGGGGTTTTCGGGGTCGCTGATCCCATTCCCGGGGTCAGTTTCTACTTATGCGCCCCCCTGGGGGTGAGAATGGGGGGGGGGGGGGGGGGGAGGCTCGAGTGTGAGATTTGCATATTGTCACGGGACGAGGCTTGGACGCTGGAAAATGAGATTTCTCTGGGCACGCTCCAGGGCTGCTCATTCGATTCCTGGGTGAATTCCCAGGTGCGTGTCCTTCAGATGATGAAGCAAATACTGACTGATATCACTCTGCTCGGCAGACGGTTAGCGTTACCCGGACTACACCACGTGGAGGTCTTCTGCAAGTAATCCTTTGTTTTTTTTTTTTTTTTTTTTTTTAATTTTTAATTTTTTTTTCATTTTTTTAATTTTTTTTATCTTTTTTTTTTACTTTTTTAAACTTTTCTCGTATGTGTGTGTCTGTGTGTGAGTGAGTCCGTGTGTGTGTGGTAATTCCCAAAATGGAGGATTACTCTGAATCTGACGCGTGTTTTAGTCTATTGGTTGTGACTGTTGTGTAGGGGTGTGTGCTTCAGGGTTCTAGGTTGGTGGCTAGCTTCTTATGGAAATTCCCTTCGAAACCTGTCACGCACATATATTTGGAACACTCCGTACAAAATCTTTTGGTGCGCACGGCACAACTATCGTTAGTGCATTTCCTCTTATTTGGTTTCACCTGACTCTCATGGTTCCATTCATGTGACTCATTATAACACCCTCGACATATAAACTCCTTGCAGTGAAAACAATACGTGTCGACTTTCTTACTACATGCGGAACAGGCTCTCCTCATTTCTGCGAGTTGAATTAGTTTGTGCTTTTCATATTCATTTTTGGCATTTACTGCGAGATAATGACCTGCAATTTCTGTAACGAAATCGTGGGTACTTTTCTTCTTTCCCTCAGTACACAGGTTATAGAGAACAGTGGCATTAGATATAGCGGTTTCGATCAGTCGCAAAAAAACTGCCCATGTCCAGCGTTTGCTTTTGATATTGATCCTCACATCACTGCAGTGTTGATCGTACAGATCCACTCCACCCATTGTCTTATTATAGAGCTTGAAAGCCCGAGGAAAAGCGATTGATTTTTTACCCTCACCAGTACCACTTTGACGATCCAAGTTTACCGTAGGGGAAACTCCCGCTGCCGTACTCAAAACCGAGACTACTTTTGAATCCTTGACCGAAATATAATGCATTTTACTTTGGGAATCATATTTGCACTCATATTCCCCTCGTGAACTCTTGTTTGTGAGAGAAACTGGCACCGTGACTTTCTTTTGCTCTTTTTTAACGGTTTTTTTACCTTGTTCGATCTTCACATTGTACACTCTATTTTGTCGAACGGTACCAGTTGCTTTCAGGCCTAGCTTTGCCAGATGCAATAATAAATCGGGACTCGTGAAAAAATTATCGAAGGTAACATGGTACTTTTCAAGCTGTTCCTTCGATAATTTTTTCAATAACTTATGGAGCAATTTCATCACAACTCTAGAACCAAGCGGACAGTTTCCCAATTTTTGATCACATTTGCCATCTTCCTTCCCGCAGTAAATATAAAAATCGAACAAAAAACCGGAAGATGACGCTATTGACCACAATTTCAAACCAAATCTTACTGGCTTATTCCTGATATACTGTTTGAACTTCAGTCTACCGTAAAATTTGACCATAGTCTCGTCGATGGAGCAGATCAGAATGGCGATTTAGTCTTCGTTCCAGACGCTAATGTAAATGATAGCGTTGGGCCTGAAGACGCCACTGCTGTGGCTTCTGGGGATTCCGAAGACTCTAATGATGATGGGTATATTGATATTGATCAAATCGAAGGTGGATCATATGAGTATGTTTTCGATAAATACGACGATTCGCAAAAGCTTCTAGAACCTGGTCACGTTTATGACTGGGTTCCAGGGGAGCATAATATTCAACCTATAGATATAAAGGAGGAGATACCCTGCTAAAAATTCCCAGGTACGACCTGAAAGGTCTTGCATGGAATATGTAGGTCCTGTGTGGGTACCTGTAGTAACCTATGATGGTATCATAGGGCGTTCGAAGGACCTGCAAGGTATGGTATAGGTCCTACAAATGTACCACAAAAATCTGCGTGGGTGCTTTACCGGACCTGACAGGACCTATATAGGCATCCTACGTTGGCATACAGGACCCGTAAGGTCCGATATGTGTTCGCAATAACTTTTGTAGGTGTTTTGTAGGCCCTAGTAGGACTCATATGGGTATTCTACGCTGACATACAGGACCCATGAGGTTCGATATGCTTCCGCAATAACCTATGTAGGTGTTTTTCAGGACTCAATAGGACCCACATAAGTGTTCGTAGTTGGCATACAGGACTCATAAAATCCGATCTGTATTCGCAATAACCTTAGTAGGTGCTTTGCAGGCCCCTATAAAACCCACATAGATATCCTACGTCGGTATGCAGGACCCTTCAGGTCCGATATATGGTTGCAATAACCCATTCGGGTGCTTTGTAGGTCTCAATAAGGCCCGTAAATTCGCTGTAAATACCCTGGTAAAAATGTCGGATAGGGTATTATATACATATATTGTGTAACTTAATCGTGGATACGGCATTTTTCCTTGCATACTTTAATACATATACCCAGGTATCTGTACCCACATAGGTCCTAATAGCGATATAGCTATCGTAATTTGGAACAGATCCGTATGGGAATATACTACGGTACGTACATATACTACGTACAGGCGAAGGACCTATGTAGGACCCATACCCGTATAGGTATGGAACCCATATCTATATAGGCGTGCCTACATAGATGTCCTATATAGGTTTTCCTCCTATACATACACACCCATATGGGTCTTAATCCTATATATATATACCGGGATGGGTCCTAGTGCACTATACCGACGTAGGTCCTATGTACTCCTATAGGTTGTACTCCTATAGGAACCTGTCCCAAATTACGATACGTATGGTACCTATGTAGGTCCTGTGTAGGTTCCTATGTGGGAATTTTTACCACTGCGCTATACCGACGTAGGTCCTATGTACTCCTATGAGTTGTACTCCTATAGGAACCTGTCCCAAATTACGATACGTATGGTACCTATGTAGGTCCTGTATAGGTTCCTATGTGGGAATTTTTACCAGGGTATTCTTATCACCGAGTCAAAAACAAGAAATTCTGGGCATGAGGCCAGTTCAATTATTCGAGAAGTTCTTCTCTCAAGATCTCAAGTCACACATTATTGACTGTACACTGGAAAATGGGTACAAATTAGCTCCTGGGAATTTCAATAAATTCCTTGGTGTTCTAATTGCCAGTGTCATAAATTCTCGGAAAAGAGAACGCGACTTTTGGTCCAAGAATAAATTGCTCAGACACGAAGTGATCGCTTCTGCCCTGTCTAGGGACGATTATTTGAAAATAAAAAGATTCATCAAATTTTCGAAGAAATCAGACAAAGATCTAAAGAACAAGGTTTGGCGAGTAGATAAAATGGTTCAAATCTTCAGGAAAAATCTTCAGCGATACGGTTTTTTCTCGTCAAAATGCTCCATCGACGAGACTATGGTCAAATTTTACGGTAGACTGAAATTCAAACAGTATATCAGGAATAAGCCAGTAAGATTTGGTTTGAAATTGTGGTCAATAGCGTCATCTTCCGGTTTTTTGTTCGATTTTTATATTTACTGCGGGAAGGAAGATGGCAAATGTGATCAAAAATTGGGAAACTGTCCGCTTGGTTCTAGAGTTGTGATGAAATTGCTCCATAAGTTATTGAAAAAATTATCGAAGGAACAGCTTGAAAAGTACCATGTTACCTTCGATAATTTTTTCACGAGTCCCGATTTATTATTGCATCTGGCAAAGCTAGGCCTGAAAGCAACTGGTACCGTTCGACAAAATAGAGTGTACAATGTGAAGATCGAACAAGGTAAAAAAACCGTTAAAAAAGAGCAAAAGAAAGTCACGGTGCCAGTTTCTCTCACAAACAAGAGTTCACGAGGGGAATATGAGTGCAAATATGATTCCCAAAGTAAAATGCATTATATTTCGGTCAAGGATTCAAAAGTAGTCTCGGTTTTGAGTACGGCAGCGGGAGTTTCCCCTACGGTAAACTTGGATCGTCAAAGTGGTACTGGTGAGGGTAAAAAATCAATCGCTTTTCCTCGGGCTTTCAAGCTCTATAATAAGACAATGGGTGGAGTGGATCTGTACGATCAACACTGCAGTGATGTGAGGATCAATATCAAAAGCAAACGCTGGACATGGGCAGTTTTTTTGCGACTGATCGAAACCGCTATACCTAATGCCACTGTTCTCTATAACCTGTGTACTGAGGGAAAGAAGAAAAGTACCCACGATTTCGTTACAGAAATTGCAGGTCATTATCTCGCAGTAAATGCCAAAAATGAATATGAAAAGCACAAACTAATTCAACTCGCAGAAATGAGGAGAGCCTGTTCCGCATGTAGTAAGAAAGTCGACACGTATTGTTTTCACTGCAAGGAGTTTATATGTCGAGGGTGTTATAATGAGTCACATGAATGGAACCATGAGAGTCAGGTGAAACCAAATAAGAGGAAATGCACTAACGATAGTTGTGCCGTGCGCACCAAAAGATTTTGTACGGAGTGTTCCAAATATATGTGCGTGACAGGTTTCGAAGGGAATTTCCATAAGAAGCTAGCCACCAACCTAGAACCCTGAAGCACACACCCCTACACAACAGTCACAACCAATAGACTAAAACACGCGTCAGATTCAGAGTAATCCTCCATTTTGGGAATTACCACACACACACGGACTCACTCACACACAGACACACACATACGAGAAAAGAAACATAAAAAAATTTTAAAAAAGTAAAAAAAAAAGATAAAAAAAATTAAAAAAATGAAAAAAAAATTTAAAAATTAAAAAAAAAAAAAAAAAAAAAACAAAGGATTACTTGCAGAAGACCTCCACGTGGTGTAGTCCGGGTAACGCTAACCGTCTGCCGAGCAGAGTGATATCAGTCAGTATTTGCTTCATCATCTGAAGGACACGCACCTGGGAATTCACCCAGGAATCGAATGAGCAGCCCTGGAGCGTGCCCAGAGAAATCTCATTTTCCAGCGTCCAAGCCTCGTCCCGTGACAATATGCAAATCTCACACCCGAGCCTCCCCCCCCCCCCCCCCCATTCTCACCCCCAGGGGGGCGCATAAGTAGAAACTGACCCCGGGAATGGGATCAGCGACCCCGAAAACCCCCAACTACTATTTCCCATTCGCTAGAGCCCTTCCTATGTGATCGGCCAACTTTCACCCCAGCCTCCCCCATTTCCACCCCCAGGGGGGTGTACACGTAGAAACTGACCCCGGAAATGGGATCAGCGACCCCGAAAACCCCCGAGTACTATTTCCCACCGTCCAAAGCTCTCCCTATGTGACCGTGCAATTTTCACCCCCCCCCCCCCCCCCCCCCCCCCACCCCCCCATTTCCACCCCCGGGGGGGTTCAGCACTCGCCAGGAGTACTAAAAACATAAAATTTACCCTCTGTAGGGTATTACTACCCACTTCTGACAGCAATTCCGGCCTTTTTAGATGCTTTTGTCCGCTGACTTTTTATTTTTGTGATTTTCCCCTCTTCACCCCCTGTTTTCATCCCCCCAGGGGGGTCGTAGCTCAAAACTAATGTAAAATTCGAAGAGAGCGGACAATTTTACCCCGTGGATAGCATTTTCAGCCTTTTTTGACGGGAATAGATACATTTTTTTCGCGAGTGTCCGTTTACGTCCGCCCCGGCGTTAATGGGTTAAACACAAATATTTGCTTTCCTCCACACTTCCTGTAGTTTAGTACTGGTAGTTTTAGCAGCATCCGAAAGTGTTTCTTTCATTTTTGTAGTAGTAATTATTGGATATGAAGGTCGGTAAAGAAAGTAGACGAGCATAGCGTTAACGTTTCGGCCCAAGTGGGGGCCCTCCTCAGAACAAAACCAAAAATTGCAGCCAGTATATTTGTTTCGAATCTAACATCTCGGCTATTCCTAGCAATTTGAGAAATCAGGCTAGGTTAGATTTCACCAACAAACTTATGAGCTTTAAGAACATTCGTACCAACCTTGGCACTAGTAAACTTCTGGACAAAAAAATCTCTGAGACTCAATCTTTCAGAAAGAGGCACCCTGAAGTTATGTTCATGAAAGCTGACAAGGGGAACACTTCTGTCGCTATCTCTAGACCGGTATACACACAAAAAATGCTTGACCAATTAACTGACAACAATACTTACAAAGTTGTTAGGTACGATTTAACCAGCACTTTACAACTAAAGGTCAATAAACTTGCTGCGTCTTGGCTTGAGAAGAAATATATTAACAAAGATAATTGCAGGTCTATTACAACCAATAATAGCGTTCCACCGAGAGCTTATGGTTTGCCTAATATTCACAAAGAAGGTATTCCGGTTAGGGTTATTGTCTCTTTCATCAATAGCCCGACTTACTCTTTAGCCAAAATCTTGAATTCTTGGATCAAATCAAGTGTCTCTCCCCCTGTCTCTAGAGTGAAAGACAGTTTTGCCTTTGTTAGTGCTGTCAAGGAGTTAGTTATACCGGACAATTTCATTTTAATTTCATTAGACGTGGTCTCCCTTTTTACTAATGTGCCACAAGATCTGGCTATTGCGGCCATTGAAAGGAGATGGCCTGATATCCATAATAGCATCCCTATTCCAAAAACCGATTAGTTGTTGGCTCTTAAAATTTGTTTCGAGGCTGCCATTTTTAAATTCAATGAGACCACGTATGCTCAATGCTATGGCCTACCAATGGGCTCACCTTTATCACCTATCTTGTCTGACCTGGTGATGGAAGATCTGGAATGTAGTTGTATTAACAAGTTAGACTTTGATCCACCGTTTTACTTTAGATATGTGGATGACATCCTAACGGCTGTGCCTATTGATAAAGTAGAAACGGTTTTAAACACCTTTAATCAGTTCCACCCACGGTTGCAGTTTACTATTGAAAAAGAGCTGGAGAATAGGTTTTCTTTTCTGGATGTTTCTGTAATACACTCAGGCAACGCGATCAAGACTGACTGGTATCACAAAAAAACTTGGTCTCAAAGATATCTGAATTACCACTCTCATCATTGTAGGTCGTATAAGATAGGTACTATTTTTAATCTAGTCGATAGGGGTTTGAAGTTGTCTAGTAGTGAATTTCATGAAAAGAACCTGTCGCTGATCTATGAGGTTCTACGATGGAACGATTATCCTGTGGGCTTACTTAGGAGGCATATTAACGCCAGAAGAATTCATATCTCCAATTTGGATAATAACATTAATAGCAATCAGGTTGATCCAGATCTACCCCATACTAAATTCATTTCAGTTCCTTATGTTGCTGGGGGCCTATTCAGTAACTTTTCGTTAACGAAACGATCGGTTCAACTTCTTTTGTCTTGTTTTCTATTGGTTAGATTTGTCTTTCTTGAAACCCTATTGGTCGCTGACGTCACACTCGATCGTAAACTCATCGATACGATCGTAATCGGAGTTAGTGAATAGGGGCCCTGGACTGTTTGAGTCTCTTAATAGGGTTTTCTGCAAATACCACATCAAATTTGTAGGTAGGAATTCTCACGACCTCAACTTTCTGTTTGATTCTGGCAAGGATAAGTTGCCTTTGGATAAGCGGTCCAACGTTATATATAAGATTCCTTGCAGGGATTGCAATAAAGTTTATATTGGACAAACCGGTAGACACCTTCACACTAGACTTAATGAACACAAGAGGAATATTCATGAGAGTGAGGAACGTTACACTGCTCTAACTAGGCATATGGTAAATCAAGACCATTTGTTTGATTATAGCAGAGCAAGTATCCTGAATGAAGAACCAGCTTACTATAAACGGCTTATCTTAGAAATGTGTAACATCGTTAGCCATTCAAACTCTGTGAATTTGAGGCAAGATGTCGAACACCTTAGTGACATCTATAAATCTCTAATTTCTAACTCGTCACATTAGTCTATCTATTGGTCTAACTCTTTTTCTTTTTCTGGACATTTTTGTTTTTTTTGAAAATTGAATTTAATCCTATTAGTTAACTAGCTTAAGTTTTGAATTTTGGTTTTATCTATGACTGTGCTTCCATGTCTTTTATCTTTTGACGTTATTAAGTGCACTTGCTTGCCTGATTTTGATTCTTATCTTACTCTTTCTCGTTAATCTGGGATGGAGAAGTGGGAGTTCAGGTTTTCAATTTTTATGTGCTTTCCGTCCTGTGTTTAATTATTATCCTTCACTCCGGTTCACACAATTGGCTTTTGCATTAAGGTATCTACGAACTGTCATTTTATATTATTTTTTTATATTTTTTTATATATTTTATATATTTTTATATTTTTACTAAGATCCCAGATTAATTATCTCTGTTATGGTAGAATAGGTGTTAGAGTAAGTCCTTTTTGTTTCAAGAATATTTACTGGTAATTTATGTACAATCTTCTCTTACCTTGGTTTTTTTTTGTCTCTGACAGTATTAAATGGTTTTGTTCTGAGGAGGGCCCCCACTTAGGCCGAAACGTTAACGCTATGCTCGTCTACTTTCTTTACCGACCTTCATATCCAATAATTACTACTACAATCACTATGAGGTCAAGAAACTAATCACTTTATGTTTCTTTCATTTCCTTGTGATGGTAAATGAACACTAAAAGTACTTGTTCCTTTGAAGGAAGCCGAGCTCCTAAAAACTCACCACCAGGCACTTTTTCTAGCAGCCAAATTCCTCTTATGGTACTCATTTGAAAGTTTAATTACCTGCAAAATATGAAATAAATACACATTAGTACAAAGCACTTCCGTATTAGAAATTTCACTCGTTTGAGATAAAACTAATAAAACTGTGCAACCTCTAAATATTAACCAATCTTATTAAAATTTGGTGTGTATATCTTTTACTTCACTGAGACTCGGGGCGAAGGCAAAGTCATATGAAAATCACATTTTTGGAAAAATGAAACACCCTAATGTGGGTACAGATACCTGCCCACACGGCACGAAATATTTCAGAAATATTTAGAAATGTTACAACATTTCAGATTCATAACATAACTTCAGAAATATGCCTGAAGCGTTTCAGCAACATTCCAAATGACATATATCATTTTCGACATTTCTGAAACGTTTCAGAAATATATCGATTGCAGTATAACATTTCAATATTCCCGTAATATTTCCGAAATACGTCGATTGCAATATATCATTTTCGATATTTCTGAAACGAGTCCGAAATGTGTCAATTGCAATATAAAACTTTCGATATTTTCGAAATATTTCTGGAATATTTCAATTGCAATACAACATGTTCAATATTTCCGAAATATGTCAATTGCAATACAACATTTTCAGAATTCTCGAAATGTTTCAGCAACATTCTAAATGACTTATCGCGTTTTCAATATTTCAGGAACGATTCTGAAATATGTCAATTGCAACATATCATTTCCAGAATTTTCGATATTTCTGGAACGTTTCCGAAATGTGTCAATTGCAACACAACATTTCCAGATTTTTTTATATGTCACAGCAACATTTCAGTTCATCCATCCATCATTTTCTCAAGACAATGTTAATGTCTAACTTTCTGCAGAACTTTGTGAAAAATATATGATACTTCAACTCAATTTCTTCATTGTTCTGGAAGAAATAATATATAGGAAAAATTTGCAATACATGCTGAGTGGCGGTCTAGCGTAGTGGTTAAGGCGTGAGATTCATAATGCGAACACCGGTGAGCATCCCGGTTCAAACTCCGGTCAGGATTTAGAAATTGGAACACCGTCGAAATGCGTTTTTCTTCATATGAGCCATTCCACGTCAGACCGGACAAAATAAATCAAAAAATGACCTCGATGTTACCGATTTCGTTATCATTTTTTTTACGGGTTCTATGGAACAAATAAATTCGTCAAACAATTTTTTTTTTTTTTTTTTTGGGCCCCTATTTTCCAAGTTACACGGGGGTGAAATTCACGAAAAAGAGCCAAAAATCGAAAACATACTCCTCTTCAGACGGTCATATCTTTGATTGTATTCATCCTAGAGACTTCATCCAAGAACCATTTCAAAGCTATTGAATGACACTATTATAATATATTTATTTAATTTCGCGGTAACAAACAATTCTATTTTTTATAAACAAATATATTATTCAAACGTGATTTTCAACGCAAATACCAAGCGATAAAATTATCAAAAAAATATGAGCGTATTCCTTGATCAATTCTCTACGAAATCGTTAAATCAATTTTATGGAGAACCGATGGGAACCATGTTAAAACGATTTATTTATAAGCGACGGCGCGCGCTGCCACCCAAAAACCCGGCTCAGGTACGTGTGGCTAGCATGAGAAAGCATCGGTGGGCATGTTCGCGGTCATATCTTTGGTTGTTTTCATCCGAAAGACTTCTTCCTAGAACCATTTCAAAGCTATTGAATGCCACTATTTCTATATATTTATTTAATTCTGCAGTAACAAACAATTCTATTTGTTATGAACAAATATATTATTCAAACGTGATTTTCAAAGCAAGGGCCACGCGATACCATTCTCAAAAAAATATGAGCGTATTCCTTGATCAATTCCCTACAAAATCGTTAAGTCAATTTCATGAAGAAACGATGGAAACCATGTGAAAACGATTTATTTATAAGCGACGGCGCGCGCTGCCGCTGAAAGACCCGGCTCGGGTACAGTTTTTCGGTGGCAGCGCGCGCCGTCGCTTATAAATAAATCGTTTTAACATGGTTCCCATCGGTTCTCCATAAAACTGACTCAACGATTTCGTAGAGAATTGATCAAGGAATACGCTCATATTTTTTTGATGATTTTATCGCTTGGTATTTGCGTTGAAAATCACGTTTGAATAATGTATTTGTTTATAACAAATAGAATTGTTTGTTACCGCGAAATCAAATAAATATATTACAATAGTGTCATTCAATAGCTTTGAAATGGTTCTTGGATGAAGTCTCTAGGATGAATACAATCAAAGATATGACCGTTTGAAGAGGAGTATGTTTTCGATTTTTGGCTCTTTTTCGTGAATTTCACCCCCGTGTAACTTGGAAAATAGGGGCCAAAAAAAAAAAAAATTGTTTGATTAATTTATTTGTTCCATAGAACCTGTAAAAAAAATCATAGCGAAATCGGTAACATCGAGGTCAGAAAGCTGTCCGGTCTGACGTGGAATTGCTCATATAGGTGATTTAATATAGGTACAATTATCCTATAACAGTGATATCTGACAGCGGAGATATGGAAAATCGTATTTTTTTTTCAATTTTCATTTCTCATTTCTACCCGTGTAGCACATGAAGTTTCGGGAACGTTGCAGGTACCTTACAATGTATTTTATAGGTAACATTTCACTTGCGATGTTCCAGTGATATTCAATTCGTGACTCAATAGAGATGTTTCCAAAAATTCATATCAGGAAGGTTTCAGGAATCTTCGACGAACATACATTTCTTACAACCTTCCTGTAATGTTCCATATAGATTCTTCTGAAACCTCGAATCACGTGACCCTATTTATGTGTCATGATAAGTATATACTGTATACTGTATAATGTATACTGTATATGCCTACATGTGTCTACGGTATAATGTGCGCTAAAATCCCACTGGCGATCACTGACGTTGATCGCGACGTGAATTTCGCGTTATATCGTGTTTTCTGGTGTCAAAAGTTAAGTATTTATATTCAAATCTACAATATCAATTTATGGATTGTTATTTTTCGCATACCTCGACGAAAACCAGCGAGTATGCCCCTGCGACTGTTTTATAACCTCAAAATCATGTTCTGTTGATTCTATTACTAATATTCTTTCCTTGAATATAATTTGATAATTATACAGTGAACTCAAGCTGTATAATGTAGTAGTTATAATCTGATTCCGATACGACGATAAGTACATGGGCGATTTTCTCAAATATTAACTCAGACTGGGGTCTTATATCACCTCTTATCATTGTGTAACTATTTTGTTTAAATTTTTGTCAATTAATTTCATAAATTTTTATGTGAGTTTTATGTCAGTGCAAACCAACCTTTTGAACGATTTTAATTTTAATATTGGTATCCCTTTACATATAAAAATCGGAAAAACCGGAATCCACATATCGTTTCAATCTTGAAATCATCGTTGTTCATTCGCAATAAATATCACAAGTTAAAGTTAATATAAATATGCGAAGCTCAGAATCATACGATAGCGGTATAATTTGAGAAAGTGTCTGACTTGTCAACAAGCGATCATTGGAGACAGGCGAATACTGGAACACGCTGAATCAAGCAAGTTAAGCAACGATACGCAGGGTCGGTACTTGGATGGGTGACCATTGGAGAATTTTGATGCCATTAAATGAACTGTGCATTTCCTTTATTCATCATATATGCGTAATAATTACAATACTGGAATAGAAAAATGGGATTCATGGGAATTGAAAATGTTCAATTCTTTTCAATTCTTTTTAGTTTACTGGGAGATGCACGCACACATACGCTCACATAACAATACGTATTCAAGTGATATTTCATATATGTACCTGAAACGTAACCAATATCGTAAACCTACCATGTACATTACTCTGTGACGTTTCGGGAACGTTAATTAGTAATGTAACAATCGGCGGACATTTGCACATTCCTGTGAGCTAAGCTGGAAGGTTGCTGTAACATACCGTGACCTAACAGCAATATTACAATCTTTCGACCGAGACGTCATTGTAACATCTACGTAATGTGACTGTGCTACGCGGGTAGTGTTCATCCACGCGATATCCACATATTACTGAAAGATTTCTGGTATATTACTGGAAGATTTCTGGTATATATTTCTGAAATATTACCACATATTAATGGAAGATTTCTGGTATACATTTCTGAAATATTACTAAAATATTTCTGATATGTAACCGACATATTTATGAAATATTTCTGATACATGTCAGCTATATAACGTTAGTTATATATGCGGACATGGACATATTTCTGACATATTTCTGAAATGTCACAATGAAATATGTCATGTACCGAATGAAACATTTATGAAACATTTCTGAAATATTTCGTGCCGTGTGGGTGGGTATATGTATTAAAGTATGCAAGGAAAAATGCCGTATCCACGATTAAGTTACACAATATATGTATATAATACTCTATCCGACATTTTTACCAGGGTATGTACGGCGAATTTAAGCCTGGAGCACAGTAAACGCCACAAGCCGTAAAATGGATCACCTACAGGCCGGTCGGTCACCTACACGCGTACGTGATTGGTCGGCGCTTGGTGTGGGTGACCGACCCGACCTGTAGGTGATCCGTTTTACGGCTTGCGGCGTTGACTGTGCTCCAGGCTTTACGGGCCTTATTGAGACCTACAAAGCACCTGAATGGGTTATTGCAACCATATATCGGACCTGAGGGGTCCTGCATACCGACGTAGGATATCTATGTGGGTCTTATAGGGGCCTGTAAAGCACCTACCAAGGTTATTGCGAATACAGATCGGATTTTATGAGTCCTGTATGCCAACTACGAATACCTATGTGGTTCCTATTGGGTCCTGAAAAACACCTACATAGGTTATTGCGAAAGCATATCGGACCTTACGGGTCCTGTATGCCAACGTAGGATGCCTATACCGGGAGTTTTTGTGGAAACGCTTCATAGGACGCCTGCATACATGCAACTTAAATATCGAGAGATTAGGTTTTGCCTGTATGCAGGCGTTTTTACTTTTTACTTTCCGATTAAGCGTTTCCACGAATACTCCCAGTATAGGTCCTGTCAGGTCCGGTAAATCACCCACGCAGATTTTTGTGGTACATTTGTAGGACCTATACCATACCTTGCAGGTCCTTCGAACGCCCTATGATACCATCATAGGTTACCACAGGTACCCACACAGGACCTACATATTCCATGCAAGACCTTTAAGGTCCTACCTGGGAATTTTTAGCAGGGTTGACAGAATAATTTAATTTATTAATTTATCATTTATCGAATATCAAAAAGTTTAATTTATTTAAAAAGAGATTTAGAAGGAATTTCGTATTTTGATTTAAAAGAGATTTAATAGTATATTACTCACCTAGGGAGGGAAAGTAGGCTAACCCAAACTGCGTTTTTGTCACCCTCGCCTTCGGCTCGGGTGTCAATCTCACACGCAGTTTGGGTTAGCCTACTTTCCCTCCCTAGGTGAGTAATATACTATTTCACCACCCCCTGCATCGGAAAGAACGACTTCCCGCTCACGCAAGGGAGCGAAAGTCGTACTTTCCGTGCGGGTGTGGTGAAAAAAGAATTTATAATTTTGAAGAGTTTTAGAAAAACTCATATTTAAGACCTTATTATTTTGAGAGAATAACATTTGTCCTCCTGTCTAGGTCGTTATATGATTTATTTCGAAGAGGTTTGGAGTTGGACTTCCTGGAGTTTAGAATCGGACTTTCTTGGAAATCCTCGAGTCCTCCAGTCTTTGGTCCTTCTACCCCTCCAACCCCTTCCTGTTCCAGTACTCAGGACTTTCCTCATAGTGATCAAGGAATTCTTCGCCTTGTTCCTGTTTGCTGATTCTTATTTTCTGATTCCTGTCTACTGATTCTGGATTCCTGAGTTTCTCCTCTTGTTTCTGGTTCCTGTTCCCGAAGATTTTTGTAAAAACCCATGTTGTGATATCAATCTCTACTTTCTTTTAGAGGTTTTCTGTGGTTTCACTTCTAATAAGTTAAGACGAATGTCAGATAGTATTTAGAGAAATTTTTAATTACTTGAGCCAGTCATTTAAGTTTCGAATTATTTCTTCTTCACTCAATTCATCATTTTCAGATAATTCATCTGAACTCATTTTGAATTTTTTTCAGGTTAAAATTAATAACTTTCTAAATTTTTATTTCCTTTTATTTTCAGTTATGTACAATGAAAGTATTTAGTTTTATGTTTTAGTTCTTATTGATTTTTTTACGATTATAGTATGAAGAATTGTTATTTGATTTATTTTAATTCATTCTCATTTACACCAAATTATTTGATTTTTCACTCAAAATGAATAACTTCTATTAATATTATTTATAATTCGTTGCCAAGTTACGTGGTTGAATGAAACAAGTTTGCATGCGCTAAACATAGCATGCGTACGAACATGAAAATATTACATTTTATTATTTGATTTTTAGGCGAACTTTCGATCCCGAGGCGATAAAAAATTGTATACTCACCACGGGAGCAAAATATGAGTTCCCGACCCGCGTTTTTGTCACCCTCGCCTTCGGCTCGGGTGACAATTCTACGCGGGTCGGGAAGTCATACTTTCCTCCCTAGGTGATTAATATACTATTATTTCTAAAAAAAGAAAGATCCAAGATTTGCCGTTGGAGCGGGAGGGAATGTACATTCCCTCCCGCTGTTGGATATTCGGTACTCACGGTCGAAAACACGTGATTTCCCCCCCCTCTCGACAAGCATGAAAGAAGGCCCATTCCATGCCCGTGTTATGAAAAATAGTATACGTCACACGGGAGTGAAAAAGGCCATCCCAAACTGCGTTTTTGCCACCCTCGCCTTTGGCTCGGGTGTCAATCTCACACGCAGTTTGGCATAGCCTACTTTCCCTTCCTGGATACGTAATATACTATTATTACGTACACACTTCGAGTGGAGTTGAGGCGACCCTGAACTTAAATAGTAGCTTAGCGTTTCCGGGATTATACACACTCCTTGATTGGCTGTCTCGTGGTAAGCAATTGCTGATTTGAACTCGCCGCCACCACAACTTTACCCCAGCGTATATCTGTATGATTGTCAGAATGGCCAAAATAATTATAGGTTCATACACCTGTATTAGTACATGGGTTTGACATTCATCATTCGACAGAATAACAAAACATCGCGTTGCAGTGGCACACAACTGTTTTCGCGTGATGAACCGCGCCTGCAACAGCTAATAAGCATCGCGGGAATAGATTACATTCTGCGTGATATCACTTTGCTTCAAAGTGGTAATAAATTAAACATTCCCTGCATAAAATTTCCGATAGAACGATAGAATCCGGGTACAAAAACCGTATATGGTATACGGTTTTTATAGGATCCGGATACAAAATCCGTATACCACATACGGTTTTTGTACCCGGATTCTATCGTTCTATCGGAAATTTTATGCACGGTTGCAGCGCCGTGCCAACGGGCGGTGCAATGGGGCAACCGCGCCAGGGCACCACCTCGCATGGGGCGCCGTACCGTAGTCCAAATCAATTTTTTCCGGCCGAAAATGAAAAAATTGAAATTTATTTTGACGAAACATGCAAAAAAAAAAAACAGATGTTTCCTAAAAGCAGAAAATTGTATTTTTTTTCTTCTTTAATTCGTTCGCCGGTCAAAATCAATAATAACCAGGGCGCCATGGGAAACTGTTGCCCCAGGTGCCATTTCAACTAGGCACGGCGCTGCACGGTTGCAATACCAGTTATCGTACTCAAATCCATTATCAGTAGCGTATTAGCAGATAGCCAAGTGCTCAGTTTCCTGATAGGAATGAGTCTTTCCTTCACAGAATTTTACTTTTACGGGTTACTGCAAAGACTCAGCTTATTATAGAATGGTAGGGGAAAGTGGGGTAAGACGGGGATCTTAAGGTATTACATGAAAAATAAACTCAATTTTTAATTGTATGAATTCGGAACTTTTCTTGAGAGATAATCAGTCTTTCTTCTTTATAATTCTAATTGAACAAAACGAAAAATATAACTCTTTTGCTAGAAAAATACTTTTTTTTCTAAAAGTACAAAATTCCCATCTTGCCTCATAGGGTAAGACGGGGTACCCCCTGCAAACTGTTCAGATATAGACGCTTCATCGTCATTATCTTCTACTCCAGCACAGCCACAATGCACCCATTTGCCACACGCCTGAGAGGTGATCCATCTAACCTTCATTAGACTCAGAATATAAAACTGACAGTACAAAAATTCCGTGCGTGGCCCATTACCATTACGAAAAAAAAAATCCCAAATTTACCATCAAAATAACCCCCAAGTATACACTCAAGATCAGGGGTAATTTCGCACCGCCAATTGAGGGTTCACCCCCAACTTCGCGGTAAACCCCGAATTTCGAGGTTTTTCCAACTTGAGGGTTTACCCTCAGACCCCTCGTTCGGGGTGCGAATTTACAGCCAAATTGAGGGTGAACTCTGAATTTCAGGGTTTCTTCAAATTGAGGGTTTACCCTCAGATTCCTGGTTCGGGGTGCGAATTTACCCCTTAATTGAGGGTAAGCCCGCACGAAAAAAAACCCTCAAATTTACCCTCAAAATAACCCCCAAGTATACCCTCAATGTTGGGGGTGATTTCGCACCCCCAATTGAGGGTTCACCCCCAACTTCGCGGTAAACCCTGAATTTTGGGGTTTTTTCAACTTGAGGGTTTACCCTCAGACCCCTCGTTCGGGGTGCGAATTAACCCCCAAATTGAGAGTAAACCCTGAATTTCGGGGTTTCTTGAAATTGAAGGTTTACCCTCAGACCCCGTTCGAGGTGCGAATTTACCCCCAATCGAGGGTTAACCCTCAGTCCCCGGTTAACCCTGGATTTCGGGGTTTTTTCAAATTGAGGGTTTACCCTCAGACCCTTCGTTCGGGGTGCGAATTTACCCCCAATTGAGGGTTAACCCTCAGTCCCCGGTTAACCCTGGATTCCGGGGTTTCTTCAAATTGAGGGTTAATAACTGTATAGGTATACTATATCACAGCGCGCGCGCTATTTTATACTTATACTATCATTTTATATTTTCTGACAGAGAAAAAAATATATTATTTCTTGCAAAACAACGATTTTTGACATTTTTATACACTGACCGTTTTTTTTTTCTGTAACTGTGTATATAATTTACTTTTTGTAACAACCTCAAATCTGAGGGTATTATACGCTGAAAGACCGTTGGGTGTAACCCTCAAATTTAGGGGTTACCCTCAAGTCTGAGGGTATACCCCCAAAGACCGTTGGGTGTAACCCTCAAATTTAGGATTTACCCTCAAACTTAGGATTTACCCTCAAATCTGAGCGTATACCCTGAAAAACCGTTGGGTGTAAACCCTCAAATTTAAGGGTTACCCTCAAATCTGAGGCTCAACCCTGAAATGTGAAGGTTAACCCCGTAAGGTTAAGGGTATACCCCCAACGTTAGGTGTTAACCCCAAAATGTTTGAGGGAACACCCCGTAATGTTAGGGGTATACCCCCACCGTTGAGTGTTAAACCTCAAAGTTTAGAGTTTACCTCGGAATTTCAGGGTTTAACACCCAAATTTGGGGGTATACCCCTAAAGTTCGGGGTTTTTTTTCGTGAGGGAGCCCTGCGTTTCAGGGTTTCTCCAAACGGTGGTAAAAATGTCGAATAGGGTATTAGATACATATTGATTGATTGATTGATTGATTGATTGATATTGTGTAACTCGTGGATTTGGCATTTTTCCTTGCATACTTTAATACATATACTCAGGTATCTGTACTAGGGATGGGCGATATTCTAAAAAATATCGATATCTCGTATCGATACGTATTGAAGTTCATGATATCGATATGTCTAAAATATCGATGGTGATATATCGATATCACGAATATCGATATCCAAATGCACAAAGAAATGAAATGTGTTATTGCAATTTCATTTAATCGTAATTTATTTATCGCGTCCCTAATTCCATAAAGGCATATAACCTATGCTAAAAGCATACGCTGTATGCCTTTATGGCATTAGGGACGCGTTATCTTATACTCTCATACATGAAAGAAATACACAGGAATGGGATATATACATATTATACTTTTAATTGTAGAATTCTCGGGTATCATCTGATTAGCTGAAATGCCAATCTGCTGCCGATAGAGAGCTAACAGAGGAAACAGAGGTTGCAGAATATCGAACTTCGATATCTGTGGGTTCGGTATCGATATCACGATATATCAATAATGGAAAAATCGATAAAAATATCGCTATATCGACTCGAAAATTATCGATATTCAGAATATCGATGTCATATCGCCCATCCCTAATCTGTACCCACATAGGTCCTAACTGCAGCCATATAGCTATCGTAATTTGGGACGATCCGTATGGGAATATACCATACAGGTGAAGGACCTATGTAGGACCCATACCCGTATAGGTATGGAACCGAATTTACAGCCAAATTGAGGGTGAACTCTGAATTTCGGGGTTTCTTCAAATTGAGGGTTTACCCTCAGATTCCTGGTTCGGGGTGCGAATTTACCCCTTAATTGAGGGTAAGCCCTGCGTTTCGGGGTTTCTCCAAAACTAGGGCTTCCTTCGAATTCAGGGTCAACTGACAAATTAGAGTTTTCTCAAGTTCAGCTGGGTTCACCCCAGTTCAGGGTATCGACCCTGAAGGTATAATATCGAGTGGCGGGTTCGCTCGATTTAGCCGAAAGGGATTGATCGTTTGAGCAATTGCGATGCTGCGGAAAATGTTCTATAACTGTATAGTAGGGTGACCCTTATTTGGGGGTCGGTGGAACTTTGACCATGACCAGGGCCGGCGAAACGTGTCTGGTAGGTCTGGTCGTTCCAGACCTCGGACTTTGGTGGGTATGGAATTCCATACCTCAAATTTTGAGACTAAATCCACTTTTTTCAGTTTTTCTCTCAAATGTTTAAAATGTTGCTAAGCCTCGGACGATCCGGGCCTCTGATTCCTATGCACTTCACTGGCGCTGGCGCGAGTCTACCGCGCCGGCGCGTTAGCTACCAGCTGTCAACCTAACCTACTGTGCGACGCACATTAACGATATTCTTTGTATGTGTATGCGTTAGAATCATCGTTGTGTTAGGGAAATCCCAGGGACGTATCCCGATTTGTATTCACGTTTACTTAAATGGATTATGGTTTATGGATAAGTATATAACCAGGGGTGGCCCAGGCCTAGGTAGTGGCCACAAAAAGAAAAGAAAAATAGAGGAAGAGGGAAAGGAGAAAACAGGAGAGGCAGATGTACCGGACTTACTGGCAACAACATCGATAGCTTCTACCTGTTCTGGTAGTACTGCAGGCACACCGATAGACATAGAGTGTGCATCAACATCATCGAGTTTCACTTTTCAATGTGATGAACTTAATGACAAACAACCCTGCAATAAAGAAAATCAAGGAGAAAATGAACCAATACCTACTGAAAGTAAGTGAGAGAAATAATTTATAGTTCAAAGATGCTCGATTTAACTTGGACAGACTATCTACAACAGAATCTCTGACGTATAGCAAATTCTCGCATGCGTTTTCAGCATCTTTCTGAAATCACCGTCGTGCTCGAAATGTTTACAGTCGATGTACCACGAATATCAGGTACGATTTCAAGGCTTCAATTTAGTTAATCTTATTTGCAGAAAAATCACAGTCACTGCCACAAAGTTATAATCGTTGTAAACAGGCGTATCCATGGCTAAACCTTAATTCTGATGGAAGAGTTATCTATACTGCTTGCACTAAAGCTACGCAAAAAAAATGTATACTACCAAAAAGCAGAAACGCTGATGTGTCCCGAGCGGCTTTTGTCCAAAACGGCTTTAACACGTGGAAAAACGCGACAGTATCATTTGGTCATCATCAAGCCAGCGAACTGCATCGAAGTGCTATAAAAGCAATAGCCGATGTACAGGGAAAGAGTGTCTATCAACGCGTCTCAAAAGCTCATGAAAAAGAGATGATGGATTCCCGCACCGCTTTGTGCAAAATATTCTCGACAATCAATACTTTGGGTAGGCAAGGATTAGCTTTGCGGGGTGCTGACAATGACGAAGATTCGAATTTGATGCAGTTTTTGAGAATGCGGGCAGAAGATGTTCCAGTACTAAAATCTTGGCTCAATCGACCTACAAAACGAACGTGGACTCATCATGATATCGTAAACGATATCGTTGAGATGATGTCGGATGATATAACGAGGAAACATTTAGAAATTATAAAATCAGCTCGATTTTATGCGCTAATCTTAGACGAAACTTCTGATATCTCCAGATTGGAGCAAGTATCTATTTCGCTGCGGATCGCAACGAAAGATTTTGTCGTTCATGAAATCTTTATGGGTTTCTATCAAACAGCAGATACCACGGCGGAAACATTGTTCAAAATCGTGAATGATGTATTACTCAGATTTGATTTGGACATAATGAACATGAGAGGGCAATGCTACGACGGAGCATCTAATGTAAAAGGAAGAGTTAAAGGACTACAAGCTCGAATCAGAGCCGTGGAACCCCGAGCGTGGTATGTTCATTGCTCGGCACATAGTTTAAATCTTGTCGTCCAAGATGCCATTGAAGAGTTGTGGTACGCGCGTAATTTTATCGGTACTGTCAAAGAAGTAATCAACTTTATTCGAGACTCACCGAAGCGATTGGCGCAATTCAAAAATTTGCAATGTAATTCCGATAACAAATGCAAGATTCTATCACCTTTTTGTCCGACGCGATGGTGTGTTCGTATTAAATCATTGAAAACCATCCACGCGAAAGAAAACTACGAAGCTGCTATGCATTTTTTCGATGACATGCAAACCAATCGACAAGTTGATACCGCTTCTAGCGCCAAGGCATCCGGATTTTTGAAGAAGATGGAGGAGTTCGAATTTTATTTTTTGCTTACCCTTATGATAAAAGTTTTCGAAAGAATCGAAACCCTGAACGCAGAATTGCAGAGATCAGATCTGAGCTTGAATGAATCGCATGCCAAGG
Organism: Tenthredo mesomela; assembly: GCA_943736025.1. Classification (NCBI taxonomy): domain Eukaryota; kingdom Metazoa; phylum Arthropoda; class Insecta; order Hymenoptera; family Tenthredinidae; genus Tenthredo; species Tenthredo mesomela. The sequence goes on along the minus strand of OX031014.1, from coordinate 27,937,063 downwards.
TCAAAGCAGTGGCAATCAGTATTGAGGAAATGAAAAATTCCAAGTTCGAAGCTTTATGGAATGATGTAGTGAAGGGAGCGAAAGATCTCGGATTGGAGCAGCCCAAACTACCACGTTCGCGGAAAGTACCTGGAAGATACAGCCTTAGTTTGACACCCGTCAAAAATTTCGACACCATCGAAGAATATTACAATGACAAATTCTCGGAAATTTCGGATCACGTGCTAAATTCTTTAAGCGATCGTTTTCAATGGTAACAATGGACCAATTGAATGAATGTGAAAATTTCACAGTTGGTAAAACGAAGGACGTCGCTAAAATATGCTCTTACTTTCAAGACGATTTGAATAAGGAAAAATTACTGCTGCACCGAGAAATATTTTTGGATATAATAAAATCCAAGAAAATTGATATTACTTGTCTGAAAGATGTTGTAGAGTTTTTGAAAGATAACTCAGCCACTGCAGCGATAACTTCAGAGTTCTCAAAACTCGTAAGAATATTGTTGACCGTTCCTGCCTCATCTTGTACAGCAGAACGTTCCTTTTCCGCCTTGCGACGATTGAAAAATTACATGCGTTCTTCTATGACGCAGAAACGGTTAAACAATCTCGCGATTATGCATGTACATCAGGAAGCCAGTCAAAACATGGACATAGATAAAATTGTCAATGCTTTTATATATAAAAATAATGTCAGAAAATCTACTTTCGCACTTTAAAATACACGAATACACATTAACACGTAGTTGACAAAAATTTCATCCCCCCCCCCCCCCCCCCCCCCGCACATAATCCAGCCTCCAGACCTCGGAAAATTGTGTTCCGCCGGCCCTGACCATGACACCCCCTAGATCAGGTCCAAATAAATAAATAATAATGTGGGTGAAATTTGAGCTCTGTAGCTCAATGGGAAAGGGTGCCTGTAAGCCCGTACTTTCGCCCATTTGATTAACATAGGATTTCTCATCGAAAAAATTATTTATTTTTTTCCGTGCCTGTAGTGCGCTGGAAAAATCCACTATTCCGTCACTTTGGAATATCATAGTTAGTGAGTATGTACATATTTTTTTCAGCCATCTACAATCATATTTCACAGAGTAGCCGCTGCCGATAGATTCTAGTTTTGGAAAACCTATACTTCTTTCTATCCCAAAAGGCTTGGGTATATGATATTATCTTTTCATTGTTATAAGAAATTTGATTCTTTTCCAAAACCAGAATCTGTCGGCAGCGGCTACTCTGTGAAATATGGTTTTAGAGGACTGGAAAAATTTGTACATACTTACTAACTATGACACTCTAAAATGACGGAATAGTGGATTTTTCTCATCGAAAAAAAATGAATTTTTTCGATGAGAAATCCTATGTTAATCAAATAGGCGAAAATACGGGCTTACAGGCACCCTTTCCCATTGAGCTACAGAGCTCAAATTTCACCCAGATTATTATTTATTTATTTGGAATTGATCTAGGGGGTGTCATGGTCAAAGTTCCACCGACCCCCAAATAAGAGTCACCCTACTGTATAGGTACCCTCACGGAAAAATTCCTTAAATTTACGGGGTAAATTCGCACCCCCAAAGTTTTGGGGGTTTACCATGAAAACTCAGGGTTTACCCTCAAATTTTACCCCCAAACACAGGGTAAGCCCTGAGTTTTACCCCCGAATACAGGGTAAACCCTGAGTTTTCATGGTAAACCCTCAAAACTTTAGGGGTGCGAATTGACCCCTTAAATTTGAGGGGTTTTTTCCGTAAGGGAACAACCTCAAATCTGAGGGTATTATACGCTGAAAGACCGTTGGGTGTAACCCTCAAATTTAGGGGTTACTCTCAAGTCTGAAGGTATACCCTCAAAGACCGTTGGGTGTAACCCTCAAATTTAGGGATTAACCTTAAGTCTGAGTGTCAACCCCAAAATGTTAAGGGTACCCCTGTAATGTTAGGGGTATCCCTGCAAAAAATTCCCAGGTAGGACCTTAAAGGTCTTGCATGGAATATGTAGGTCCTGTGTGGGTACCTGTAGTAACCTATAATGGTATCATAGGGCGTTCGAAGGATCTGCAAGGTATAGTATAGGTCCTACAAATGTACCACAAAAATCCGCGTGGGTGCTTTACCGGACCTGACAGGACCTATATCGCGTCACTAATGCCATAAGGTCGTAAGCGCCAAAAAAAAAAATTTCGTGTTTTTGGTGGCAAAATCTTTTTCGTGCCATATAACATCGTTTGGGCATATCCGCGAAAAAAATCATTTTTTGGCGCTTACGACCTTATGGCATTAGTGACGCGATATAGTCATCCTACGTTGGCATACAGGACCCGTAAGGTCCGATATGTGTTCGCAATAACCTTTGTAGGTGTTTTGTAGGCCCCAGTAGGACTCATATGGGTATTCTACGCTGACATACAGGACCCATGAGGTTCGATATGCTTCTGCAATAACCTATGTAGGTGTTTTTCAGGACCCAATAGGAACCACATAGGTGTTGGTAGTTGGCGTACAGGACCCATGAGGTCCGATATGCTGCCGCAATAACCCGTCTAGGTGTTTTTCAAGACCCAATAAGACCCACATAGGTGTTCGTAGTTGGCATACAGGACTCATAAAATCCGATCTGTATTCGCAATAGACTTGGTAGGTGCTTTGCAGGCCCCTATAAAACCCACATAGATATCCTACGTCAGTATGCAGGACCCCTTAGGTCCGATAATATGGTTGCGATAACCCATTTAGGTGCTTTTTAGGTCTCAATAAGGCCCGTAAATTCGCCGTACATACAGTGGTAAAAATGTCGGATAGGGTATTATATACATATTGATTGATTGATTGATTGATTGATTGATATTGTGTAACTCGTGGATATGGCATTTTTCCTTGCATACTTTAATACATATACTCAAGTATCTGTACCCACATAGGTCCTAACTGCACCCTGGCGGCTTCTGTGACACGCCTGATATACCGTAAATATATCGTCTGTTCATCGTTTTATCACCGTTGTAATACGTATAAACATGGAGTAAATACGGTAGATTTGCGCCGAAAATGAACAAAGTTCATACCGTATGTATGGGTACTTAAGACTCTCAACATACGGTTTGAACACCGTATACATACCGTCCATCCGCCTATACAATATGTGACCTTTTGTGGTCCCTCCAAAATATACGTGAAGATACGATATCTCTACCGCGGTCATACGGTATCAGTACTTCATTGTATCGTATCCATACCGCATTCACACCATAATCATACCGCATTGAGAACGAACCGTACCGCGATGAAAAAAAAAAACTTATCTTAAATTTCAGCATAGGTATTAATAGCGACGCCTCAGTGAAAAAACATACATAGAGTTTTATTAAAAAATCATGCTGTTCCATATATCTTTATCGGACGAGACAGCATAATTTTAGAATTAAATCCGATATAGGTTTTTTCGCTGAGGCGTCGCTATATTCTCATATTAGTAAAAGGGACATATTGAAATTTTAGCGAAATATGTATTTTATTCGCTGCATAGCGATATCCATACGTGATACATATATACGGGTGATATATTACAATTAAATTTGGCCCAACACGGTCATTCGCATTCATCATTCAATAAGAATTCAAATAACTATGCGGAAGTGTGTGAGTCATAAGTGACGTTTAAGGGGGTTTATACACCTTTAAATGGGTTGAATTTCTGAAAAACAATTTTCCTTTTTTTTTCAACTTGAAGACTCTGGAAAAAATAAAATCTCTGGTTGATAAAATTTAAAAAAAATCATCATGTTTGGGGAGGGTTTGACCTTCATTATCCATATCTTACATCATGTATTACTTCCAGTCTAATAGTGGCTGCGCTGAAGACAGGAAAATACAAAATCACTCGGTTGCCGTAAAGAATCAGACCTAGCGTTGGACCGATCTTGGAATTTTTAGTTATCAATTGTTCATAAGACATGCCTCTGTCAGATGAACATAGAACTTTTTGATATTGCAAGCATTACTTGAGTTATTGAATTTTTTCGATTTTTTTTCTGAATTTGAAAAAAAATTTTGCTTATTTTTCTAATATTTCAACTAAAAATGGGTTTATCAAAAAGTTCTATGTTCATCTGATAGAGGCCTTGATTCTCAAAATTTTAAGACCAAAAACTCCAGAATCGGTCCAACGATGCTCCTGATTCTTTACGACAACCGGTCAAAATATTCATTCTCCAGAAATCAACTTTGAAACTTTATATTTTTTCATTTTTTTTTTATTTTCTACTTTTCCCATAGGAGAAAATGTAGCTACAGAAAATCAAGTTCTAAGTTTCTGCTTATGATTCATATGCTGGATCCACAGCTGCTCGCGTATCGATGTGTTATGAGTCGAGTCTAGACACATGTGCCAGGCGTAGGCTTGTAGTGAGTTTTGACCTGTTCTGTCCAACAACAGTGTCCGGTAGGTGTCCAGTAAGGCTGCGAGAAAATGAATGAATTGCGTCAGGAAAAATCTGATCAAAATTTTTCGAAACATAAAAATCCTTCAAAATTTTTAAGGGGAAACTTCGGTAAAATTTTTAGCAAAAACAGGTTTTTTAATTGTTACAACTTTGAAAAGACGTGTATAAAACAATCTCTGCAGCAGTTCTTGGATTATGTCAGTATAGATAGTGAAAAAGAGTTTCAGCCTCCTGCGATGAAAGTGCAGACGCAAGGAATTTTTGACAGCGTTGAGAAAGATCTTCTTCACAAGGTTCCTTGCGCTTACATTTTTATCGCAGGAGGCTGAAATTTTTTTTCACAGTCTATACTGACATTATTTAAAAACTGCTGGAAGGATTTTGTTATACAACCTCTAATAGCGATTTTCAAAATTTCACCGAAGTTTCCCCGTAATCTTCAATATTTTTGAGATTCAGAAGATGCTAGCACAATTTTTGTCAGTATTCCAAAAATTCTCCCATCTTTCATCAATCATACCGTTTTTCTTATAATATTTATTAAACTTTCGCAATTAATATATTATAGAAATACTCATCTTTTTAGAAATCTGAATGTGTAGTCTCCTGGCATCGATTTCAAATGCACTTTTTTGATGGATCATCTTCTTTCGATTCCAACGTCTCATCTCATCTCAGATATATACACTGTGTTTGTTCAATATTGAAAATTACTATTGGTTTGAATTCGCAATGACAGCACGACTATTTACAAACAAGTAGACACCTAACCTCGAAAAAATGTAGATCGCAGCCATGTGTTCTGTCAATTATCACAATTCAAAAAAATATTGAAAATTAAATATGTATAAAAATCATAATTACAAAGAATTGAAAAATCACAAAATAAAATTCAAAAGCGAAATATATAAAAACGTAAAAAAAAGCAAAACAGTGGTGTTGGCGGTACTATACAATATTTACGGGACTAATATGAGCGTCCGCGCGCCACGCGGCGGCGCTTTTTCGCAATCCGGGACTGTCATGGCTGTAACTTTTCAAATCCTCTAGATTTTCGGACGCCAATTTATTTGCAGGTAAAGTAGGTCACTAGCATTCCAAAAAAAATATAAAAACAAAAACGATTTTTTGAAGATTCTAAGGTGTATATATACCCCCTTAAGGACGTTCACCAGTAAAACGATTTTCTATAGAATTTCTTGAGATTTGGATCACACTCTATTTATAATATCCCCGATACACTCCCCAAATTTTAAGAACCGTGCCGGTACCAAAGTGGAGATATTCACTGTTAAAGTTGCGAGTTTTAACATGTAAGGTATAGGCAAGTCATGAGCTAAAGGAGCATTTTTATTTGTAGCAGTGACAATTTTTTATAGATTTTGATCAAAAACTAATATATGATACACGATAATGTTAAGAGCAAAATGTTAAAAAATGGGGCTTCCTAGCGGTGTCGTTTAGGCGTAATGTTAATTCGAAGTTCTTCATCCGACGGTAGTTTCGACCGTCTTGCACCAAAGTCGAGGCGACTGCGGGGCGGCGGGACGGTACGGGGGGAGCGAAGAGGCCCAGAATGCTTGTATTGGTGTATATGTATAAGGCACGCGGCAACCTATTTGTGTTAGAGCGTAGAGTCTACGCCAAAAGTTTGGGACTAGGGAGAGCGGTGCGGTATACTACGCAACGGTCGAACGGAGCCGAGCGTTCGTCAAACTTTTGTCTCCGATTGTCACTGGTGAACGTCCTTAATGGACGACAAAATTTGACTCGATACATACCGTATAAATGTGGTATTATATACGTCGTATATACTTGATCTTGAAACTTGATCTGGTTTTGTGTTATTTCAGTTCTCCCTTAAGTGTTCACAATTACCCTACTCTCCCCTATAGGTTATCCTCCTATACATACACACCCATATAGGTCTCAATCCTATATATATATATATATATATATATATACCGGGATGGGCCCTAGTGCACTATACCGACGTAGGTCCTATGTACTCCTATAAGTTGTACTCCTATAGGAACCTGTCCCAAATTACGATACGTATGGTACCTATGTAGGTCCTGTGTAGATTCCTATGTGGGAATTTTTACCACTGCGCTCTACCGACGTAGGTCCATTGTTTATCTGTTATGTACATGTTAGCTATTTTGCTCTAGTGAATGCCTTTATACTCGTACTGTTCCTCTGTCACATGTCTGGAGCTATGATTTTATGATTTATATGCTTATTTCTACTTTTCTTTTTTCTGTTCATTTAATTTTTCAATTACTATTATGATGCTACTATCCCGTAATTCCGCTGTATAATTATTTTTAAGGTGCATGTTACTCCTAAGTTCTCTGTATCAGTGTTGGGCAGCATCTAATTACATTTGTAATTAATTACATTTTAATTACAAATTACAATTGTAATTTGTAATTGAAAGTCGAATCAATTACAAATTACAATTGTAATTTGTAATTGAAAGTCGAATCAATTACAAATTACAATTGTAATTTGTAATTGAAAGTCAATCAATTACAAATTACAATTGTAATTTGTAATTGGAAGTCGAATCAATTACAAATTACAATTGTAATTTGTAATTGAAAGTCAATCAATTACAAATTACAATTGTAATTTGTAATTGAAAGTCAACTCAATTACAAATTACAATTGTAATTGAAATGTTTCTTCGAATCAATTACAAATTACAAATGTAATTGACATCTTTTTTCGAATCAATTACAAAATACAAATGTAATTGAAATGTTTTTTCGAATCAATTACAAATTACAAATGTAATTGACACCTTTTTCCGAATTAATTACAAATTATAAATGTAATTGACACGTTTTTTCGAATCGATTACAAAATACAAATGTAATTGAAATGTTTTTTCGAATCAATTACAAATTACGAATGTAATTGAAACAGTTTTTCGAATCAATTAAAAGTTACAACATTTAAAAGTTGTAATTGATCTGAAAAAAGGTGTCAATTACATTTGTAATTTGTAATTGATTCGGAAAAACGTTTCAATTACATTTGTAATTTGTAATTGATTACGAAAGACATTTCAATTACATTTGTAATTTGTAATTGAATACGAAAAACATTTCAATTACATTGGTAATTTGTAATTGATTCGAAAAAACATTTCAATTACATTTGTATTTTGTAATTGATTCGAAAAAAGGTGTCAATTACATTTGTAATTTGTAATTGATTCGAAGAAACATTTCAATTACAATTGTAATTTGTAATTGAGTTTACTTTCAATTACAAATTACAACTGTAATTTGTAATTGATTGACTTTCAATTACAAATTACAACTGTAATTTGTAATTGATTGACTTTCAATTACAAATTACAATTGTAATTTGTAATTGAAAGTCGAATCAATTACAAATTACAATTGTAATTTGTAATTGGTTCGACTTCCAATTACAAATTACAATTGTAATTTGTAATTGATTCGACTTTCAATTACAAATTACAATTGTAATTTGTAATTGGTTCGACTTCCAATTACAAATTACAATTGTAATTTGTAATTGATTCGACTTTCAATTGAAAATTACAATTGTAATTTGTAATTTGTAATTAATTAATTACAAATCTGCCCAACACTGCTCTGTATTCGTCTTTGCCTCAAGGTCCTACCAAGGCATAATAAACTGATCTATCTATCTATCTATCTATGTACTCCTATGAGTTGTACTCCTATAGGAACCTGTCCCAAATTACGATACGTATGGTACCTATGTAGGTCCTGTATAGGTTCCTATATGGGAATTTTTACCAGGGATACCCCCACCGTTGAGTGTTAACCCTCGAAGTTGAGGGTTAACCTCGGAATTTCGGGGTTTAACACCCAAATTTAGGGGTATACCCCTAAAGTTCGGGGTTTTTTTTCGTAAGGGTAGCCCATCATGCCCCAACCCGCATTTTCAAAAACAATTAAGTTTTTGAGAAAATGAAACCCATCAAAGTGAATTTCTGTATTTATTATAGTAAAATAAACCTTCTTAGATAGAAAAATGTTTCCTCGGTATAGTCCGACCTCCAAATAAGAAACCCGGCAATAAGAAACTTTCCCCAGTTTCTCACTCGAGCGCTTCCCCCACTCCTCCATTCCAAGGAAAAGAGTGAGAAAGACAGACAGAGGTAGTGAACGCGGAGCGCGCGCCTGGTGGGGGTATGCGATATATAGGAAAAACTCTTCCCTTTGGGGGCTTTTGGCTTTTTATTTGGAGGTCGGACTGTATTAGACGTCATGTGTGTCAAACAGTCACGCACTTTATATACCTCAAAAATTAGATCAAATAGCAACAAAATGAATATTCACTCACCAAATCACGAAGTGCACACTTTCGACGATTATATTTACGGCATTGAATAACTTCCCAAAAAGGGCGTTAGATAGCATTAGCAGAATATTTATAGCACACTGAAAAAAAAGTATTTTTCCTCCGAGGATACAAAGTATTTTTGAGCGAGTATTCTTGCAGTAAGTATACGTATTCTTACTGGAAGGATACAGGTATTGTTCCCACAGCAATACCAAATATAATGCTGAGGCGAAAACCACACTGTATGTTACCATGGCAATCGTAATGGTGGCGCCATCATTTCCCTCCTTTTTCGTAATCTTGGAGGTTAAAGCAGGTGTTAGTTTGTGAATTGCCTAATCGTATCGTTGGAGAAATATTTTACGTGTTAATTAAAAAATTATATGGATTCTTGGGTACGCGAAAAGTTGCAAGAACGGGACTTATCATCTCTGCAACAAATATTCACTATGCCAATAAAGTGAGGTTAAGTCCGTTGTATTTAGAATTTGGTATTATGCTCAGAGGGATACGAAATTTTGTTACAGTCAGTATACGTATTGCTGTGGGAAATAAACTTTGGTATTCTTACAACAAGAATACGAGTTTCTTTACTGGAGACAAAAGTTTACTAGGTGGAAAAAAACTTTTTTTTCAGTGCAACTTCGAATCATAGGTTTTGCTTGGGTCCCCATCTTACCTCGCGACCCCGTCTTACCCCACTTTCCCCTAATTGGTCAGAAGAGTTTCGTCCTTTTATTTCTGTGTTGAATGAATTGTGCCAGATACTTTGTTTTTATTCAATCACAGTGTATGGAAAATCCAACATTCTTCTGCTTCCACTGCAAGTCTAAGCATACCTGTGAATTGATGGGGGTCATTTCGGTGCAACTTTTTTATCACTGCTGTAGTTATCTGATTCATTGAATTTTTCAGCGATCCTGAGCGAGCGGTCTTTGTACCCTTCAAGAAGGTCGTCTTAGCTTGGTGCACCACTTGACACCAAGCACCCTGCATGGGACTGCCCACGCCCGTATCCGTACTGACGCCAAAAATTTTGCTGTCTCAGTTCACAATGTGAAAACTCACTCGCAGGTACGTCATAGTTCTACTTATATGTAAAAAATATATGGAGCCAGACCAGCAATCGATCAGACACTGAAATCAACAGAAAATTACTTTTTATACATCGCAAATTGCCGCCGTATCACTCATTTCGACTAATACCCAAGCCTACGCATCGATACAGCAAAAAAAAAACATTCCTTAGCCCGATTTTATATGAAATTCCGAACACAACCATCTAAAAACATATCTGTTTATGACAACGATGAACTAAGGGGCCGTCCATTTATTATAGGTAGGACGATTTTTTCCCATTCCCCCCCCCCCCCCCCCCCCAAATCTTACGTAAGATTGAATAAATACCTGAAATATTTGAAATAATTATAAAAATCGTCATTTTGCCCGCACGAAAAAAAACCCTCAAATTTACCCTGAAAATAACCCCCAAGTATACCCTCAATGTTGGGGGTGATTTCGCACCCCCAATTGAGGGTTCACCCCCAACTTCGCGGTAAACCCTGAATTTCGGGGCTTCTTCAACTTGAGGGTTTACCCTCAGACCCCTCGTTCGGGGTGCGAATTTACCCCCAAATTGAGGGTAAACCCTGAATTTCGGGGTTTCTTGAAATTGAAGGCTTACCCTCAGACCCCGTTCGGGGTGCGAATTTACCCCCAATCGAGAGTTGACCCTCAGTCCCCGGTTAACCCTGGATTTCGGGGTTTCTTCAAATTGAGGGTTTACCCTCAGACCCCTCGTTCGGGGTGCGAATTTACCCCCAATTGAGGGTTAACCCTCAGTCCCCGGTTAACCCTGGATTCTGGGGTTTCTTCAAATTGAGGGTTAATAACTGTATAGGTATAGTATATCACAGCGCGCGCGCTATTTTATACTTATACTATCATTTTATATTTTCTGACAGAGAAAAAAATATATTATTTCTTGCGAAACAAAGATTTTTGACATTTTTATATATTGACCGTTTTTTCTTCTGTAACTATGTATATAATTTACTTTTCGTAACAACCTCAAATCTGAGGTATTATACGCTGAAAGACCGTTGGGTGTAACCCTCAAATTTGGGGGTTACCCTCAAGTCTGAGGGTATACCCCCAGAAACCGTTGGGTGTAACCCTCAAATTTAGGATTTACCCTCAAATCTGAGGGTATACCCTGAAATGTGAAGGTTAACCCCGTAAGGTTAAGGGTATACCCCCAACGTTAGGTGTTAACCCCAAAATGTTTGAGGGAACACCCCGTAATGTTAGGAGTATAGCAGCATTCACCCTAGCGTTGATGAGAATGCCATCGAGAAAACTTGAAAGAATCACAGAGGGTAAGGTCTTCCTACAGAAGTGAATCAAGATACACAAGAAATTCTAGAGAATTTGGGAATTTTCATTGATTTAATCTTTTTCCCAATAATTAACTAGCCAATCTGATATAGGTGTTGCTACGGAAATATCACGATCTGTGGTGGTTGAAGGCCTCTCATCTACGAATTTAGTATAATAATAATCTCGCTCTCATCAACCCATTCAACAACGTCCTCATTTTCATTTACTTCGTTGAAGACGCACATCAATCCTCGGCCTCGTTGTGATATAATTTTCTTTGCTCTTGTCACCTCAGCTCTGGACACAATAAAATGCAAATTTTTTCGCGCTACATTCAAAGTAATTGTTGTGTGTGGAGCTGATTTACGATTGGGAAGAAAATGAAAGTCTTACGTAAGATGTCTTCGTAGTCCGCCTTCCCTTACGGAAAAAAACCCCGAACTTTGAGGGTTCACACTCAACGATGGGGGTATACCACTAACATTACGGGGTACACCCTTAACATTTCGGGGTTGACCCTCAGATTTGAAGGTAACCCCTAAATTTGAGGGCGATACCCAACGGTCTTTAAGAGTATACCCTCAGATTTGAGGTTGATACACAAAGTAAATTATACCGCGAGGACCAGGTGAAAGCGAATGGTCCATCCGCCCACGCACCTAATATTTCGTATTTTCATGGGGATAGCCACTCGTTGCGCTGAAAGAATCCCTAGGGTGATTTTGGCGCGCGGTCAATGCAACTCGGCAGCCATTGTTGATACAAGCCGGTTGACTGTCAATACATCGCGGAAGGTAGACAAGTGTGGTTATGTTCGTTTATTTGAAGCATATGATAAATGAAGGGAATGAAACCTACGTGAATAAGCTAGGAATATTTATCAAAAATCGATCAATCAGTTTTAAATGATATCTTAATGCAATCAACGAATTAACCTAAGCTATAACTGAAAATTTATCAGAATCAAAGAGTTTATCGAGAACAACCAATTCGAACAAAATTATCGATTGTATCCTGGGGTTGAGGCATCAATAAATATATCCATAGCTTATTCACGTAGGTTTTATTCACTTTATTTATCATTAGCTTCAAATGAACGAACATAACCACACATGTCTACCTTCCACGATGTATTGACAGTCAGCCGGCTTGTATCAACAATGGCTGCCGGGTTGCATCGACCGAGCGCCAAAATCACCCTAGGGATTTTCAGTGCAACGAGTGGCTATTCCCCTAAAAATACGAAATATTAGGTGCCTGGGCGGATGGACCATTCGCTTTCGCCTGGTCCTCGCGGTATACTGTACCTCAACCGGTGCTTTGCGGCACAGAAGATGTCGCAAGCCTATTAGTTACGGTGAGTCTTTTGCTCTCAAGAATTCTAGTGACCCCTCGTAATCAATTTAATAGTGACACAACTGACTACGGACTTGAAACGCTTAGCGCTCGAAGCCGTCTCCCAAACAGATCTAAGCATGCACTGCAAGCTACCCTCACGGAAAAGACCCCGACAGTTACCCCGACATTTACCTCGACATTCACCCGAAATTTACTCCCAAATTTAATCTCAAAATTACACTCAACCGGAATGGGGTAAACTCGTACCCCTTGATCGAGGGTTTACCTCCAAGTTCAGGGTTGACTACCGTGTATACCCTTCAGGGATGGGCGGTATTCTAAAAGATATCGATATCCAAATTTCAAATACCTGAAAAAATTAAATTTGTTAATCCAATTGAGCGGATCCACGTCATTTCACTAAAAAAAAATACCGTGAAGTCATGGATCTTTGCGCCATTCAACATATCTTTAGTACTATGGAAAAAAAGCACAATTTCAAGGATTTTGAAATTTTTTCAAAAATGGCGAAGTTAGAGCTATGTGAATTTTTGTGAACCGCTATTGCACCGCTATGTTTGAAAATTCATATCTCCGAAAGTATTCATCGGAGCGGACTCCTCCTGGAATCATTTTGTTCGTAATGTCATGCGCTTTCATACAAAAAAATTCATTTGCTAAAAAAAAAAATTCTTTCAACTTTTTTTCATCAACTTTTTTTTTGATTTCGCTGCCATTTCCGCGGGACTTACAGAAATTGATGGAGACAATTTTCTTTGGATACCTGAATCCTTTCCCTTCAACCGTAAAAAAAAAATTCATGGAGAACCTACCTAGGCCGGAGAAAAAAAATAAAACGTCTTGTCGCGTATCGCCGCGCGCGTCAATTCACGTCCGCGCGGCGAGCTCGTGTTGCGTACTGGAGTTAAATTACATTTGATGCTTCTCTACTTACCCGGGCTATTCATTCTCCAAAAATAGTTGTTCAACTACCTTATCCCTCGCTTATTAGACGGACACTAGTCATGTTTTCTCGGAGTTATATACAGTAGACTCTCCATAGCTCGCCGATCGGTAAGTCGCCGCAGCGGCGGGTGAGTTTTTACACAGACACAGACCAACACAACTGACGTCACCCCACCACAACTGACTGCGCCCCACCACCGCTACTGAACTCGATCCGTGCGGCCTGATGTGCGCGTGGCGAGTGGTGGCGCAGCACCGGAGTGGGGGCTCTCGCTAAAGCCGGCGACACAAACTTCTACGTGAGCCGTAATACGCTTCACCTATAGACCTACACGCGTACGTGATTGGTCGGCGCTTGGTGTGCGTGTCCGACCGGCCTATAGGTGAAGCGTATTACGGCTCACGTAGAAGTTTGTGTCGCCGGCTTAACTCGCCACTTCCAAGAATTTCCCGCTCCTACTATCCGTCAGGCGGCGAGTTATGGAGAGTCTACTGTACCTATACCTGTTCTGGAAACTCGGAGCCATCAAGTGCACAACATCTGATCCTTTTATTTTAAATATCTGAAAGTAACTAATCCCTTCACTTGTATCCGAATATAATCCCTCAATATGGTGGTGACACATCCCGTCATACAGGTACAATTAGTGTATACAACTTTGCCTTGTGGATATCGGTGTTACAATCTGAAGAATCATAGCTTCAATTTCAAAACATACACGAACACAAGAATACGATGAGAAAAGTTGCGGCGATCTGTGGGCGAGCTAGGTGGTCACGGGTCCCCGGATAGGCTTCCGTGGATCCTGGGTTCGATTCCCGGATCGTCCGTTAATTTTTCTCATCAAAATTTTTCAATTAAAAATACTCGGAGGAGAAAAAATGTTGACTAATTAATTGAATACAATTAATTATTTAATGGTAAATAGTACGCAACATTAAAAGGCCGCGGTATACAAAAAACTCATCTCAACCTGGTGGTGACACATCCCGTCATACAGGTACAATCAGTGTATACAACTTTGCCTTGTGGATATCGGCGTTAAAATCTCAAGAATCATAGCTTCAATTTCATAATCCCTCAATCTACGAGGTTGTTTTGAAACAGAAAATCATTGAACCATCATTGTCTGTGACAGGAAAGACTATTGGGATCCTTGGAATGGGCGTGGCTTTGAAATTTTAGCCTTCTCTGAGTAGTTCTATTTTCGTCACTAGTTGGCGTATCGAGGTTCTGAACCCTCTCATTAGTTACTGTAGCCTTCTTTGAGTAGTTCTATTTTCTGCCACTAGTTGGCGTATGGAGGTTCTAAGGTTCCCAATAGGTTTCGAAGAATCTTTTGTTTCGTATGGCCCAAGCGGACCGGACCTTATTTTTTTAATAAATACTTCATAAACCTTGAAAATGTTTCTATTTTTTTTTTTTTTATTTTAGTATAAGGCTATACAATACAATTTGGTTGATGACTTACAAAATATTATCGACATATTATTACACGTAAGGCTTAACAATGGTAGATCGTGTGGAGCATTCCCCTCATTGACTCACTTAGCATCTTACTGGTTTTTTTCATTGGTTTTTACGTATTTATAGCCTGAACTAGAATTCTCATAAGATAGCCTACTACAAAAAAGAGGGGGGTAATTATCAAATAATTCATATAGTAATCCTGCTCACAATTCCCAGGTAGGATCTTGAAGGTCTTGCATGGAATATGTAGGTCCTGTGTGGGTACCTGTAGTAACCTATGATGGTATCATGGGGCGTTCGAAGGACCTGCAAGGTATGGTATACGTCCGACAAATGTACCACAAAAATCCGCGTGGGTGCTTTACCGGACCTGACAGGACCTATATAGGCATCCTACGTTGGCATACAGGACCCGTAAGGTCCGATATGTGTTCGCAATAACGTATGTAGGTGTTTTTCAGGACCCAATAGGAACCACATAGGTATTCGTAGTTGGCGTACAGGACCCATGAGGTCCGATATGCTGCTGCAATAACCCATCTAGGTGTTTTTTTTTAGGACCCAATAGGACCCACATAGGTGTTCGTAGTTGGCATACAGGACTCATAAAATCCGATCTGTATTCGCAATAACCTTGGTAGGTGCTTTGCAGGCCCCTATAAAACCCGCACAGATATCCTACGTCGGTATGCAGGACCCCTCAGGTCCGATATGTATATGGTTGCAATAACCCATTTAGGTGCTTTTTAGGTCTCAATAAGGCCCGTAAATTCGCCGTACATACCCTGGTAAAAATGTTGGTAAGGGTATTATATACATATTGTGTAACTTAATCGTGGATACGGCATTTTTCCTTGCATACTTTAATACATATACCCAGGTATCTGTACCCACATAGGTCCTAGTAGCGATATAGCGATCGTAATTTGGGACAGATCCGTATGGGAATACACCGTACAGGTAAAGGACCTATGTAGGACCCATACCCGAGACGCGAGACTCTACCGAGTCTCTTGATATATATATATATTAGGGTGTTCCATTTTTAGGCAATATTTTTTTTTTTTTTCGATGGCATACCAGAAAATCTTATACTTTATAAAAAATGAAAAATTTTGCCGCCTGGTAAAAGGTTCTAGGTCTAATAGCGGCTTAGCTCATTCAAAAATTCGATTTCCCATCTAAATAACACAGGAAATTTTTCTTTTTGTTCAATTGAATTTTTCGTTGTTAAAATTTTTTTTCGAAAAAACTTTTGTATAGCTTTTGAAGGAAATTGAATTTTCTACAAAAATGTCTCCGTGGTCGAAGACCGTACAACCAGTAGTTTCGGAGTTACAGCGCGTCAAACATGAACATTTTCAAAAATAGACATTAAATTCCATTAAATTTCCAGTTTATTACTTTTACATGGATAATTTAATTATATTATACATTTTATAGAATTAACATTTTCAATTTAAGTATTAACTCGTTTTAATACAGCAATAAAATTCAAATTATTATTAATCAATTATAACTACTGTGAAATAGTAACACTCATGTACGGAAATCATATTTTCACGCAAATTCTTACAGTTCTTCTAGTTATATGTTTCATCAAGGTTGGCGCTGTTTCCTATTTTTATCGTTCTCTGCATTTTCGATCTATGGTAACTGTCTATCTTTTATTTTTGGCGGGTTTTATATCGATTCACACTAGATATAGATCAACATTAAGTAACCTCAATGATATTGATGTTTATGTTTTGTATGTATGGTGTTGTTTAATATTATTGCTCAAATATAGAAAGTTTTCTTGGCAATAAATATTAGTTGTATTTAATATTAGTGATATTTGTAATGAGAGGTTGTTATTAAATTAATAATTCCGGCGAAATGTCAGCTAGTAATTTAAAAAAAAAAAATTTCTGCTTGGACATGAACGCAAATGTCTACCTCAACGGAAACTTCCTAATAACCCGCAAGTACTTAGTTTTTTGATATATAATTATAAATCTCTAGGTAAATCATTTCAAAATAGTATAAAAATTGTTATTGATGAAGTAAATGCTATTTGGAGTAAAACTAAGATTCCTGTGATGAAGAATCCAAATACAGTCGGACCTCGCTTATATCAAGTCGTCGGGACCGAGCTGCTTCACTTATATAAAGAAATGAGGGGTCCCCACTCCTTCGTCGCACTGCGGCGCACTGCTCACTGCGCACCGAAACGGGCGGGTACTATCTTGGATTCGTGAAAATGCGTGTTATGGTGGGGGGTAGGAGAAAGCAGAATCTTGATATAAGTGAAGCAGAACTACTTGATATACGTGAAACTTGGAATAAGTGAAGTTGAAATAAGCGGGGTCCGACTGTAGTGTTGAGAAATTAAAAAACCTGTATCAAAAGTGGATTAAAATAAAAAAAAACCGTACACGTACAAAATCGGTTACCCAAAAGACTAGAGAAGAAAATTTTAAGCTTTTATCTAAAAAGTTATTTGATATAGCAAGTAAAAATAAGAATATCCGCTTAAGGAGGTTCTACACCTATTGTTCCACCAAACGTGGGTTTCAGAGCAGATTATGAATACTTCTCGATGAGGAAAAAATCTGGAAAAAATCAAGCATGTAGAAGATCCTCGAGAGATTAATTTTGCATAATAATAATTCAAAAAAGTTATCAACAAATTGATGGAAAAAAAAACTGTTCAAGAAATTAGCCGGTGACCCAACCTTCTTTTCAGGTGAAAATGATTTGTCAATTTTTATAAATAGGTATGAATTTTTTAAAAATTATGTTACATTTTTGAAAATTGCGACTTTTTAAAATTTTTCATACCTGACAAAACGCAATTTTCAAAAATGTAACAAAATTCTTAAAAAATTCATACGTATTTATAAAAATTGACAAATCATTTTCACCTGAAAAAAAAGTTGGGTCACCGGCTAATTTCTTGAACAGTTTTTTTTTTCCATCAATTTGTTAATAACTTTTTTGAATTATTATTATGCAAAATCAATCTCCCGAGGATCTTCTACATGTTTGATTTTTTTCAGATTTTTTCCTCATCGAGAAGTATTCAAAATCTGCTCTGAAACCCACGTTTGGTGGAACAATAGGTGTAGAACCTCCTTAACAAGCGTGGAAGAAACATTGTTGGTAAATGAAAGAAACAACAAACGTCGTAGTATTATACCGTTCGATTTTCATACATTCCTTTAGAGAACGTTAACATGTCTTCAAGTACTATTTACAGACATCGTAAAGAAGACAGAAAAAATATTGGAAAACATATAAAAAAAAAATGTCAAACCTACCAGTATCTTAACTCTTCATTGGGATGGAAAACTTTTACCAGAAATGACAGGTTCAAAAAAAGTTGAAAGACTTCCAGTGATTGTAACGGGTGTCGATTGTGAACAAATATTAGGAGTGCCAAAATTGCGTGATTCAGGTGCTGTAAATCAAAGTGAAGTGATTTTTGAGTTGCTAGAGGATTGGAATCTTAACCCCTTAAGCGGCAAGAAAAATCTTACGCCGCTTCAGCACGGGCAAAATATGCGCCATATGGCGTCAATGCCGCTTAAGGGGTTGAAGATGGAGTTGGAGCTTTATGCTTTGACACTCGAGTGTCAATACTGGTACATTATTTTTCAATTTGACTTTATCCTGTTCATCAGTTCTCTCTAAAAGGTTCTTGTTTCTGTAGGTGAAACAAGAGGTGTGTGCAAATTATTAGAAAAAAAAAAAAATGGAAAAAAGTGTTTTAAATTTTGCTTGTCGGCACCATATTCATGAGTTAATTTTACGATGCGCTTTTGAAGTTTACTGGCCAGTCACTTCAGGTCCGAATGTATTAGTATTCAATAGATTTCAACAGTCATGGCCAAATATCAATAAAAAAAATTATAAAACTGGATTAGATGACGAAATGGTAGCCTCGGTTATCCATGACAAAAAAGATGACATCCTACTTTTCATCTCTCAACAATTACAGGTATTTAAGATTATCGTTTCATCATTTTCAATAATTTCACAAGTTAAGATACAACAAAAATATTATATAAACATTATTGAAGTATAATTGAAAATTTATATAGAAGTCTAAACTTTTTACTCTGAACTTTTTACTCGAATTTATTTGAAATATAAAAACTTTTCTATTTATAGGAAAATCAACCACGTGATGACTATCGTGAACTGTTAGAATTATCATCAGTGTTTTTGGGAAATCGATCAACTAAAAATATGACTTTTAAATCTCCTGGGCCGACACATCATGCACGATGGCTTTCTAAAGCCATATATTGCTTAAAAATCTATCTGTTTCAAGAACAGTTTTTACTAAGCCGGGCAGAGGCTCCGGGACTTCGCCATATTTGTATTTTTATTGTTTTACTATACATAAAAGCATGGTATTGTGCGCCTTCATCAATCCAAGCTCCTCGACAGGATTTAGAGTTCATGAAGAATTTACTAAACTATAAGAAAATAAATAAAAATATTTCAGAAGTAGCATCAAAAAAGTTCAGCACTCACCTGTGGTATTTATTTGAACAACTTATTTGTTTGTCACTATTTGATGATAATGTTAGTGTAGAAATCAAATTAAAATTGATTGAATCGATTCAGAAAAAAAAGTCAAGTTAAAAATTTTAAACGAATTAATGTAAAGAATGTTAATATTAATTCATTTTTGGACAAACAATTGTATGATTTTGCTTCGCAAGAATCGTTGATTATTTTTGAGAGGTTTAAACTCCCAACTAATTTTTTAACTTTACATCCTGATCAGTGGAAATCTGACGAAAGTTATAATACTTGTTTAAAAATTTTTCAAAACTTACATGTCGTTAATGATGCTGCGGAACGGGCGGTCCAACTAATGGAAGCCTACAATAAAAGTTTAACTGCTGATGAAGAGCAGAAGCAGTACTTGTTGCAGGTTGTAGCTTTGCACAGAAAAAAATTTCCAAATGCTAACAAGCAAACGTTAATGTTGCCATTTTTAGGAGAATAAACAAAAATACATGTAAGCTTGTGTGCTATCAAGCTTGGCTGTGTGGCTGGTCGACAGGTGTGTCAGGTGTGTGAGAATTAGTATGTAACTAGACTCCGAGCTGTAAGCAGTGATGTTATTGTATGGATGTATATAAAGGGTTGCTATCAGCAATTTGTATTGATTCAGGTTAGTTTAAGTTTATCTGTTCATTATAATATTTTTGGCGCATTGCTAACTTGTACATATTATTAATATTACAGTTGATTACTACATCATGCAAGTGTTGATTTAACCTGAACCTCACTCCATTCAAGTCCCTTAAATTGTGGCTTACATACATTTTCAGTAACTATAATGATTAATTAATAATAATTTGAATTTGATTGCTGTATTAAAACGAGTCAATACTTAAATTGAAAATGTTAATTCTATAAAATGTATAATATAATTAAATTATCCATGTAAAAGTAATAAACTGGAAATTAAATGGAATTTAATGTCTATTTTTAAAAATGTTCATGTTTGACGCGCTGTAACTCCGAAACTACTGGTTGTACGGTCTTCGATCACAGAGACATTTTTGTAGAAAGTTTAATTTCCTTCAAAAGCTATACAAAGGTTTTTTCGAAAAAAAATTTTAACAACGAAAAATTCAATTGAACAAAAAAAAAAAAAAAATTTTCCTGTGTTATTTAGATGGGAAATCGAATTTTTGAATGAGCTAAGCCGCTATTAGACCTAGAACCTTTTACCAGGCGGCAAAATTTTTCATTTTTTATAAAGTATAAGATTTTCTGGTATGCCATCGAAAAAAAAAAATATTGCCTAAAAATGAAACACCCTAATATATTGTAACGGATCAGACAACATAGGCCTGACCGTTAGCAATTCAAACATCAACCGTTGCTAGCGTCGAACTATCTAGAAGGTTCGACGAGAGCGACAAGTCGCATGACGTCACAGCGAGTATATAAGTCGAGACACAGCTCTCATCACCAGCAATTCCATGGTATAGCACCTGATTGACTCACTACGCTCTTATTGTTCGGACACTAAAGGCATAGCGCCTAGTGATCCTTTAGCTTCATTCGTAAAAGATTCTACAGTTCAATTATAGACAATTACAAATATAAAATAAAAAGCAAGATATAAAACACAAATCGAACAAAATAGTTAAATAAATCAAATTAGATTCATTAACTTCAAATTTAACGGAATTTTCCTTATAAAACGACGAGCCTGTCAAATATCGCCTAGCGATACTATTAAATCTACGATACAAAAAGTTAGTAAGTAAGCAACATTGTAAATATAGAATGATCATTGGTTGCAACCGTAAGTTAGGATAAAATAAAATAAATCGAATTTCTTGATTAACTAAAAGTAAGTTATTCTATGCAGATCCCTTATCCGCCATTTCCAGGTTCTTCTTCGTCTGTATAACCAACCAAAGCTAGATACAGCCTTAGTGTGTCTCTGACGCACTCAGGTCTGGCACAGCAGGTTTTATTGTTTAGAAAATTTGGGAATAAACTAACTTTAACATAACTGAAATCAAAAGGTTAGGTGGATAAAGTGCAACCTTAGCGCGTTTACGTGTTCAGGTCTGTGGGGAGGCGGCTTTAGTTGCACGGCGACTCAAGTCCGTAATAGGGAACATTAAATTATTGATATAAAGGTCTAGAACATATAAAATCGAGCAAAGAACTCACAATTACACTCGGTTCGCGTTACCGGAGGTAACGCTCAAGAACCGAAACGTAACAATATATATATATAAGTGCGCCGTAGTGTACGAATTAACCGAAAAACATTTCGGTGACGTCACGGAAAGGTCGTGAAGTCACGGAAATGCACAAATTATATTCAAAAATGTCATCGAAATGGCTAAATAACATACATATATATTAGAGTGGTCCTTATTTTGGTCATTTTCGAATTGAGATTTCTTCGCCCCCTAGAAGGGTTCCAAATAATTAAAAAAAAACATCCTCCAAATTTGAACTTTTTATCTCAATTTTAACACGTGCCGCAAAGCGCCTGAAGTTTTGCGTTTGATTAACATGGCGTTTTCACTGACCTTTATTCAGAATTTTGGCGCACCGTCAATAAGTGCGAAAAAAATTTAATTCTTGTGGGAATCTTTCAAGGAAACCCGATACTATTTTATCAGATTTAGAGAAATTCCAAATTCAAAATGGCGGGGGCGAAGAAATCTCAATTCGAAAATGACCAAAATAAGGACCACTCTAATATATATGTATGTTTTTCGGTTAATTCGTACACTTCGGCGACAGTCATCGAAATGCACATAACACATATTCATCTATACATGACATTTGAACATTTCCGTGACAGTATTCAAATTTCAATTTTTGTACAATTTGACACAATATTTACTGATTACTTGATAGCTCGATCACTCTGATATCAGAAATTGAATCAGAGGTCTTAGTCTGAATGATTATGATGATAAATAGATCTCGCTTACATGTATCAGTGCGAATTACATACTGTCACCAAAATGTCCAAACAATCGTTATTAAATACATTTTGGTGACTATCATATAAACATAAATTGTACATTTCGGTGACGTCACCGAAATGTTTCTTTTTTTTTGGAAATATGTGAATGACCTGCCAGCTGCATTTTAATCTGCCATTTCAGAGAGTTAAGCGTAAGGTGAGAATCTCGGGTCGTTTGCGGAATTATAATAATGAGCGAGCTCTGGATCAGCACTGCTGATTGTGAGATATAGACATGTGTCACCGAAATGTACAAATAATCATTAGTAGAATCATTTCGGTGACTCTTTTGATTATGAATTGAGCGTAGGGTAAGAATCTCAGGTCGTCCGCGAAATTATAATAATGAGCGAGGTCTGGATCAGCACCGCTGATTGCTACATAGTTCTCGTAGTCCAGGTCCTCGGCTCCGTAGTTCTCGTTCTCCAGGTCGGTCGCTTTGTGTTCCTCGTAGTTCAGGTCGTTCGGCTTCGTATTTCTCGTAATCCTGGTCGTTCGCTTAGTATTTGGCGTAGTCCAGGTCCTTGGCTTCGTATTCCTCAGAGCCGAGGACCTGGACTACGAGAAATACAAAGCAAAGGACCTACACTACGAGAAATACGAAGCAAAGGACTTAGACTACGAAAAATATTTAGCGAACGACCTGGACTAGGAGGAATACTTAGCGAACGACCTGGACTAGAGGGAATACTTGGCGAACGACCTGGACAGCGGGAACTACGAAGCCGACGACTTGGACTACAAGAAATACAGAGCAAACGACCTAGACTACGAGGAATACGAAGCGAACGACCTGGACAACGAGAACTACGAAGCCGAGGACCTGGACTACGAGAACGGATGCGTATACCGTACAGAGACATCTCCAGGAGATGAAGCCAGCATACTCATCCAGAATAGGACTGAAACGTCGGACGATAAGAATCGATCCGACGCGGGCACTGCTCGACTATATATACGTCGTTGCGTACAATTTTTCACTCGAACCGGTGAAAATAACAGAAATCAGATGTTTTCTACGATCGACTTAGTGATTGCATAAATCACTATCAAACGCTCGAGACGGAACGTGGATACAGCGGAATAACATCGGTCCCTTCAGCTGCATTTTAATCTACGATTTCAGAGAGTTGAGCGTAAGGTGAAAATCTCAGGTCATTTGCGGAATTATAATAATGAGCAAGCTCAGGATCAGCACCGCTGATTGTAAGATTTTTATGGTATGGGGAGGGGCTCCCCAATCAATGAGGCAGGGGGTGGTAGGGGAGACAAGGGGGTGTCTGATCTGTAAGGGAGGTTGGGAGAAGTAGGAGTCCTTGATGCTGTAGATGGTCTCCTGTCTCCGCTGCTGGATCCGCTGGTGCTGCTGCTGGTGTCTCGGCCGGGGAGGTCGGGAGTGTTGGGAAAGGTAGTGCCGGCATGAAGCCGTAAAAAAAATAGAGTCGACTTGTGAAAGTATCTCTCTTTATTGAGTGTCCGCCAATATCGGCTTCTATCTCATAGTTAAATACGCCGGAGCGTGTATGTAGATGAACGTGATGAGGCAATCGATAGCCGGCTTATCTATTCAGCGCTCGGGTTACTTTACTCGTGGGTGCCGAACTGGCTATGCGCCGTGTAGTGGCGCTGCGTGGAAGCTCCGCCGGCAGCCTGCCTCGGAGCGCGGGTCGCTCGTAGAGGAGGGGGCGCGCGGTGCGGTGAGGCAGCCGTGTAGGGCTAGGTTGCCTACCGATAGGCGCCCTGAGGATATATTTACAAAGTTATGCGTGCAACAATATGGACATGTGTCACCGAAATGTACAAACAATCACTCTTGGAATCATTTCGGTGGCCCTTTGGATGATGAATTGTACATTTCCGTGACGTCACCGAAATGTTTTTACTCTGGAATATACATAGATGGGGCTTTCACGTCACATTTACCCCTTTTGTACCTCACCCCCTTCGATTTGGATAACTTTTTAGTATGATGTTGCAACCCACCCAGAAGGGTCTCTGAATTAATTTCAGATTTTTCCAACCAACGGCTAAATTTAAAAAAAAAATCGAAAATTACCAAGGTCGAATGGTTCACTTTTGGAAGTTGTGGCAACGGTAACTTTTGATCAGCATTGCATGAGCTACGAAACCTGAAAAATTCAGCCAAATCCATCGGAAAGCCAGTTCCCATAAGAAATGTGCGGGGTCCTTTCGAAAAAATAAAAATTCATTTTATTTGAGAAAGTTATGACCGATTGAAAAGATGAAAACTCCAATTCTGACATGAAAAACCTAAAAACCTGCGAAGAAAATAATAAATATTGAGATCCCATTATCGAGTGATGCTTACAAATTATATTTTAAATTATGAAATTTGTGTCAATTTTTTCAGATTTTCAAAAATGGCGTAGCCGGAATCGACTTTTTGATTTTTTTTAAATTTAGCCGTTGATTGGAAAAATCTGAAATTAATTCAGAGACCCTTTTGGGTCGGTTGCAACATCATACTAAAAAATTATCCAAATTGAAGGGGGTGAGGTACAAAAGGGGTAAATGTGACGTGGAAAGCCCCATATACATATATATTTGTGACGGCTGATTGTTGTTCGACAACCGCCGTCCAAATACGTGGTTTAAATATCCTAATTGATAATGAACGTCGTTGCGTACAATTTTTTACTCACGCCGATGAGAATAACAGAAATCAGATGATTTCTACGATCGGCTTAGTGATTGTATACATCACTATCAAACTCTCAAGACGGAACGTGAATACAGCGGAATAACATCGGTCCCTCCAGCTGCATTTTAATCTGAGATTTCAGAGAGTTGAGCGTAAGGTGAGAATCTCGGGTCGTTTGCGGAATTATAATAATGAGCGAGCTCTGGATCAGCACCGCTGATTGTGATATATAGACATGTGTCACCGAAATGTACAAACAATCACTCGTGGAATCATTTCGGTGACCCTTTGGATGATGAATTGTGCGTTTTCGTGACGTCACCGGAATGTTTTTACTCTGGAATATATATATATTAGGGTGGTCATTGCCGCGGTGGCTCGTGGACAAGAGCCCCGACTACGAATAGATAGATCGCGCGTTCGAATCCCCCCTGGCACCACTGAGATTTTTAAATAGAAAAATACTCATATGCCTCAACCGCGGCTCTGGTGGTTTGGATCCCACCTAAAACAGTAGAGCCAGTCAAGGTGCAAAGTTGAAAGAAGGAGGGAAAACGGAGAAAGAGGGAGAGGGGGAGGAGCACCTCGACTATAGGGAAAAAGATAACGAAAAAAGGTCGAACCCCGAAGTGAGTACCTGGGAGAGCCCAAAGCAAACCAATTTACCAATTACCAATATTAGGGTGGTCCTTATTTGGGGTATGTTCGAATTTTTTTCGACGATAGTCCTAAATCGGTTTAAAATAAATCAGAAAAAACGCCTGCCGAGTTTAAGCTCTTAACCCTTTGCGGCACACATTTTTCCTTGCGTTCAATTGGCTTGAAATTTGTCACTCGGGGGTTTTTGGGGTCGCTGATGACGAATCTAAGCTCAGAATTTCAAAATTCAAAATGGCAGTTCCAATATGGCGGACAAAAGTACAAAAAGTTACTTGATGAAAGTGAAATTTGTCACTCGGGGGTTTTTGGGGTCGCTGAGTTTGAATCTGAGCTCAGAATTTCAAAATTCAAAATGGCAGTTCCAATATGGCGGACAAAAGTACAAAAAGTTACTTGATGAAAGTGAAATTTGTCACTCGGGGGTTTTTGGGGTCGCTGAGTTTGAATCTGCTATCAAATCCCATATTTTTATAAATAAATTGACAAAGAAAAAGTGCCGCTCTTTGCCGAACCCGGAGACACAAACGAGGACGTGGCGGTTATGGTTTCCGTTTTTTTTTTTTTTTTTTTGTCTTTTTTTGTATTTTTGTATTTATTTTTTTTTTATGCATGATATTTTGAAAAACAGTTTCTTTGTGGTTATTAACACAAACTAACGTTACACGTACTGCACATCCATTGACTTTTTTTTTCGTTCTGTTTTGTACTGCAAAGTACACATCGTTTTTTCTTTTCAACATATGCTGGCATGTGAGCTGCCTGAGAAAACGTCTCTTTTCAATAGACACTTGGAGTTTGTGCGTACTGATAGGCGTAGGTTTACGCTTTCTTCCTTTTTTAGGCGATATTTTGTGACTAACCAATTGATCAACTAAAGCCAATCGAAACTTCTTCAAGGTCATAGTCTCATCTTTGTTTATTTTTGTAAAAATAATATAAGAGTTTACAATTGAGAGATCAACAAAATGCCAGAATAATCTCAGCCACCATTTCTTAGACTTTCGATCTTTTTTATACGTTGATATCAAGTGATCAGCCTTATCGACGAATCCCATATATTTGTTGTAATATGCGCTATATCAAATGGATGGACAAGAAAGGAGTTCATTTTTTATCGAATTATCATGATCCCTGTGAAATGACAACAGTAAAACGAAGGCAAAAAGATGGTTCACTGAAACTCATTGATTGCCCAGTTATGTGTTCTGATTACAACAAATATATTTACAATACAATAAATAATATTTCTTTGTCAATTTATTTATAAAAGTATACGATTTGATAGTAGATTCAAACTCAGCGATCCCAAAAACCCCCGAGTGACAAATTTCACTTTCATCAAGTAACTTTTTGTACTTTTGTCCGCCATATTGGAACTGCCATTTTGAATTTTGAAATTCTGAGCTCAGATTCGTCATCAGCGACCCCAAAAACCCCTAAATAAGAAATATTGTGAAAATTCACTAAAAAATTTATTCAATAATGAATTTTTTTCGAAAAAAAGGTGATTTTTCTGTATTTGTTTATTTCTATGAACAAATTAACGGGAATAATAAATAATTATCACATACATTAGGATTGTATAACATATCAAGATCCCAAAATCACAAAAAAACCTAAGTAAATTGTGTAAAAACTACTTTAAAATAGCGAAAAAGTTTGTAAGAAAAGGTGGGTCCTGGGAGACCCGCTGTGCCGGAAAGGGTTAATATTAGAAAAATGTTTATTCAGTAAAAGTTTATTGTGGTTACAGGTTTTGCTTGGAGATTGAAAAGAATGTACAGGTGTCTCGAATATAGTTAGCATGCGTGTTTACTAGACCTGTCCTTAAGAAGGGTAAAATCGAATTTCGATCGGGCCACCCCTCAAAGTAGTTCAAAATAATTAAAAAAAAATGTCAAATTTTTTTGAATTTTTTTCATCAATATTTACCCACCCCTCGAAAGCCTTACTTTTTCCCATAAGAAAAGCATTGATTTTTCGAGGTTTTTAATCAAAAATTCGTACTGGGTCTGAAAATAGTCGTAAAAAAATTTCGAAAGAAGCAAAATGGAGGTGAATTCGTCCACTTTAAACCGCCGCTTGGAAAATTGGGCTATCTCTATTTTTGACTCCGCTATCTCACTTTTCGTGCGGCAAGAAATTTCAGCTACGTGACGTGCTCAGTCTCGTAGCAATCCTGTGAAATTGATAGTGCCCGCGTCGTTTGAACTTTGCCTGAAATTTCGGTTTCTCATTACGTAATTTTTAGTCTTTACGTCACCCGGTCGGTCATTCTCGGGCCCTACGTCGCTCGCCCCCCGTCCCGGTGGTCAAACTGGCGATTCACATTCCCCAGGTCTTTTGCTTCGTAGATTCTATTCTATACTCCGTCCAACGAGAGAATAGACTTAGGATCGCGAGACGACTCGTCCGTTTCGGTCACAGAACGCCTATTCAGCCCCCTCCACGCCGGTATCGGGTCCGTCGTGCTACCCTTACGGAAAAAACCCCGAACTTTAGGGGTATACCCCCAAATTTGGGTGTTCAACCCCAAAATTCCGAGGTTAACCTTCAACTTTGAGTGTTAACCCTCAACTTCGAGGGTTAACACTCAACGGTGGGGGTATACTCCGAACATTACGGGGTATTCCCTCAAACATTTTGCGGTCAACACCTAACGTTGGAGGTTGTAACGGGTTTTCCTGGGGCTCGGGTACCCCGGAATAATTGAGCCGAATACAAACCAGGCTCAAATCGTAGGTAGGGGATGTTGGTGGGCGCCAGACTTCGCGTAGAAGTCCTCTCTCTCTCTCTGGGACCCTCCGGCTAGCTACTAGGGATAGAGGGATTTCGTGGGGGCGAGGAATAACGACACCAGATATATTTTCACTTAGCTTTTATTTTAAAAAAGAAAAAAGAAAAGGTTGCGAATTATTCAACACGCCCGCTACCTGGCATAGGTTATTGTTTATACTATTGACTCTACTTTTTCTTTTGCTATTTCAATTCTTAATACGCAGGCGACGGTCGTCTTAGACGGTCGCTGGCTCTCTCTCTCTGACTACTCGACAGTCAGCTGTCACTGTAGCGAGGTTGCGTGCCTCTCTCTATGTCTCTCTGAAGACTGACGCGGCGCGCTGTCCAGCGGCGGCGGAGGGGCGGAGGGGATGGCTAGGGAAGCGACGAAACTCTGACTCGTAGCAGCTGAGTGCTCCGCGTGACGTCACCAGTCCGTGGCTCTATAGCGTCGGCGCGATCACGGTGAATATCGGCGCAGCGGTGACCAAACTGGCACGGCTCTACGCACGACCAACAACACGTGACTCCGGCCTGGTTATTTTAAACCCAACGGATCGCGAGACCGATTGGATTGGACGATGAACGCAGGATCGGTTCGAGGCTCGTAGGGTTTTTAGGGTGGTTCACGGGTCCTTGACTAGCGATCTAGTCAACCTCCGGTGAAACGGGGATTCTCACTCACACAAACACTCATTTAACACTATTCACTTAAAATTACTCTCTCTCTCTCTCTCTCTCTCTCTTTCTCTTAGAAAGCAGGCGGTCCGGGATGGACAGGAAAATATTTCAGATTGGCTTCAGGTCGAGAATGGAGTTCCTCAGGGTTCGGTCCTCGGACCCCTCCTATTCTCCATTTATGTTTCAGATCTCAGGAAAAGGATATGGCATTGCAATCACAGTATCTTCGCGGACGACACGGTTTTCTATATCCACTGTGCACCATCGGAACTCGAAACTGGGATACGACAGGTCAACGAAGATGTGGCATCATTCTATGCATGGACGCTTGAGAAAGGGCTTTTCCTAAACGCAGATAAGACAAAGGTCATGGTCATCGGAACAACAAGGCATATAAATACGATCAACCTTATCAGCTTAGCTCCAGTCACTGTTCATGGGCAGCCCCTTCAATATTCGACGAACACAAAGTGTCTTGGGATCACTATTACGAACAAACTACAGTGGCATGAACACACTGACTCCACAGTCAGGAAGATTTTCGGCACACTCCATCAGCTGCGGATAAACAGAAGAAACATCCCCCAAGAACTTAGGGTTCTTCTCATAACCACACTTGTGTTCCCACATATCGACTACTGCTGCCTTATTTACCTGGACTTGACGGGCGAACTTAATGTTCTCCTGGAAAGAACCCTAAATGCATGCGTGAGGTTCATCTTCGATTTAAGACGAGATGAGCATATTACACCTTACTACAAAAGGCTTGGATGGCTCAAGATCAGCGATAGACGCAAATATTTTCTCGGGTGCATGATTTTCAATATACTCAAGACCAAAACACCTCACTACCTATCGCAGCACTTTGTCTTCAGGGATCCGACGTTATCACGTGACACAAGAGCACAAACTGACCATCTTATTGTGCCCATCCGTAGAACCGAAATGTTGAAGAAGTCCTTTCGATCAGCAGCACCAAATTTCTGGAATACACTGCCCACAGAAATTCGGAACATGAACAGTCTAAATTCGTTCAAAGCCAAACTCTTCACTCATCTCTTCAAGTTGGCATATAGTGGCTCATACTCAGAAGCGAGCTGAGGTCTATTTTCGCTGTACCCGGCATAGGTTTTTCTGCAGTTTTCCCTATAGCCACGTCACCAAATGGGGGTACTCCTTTGAACTTGTCTGCAGACGAAATTTCTGTCTTATTACTTATTATAATTTCTGCATTTCATCTACCGTTTATGTACTCTTTGGTTACTGTTGTTAGAATTTCTGTTTTTGTAGTTTTTCTTTGCTTTGATTAATTTTTATTCTTTAAGGATGTAGTTCACGTTAAAAGCTATCTTCCACAATTGATAATATATTAATGCCAACTTCTTGGTATACATTTGTACACTCAAGAATATGAAAAAAAACGTATAACATTGTCCATACAAGCTTAAGATCAGATGGGAAGCACCAAAAAGGCCTCAAAGCAGTGCTTCGCTGGAAATGGAACTGGCGATGAAATACTTAGGATATAGCAATCTCCATTTTTTTGGGGTATCAGAGAGACATAAATAAAAGATTCACGTGAGGAAATTGTTGTACAGTAGACAAAACTCGAGAAATTGAATTTTTAATACGTTTTTTACAAAAAAAGGCATTTTTAACCCGAACTACATCCTTAACTTATATTCTTCTATCAAATTTTTATAACAGTCTTTTATCTATCTAATTTTACTCATTTTCGTCACTCTATACTTATGATAATTACTAATACTACTACTACCACTTAATTATCTGTATGACTTCTGCCAACACTGTACCGTTAATGCGCTTGAGGGGACTTGTCCCAGAGCGCCAAATAAAGCTTATAGCTTTTTCGACTGGTTACACTTTTCTACACTAGGTGTACACTACTACACTCGCCGTACACCGGTGTACGCTCGTGCGACGTGCGTAGTGTAGATGCGCAATGTAACCAGTGTAGCACCGCATGGATAGCGTTTTCGACTGGGGCGACACCGAGCTACACTGGTGTATAGTCTATGTTCATCCTCTTTCTGTTCCATTTTGTTCTATGAGCACGTGGACCAGTAACTATATCATCGTTATTCTCAGTTATTCTTGAAAAAGTGGTTAAAGTAAATAATTTATTCAAAATGAAAATTACGTATCGAGTCAATGAACAAATTATTGACTTGTGCCCACAATCAGACGATGAAGAAGGGTGCAACAATTTAAAAGGTTATTTCATAATTTAAAATTTTATATTATTGATATTGCAGATCTATTTCAATTTGCCTAATTTTGTTTTCAACTTACTCAATATATTTTTTTACTCACAGCTGCTAATTAAATTATGTTTTTGCGTTTGTTCAGGCAATAATGTGTGTACCTACAATCTTTTGAAGCAATTAGCAGAAGAAGGCCAAATAATTGTTACTCAACCAATCACCAGAATAACCCGATTTATATCTGAATCAGAGTAGGTGACAAGAAATTTGATATACATATATGTAGCTGTAAGCAATTTTTGGCAAGTCTCTGGTATGGGTACCTACCGTAATATATAGTATGTGTAACATCTTATGTCATATACTTCGGTATATCAAAGACTTCCCGAACATTGCCTAATAATTCATAATTAAAACATCATCTTAGGTTCTGTTTCCTACAATTTTACAGAGAAGAGCTTGTATATGACAGCGAAGAGGCTGCCACTCAACCCATACCCGACACCGGAAATGAAGGATGTTCTGAAAGTAATACATATAAACAGACCTACCTATATCATAGCTCATATAACATTTATAATCACCTTTAATATAACGAACTTGTCAGTAATTAGCCGATGGAAAATTTCTTGGGTTAATTGTTATCAAATGTTTGCAGATTTGTGGACTGATTCGCAGACACGTCTCGTATTGGACTGTTACCACAACTACATGGACAAGATTGGACCCATGAAAAAATTTACAACCAAAAAAATAATGTGGGCACAGATATCGAAAGATCTGTACAATGAGTTAAAAGTAACAAAAACGCCACTGCAAATTGAAAATAGGTATAAAACAATTATAAGAAAAAAAAAAAACCGCGGTAGAAAACAATAGTAAATCAGGAAATTCGAGGGAACAAATAGAATTCGAATCTGAATCAAACAAAATCAGTGCATTAGATGATAGCATTGAGCCTGAAGTAATTAGAAGTTCTAAGGGCGTAAAATTATTAAAAAGAAAATGTGTTGAAGATAACTCTGATGAGGAAAAAGAAAACAGTCCAACAAAAAATGTTTTGAAGATTAAAAAACGAAACAAATCTTCTAATATTGTAGAAACATTGCAGCGTTTGCAGGATGTTAAAGAAGAGGCTAAGGAGAAGCGACACAACGAAAAGTTGCAAATGATCCGCGAACTTTTCGGCAAAAATAATTAACTCTTGCGCTGGAAAACCTATTTTGATAGCCGTGTTTTTTAACACTTCAAGTATAACTAGTTTTGTTACCGAATTTCGAATGTGATAATTTTTGTTTCAACACGGAGAAAAATTTATAGTAAATTTTCTCATACTCATATAGTAGTTGTGTCATATACTTTCAATATGACGATTGTTCCTATACTTTATACCTAATGTCACCATGAATATAGGAATGTCTTTCTCACATTCATGGAACATTGAGTATAATGTATCGGAACGATCGCCATATTGGAAGTATATGACACAACTACTATATGAGTATGAGAAAATTTACTATAAATTTTTCTCCGTGAATCTATTATTCAGAGATCCGGACTTTAATGTTTATTTTGTTTTAAAAAAATATATGGGTATTAGGGTGGTCGTTAGAACGGTAAAAAACATAAATATCCCTCTACGCCCCCCAAATCGACTACAAATAAATCAAAACTCATCCTGTAATTTTTTCAGATTTTTATGTCAACGCTTGACCCTTGACCACAGAGGATGAACTTCTCCATTTGAAATACACGGGGTTTCGCGGTCCTTTCAGTTATTATTCCACTGTGGGTCTAATTATGAATATAAAAATCTGAAATTCTCACAGATTGGTCCACGAGAATGCTTCTCTGTGAAGAAAAAATGGCCACCCCCCTGCCCTCCCAATTTTGTATGGTTCATCCCATGCCAATGTGATCATTTTTTTTTTTTCTCCAATTTCATCGAAATTTGCTCAAAAACATTGGAAATATATGTTTCCCAATGTTTTTCGGTTTTTTCACATTTCGTATGGGATATTCCGACATTATTTTCCGAAAGTTTTTTTTTTTTATGTTTTTACAATTCCATTGAATGTTTTCCAAAAACATTAAAAATATGTTTTCCGATGTTTCTCGGTTTTCCCACATTTTGTACGGAAGTGGTTTTCGGTGTGTTTTTGAAGCATTTTCGTTTTTCTTTTTTTTTTTTTTTTTTATTTAGCAAATTTTTTTGTTAACGTCATCCATGTAATTTTTGAATGAAGTCAACTCTTTTATTATAGATTTTTTTCGCAAAAGAAATCAACGAGGAGTTACAAAGTCAACTTTGGCATTATAATCGATTATTCCCTTTACCTCAAGTCCGTATGATATTGGATAATGTCGGAATATCCCGTACGAAATGTGAAAAAACCGAAAGACATCGGAAAACATATATTTCAAATGTTTTTGAGCAACATTCCATGAAATTAGAGAGAAAAAAAAAATCACCACATTGGCATGGGAGGAACCATATAAAATTTTGAGGGCAGGGGGGTGGCGATTTTTTTCCTCAGAGCAGCATTTCCGTAGACCAATCTGTGAGAATTTCAGATTTTTATGTCCATAATTAGACCCACAGTGAAATAATGACTGAAAAGATCACGAAACCCCGCGTATTTTAAATGGAGAAGTTTATCCTCTGTGGTCAAGGGTCAAGCGTTGAAATAAAAATCTGAAAAAATTACAGGATGAGTTTTGATTTATTTGGAGTCGATTTGAGGGGCGTAGCGGAATTTTTTTTTCTAACGACCACCCTAATGGGTATCTTAGAGCTATCGTGTTACCAAGGGTCTAGTACTGTTTTTTTTTTTTTTTTTTTTTGACTTTATTTTGTATTAGACTGCACATGTCAGTCTTTTTAATATTTTGTTTCTCAACTAAAGCTGCGTTCGGTATACCCTGGTGAAAATAATTTCTACGCCAAAATACGAAAACATTCAAAGCGTAAAAAAGCGTAAAGAATCGTAGTTTTTCGTAGGTTTTCGTAGTTTTCCGTAATTTATCGTAGTTTTAGAAGTGGAAAACTACGAATTTCCACGACAAATTACGAAAATCTACAGTCTTTAAGCACCGGAATATCAGTTCTACGATTATCTATGAAAATCTACAAAGATCTACAAACAAAATGGAGCGAAGTCTTTTTGTGAGTTTATCCTGTAGTTTTGGAAGTAGAAATCTCCGAATTTTCATGAAAAATCATGAAAACCTCCAGTCTTCAAGCGAAAGAATATCAGTTCTCCGAATATATACGAAAAACTACGAAAAATGATTTAGCTTCATTTCGTTCGTAGGTCTTTGTAAATTTTCGTAGATATTCGTATAATTAATATTCCGTTGTTTGAGGACTGTAGAGACCCATGATGAGATACGAAAAAAAGGATTTTTCAAGCCCCCCGTAGAGGGAATTATTATTATTCTTCGTTCCCACGGTATAAAAAATAGGTTCCACTGCCTCAAATCAATGCCGATATAGTGTTGAACTCTCAAGACCAATTCTCAAATATTGTCTGTAGTAATACCACAAGACCTTCAAACTTATCGGATATTTCCCGATTGTTTTGCTGCGTGGCATCGAGAGGGCTAAGTTTTGCAGATTTTTGTGCAAAACTTGGCCCGTTCGTTGCTGCGCAGGATCAAAACAACTTTTTTTCGTTCGTCATCGTGGGTCTCACGCGAAAACATTCAGAATTAAACACAGAATTTTTCGTAATTTTTCAAGAATTTTCAAAACGTTGGAACATGGTGTTTCGTTTGTTCAAAATGTTCAAAGTGCTGAGAAAAAAAGAAGGAATAAGGATCCCATCGTGGGAGGGGTGTCGAAATGATCGGAATAAAAAAAAAAGATTTTTGACAATTTTTCGAGATTTTTGAAAAATGCCAATTTCAAAATGGGTTTGAATAATCATGGAAAATTAACGGTTGGAGGGAAAAATCTGAAAAAATTCAGCAGTGCTTTTTCGAGGTCGTAGAATCGTATAAAAAATCGTGAAGCGAATCAAAAATGGTGAGGGAAAAACATTGGTCGAGTTCACGTTGAATTCCCCATATATATATATAATATATATATTATCGTATCGCATTCTATGACTATCCATGAAAAACTACGGCGAACTACGGATATTTACTACAAATATCGCATACAGTATATATCCCATTCTATGACTATCTACGAAAAACTATGACAAAATACAGAAAACCACGATGAACTACAGATATTTACTACAAAGATCGAAATCATATCGAATTTCGTTCTAGAACTATCTACGAAAAACTACTACTTAGTGCAAAATCTGACGTAAAAAAAAACTACGAAAAGTCCGAAATCCTCTACTTTTTCGTAGATCATTTTCGTAGTTTGGCGTAGAAATTATTTTCACCAGGGTATACATCTCCGAGCATTCGGAGCTCTTCTATTTTTTGTTAACGCATATTAAAAAAAAAGATAGAAGTGCTCTGATTGCTCAGAGATGTATATACGGAACGCAGCTTAAGTAGGTCAGTCAAAGATCTAAACTTTTATGTTCATTTTGTTTGGTAATAATATATGGGTATCTCAGACCTGTCATATTATCAAAAGTGTAGTACTATAAGTGTTTAAATATTACATTAGTTACTTTAGACTTTATTTTACGTTAGACTGCAGATGTCATTCTTTTTTATATTTTATTTATGAACTGAGTAATATGCTTGTTTTATTTCTTAATTAAGTACTATGTTTGATATTATATTATGTAACCTCTAGCCATTACCAAAAAAATTAGTCAGTGTTATTAGTACAAAAATATTTTTATTTTCTATAAAATAGTTGTAAGAGCTGAATGCCACGAAGCGCAATAAAGAAGTATGAAAGTACAATACATGATCTCTTCAGTTCACTCATCTTGATGTAATCCATTCATAACATTATTTCTCTTTATCTCTCCAAGTATCTTCATCTGTCTTTCTGTTTGATCATCATTATCATCATACACGTCTTCATCATCTTCTATAATTGGATCAAAATTATATCCGTCATTGTGTTCAATACAAAGGTTATGTAGTACACAACAGCTCAGTATGAATTTGCAGATCTTGTCGACATTATGCATGTGAATTTCCAGCAACTGTCTAAAACGGCCTTTAAGAATCCCAAAACTGTTTTCAATCAACACTCTTGTTGAGCAAAACAATTTATTATACAGCTTTTGTTGCTCGGTTAAGTTTCCATAGTCTCTGAATGGCACGAGCAACCATTCCCTGATAGGATAGGCAGCATCACCGATTATATGGTATTGTTTGCCACATATCCCAGGTAGTTTAGGACTAATATCTGATAATTGGAAGACTCGTGCATCATGGATTTTTGCTGGCGTACCAACCGATACATCAATGAATCTCCTGTTTGCATCACAAATAGCCTGTAGTGTGATACCTGGAATATCATGGCGATTCACATATGTCGATTTGATCTTGTGAGCTGGTGTTCGTATTGTAATAGACGTCCCATCAATGCAGCCCAAGGTATCAGGAAAGCGTGCTATCTGGAACGAAAAAATTTTACTCCAACTTGAGATGACCCAATGATTCATTTAGGATTTATTCTTTTCAGGTTTCTAATTTAAGTACTTATTGTGCCATGGTTGTGGAAATTTGTACACATACATCATAAAAATCTGAAGCTGCATTTTCCTTGTTAACAGGGAATGTAATTATGATTGGTGCGATGCTAATTAGGAATTCCATAACTCTGTTGACTTGTTCGAAAGTAGTTGAAGTCGCAACACCAAACCGTTGGGCGACATCTCGAGATGACACTTTATTCCCGCTAAACCTGAAATTATCAAACTATCGTATTTGCTTCAAATTAAGAAGAGATTATTTCAGTCGTACTTTACTGTTCTTACTCACCATAAAAAAGATAAAATATCATGTTCTGCTGATAAAGGCAATGTACCTCCATGATCCAAATCTGAAGGGTAAAATGGTGACGCTGCGTATTGTTCTATTATGATATGGACCGTCTGTCTCTGCAAGCGAAAGTTCTGCTGAAACTGAAATCTCAAAATTATTGTCTTATTGTTTCTTTACACTCCAATAGAGACAGAAACTCAGCTATCTTGAGAACTTACATCTTCATCCGAGAATTCATGTACAATTTGTATAAAATTTTGAATCTTTGCTTTTGGGTTCTTTTGATAAATTATTGACATAGCTGTATCTTCATCGCTACTCGATGATGAGGATAAAATTTCCAATAAACCTATAATTTGCTCTTGCATTATAATGTATTCGGCTTTTCGGTTTTTTTTTTTTTTTTTTTTTTTAAATCAGATACTAGATCCCTGGTACTACTACACTTTTTTTGCCTCTTCCGATAGCTTTAATTATGGCTTTTCGGTTTCTAACGGGTTAATACATCGATAAATTCAACACTGGGCGCCGCCATATTTTACACTAAACCAGCACGAGCTAGCTACACTTTTCTACACCAGAGCGAAAAGTGTTACACCGACGCGCCAGTCGAACACCTACACTGAGTACGTGTGGCGAAAATTAGGTACCAGCAAAATGCGGTGCACCGATTAGTGTACACCTAGTGTAGAAAAGTGTAACCAGTCGAAAAAGCTATTACTCTTACTCTTACTCTCTGACTTTCCGCCGGTCTCAACACGCGGTGTCTCGTCCCGAACGCAAAGGCAGACTGATTCTCTTTTCCGCTAGGGATGGTTATCCTCATTACCACCTGTCCGGCGAGCGTTGACGACTATCGGTCGGCTGTTAGCAGACGCATGTCGTCAATATGGCTCTGCGGGACACGGCGGCAAGGGTTTAAACCACGGAAATCGGTGTTTTGGCACTCGGTACTTGCGTAAGGCTGGTAAGGAGGAGGTCTTAACGTTTTGCCACGTTACAAGGTATATCCTTAACATTACGGGGTCACCCATTTCGGGGTTGACCATCAGATTTGAGGGTAACCCCTAAGTTTGAGGGTGACACCCAACGGTCCTTAAGGGTATACCCTCAGACTTGAGGGTAACCCCTAAATTTGAGCGTTACACTCAACGGTCTTTGAGCGTATAATACCCTCAGACTTGAGGGTAACCCCTAAATTCGAGGGTTACATCCAATGGTCTTTGAGCGTATAATACCCTCAGATTCCAGGTTGTTTCAAAAAGTAAGTTATATACATAGTTACAGAAAAAAGCGGTCAGTGTATAAAAATGTCAAAAATCGTTGTTTTGCAAAAAATAATATATTTTTTTTCACTTGCAGAATATATATCTAATGGTAGTATAAGTATGCAATAGTGCGCGCGCTGTAATAAAGTACACCTATACAGTTATAGAACATTTTTCGCCGCTTCGCAATCGCTCCAACGATCAATCCCTTTCGGCTAAATCGGGCGAACCTGCCACTCGATAATATACCTTCAGGATCGATACCCTGAACTGGGATGAACTCAGCTGAACTTGAGAAAATCCTAATTTGTCGGTTGACCCTGAATTCGAGGGAAGCCCTAGTTTTGGAGAAACCCTGAAATGCAGGGTTTACCTTCAATCAACGGGTAAATTCGCACCCCGAACGAGGAATCTGGGGGTCAACCCTCAATTTGAAGAAACCCCGAGATTCAGGGTTTATCGCGAAGTTGGGGGTGAACCCTCAATTGGGGGTGCGAAATTACCACCGACATTGAGGGTAGACTTGGGGGTTATTTTGATGGTAAGTTTGGGGGTTATTTTAAGGGTAAATTTGGGTTTTTTTCCGTAAGGCTAGTGAGGAGCGGCAACAGCCCGCACGGAAATATATATATGCGGAAAATATATGCAACATATATGTCGCACTTATAACATATATGTGCGCAAAATCCAAAGATGTTCGCATATATTATAACATATATGTACGCATTTACATATATGTATCCTATATGTTAGATGAATTTTACATAGTGTTGACATCTATGTCGACATCTATGTCGACATACATGTCACTACATGTATGTTGACATTTATATCAAACTTATAAAAAATAAATGTTACTTATATTTTAGCGCAAAAAACAAATATGTCGCATATATTTTTCGCATATATATATTTCCGTGCGGGAGAGCCCCAACATACCAAACGCAACGGTTACTATGAATAGTCGAATACCCACTCGCTTCCCACTCTCTCGCCACCTTACTCGCCGATACGCGAAGTAAGTCTATTCTCTCGTTGGACGGGGTATAGTTGTCGTCAGGCAGGTGATTTCCGACCTCCAGGATTCTCACTGCGTTTTTGACGTTGTTCAGGTGTTCAAACTGATGACTTCCGATCCCCAGGTCGTCCGCTTCGTAGCTTTGACTCTCGTTGTCTTCGGGTTGTTGATCCCCCCACTCCAGGACTTTCGCCTCGTAGTTGACGTTGCCAAATTGATCAAATTGGTGACGCACGTTTTCCAGGTCTATTGCTTTGCAGTTTTTATTTTCGTTGTCGTCAGGCAGGTGATGCTTGAACATCTGGACAACGTCAACTACGGGGCTAACGACGTAGGGCAGGAGACCAACAACAGGGAGAATGACCGACCGGACGACGTACAGACTAAAAATTACGAATTAAGAAGCCGAAATCTCAGGCAAAGTTCATACGACGAGGGCACTATCAATTTCACAGGATTGCTACGAGACTGAGCACTTCACCGTTACGGCCGTCTGATTGGGTGGACTCAACCTTTTCTAACTAGGAACGACCGGTTCCTCGAAATTTTTGATAAGGAACTTTATTCTTAGATTTCGATAAGGAAT
Source organism: Tenthredo mesomela (assembly GCA_943736025.1). Lineage (NCBI taxonomy): Eukaryota > Metazoa > Arthropoda > Insecta > Hymenoptera > Tenthredinidae > Tenthredo > Tenthredo mesomela. The sequence goes on along the minus strand of OX031014.1, from coordinate 27,896,809 downwards.
GTGCATGTGAATTCTTTACCGCGAGGTAAAAATCACGCTATTAATTCTGATGTGCTTATTGTTGTATGGACAGAGGAACGATTATACACGGATGGATGGCTGTCAGTTCTACTACTCCCGGGACTTGAGATGCCAGTGGCGAATACCGACCAGGGCAAGGACGACTTTCATGAGAGATGAACCGCAGACAACATCGCGTCATGTCATGAAGCTTAGAAAGGCTTCAAATGACGGCAGAACTGTTAATACGCGTGGGCAAGAAGGATGGTCTGCTCGTCATTCAAATGACCATATCAAAAATATGGCTCGAGAGACTCTTCTTTACACGTATGAAACTCCCCAAAGGGTACGAAATAATGGGCTTCGGTTCAAGAAGTAAATGTGACTCGGTATTCTAGAATAAACTTGTAACAAAAACGAAATTTGTTTGGCATGATCTATGCCCCTTGCGATGCAATGAAATTTTTGCTGGCCACTTTTTTTGGGACTAACGGTGACCTAAATAATCGAAGATGTCCACTTGAGCAAAGCACCATGTATTATATATAGGCCGCGGCATCTATTTGCTGATTTACGATTACTGGGATGGCGTGTATGTGGTGTAGGCATCTAGTTATTGATGCAATACTATAACAATCATATTATTTCTGTGTTAGCCATATTCTTTAAATCCTACGATACATACCGAAAATATTCAGTAAGATGCAAAGCCAACACAGACGCGCACCGCGTGTGTGAGGCTCGTTCGGGAGGGGATGCAATGCTACTGACACCTCATTTCCCCTCCAAGGTGCCTCACGCGCGCGGTGCGTGCCTGTGTTGGTGTTGCCGTGGGAAGGGGATCGTCTAGTCTCACCGAATATTTTCGGTATGTAAATATTACTAAATATTCTATGTAAATATCATTTAATTGCATATAACATCTGGGGTATTCCATCATATGTCTATCACGATTGGTCAGATCCCCTCCAACATTTTTTGTATAAAAGTACTTGTGGAACAACAAAGCCCCGCTCTTTTCTGATTTCTTCAACTATACGTATATGGGATATGATCAAATTAGTTATCTAAAAAACACCCATTTTCTAATACATAACCGAAAAAATGTAAAAGGGTCTGATAAAATATACCAAAATTTTCGAGCGCTTTCAAAAGACGTAGATCGCATACCAATAAACGTTAAATGTACCAAATAATGAGAATTAAAGAAATAATAATTCAAATTCATTTTCGGTATAAAAATGAAAATTTACAAATGATATTGGTCGAACAAAGTATATTTAGAAAATTACATGGTGATCGACATACGCAGCATTCTACGCCAACTTAGTAAACAACTGACCGTTACATTTTTTGAATTGGCTAATATTTTTTCCTGTGGTACTATGACCCCAGAAAACATCTCAGAATATATTGTGTTACTAGGGACGAGAATAACTGTTGGCCATAGTACTACACAATATTCTTTATAATAAGTGCATGAAAAGTGGGGCATTGCTGTTTGCAAAACACACGGAAAGAAAAATTGGGCTATAGTGCCTTGGTAAAATACAGTGCCAGTGTCGCTTGTTATCCACTCGCTACTAGCGCTCGTATGCAAGTCTGAAACATTTGGAATAGCTGAAGAGGGCAAAGCATACGATGCGTCTGTTTTTAACTAAAAATCATGGCCACTTTGCCAGCCCGGCATGGGATTTTCATGTGGAGAGAACAGTGCTACTTTCACTCAAGTCTTAAGGGATATCAAGTCAAGAGCCTTGCGATCGATCAAACATATCAATGATAAGAGGATTAAAGTTTTTTTTTCATCTTACACGCATATACTTCTAGATAATTGCATAATTACCTGATTTCATAATAATGCTGAACACTTCAGGCTTTAGGTTTTTAAAATAAGAATAAAAAATCAGTATATTAGATTTTAAGGATTAGCAACCATACTATACACGGAGAAACTTTTCCAAGGAAAGATTACAATACTTGCGAGTGATGTTGGAATATACCCGCATTTTCGGCAATATTACCAGCGAGTATGGTGCACTTTGTTTCGCAGAAAATTGCCGAAATATCCAGATCCGACTACAAAGTTTACCATACTCGCTGGTAATATTGCCGAAAATGCGGGTATATCCCAATCCCAACCTGACTCGCAAGTATTGTAATCTTTCCTAGGAAAAGTTTTTCCGTGTAGATTTAGTTATTTATCGTCGATTAATAAATTAATAAACCTACACTCAGAAATTGTGTTATCAAACATTAATTTATTCACATATAGGTACTCATGAATAATTTCACATGCAAATGAGATTAAATATAACTTGGTATAAATAACAATAACAGAAACGTTAAATTTTCGCTTTATTTTAATTTAATTTAATTTTATTCTAATTTTTTTTTGCTCTAAATATCATATCTTGTAGATATCAGTTCACAACCATTCTTAGTTACCAGGAGACATGGTGGTAATTTTGGCAGAAGTTCTACATTTACTAATACATCGGGCTTTTCAGATCCAGCCCGAGCAGAAATTGAATCTTGGCGTTGCGTAGACCCTGTTCAGTTTTCCACGAATCTGGGCTGGCGGTAATCGGGACAACTGGTCTGAACCAATCCAGGCGCGTAACGCATTTTTGACCAACGCCTAGGCAGAAGAACTAGTCGGGTTCTGATCAGTCTTCTGTTCAGTGCCTATCATTTATTCAATGTTTTTCTGGGATAATCCAGTACGGGATAAGATCGTTATATATACACAAAAAATTTCACATAAGAATATAACCACCCTGGTGAAAATAATTTCTACGCCAAAATACGAAAACATTCAAAGCGTAAAAAAGCGTAAAGAATCGTAGTTTTTCGTAGGTTTTCGTAGTTTTCCGTAATTTATCGTAGTTTTAGAAGTGGAAAACTACGAATTTCCACGACAAATTACGAAAATCTACAGTCTTTAAGCACCGGAATATCAGTTCTACGATTATCTATGAAAATCTACAAAGATCTACAAACAAAATGGAGCGAAGTCTTTTTGTGAGTTTATCCTGTAGTTTTGGAAGTAGAAATCTCCGAATTTTCATGAAAAATCATGAAAACCTCCAGTCTTCAAGCGAAAGAATATCAGTTCTCCGAATATATACGAAAAACTACGAAAAATGATTTAGCTTCATTTCGTTCGTAGGTCTTTGTACATTTTCGTAGATATTCGTATAATTAATATTCCGTTGTTTGAGGACTGTAGAGACCCATGATGACATACGAAAAAAAGGATTTTTCAAGCCCCCCGTAGAGGGAATTATTATTATTCTTCGTTCCCACGGTATAAAAAATAGGTTCCACTGCCTCAAATCAATGCCGATATAGTGTTGAACTCTCAAGACCAATTCTCAAATATTGTCTGTAGTAATACCACAAGACCTTCAAAATTATCGGACATTTCCCGATTGTTTTGCTGCGTGGCATCGAGAGGGCTAAGTTTTGCAGATTTTTGTGCAAAACTTGGCCCGTTCGTTGCTGCGCAGGATCAAAACAACTTTTTTTCGTTCGTCATCGTGGGTCTCACGCGAAAACATTCAGAATTAAACACAGAATTTTTCGTAATTTTTCAAGAATTTTCAAAACGTTGGAACATGGTGTTTCGTTTGTTCAAAATGTTCAAAGTGCTGAGAAAAAAAGAAGGAATAAGGATCCCATCGTGGGAGGGGTGTCGAAATGATCGGAATAAAAAAAAAAGATTTTTGACAATTTTTCGAGATTTTTGAAAAATGCCAATTTCAAAATGGGTTTGAATAATCATGGAAAATTAACGGTTGGAGAGAAAAATCTGAAAAAATTCAGCAGTGCTTTTTCGAGATCGTAGAATCGTATAAAAAATCGTAAAGCGAATCAAAAATGGTGAGGGAAAAACATTGGTCGAGTTCACGTTGAATTCCCCATATACATATCATCGTATCGCATTCTATGACTATCCATGACAAACTACGGTGAACTACGGATATTTACTACAAATATCGCATACAGTATATATCCCATTCTACGACTATCTACGAAAAACTATGACAAAATACAGAAAACCACGATGAACTACAGATATTTACTACAAAGATCGAAATCATATCGAATTTCGTTCTAGAACTATCTACGAAAAACTACTACTTACTAGGAGAGTATCGCACCTCCGGGTCATCGATCTTGACCAAACTTATAGGGGTGATTTCTTGAGCCAAAATATGAATTACCTGCTGAATAACTCTGTCTAATGGGCCTTTACTCTGTCAATTTACCTAAATGTACAACAAAAATCAGCGTAACCTGGGTTTTGCAAATCGCCACGAAATAATCAGTTTTTGTGCTGCGTTATGAGATTCTACATTGCATTGAATATTTAAATATTAAATAGTCATTATTCTACATTGGATTCTTGAAATTCAACATCCCAGCTATAGAAAATCACTTTATTCTGGGCCTATTGACACATTGCTACTAGTAATCATATTAAATATTCAGCGCAATTTAGAATCTCATAACGCAGCACAAAAACTGATTATTTCATGGCGATTTGCAAAACCCAGGTTACACTGATTTTTGTTGTACATTTAGGTAAATTGACAGAGTAAAGGCCCATTAGACAGAGTTATTCAGCAGGTAATTCATATTTTGGCTCAAGAAATCACCCCTATAAGTTTGGTCAAGATCGATGACCCGGAGGTGCGATACTCTCCTAGTTAGTGCATAATCTGACGTAAAAAAAAACTACGAAAAGTCCGAAATCCTCTACTTTTTCGTAGATCATTTTCGTAGTTTGGCGTAGAAATTATTTTCACCAGGGCACTTTATTCAGGTAGGTTTGAACTTTTCACAGGAACTTTATAATGTATATTTTACCAATAGCTAATTACTAATATTAGGTTTGAACTTTTTATAGGAACTTTATATGTATACTAGCTAGGGCGATCGTTAAGAATTAAATTTTTTCGGGTGCCCCCTAAAAAGTTTCCTTCTCGTCTGAAAGCATAAGGCCAATTTTTTTTTTTTTTTTTTTCCAATGAATAGAACATGTGTGACAAGACGATCAGTTTTTTTTTTTTTTTTTTTAACCTGCAGTTTTTTGAAATGTCTTACAAAATGTGCATATTTGACGAAAAACTCATGAAAAAAAAAAAAAAAATCAATTTTGAAGAAATTTGAAAAAAATTCATGAACGTTTGTTATAAATAACGGATGGTTAAAAATGAAAAAAATTACAGTCCAATAATTGAATCGAAGACTATTATAAATTATGAGTTGTTTTGATTCTTGAGATTGTAACACTGATATCCGCAAGGCAAAGTTGTATACACTATCAAACCCAAAAGCACCTCTGGTGCAAAAACCTTTCGCCAAGTACAATAATGTGATCACTACCCCCAAAAATAATCTACCAACGAAAATTCCTCCTTAACAACAGTGGTACTATAAAAATGTCTACTTACAAAATGATTGAAATCAGATACAATTGCCAAGTGCATATCCGCCGTAAAATTATAAAACAGAAGATATAAAAAAATAAAAATTTGGAGTACGTGGTACTTGGCGGGCCGATATTTCATATCACTTCAGGATGATTGACATAGTTTAATGGCTGTTTTCTAGTACTTATCTCTAAGAGGCCCGCCAAGTACCACTACCTCCAAATTTTAATTTTTTTATATCTTCTGTTTTATAATTGTACGGCGGATATGCACTTGGCAATTGTATCTGATTTCAATCATTTTGTAAGTAGACATTTTTATAGTACCACTGTTGTTAAGGAGGAATTTTCGTTGGTAGATTATTTTTGGGGGTAGTGATCACATTATTGTACTTGGCGAAAGGTTTTTGCACCAGAGGTGCTGTTGGGTTTGATATCACCACTTTTTGTACAATTTTGCTTGATCACCTAATGATCGCTTGCTACGCTTGCTCGTTCGGGTATTCCTATATCCTCGCTCGCATGTCAACATTCTGCCAATTCTGTCTATGAGTAGCTCAATGCACTCACGCTATACATTTCATACCATCTAAATCCCTTGTTAAGCAGTAGTGTTAATTGTGGCAGTATAATTTAAATATTTTTTCTAAAATTTTGCTTCACTACCTAATAATTGTGCTCGCTCGCTACGCTCGCTCGATTGGATTTGCCTATATCCTAGCTCGCTAAGCTCGCTTAGTTGACAGCATTCTGCCCATTGTTTCTATGAGTATCTCAATGCACGTACGGTGATGCATTTCATACCATCTAAATGCCTTGATAAGTAATAATGTTAACTGTGGCAGTATAATATAAAACCACCTAATAATTATACTTGCTTGCTGCGCTCGCTCGTTTGGGTATTCCTATATCCTCGCTCGCTTGTCAACATTCTGCCAATTCTGTCAATGAGTAGCTCAACGCACGTACACTATATATTTCATACCACCTAACGACCTTGATAAGCAGTAATGTTAAATGTGGCAGTATAATATAAATACTTTTTCTAAAATTTTACTGGACTACGTAATAATTGTGCTCGCTCGCTACCCCGCACGGAAATATATATATGCGAAAAATATATGCGAACATAGATGTGACATATTTTTTTTTTGCGCCTTTTTATAATTTTTATAAGTTTGACATAAATGTCGGATATTGGTCGGATATATGTCAACATAAATGTCGCGGCATGTATGTCGACATAGATGTCAACACGATTTGATATAAATGTCGGATATATGTCAACATACATGCCGCAACATTTATGTTGACATATATCCGACATTTATATCAAATCGTGTTGACATCTATGTCGACATCTATGTCGACATACATGCCGCGACATTTATGTTGACATATATCCGACCAATATCCGACATTTATGTCAAACTTATAAAAATTATAAAAAGGCGCAAAAAAAAAATATGTCACATCTATGTTCGCATATATTTTTCGCATATATATATTTCCGTGCGGGACGCTCGCTCGATTGGGTTTCCTATATCCTAGCTCGCTAGATTCGCTTAGTTGTCAACATTCTGCCAATGGTTTCTACGAATATCTCAATACACCTACGGTGATGCATTTCATACCATCTGAATCCCTTGATGAGCAGTAATGTTAAATGTGGTAGTATAAGATAATTACTTTTTGTAAAATTTTGCTTGACTACCTAATAATCGTGCTGGCTCGTACACTAGCTCGATTGGGTCTTTCTATATCCTAGCGAGCTAGACTCTCTTCGTTGTCAACGTTCTGCCAATTAATTAATCCCTCGATAAGCAGTAATGTTAAATGTGGTAGTATAATATAATTATGCTGAAAGCACAAGGGCCTGAAATACTGACACACGCGATCATTCGTTGCTTTCTAAGCTCTGTAATAGTACATTTCATTACGAGTAAGTTCGGCTCGTGCTGTAACGAGTTTCGTCAAAAAGCCTTTACGTACAAGTAACGATCATTAATTTTCATCAGGATTGCCGAGAAATCGCGACGAAGTTGCGATTCTGAGGTTAGAATGATGAAAAGATATGTTCTTGTGTGCATGTACTAAATATGATATATTTGACTCATTGAATATACGAAAATATTTGTCATTTCATGAGAGATTTTAATAATTTCGCCCTCCACTTTAAATGTGAATTTTATCATAATAAGTAAGTATAGGAAGCATAAAAGAGAATGAAATTTGCAAAATGATCAGATGTACGAATATGAACAGAACTGACAGCTCTCAGCTGTGTCTCGGGACTCGGGAGTCTGATGCCGTGTCTCAATTGGTACGAAGTACACACTTCATGCACACTTGCCCTTAGACAAACCGGTAGTGACGTCATGAAAGGCAGTCCAACTCGCAAAGGCGGAGGGCGCAGGGTTGCAAGTGTTGAAGGAACGAAATTGCACATTTCATCCGCCTTTCTTCTACCCTTCGGTCAGCCGCCATATTGTGGAAGTATTAGCTGTGTTCTTCTTAGCTACACTTTCTACACTTTTCTTACACTTCTTACGCTCGCCCAATAGGAGGTGTGGATTTCTAGTGAAAAGTGTAAAATCTAGTCAAAGTGGAGAAAGTGTAGCTAAGAAGAACAGAGCTATTCTTCGACACTGCTGGTTCAGGTTTTCAGGTTAGGTTCAATTATCAACGTCAGCAACCCTAATCTCTGAAATAAAGAGTGCGCAAGTGATGCAAATGTGATGCAAATGTACCTTTACGTTAGGTAGTTCCAATTGGCGAGGGAAAGGCAGGACCGAGGGTAAGGGGAAATGTAAATGCACAAGGGTGCTCGGACCAATTGAGACACGGCATGACAGTCCGTACTCCGTGGGCTAAGGTCTGCAATCGATTCGCGATCATGACGTCAACAGCGTCGGTAAGAGCGCCACCTGGCAGCTGATGTCGAGTACTTAGTATATCTCTGCTATTTAGTGGTGGCCGCTCTTTCCTAAGTCTCAGACACATAGGTTTAAGGATGATTTGGTCTGAAGGAGAAGGAGACGATATATTTTCAGACGAAACGGGTACTCAGAAACTTAAGTTAATCATATCTCAGCTTTCCGTGGCTTGATTCAATTGAAGTTGGAATCAACCCGGGAAAAAAAGATCAGATATAATCAGATATAATCAGATCTTTTTATATCTGATAATATCCAAATTTTTGATCCGATGATATATGAGCATATATACTAATATCTGATAATATATAAAAATATCTGACTATACATAGTCATATATAAACAGATATAATCGATGTCTCGAATGTTGGATCTGAGCATATATGATTATATATAACTATATACAGTAATATATAATTATGTATTACTGTATACAGTTATATGTAAGTATATATAAACAGATATAACTTTCTATATCCGAACAGATATCATTATATATAACTATATATCGTGATATATAGTTATATCCGGCCACATATAGTTATAAAATTATTACCGAATTTGGACCGATATAGTTATATATAGCAATATATAATTATTTCTGCTCATACAAAGCCATATATCAGCATACATAGATATATAACCATACATACATCTATTATATATTAGACCGGTTAAAAAAAGGCGACTTTTTTTTTCAATTTTCGCATTGAAATACTTGTGGGGGGGGGGGGGGGGGGGGGGGGGGGGAAGGGCGATGCCTTGTTGAAAGCGGAGCTCTTAATATTAATATTTAGAGGTCGCTCATCGCGGATTTCTATTTTCCATTTGAATAGCAAAGGAAATTTTTTTTTTTTTTTTTTTTTAAGAACTTTGTAGCTCACAAACCAATGAACAAATCTGAATGACTTGTATATATATTTCATAGGAAATTAAACACACTATGATGAAAAGCTTCTCTAATCATTTTTTGATAAATTGACTCCTTCCAAAGTTATTCAAGCTCAAAGTGCAATTTAAAGTTGAGTCAACTATTTTTTTTAGTAATTCTTTTTTCAAAATGATAGGTACACTAAACGTAATGGATTCTGATCCGGACGAGTTGGACAATTCTAGAAACAGCCAATCGGCGCTCTGGATTAAAAAAATCCCGAGCGCCGATTGGCTGTTTCTAGAATTGTCCAACTCGTCCGGATCAGAATCCATTACGTTTAGTTTACATTTTGTAGATTGTTCGATTCCCTATAAAACTATGTATCAGTCATTTGGATTTGTTTATTGGTTTGTGAGCTACGAAATTCCGAAGAAAAAAAAAAAAATATTTAAATTGGAAAATAGATATCCGCGATGAGCGACCTCTAAATATTATATTAATATCAAGAGCTCCGCTTTTAACAGGCATCTCCCCCCCCCCCCCCCCGGAAGTATTTCAAAGCGAAAATTAAAAAAAAAAGTAGTCGATTTTTTTGAACCGGTCAAATATATATGGGGCTTTCCACGTCACATTTACCCCTTTTGTACCTCACCCCCTTCGATTTGGATAATTTTTTAGTATGATGTTGCAACCGACCCAAAAGGGTCTCTGAATTAATTTCAGATTTTTCCAACCAACGGCTAAATTTAAAAAAAATCGAAAAGTCGATTCCGGAAACGCCATTTTTAAAAATCTGAAAAAATTCACACAAATTTCATAATTTAAAATATGATTTGTAAGCATCACTCGTTCATGGGATCTCAATATTTACTATTTTTTTCGCAGGTTTTTAGGTTTTTCATGTCAGAATTGGAGTTTTCATTTTTTAATCGGTCATAACTTTCTCAAATGAAATGAATTTTGATTTTTCTAAAATTTAGAGAAGTTGAAATCCATTATTATTTGAGAAAGTTATGACGGATTGAAAAGATGAAAACTCCAATTCTGACACGAAAAACCTAAAATCCTGCGAAAAAAATAGTAAATATTGAGATCACATTATCGAGTGATGCTTACAAATCATATTTTAAATTATGAAATTTGTGTGAATTTTTTCAGATTTTTAAAAATGGCGTTTCCGGAATCGAATTTTCGATTTTTTTTAAATTTAGCCGTTGGTTGGAAAAATCTGAAATTAATTCAGAGACCCTTTTGGGTCGGTTGCAACATCATACTAAAAAAATATCCAAATCTAAGGGGGTGAGGTACAAAAGGGGTAAATGTGACGTGGAAAGCCCCATATATATATATACTGCAAGCGTATATATTATTTTTTATTTTTCAGATTACACGTAATTGTACACTGAGAGAAGTTTTTATTTACCAGTAATAAAAAAAAGTATTTGGATTTCTTCCGATCCAGTACTTCATATTAATAAATATTGATTATAAATAAGTATGATTCTATATTACATATTCATAATTTAGATTGCCGGAAAATAAACGAAGTTTAGTCATAAATGAAATTTTATTAGTATTTAATAAAATTTTATTAATATTTTATTAATAGGTGTTTTATTGAATACTAATAAATTTTATTACCATCAAATAAAAACTTCTCTAAGTGTATCTTCGAAACTGTGAAAATAGCGCGGCCGAGCTTCATGACTGTAAAACTGTGCATTGTAATCAACACATACAGTGGCCCAGGTGGTAGCGTCTCTGATTCCGAATTCGGCGAACGAAGGTTCGATTCCCGGTCTGATCTACTTTTTTTTTTTTTTTGCTATATATACCAAGATATCAGTATATATCAGTGCTCAGATCCGAGTATATATACCCAGATCCGAGTATATATGCTCGGATCGTGCCAATTCTCGGATCCGAGTATATATAGGCATTTGGATCCAAACATATATGATTATATCTGATCTTTTTTTCCCGGGGTGTGTCATTGCGAATAGAACTTTTAACTTTTTTTGTTTTGACATGTCTTGTCTCAATATTTCACATGAATGTTACAATATTTACTTGGAAGTAGTTGAAGAGATTTTGGTTAAAGCAGCATGCAGCTTTACGAACAAAAAAAGATAGGCGTAAAACTCTGCACGATGAGCCTCGTAATAAAGAAGGCACGATCTTTAGATATGAATTTTACATGTATATGAATGTTGGCTCTACATTTTCATTACAAGAATAATATTTATTGATTATCTATATATTATCTATATATTATCTATATATTATCTATATATTATCTATATATATATCAGTGCTCAGATCCGAGTATATATACCCAGATCCGAGTTCATATGCTCGGATCGTGCCAATTCTCGGATCCGAGTATATATAGGCATTTGGATCCAAACATATATGATTATATCTGATCTTTTTTTCCCGGGAAGTGAAGGGCTCTTCGGGCCTACATCCTGAGATAATTATTTCAATCCCCGGGATATCGCGAAACTGAAGAAATTAGGAAAATACGGTCTCCCCACTCCTACGAATAGCTCCCGTACGGGTATATAGACTCGTCGAGTCTCGCGCGGCGTACACAGATATGTTTACCTTATGATAATTTTATTTTTTTTATTGTACTTGGCGCGAGACTCTACCGAGTCTCTTGATTACACCTGTATGACGGGATGTGTCACGACCAGGTTGAGATGAGTTTATTGCATACTGCGGCCTGTTTTTGTTGCGTATTTATTTTTATTAACCAATTAATTGAATTCAATTAATTAGTTACATTTTTTCTACCTCTGAGTATGTTTTTATTCGAAAATTGACACATCCCGTCATACAGGTGTAATAGTGTATACAACTTTGCCTTGCGGATATCAGTGTTACAATCTCAAGAATCAAAACAACTCACAAACACATTGAACACAAGAATATGATGAGAAAAATTGCGGCGATCTGTGGGCGAGCTAGGTGGTCACGGGTGTAAGTCCCCGGATAGGCTTCCGTAGTTCCTGGGTTCGATTCCCGGATCGTCCGTTAATTTTTCTCATCAAAAATTCTCGTATTATAAATTATCTAGGTATAACTCCATTTGCAGTCAAGAAAAGGGGAAGTTTGGCCTGGTTTGGCCAGTGCCGAGTCAGAGCCTCGATAGATGGCACTGGCCAGTAGAGCCATGGCATGTCATACCAGGGTCTACTCAGTAGCAAGGCGAGCCTGTTCAAATTTCTGCTCGGGAGAAGACACTTCGTAGGCATGATAATAATTATTAAAAGTAATTGTATCAAAAACTTGCGCATGGAAATATACGAAATATACGATTTCTTTCGATCTTTTTCGTTTGATGTGTTCCCGAGATATACATTTTTTTTTTTTTTTCAAAACTCACAATATCAATTGCGGTATGATTTTTTCATCTAAAGCTCAAACTGTACGATTTCGAGAGGTGAGACATTTTTTTTCTTCAAATTTTAACGAAAAACATTGTGCTTTCTACAAATCATGTCGTCGAATTACTGTTAGGTCACATCTCCTTCTATTTTTCTTTTCAATTTGAAATTACCTTATTACTCACCTTTTTCAATGGTACGAGGTGAAATAAAAGGATATTGCCGAAAATTGAAACGCCCTAATAATAATCTTCGATAATCGCAAGGCTCTTAACCTGAAATCTCTTGTGACTTGAGCGATTCCAGCTCGTTCGCACCCCACGAAAAAGAGTTCGGAGGCGCTGCAAAGAACAGTTGCGGTTGAAGCTACAATCGCATGTTTTTCGGGGGTTATTTCTATGAAACAATAACGAGCAAAAAAATGAAGGAATCCGAGCGATGGCAGCACGACTCACAACGAATTATGACGTTTAAAAATATGAAGAGCTTACAGCGTGCGGGCGCAAGCTGCAATGACACGATTTTTCTTTCCGTGCAGGGACGAAAGTTTACGAAATTTCTCCCAAGGGACGAAAGTGAAATAATTGTGGGCTGCGTATAAGCAAACCGAAATTTGAAGTCATGATATACAATCGGCCGCTTTCGTCCCGCTAAACTGTGATGCAACGCCCCACATTTCATGCGCGTGTTATAAGGGGAAAAATCAGCCCCCCCCCCCCCCCCCCCCCGAGCTTCAGGCTATGATTGTTCAAATCCATCTCGAGAACTTCCTGATGATCGATTTTTATGACTAAAAAATCTAAATGATTGGTTTCCAAAATGAGAAATCATCACGCGAATTCCAGAGTGCTTTCCTCTTTTTTTTCATGACCTTCTCTATTTGCTCTGATGACGTGTGATTAGGACCCGGGTATTTCTTCCAATTACAATTATCCCTTAACCACTTTTTGGCTGATGGACGTATACATTTTCAACTGCAGCGTGGAACGACTGGACTGGTTTGATGTTAGATTGACCTTCCACTGTGTACCTACCATGTCCATGAAGGTGTACCCTGCGTGAGCTCAGACTGAAGAGTCGATGGTCCCGAACTGCTCCAATAAGCTGAGAGGTTTCACCGTAGAAGTGGAGCTTTTGATGTGAATTGGAATTTATAAAACTCGATGAGCAGCTTATTGAATTCGACTGTTAAAAATTTTGAACATTGTGTGAACTATTGAGTCATGAAATTTAGTTGCACAGGTTGAAGTATAGACTGTACCTTGGACCATCTTTCAATTTACATAGGCTACAGATTGCTACACTAGATTTTACAAAACTTTTTTTTTTTAGGTTTTTTAAACTTTCTAATCAGTTGGCAGTATTTCGTTATTTCGTTTTTTATACGACGAACAGAAAGTATGTTAGTTCCTTTCTATGGCGGAGACTCAATAGAAAATTGTACAACATAAATGAATCATGCAATATTCTCAACGCCCAGCATCCAAATATATCGGTAATACTAACGCATTATGTTTCGAATGTTAAAACTAAGAACATAACAGGTGAAAGCGACATGATCCATCTCGGACCATTTTTAGTCGCGTCACAATGTGAATTAAAGTACGAAATCCCTGTAGCCTGTAAGTTATATGTCATATAACCTTGACATCTAAGTTTGTAAATAATTCTTTTGATGAGAAAAATTAACGGACGATCCGGGAATCGAACCCAGGATCTACGGACGCCTATCCGGGGACTTACACCCGAGACCACCTAGCTCGCCCACGGATCACCGCAACTTTTCTCATCTTTTAAATTCTTGCGCTCAGTATATCTAATGTTATGATTCTTGGATATGTAGCACTGAGTAGTACGCAAGGCAAAGTCACATACACTATAGCACCTGTATGACGGATGTGTCACGAGCAGGCTGTGTGAGTTTATTGTATATAGCGGCCTTTTAATGTGCGTATTATTATTTATTAAGTAATTAATTAAATATTTTTTAATCAATTACTTAACTTATCTATCCCTGATTATTTAATTTGTAAATAATTCTTTTGATGAGAAAAATTAACGGACGATCCGGGAATCGAACCCAGGATCTACGGACGCCTATCCGGGGACTTACACCCGAGACCACCTAGCTCGCCCACGGATCACCGCAACTTTTCTCATCTTTTAAATTCTTGCGCTCAGTATATCTAATGTTATGATTCTTGGGTATGTAGCACTGAGTAGTACGCAAGGCAAAGTCACATACACTAAGACTCTTGACATCTAAGACTCTAGGCTACGTCAAACTGCAGCTGCAAGTAGATTATATTTGATAAGAAAATAGTTAGCATATCTTGCGAAAATTCGGCTCAAGGTACAGGTTGTATAAAAGTGATGTGTCATAGCTTGGCCAAGTCATCCTTCAGTTCAAAATCGGTGGAGACCTATAAAAGCTTGCTCTCGCAAAATTTATCTTCGGAAGGTCCATTTTTTTTATTGGCTGTAACAATGATACTCGTTAAGACGAAAAAAAGTCTTGGAAGAAACATGGGCTGCAATTAAACCCATCTTTATGAAAATGCTCAGACGGTATGATTCAATTATTACGTAACAATATTCTCGACTATTTTGTGGTCAAGGTAAAATCTAGTCACGCTAGGGCCACTCCTTCCCGAAGCGACGCAATAATTGAACGTCCCTCGTGACGTCGATAAAAATTAACTCAAATGGAGTGAATTCATGCCAAGATCGATTTTACTAACGGCAAGTATTCATCGATCTTCACCGATTTCGAACTAGAGAATTACTTGGCCAAGCCATTACACATAGATTGTATAGGTACTCCCTGTAGAGTATCGCTACCAACTCTGCGATTTTCGCGTCTACGATAAAAATAAACGTAACAGATTAAAGAAAGTCTGTGGGTTTTTCTTCCACGCGAAGCGTAGAATGCTCATTATTGCTCACGTTGTTGCTTCAGAGCTAACAGACAGAAGTAGAAGACTCCGGGAGAAAAAAGAGATATACATTTTTCGAGGTATAGAAAATCAAAATAATACTGATCCAGAAGAGTCGGCAATTGGTGTGTGCAGAGATTCAGCTACAGGCAGGCTGAACAGCTATTGACGTTTACTCAAATTGATTATAGCTGGTACAACACCCAATTCTCAATAATAACTAATGAAATATAGTATAAATAATAAGAATATATAATTTGCAATACCGTGAAGCCACATGATGTATCATTAAGTTGATCATAATTAGTCTATCTATTACAATCTAATTGTCATTTCAGTACAACACGTTGTATGTCAATTATTCTGATGAATAGAACAATCAAGTGTACGTATCTTGTGATTTCATAAAACATACCATATATGTATATTAGGGTGTGCCAAAAAAAATATTTCTTTTTATTTCTCGTTTCCCATGTAAAAAATGGTTGCTTTCATAAATTTTGAGAAACGTCGTCGAAGGGGGGCTCTGACAAAAAATGTTCAAAGGTGTCTCAGTCGACCAGAAATCATAGTGATTGAGGCACCTGCTTGACTCAACTGATCGAAATCCCCTTTCGCGAGGTGAAATTTCACAGCAAGTTGAATGAAATCATAAGGTGGTACGGGGAATACACTAATAAAAAATGCTGTTTCTAGAAGAAAATTAAATAAAAAAAAAAGGACGTGTTCATAGCTTAATTTTTAACAATTTCTGTTCATTTTCTACTTATTATACCACATGCTAAAACAGCTGAATGTCATTTAATATTTCAATTGCCGAAAGGGGAATGCTGATAATCAAGTTTAAAAGGTGCATCATCAGTATGACTTCTGGTCGAGTGAGACACAACTTCGCATTTTTTCTCAGTGCTCTCCTTTAGCGAGACTTCTTATTTTATAAAACCACTTTGATTTTTGATGTGGGAGATCAAAAAAAAAAAAAAAAAAAAAGTTTTTTCTGGCACACCCTAATGTATATAAGGCATTCTATGCCAACCAGACCAACGTTTGACTCATCATTTAGGTTCGGATTCATGTTTTTTGATATTGTAGTTCCAAGTCTACTGCCCGCTTGTATGAACGAGTAGGTAACCCAAGCTTTAGCTAGCCCTAGGTTAAATTTAACCCTCAGGTTATCCTTTCGTTGGTTTTATTAAACAATGTATACCTAATTTGCCCCACGGTTAGCAAACCCATTGATAATACTCGAATTATTATTTCTTTGCGATTCCCCAAGATGGCAGGTGAATCGAATACAACTGCGTCTATGTAAAAAAATAATGCCGCCAACGAAAATTGAACAATCGACGTACGAAATAACAATTAACATGTGTTCATATCCAAACTCATATTGCCGTTATATTTAATGTCCGGTCTACACACACACACGTTATGATCGGATATATTTAGGGTCCTAGCGAATCACTGAATTTCTACAACAGAAGTGACCAATCGGTTGACAGATTTCCTGAATATACTGTAACATATCCAGCTATATAAAAGGGAAATTTATCAGCTGAAATCGAGCGGACAAAAGGATCGAGGATTATACAAATCCTCTGCGTTCAATCATTCGCGGACGTCACACCAGAAAGAGAGGATCGCGACTATATAAGCGGCTCACCCAAAGGCTCATCAGCGT
The DNA here is from genome assembly GCA_943736025.1 of Tenthredo mesomela. Taxonomy (NCBI): domain Eukaryota; kingdom Metazoa; phylum Arthropoda; class Insecta; order Hymenoptera; family Tenthredinidae; genus Tenthredo; species Tenthredo mesomela. The sequence goes on along the minus strand of OX031014.1, from coordinate 27,879,550 downwards.
ATTCGAGCCATAGAGGCCGTGCGAGTCACAACTGTTAGAGAATTAGAGCAACACGAGCAATAGGCCGGTCGACTCTCAAACAAAGTCTAACGTTAGTCTGTAGAGAACCACAGCGACTCGCATAGTTCACATCACTTGTCTAGCATTAGGGCGTTTAGTCCTGATAACTAATTTAAATTCATGTTAATTCGATTTAAATGAAAGCGTAGTAGATATAGCATCACTCCGACTAAACATATCAACGAAGACATAGGCAGAATCAGAGAAATAGAGCAATACAAATTCACTAGTATAGGTTAAGTGCGTCAATTGTGCTTATAACGCTAACATAAAATAAAATCGATAAATAAATCGATAAAAAAAAAAAAAAAATAAATAAAATCAATGACAATAACATGAAATTCAAGTAAAGATTCCTTCAGTCCTTCAGTGGTCTAATTGGACAAGGCGTCGCAGTACAAATGCGGAGGTCCCGGTTCAAACCCGGGCTGAAGGAATTTTTACTTGCAAAAAATAATTATGATGCACTTCCGTTTTTTTCGGTCTATCTGGAGATTGCACGCTCTATATAGAGGTGAGCTTCAGTTAGAAGACTTAAAAATTTGGTTCGACTGGTCCGATAAATTCACATATGGTATGAATAAAATAAAATCATTCTATAGAAATCAAATCAAACCGAAACAATACGTTTTGAACACGCACTAGAAACAGTCCGCGAGATTTGCTTGTTGTTGATGGAAAGCTGATGCGAAAATGACAGTTCCTTCGACTCGTCCATAGTAGCGTAATTCATTATTAGTTAGAACTAGTATATCTGACTATCATTAAAACCGGAAAATCGGTCAAATGGATCGAAAAAAAAAATTAGTTCGACTTTTTGTTACGGCTGAAAAGGATCGTCGTGTAACACAGACTTGTTGATTTTTTTAGGCAAAAGTAAAAACGGGCGTTTTTGTTTCTCTCTACAGAATTCAGAAATCAATGATGGTTTATGAAAAAAAAAGTCTGGAAAAGGTATGTCAAACTGTCTTTTAGGGTTGGAACAATGATATAAAAGAAAACATGGATCAAATCCAAGATTGTCAGGGTCAGACGTTAGCTGAGTTGGCGTGGAATATACCTTATATGTAAGTTACATATTCGTCTACATTACCGCAGTATTTTATACAATTTGTAATTATACGGGTGAATTCCTAACGTCCATCCACCAAGAGACGTATTGAGGAGGCCGAGAGTCGAAATGGGCAATTGTTTTAGTGGCTACCGAGTCCTTGATTAGCTCAACACGACTCTCGGTGGTCGGACGTTAGGAATTCACCGTATACCGGGATGATTTCTTGATAGTATACAGGTGACTGCGCATGCGCGAGTTTCGTCGTATGCTGAGGCAGGCTGGCCCCAAATACCACTACGTGACGACTTTACCGACCAATGAAAATGAATTATTTGGCGCATGCGCTGTCACCTGTATACTATCAAGAAATCATCCCGGTATACTTATTATTTGTTGATTAATTGTCAATCGAAACCAAGTTATGGTAGGCTTCGTGAGTCGCATTCCAAATCGACTGTGTGGCTCAAACCTTTGGTAAATTAAAAGTTGTAATTGGATAGATGTAACATTGGGGTGACCCTTATTTGTGGGTAGGTGGAACTTTGACCGTGACACCCCCTAGATCACTTCCAAAAAGATAAATAATAATCTGGGTGAAATTTAGACTCTGTAGCTTAATGGGAAAGGGTGCCTGTAAGCCTGTATTTTCGTCCATCTAATTAACATAGGATTTCTCATTGAAAAAATTCATTTATGTGTCATAGGCCGTAAAACCGCGATTTTAACCTCGCTTCGCTCGGTTCAAACGCGGTTTTTGGCCTGGACACATAAAATTCTGTATGCCATACGGCCGAAAAAGTATTTTCTGACGAATTTCATCATAATCCTCGCCTTCGGCTCGGATTATAAACTCAAATTCGTCGGAAAATACTTAATCGGCCTAGTGACATAATGTACTATTTTTTACCCGTGCCTGTAGTGCGCTGGAAAAATCCACTATTCCGTCACTTTATAGAGTCATAGTTAGTGAGTGTGTACAAATTTTCTCAGCTATCTACAATCATATTTCACAGAGTAGCCGCTGCCAAAAGATTCTAGTTTTGGAAAAAAATCAAATTTCCCATAACAATGAAAAGATCAAAAAGATGATATAAGCCTTTTGGGATAGAATAGTAGTTTTTGTATCAAGGGAGTAAATCCTACGCCCGAGATACAAACATTATTTTTTGATGTTTTGGAGGTTGAAAATGGCCTATGATATGCCTTCTTTTGTGGACGTAGAATGCAAGTTTCATTTTACGCCCACAAAAGGAGGCGTAAAATAGGCATTTTACGCCCATACTACATCAGAAAGAAGTGTAATTTTTCCAAAACTAGAATCTGTCGGCAGCAGCTACTCTGTGAAATATGATTGTAGTTGGTTGAAAAAATTTGTACATACTCACTAACTATGACACTCTGGGGCCGGGTCGGAATTCCGAATATTGAAAGCGCCGAAAGTGTGAAATACCGATTTTCAAAATACGGAACTTAAATTTTCATACAGTGTGCTAAAACGAACGGTCAAATGGCCGACAGCCAGAAGCGTAGAATGGTCTAAATGCTGAATACAAGTGATACGATAATGATTTAACATACAAGGTATCCCACCGAAAGAGTACGCAAACGACAGATAAATATACCGAACAGTTAATTTTACGAACCGCAAAACTGCGACAATTTTAGTTTCGGACGACCAAAATTCCGAAAATCCAGATTCATGCACAGAGTGTACTTCAGGAGCTGATGTTCGTTGACGGAATTATGGAAATTTTAGTGCGCATTTCAAAATTGTCAGTTTTCGGAATATTCAAATTTCGGTATTTTACACGTTCGCAACTTTGAGCTTTCGGACTATTTGAATTCGATTCGTTGAAACGTCGGTATTTTTTAGGTTGGTATTATGTGAGTCTGTTCAGTCATCTTTCGGACATTTTACCTATCGATTTCATGCTATGCGGTATTCTACGGTTCTGTTCTATAAATGTTGGAATCTTTATATTTGATAATTTTAGCAATCGTAACATTCTTCGGTATTTTACACTCTCGGCGCTTTCAATATTCGGAATTCCGACCCGGCCCCGACACTCTGAAGTGAAGGAATAGTGAATTTTTCCCGAGCACTACAGGCACGGGCAAAAAATGAATTTTTCGTCATAGTATAGGCGTAAAGTACGCATTTTTGGCTTTGTTTTGCGAGCGTAAAGTTCAACTCTACGCCCGGTGTATGTAAATAAAAACTATTCCCATGCGCGACGCCCAATGAGAGTCGAACTTTACGCTCGAAAACAAGGCAAAAAATGCGTTATTACTTTACGCCACCATGACGAAAAATAATGTTCGCACCGCGGGCGTACAACTGAACGCCCTTGGGATGATCACGCGACCCTCGGGCCGGCTACGCCGGCCCTCTGGCCGTTCGATCACCCGCGGGCGTGCAGTTGTACTTTACGCCCATGGTACGAAAATAACTAATTTTCGATGAGAAATCCCATGTTAATTGAATGGGCGAAAGTACGGGCTTACAGGCACCCTTTCCCATTGAGCTACAGAGCTCAAATTTCACCCAGATTATTATTTATTTGTTTGGAACTGATCTAGGAGGTGTCATGGTCAAAATTCCACCCACCTCCAAATAAGGGTCACCCTAAATTATAACATGGAATACAATATACTGTGTACAGACAATTTATTTATTTAACTCTTGGTTTCGGTTCATTTATGCACACTTATCCTCTTGTCCTACGTACTACGTCAATGTTATGCTAATCGTTATACCTTACATAAGTATACACTTAATGATACAAGCGCCGAGATATAGTTGTATTTTCATTTATGGATTCTTTTTTTTTTTTGCCGAGAGAGAATATATTGTACACAAAGTATCAAATATAAGTAATTGTATAATATTAAAATATATATAGTGCGATTCTGTGGAAAATCAAGCGCCTAAAGGTAGGCTCACGGAAAACGCCTGAATCGAGCAGATCAAGCATCGACGATTGGGTTTTATTTCCCACGAAATAAATAAAACCCAATCGTCGAGGTCGATGTTTGATCTGCTCAATTCAGGCGTTTCCCGTTAGCCTACCTTTAGGCACGTGATTTTCCACAGAATCGCACTCTATATACATATACGTACGTCCATAAGTTCGGGATCACTTTCCGAACCTTTGATCAAGATAAAAAGTTGAATATCTCGGTCGAAAAAAATTGTAGCCAAATCGCCCGAGTGGCATTCAAAAGCGGAAAGAACCGGCTTCATTTTTTTTCTCTGTTCAATTTTCAAAAAAAAAATTCCGCACTCACTAGATAATGTTGAACATGACCGTTTTTTTTTTTTTTTGCGATTTTCATGTTTTCATAAATTCGCGTGTAATTTTGTGGGAAATAGATATAGAAATTTTTTTCCGATAGGACTTCGAAAGAGGCGAAATTAAGCTGTAAATCGCTTTTTTTTTTTTTTAATTGCGATTTTTTTTCGTTAAGTTGAGGCCTGCGCGCACCAAACCGCGGCGAACGGCGGCAAACCGAGGAAAACAGCGGCTATCATCCAAAGCATCAACATAGTATGGTTGTAATCATGTTTGCTGAAAAAAAATTGATGATAGCCACTGTTTTCTTCCGTTCGTCGCCATTCGCCGCGGTTCGCCGCGGTTTGGTGCGCGCAGGCCTTTATTCAACTTTTTGTGCGGAAAATCGGTTTTCAGAAAATGCGTCGTAACTTGAGCACTATGGGGTTTAGATAAAATGTCATGATATGAAAAATGTGTATTTTTTAATCTAATAAAAAACGATTTACAGCTCAATCCTGCCTCTTTCGAAGCCCTATCGGAAAAAAGTTTCTATATCTATTTCCCACAAAATTACACGCGAATTTATGAAAGTATGAAAATCGCAACAAAAAAAAAACGGTCACGTTCAACATTATCTAGTGAGTGCGGAATTTTTTTTGGAAAATCGAACAGAGAAGAAAAATAAAGCCGGTTCTTTCCACTTTTGAATGCCACCCGGGCCATTTGGCTACAATTTTTTTTAACCGAGATATTCAACTTTTTGTTTTGATCGAAAATTTGGAAGAGGATCTCGAACTTATGGGTGGTACTATATACATATACAGGGTGGTCCATTTAAGTTGGCACAGCAGGATATCTTGAGAACCACCCATTTTAGAGAAAGATTTATGAAATAATAATTTTTTGACTTGAAGGGGGCAAAACACTGTGCTATCGCACTTCTCATTTGTTGGAGGTTCACAAGGTCATTTGAAGGTCAAGATTGTTTTTTTCAATGGGAACGTGTATTTTTTTTACACATCGACAACTTACACAAAAAAATGAAACACTTTCATCCCAAATTGTTTTTTTTACGACATCAATTTTTTGAGATATCTTAAAATTAACAAAATAGGTATTAGGAAGATCTGGCGACCTAGCAGGCTAATGTACTGGTCTGCTTATGCTTTCATTTTCATTTTCAAGTTTACAGCACCGTACCAACCACTCCAGAGAACATGAAGGAGCAAATCCGAAATGCTTTGTAGAGACATCGAAAGAGAAACTTTACTACGCTGTCACGCGTCTTTTATAAAACTTATCGAAAAGTGTATTGAAGTTGACGGGCATAATTTTGAGCATCTATTAAAATGATGGTTTTTGAAAATTATAATTCGTAATTTACTGAACGATTGGATACCTATTTTGTTGATTTTAAAATATCTTAAAAAATGGATGTCTTATAAAATAGTATATTGTGTATCGAGGAGGCAAAATAGGTCTTTTAACGCTGAGCATACGTTCGCAATACGAGTCAAAGACGAGTATAGGCTGAAACCCACTAGTCGGCAGCGAACGGCGGCGAACGGCCAAAAACAGTGGTTCACATCCAATACATCGGCCAAACCTGGCGTTCAAGTTAGATTTGGTCGGTGTTTTGGATGTGAATCAGTGTTTTCGGCAGATCGCCGCCGTTCGCTGCCAGCTGGTGGGCCTCGGCCTTATTGCGAAGACGCTCGGCGTAAAAGACTTTTGCCTCCGTGGTGCACACGATACTTTATACAACAAAAGCATGTTTTAAAAGTTCATGCTCGATCCGGTACACAAAGCCGACGGACTAAAAACACGCATCGCAACGCATAACAACGCGTACGTCAGGTACCACTTTTAATTCCTTAGGACATGAAAAGTAGCTTTATTTTGCTTCCAGGAGCTAAAAGTAAACTCTGCGCATGCGTAAAAAACGCGTAAAACATGCTTGCGTTGTATAAAACAATTTGGGATGAAAGTGTGTCATTTTTTTGTGTAAGTTGTCAATCTGTAAAAAAAATACACGTTCCCATTGAAAAAAATAATGTTGACCTCCAAATTACCTCGTAAACCTCCACCAAGTGAAAAGTACGATAGCACAGTGTTTCGCCCCCTTCAAGTCGAGAAATTTTTATTTCAAACATCTTTCTCTAAAATGGGTGGTTGTCAAGATATCCTGCTGTGCCAACTGAAAGGGACCACCCTGTATATATAGTGCGATTCTGTGGAAAATCATACGCCTAAAGGTAGGCTAATGGGAAACGCCTGAATTCAGCAGATCAAACATCATTGGGTTTTCCGCTAGCCTACCTTAAGGCGCTTGATTTTCCACAGAATCGCACTATATTACAGCATGTATCACCTGAAGTATCGAGAATGGGACGGACTTAGTTGACGCGAAGTCACGCCCCATCAACCAATCAACAAAAAGGAAAGAACCGCTTTTGTGAGCGTCGGAGTAAATGAATACCTATCAGCCTGATTCGAGTTGTTGTTGATATTTCTTACCTACACAAGAAATTGTATTTGAGTCCGTTGTTGATATTTTTTCCCTACACCAAGAAATTGTATTTTCTATTTTTCGTAAGAATTTCGGTGTACGAAATTCTTCTCTTTGTTGATTGGTTGATGGGGCGTGACTTCCCTCCTATTCTCGATACTTGAGGTGATACATCCTGTATATAGATATATATATATATATATATATTAGGGTGGTCCTTAATATGGGTCTGGTCACAAATTGTTCGGGCCGCCCCCCAAATCGGTTCCAAATGAATAAAAAATAATCTACCTAAATTTTCAGCTATGTCGATTGAGAGAAAGGCGTGCCTGTAAGCACGAACTTACCCTGATTTAAATAAAATGACTTATCTTTTTATGATCGGTGTCATAATTTTTTTTTATGTGTCTAGGTCCGAAAAACCGCGATTCTAACCTCGCTACGCTCGGTTTAAACGCGGTTTTTGGCCCAGACACATAAAATTGTATATGCCATACGGCCCATAAAGTATTTTCTGACGAATTTCAATACAATCCTCGCTTCGGCTCGGATAATAAACTCAAATTCGTCGGAAAATACTTCATTGGCCTAGTGATATAATGTACTATTTTCAATTTCTGTTGATGTAATAGTACATTAAGATACAAGTGCGGCGTATAACGGCCATTATCACACTGAGTGAAGTAAAAAGAAGATTTACATCAACAGAAATTAAAAAAAATTAATTATGTCACCGATCATAAAACGATAAGTCATTTTATTTAAATCAGGACAAGTTCATGCTTACAGGCACGCCTTCCTCTTAATCGACATAGCTGAAAATTTAGGTAGATTATTTTTTATTTATTTGGAACCGATTTGGGGGGCGGCCCGAACAATTTGTCACCAGACCCATATTAAGGGCCACCCTAATATATATATATATATACATATAATATATAATATATAATATATATATACATATAATATATATATACATTAGGGTGTGCTGGAAAAAAAAAAAAAAAAAAAAATTCAAACGCACATCTAAATGTCGAGAGAGCATCTCAAATAGAATATCTCAGCCAAATATGAGCTCTTAATATTGATATTTAGAACCTATTTTGGATTTTCCATTTTCCATTTGAGAAACACGTAAAAAAAAAAAAAATCCGAACATTTTTGACTTATTTTCCAACCGCGTATCAAAATTTCGTTAGAGCATCTCAAATAGAATGTTTTAGCCGAATATGAGCTCCGAATACTGATACTTGGGTGTGTCTATTTTATTTTTTTCATTTTAAGAATTTTTTTCACATGTTATTCAAATGGAGAATGGAAAAAATAAAATAAGCAGTTCTAAATATCAATATTAAGAGCTCATATCTGGCTGAAATATTCTATTTGAGATGCTCTACCGAAATTTGGATGCGCGTTTGAATTTTTTTGTTTTGCACACCCTAATACACACATATAAATATGTGCTAAATACAGTCAAATAATTTACACATAGGTATATTTATGACCTGTTAAGCTGGCACCGCCCCATTGGCTGATCAAAATAAAAACGATGTCATAATTTGAGTCTTATTTGAAGCTTATTAAATGCCATATCGTGAAATTTAATACCCTTCTATACAGGGTGGTCCATTTAACTCGCCACCTCGAATAATTTGGTTATATTATCGATTACACCAGGATTTTTGGGTCTGACTTCTGAATGTCAAATTTTGGTTTCTTCTACATTACTAATGAAGGGAAAAATAATTTCTTTGGTTAAAGTTTGCTTTTGTACCACCACCTGCTACCACCTGCTGCTCGTAAAATCAATCAAAACCTTCAAAACTTATTATCGACGTAAAACAGACAAAAGCAAACTTTAAAAACCAAGAATTGATATTTTGGTGTTTTTCGATGCCTAGCATCAGAATTTACGCATTAAAACAGAAAGACAGAAAAAAAAGTTTTTTTGTCGACCTGTGTTATACAGGAAAATGTCATATGGAAAAGTTGTTGCATCTGAAGGGGGAAAATGAGTTTTGTAAGTGAATGTCATCTGAAGGTCATATTTTATGAGATTTCGGCCGTCGCGATGTTTTTTTAAATGGGATTACCTATTTTTTTTCTCACTATAATAAAGCTGGCATCGAAACGCGTCCAACCATGTGTAACAACATGACCTTCGGATGACTTTCGGCCCCACAATTTACTGAATTTTGGCGACTAAATTTTTTTATATTCTTTTATTTTCCATTTTTTCTTCCATTTCATTGTTTCATTTATTCAAATTCATTAGTCCATTCATTTAAGAAACGTATCATCAATGCGTGTGCAAGTGTTGCTCTAAAAATCATAGGCAGGGCCAGGCGATTCCATCATTTGATCATCAATTTCGGGGCTGAAAGTCATCCGAAGGTCATGTTGTTGCACATGGTTGGACGCGTTTCGATGCCCGCTTACTTGTAGTGAGAAAAAAAAATAGGTAGTCCCATTTAAAAAAACATCGCAACGAAATCTCATAAAATATGACCTTCAGATGACATTCACTTCCAAAACTCATTTTCCCCCTTCAGATGCAACAACTTTTCCATATGACATTTTCCTGTATAATCGATAATAACCAAATTATTCGAGGTGGCAGAGTTAAATGGACCACCCTGTATACTATTTAAATACCATAGCGTCGAATTCGCCAAATCAAGTGCTCCATTTTTCTTTTCTTTGATTCTGAGGTGGTGCTCCCCGTACGGAAAAAACTCCTAAGATGTATCATGTGTCAGTAGTAACTACTGAAGATAAGTAGTAAGTGAGTAGTAACTACTGCCGGTAAGTAGTAATTTAGTAGTAACTACTGACGATAAGTATACTGATGAGTAGTTACCATCGGCGAGTGGTGACTATTGAATAGTTACTATACTGTTGTGTAGTTCACTGAGTAGTATTACACCATGTATGAGATCCCTGAGCGGAACAACCCAGCACGGTTACACGCAGCGCCGGCAACTCTTGTGTTGTCTAAGTCGCGATGGCAACACTGGAAATCTTTCGTGTGTGGCATTGTAACACTCGGAATTCGACCGCTACAACTGGAAATTCATGAATTTGAATAACATCTTTTTCTAATTGATGAGTTTGACTCTTAAAATGCTGTCAGAAGGGCGACCTTTACGATCGATGAATGAAAGATATGAAAAATATAGCCCCCCCCCCCCCCCCCCCCCCACCCCCCTGAATCCTAACTTGGTAACGCATGTAAGATTAGTAAGTTGCCGGTACTGGTCACACGAAATGAAGCGATGAAAACAGAAAATTTGAACTGAATGTAGTGAAATTGAGGGCTCGTTTCAGCCTCTCCAATGGCGATATGCCTACTTGAGTTCTTTGCTCCGCCTTATAGTGACGACCATAGACTCCCCCAGCGAGGGTTCAAAATTTATGTATTATTTCGTACAAAAATTCCTTTCTCGTGAAAGAAAAGAGATCCGAAATCAGACGCTTACTATCAAATACCCACATCACATTTACTTTTTCTCAAATTGATAATCACCCTAACGACTTTTTCGCAAGGTTGAGAGAAGGTTCATATACCGATGTTGAACGGTATATTTCCGGATTTACCACGGGTAATCACTTCAGAAATACGGTATATTTGCGCCTTTCTGCGTACCGTGTTTTACCGGCACTTCCACCGTATTCACGGGTACTGAACACAGTTTTCATACGGTATGAACACAGTTACCATACCCTGCCTAAACCGTCAAATTTTCTGGCCAGCTCAAGCAATTGGGTTTGACCGCAGTATGTGTACCGTAGTTCCACAGTTTTGAAACCGTATTCTCACCACATTCATACCGTATTGACATACGTGTCTCATACCCTGTTCATGCGTACTTCATCTGCCATCACGACTGAGAAAATTCCGCTTCAATACCGTATTATTAGTGATTACCTACGGTGTATAGACGGTATGCATCCTAGCTCAAAAATACGGTATTTATTCCTACAACACACAGTTTTACTACGGTGCGTTTACTCTGTTAATACTAATACCACGTGTTCACGGTTGATATACCGATGTTATACGTTGGTCAAAAGTCGTTAGGGCAGGCCTTCCATAACATGGATTTGATAGCTTTCTTGTCTAGACATGTAGAACCAGAGATATAGCGATAGGCAATTGATGCTTTCATTGGTGTAGATAGAAAAAAAAGGCCAAATTAAAATTAAAATTTGAAAAATTAAGAAAAAATTGTAGATATTGTAACATACTCAGCTATATTGCACATTGAATATCGACGATTCCCGAACAAAGGAAAGGATTGCACTAATCCTCTACGTTCGACCAAGTGTCTGACGTCACGCTAAGAAGTGGGGATAGAGAGTATACCGCGATAATCAGGTGAAAGAGAATGGTCCATCCGCCCAGGCAGACAATATTTCGTATTTTTAGGGGGATAGCCACTCGTTGCACTGAAAATCCCTAGGGTGATTTTGGCGCGCGGTCGATGCAACTCGGCAGCCATTGTTGATACAAGCCGGCTGACTGTCAATACATCGCGGAAGGTAGACAAGTGTGGTTATGTTCGTTTATTTGAAGGAAATGATAAATAAAGTGAATGAAACCTACGTGAATAAGCTAGGAATATTTATCAAAAATCGATCAATTAGTTTTAAATGATAATTTCGTTCAAATTAGTTGTTCTCGATGAACTTTTCGATTCTCATTAATTTCCAGTTATAGCTTCGGTTAAAGTCGTTGATTGCATTAAGATATCATTTAAAACTAATTGATCGATTTTTGATAAATATTCCTAGCTTATTCACGTAGGTTTCATTCACTTTATTTATCATTTCCTTCAAATGAACGAACATAACCACACTTGTCTACCTTCCGCGATGTATTGACAGTCAGCCGGCTTGTATCAACAATGGCTGCCGAGTTGCATCGACCGCGCGCCAAAATCACCCTAGGGATTTTTTCAGCGCAACGAGTGGCTATCCCCCTAAAAATACGAAATATTGTCTGCCTGGGCGGATGGACCATTCTCTTTCACCTGATTATCGCGGTATAAACAGCTCACGCAATCACTCGTTAGCGTAGTCAGGTAGAGCACCGGTGCGACTCAAAACTCAAAACTTAGATAATCTAAATTCACTTGAATAGCTTTAGATCGTCTAGAACTAAATGACTAACATAAAATCTTGAAATTAGAATCAAATACGGTACCTTTAGATATAGCATCATTGGTCACATCATAAAATAAAATAGAAATAAAATAGAATCAAAATAGAAAGCATAAATGCGCATAGCCTAAAATATTAAAACAAATTATACAAATAGAACGATAACCTCAAACGACACGAACACAAACAAACGCGACGTAGAGTCACACAATTAGAATAGGAATAGATTAAGGAAACCGATGTAAAATTAGTTTATTAGAAACGATTTGATACAATTATATTATCTAATTTGAACTTTGTCGGATATTTCAGCACTGACTCCTAACCAATCAAATTCAATCCCTGAATAAGCCAATAGGGACCAGCTTTGAATCAATCCTAGAGCGAACGGCGTTGGATTAACTTCCCGCGTCCGAGGGCCAAGGAAATACGATTCCGAGTCTGAGACACGGTCTTGGAATCGCAAGGTTCCCGGATCCGAGCAAAGAATAGGTTTTGTGTTTAGGAAAGCAGGCTTGGATTCACTTCCCGGCTCTGTTCAAATAGGAGAAGGATCGGCTTTGGTTCTACCCGAGTCCGAAGGTAACAGGCTTTGGTGGAGTAATCTACCCGAGTCCTGAGTTAATGTAAAATCACAAGGTTGCATAGGTGGCTTTTGGTGGCTAACCCATCCTTTTTCCCTACCTATGACCTCAAAGAAAAGCCCTATTAATTTTGATAATTTAAATCCTTTTTTTTTATAGGTAAAGAACTCACAATAACTGCGGGTATCTCTTAACTTTCGGGTTCAAGATACTCGCCAAAAGTTACAATATAGAGGTACTTGGCAGGCTGATATTTCATATGACTATAAGATTATTGACATGGATCAATTGCTGTTTTCTCGTACACTTGGGGTCACGGATTATGAGACGGCCAGTTTTCCGGACAAGTCACTTATGTTGGCAACACAAAATAAACACAGAGCGCCGAATAGTTGGCCGAGCGTAAAGCTAACTGAATATCACTGAATATCACATTACCATGGACTTATGGACTGAGCGCAAGCTAGGCTTGTGAGTAGGTAGGCTAGGCCGGTTCTGGATCAACGCGTGTTAGTGCACACGTACACGCACGCACACACACGCACCCTCCCGTGTCCGTGTGAGGGTGGTAGAGGGGGAGTCACGCTCGCGGACTCCTGACGTCACCCTCAAAATGGCGTCATACACCTCGAATTGACGTCACACTCCCTTGAATTGACGTCACACACCCTTGAATTGACGTCACACTCCCTTAATATGACGTCACACTCCCTTACATTGACGTCACACACCCTTGAATTAACATTCCGATATAAAATTCCGAACCCCTGCGTCAGAACCTTCCAGAAGCTTCCCCAAGGTCATTTTGGAGGGCAGACAAACAGTTCCTGGAATTATTCGGCACCCTGTGAGAAGTTTTTCTTCAGATCGAGTTACTTGCAAAAATATGATTATCGGATCGAGTTACTTAGCCTAATGATTCTCAGAAGAATAGTTCTCGGAATCGACTCTGGAAAGATCTTTTGGAACGTTCTAGAAATTTGGTGAAGGGAAACATTTTGACTCCGGAAAGATCTTTTGGAACGTTCTAGAAAATTGATGAAGGGATCGTCAGCTATAAAAGAGCGAAGAATACGGGGATGAAAATTAGTCTTCAACTGATCTCAGAGGAATGCAGAACAACTTACAGCGAATAGAATTGAGAAAACGATTATATATACTGTTGAAAAATATCCAAGAAGTGAAGAGTCTGATTGAATCTAAGTCTCAACACGATAACATCACAAGAAAACTGAGGAATATCAAGCTACAACATGAACTTCACAAAGCTCAACAAAGTCGGTCGGTTGGAGGAATTTCTACCGACGAAGAAAGTGATGGATTTGGAAGTGTTCAGAGATTACCAAATCAACAACATCCGCAAAGTTCAGACCAAATTTGGTGCCCGATTCATGGTTGATGTGGGTGACAGCTTCTCGGTATTTCTACCAGCTCGGATGACGAAAGTGCTGACCGACGATACGGATCTTCTCCAGAAGATGACGGTAGCATGTGAAGAGGATAAACTTCTAATGCATTACCTCGGCGGACGATACAATCAAATCGAATTCAACCATGTGTAATTCACTTTGTTTACTGAATTTACTTTTTAACTCTCATATATTCCTGTCATAAACCTTTCATGAAAAACGAATGATTTTCAACCTATTTCTATGCACAAATATAATACTTCGATGTATCTGTGTGTGTAGGTGTAATAATCACGAAGATAATAAATTCATGCAATGATATCAAATTATTATATTATCAAACGTTGACCATCTATGTAAATCTCACTTTAATGAAAAAATATGACTAATAAACGTATTATATAAATAATATCATCACAAAACCTGTCTACTATCATTTCAATACAAACCTTCACCTTATCTTATACTTAAAAATAAATTTAGGATTCCAACAGAAATACCTATTCAAAACCATATAACAATATCAGGTGACGACAGTAACATTACGTTATTTGAAATAAAGAGTAGGAAACAATAATATTGTATTTTAGTCTAAATCGTTGGATAGGACACTATATGACCATTATTTGAAGAGTAAGTCAAGCACCGGTTCAATAGACATAATAATCATATATTTATATGAAGACTTATTCAAAGGTATCGAATTATTTAAAGATATGCTAAGGTATAGGATTTCGGTTGGAGCTTAGAGGTATACAGGGTGGTCCATTTTAATCTCCGCAGGCGAATATCTCGAAAACTAACAGTTATAAAAAAAAAAGTTTCCTACAAAACTTGAAGGGTTTCGAGGGGGAAAGATGATGCTGATATGTGTTAACTTATAGACTTCGCCAATTCCGAGATTTCACAAGTAACTTCGGATTTTAGATAGGGAACACATGTTTTGGTTGGGGGCAGCTGATAGCGAGATCAAAGACGCATTCAAATACGGAAGCATTAAAAATTGAAAAAAAAAAAATTTTGCCAAAAAAATTCAAAAAAAAATTTCGCGAATTTTTTTTTTTTTTTTGCCCAAGATTGTTCGAAAGAACACATTCATTGTTTATCACTCCAGCTCAAAAAAAACTAACCGCATTAGTTCGCCCGACATAATTACACTGACAACATGTTCCAGCTCATGCCGGACTTAAGCCTTTACACCAGTGTCAAGGTTGTGACTATGTAGAGGTTTTGTTATCTTTTTAATTTCAATTTTCAATAAATTCTTTTTTTTTTTCTCTATCAACGTTTTTTTTTTTTTTTTTTGAATTTTTTTTTGCAAAATTTTTTTTTCCAATTTTTAATGCTTCCGTATTTGCATGCGTCTTTGATCTCGCTATCAGCTGCCCCCAACCAAAACATGTGTTCCCTATCTAAAATCCGAAGTTACTTGCGAAATCTCGGAATTGGCGAAGTCCACAAGTCAACACATATCAGCATCATCTTTCCCCCTCGAAACCCTTCAAGTTTTGTATAAAACTTTTTTTTTTATAACTGTTAGTTTTCGAGATATTCGCCTGCGGAGATTAAAATGGACCACCCTGTATAATAAGTTTGGATAAAATTGAGGTTTTAATCTTCAATAAAACTTGTATTTATATACTATAATATAATTATATTTCCCAGACAACATTTTCCATATTTTATTTCCAACAATTATATATCGAATAATATACATTACCAATATTCGTTATAACATTATTATAAACGAATCTTATACTTTTGCAACACTTATCGTATAAAGAAGTAGTACTTTTCCTTACCATTTGGCATTTGAATTAAATAACCATTTCTTCGTACCGCTTCGTACAGGTATTTTGATTTTATATTTTATGTATAGATTCTATATTTGAGTAATACGGACTTATTTATCATAATTACACAAAAGAAATTATAAATTTTATGAGGTTCTCAATGTTTGTAAAAAGTGTATAATTTCTTGCATACACTTATTTTTACATTGAAAATTACATATAATATTCACATTTCACAGGAGGCATATTTTCTACACTGTAGACTTTGAAATAATTCGATGATTTCTTCTTGTATAATATCGTAATATGGAAATTGTAGGTTTAACACTTCTTGAAAAAATAGCCTTGCGAGTCCTTTTCTAAGCACGCTAGGATCCCCCGATATGCCACGTAAACTTCGGTCGAGTTTGGTGATGATTCCAATATCACTATTGCCGCCTGCGCGGTCTCCATGATTTCTTCAATTGAAGATTGGGGTAAATCTACCCATTCGTTGGGCACCCGGATACACAATGTTGGCGGCGTGTCTGGAAAAAAGAGTTCGAATAGATATACATTACGATGTACAACAAACTATTATTTTGATTCAAAATTTCACTCAATTATTAGTGATAACATGTGACTCTGCTTTCAGCAAGTCATATCTAGTTGTTATAATCGTCAAGTTTGTTATAGTAGTATGAGAAATTTGTGAATACATCACCCACTTACCCATTTTAATTCGATGTTCGTAAGAGTTATGTTCTTGTTGTACAGGTTTATGTTGGTATGGTTCAAAAGCTGTCAGTTGAAGGCTAAACAGAGTAAGGGAATGCAATTAAAATATAATTTGGATAGAGTTATTCTCGTGTGTAATCAAAAGAAAAACGTGTGACAAAGTTCACCGAAAAAATCATTCTGATTTTGACATGGAAAGTTACAGAAATTTTGTTATGGATGCGAATGATACGAAAAACTCTACTGCAGGTAAGTATACTACGATCGTCATTTTGTTCAAGTTAGACAATGAAAAAATATATAAATTTGTAAGAAGTATTCAATGCTTTAGAATATTAGAGTAAATCCTGTTCACTGTATGTTCCACTTACTTGCACCACACACTACTCGCACTTCGGCAGAAAATTGAAGACTAACGTGCTCGTACATGGATCAGACCCTCTATATACCACTCATGTTTAGGGTTAGAATCATAAATAAGATAACATGAGAGAGACGTACAATTTCGCGAACGACTCTGCAGGTCCTGGTCACAAGACTTGTGACGGAATATCGTAGCGGAAAACTCTCGAACGTTCTTTCATACTTCAGTTAGAAGACTTAAAAATTTGGTTCGACTGGTCCGATAAATTCACATATGGTATGAATTAATAGGCTTCGAACGATAGAGTCACTACTCAATGTTCTTTCATACTTATCGATGTAACTAATACGCTAGTGAAAAGACGTTGAAAAAACTTCCATGATAGTTGAGCCTAGTGTCGAATATTCTGGAATACCTTTTGTGAAAATTTTGAGTATAACGACACATTTATGGTTTTCGAAATGAGAGTTAATCAGAGGAATAAATTGTATCGTTTGCTTTCGTTAAATTAGGTAGAAAGGTTTCTCACGCAAACGGAATATAGGTATCAAATTACACAGTTCTCAGAATTTGGCAGCGGGGTTGGTCTATAAAATGATCCCCCGTCAGTACGTACGAACCATTCATACCTAAACTTTTGCAGTAATTGTTAGTAATCACGAAAATGGACGCAGCTAAATGTCGTCAACTTATCAGCATTATGCAAAATGCTTATGGAATTCTGAAAGAGAAATCATCGACTACGGAAACACAGAAGTGGATTAGATTTGGAACTCAAAATATTAGGCTTTTAAACAAAATTCTACGAAAATCTGCTTCAACGGTCGGAGAAAAAACGAGAATTTTGACAACAATAGGAATCTTAAAATCATTGAAAGCGCGGTTTGAGCAGTGTCTTAAAACAGGGGAAGGTGTGAGGAGACCGAGGAGAAGTGACAGAGTAAGGTGGGAGGACTTAGAATCAGCTTTCAAAGGAAGATTAAGAACTGGTATCATAGCGAATCTACAGCACAAAGATGTGAAAGATTTTCTGGATGATTCGAAAAAGCTAATAGTCTCCAGATTGAAGAATGTTCTTCGAAAAGAAGGAAACTTAAAAGTGAATGTAGTGTTATCCTGCAAATTCGAAACTGTAAAAGGCGGTGAAATTATCGAAGAAATGAAGTTTTTCAATACCAAAAATGAAGTTATTCTCCCAGCGACGAATATTGAGGAATGGTTTGACGAGAACGTGAAGGAGAAATTGTTAGTCAAGATCGAAGACTTCCAGGAAAAGGATTCGGGATGGTCGTTGACGGAAATTATAAATATAGCTGTGAATATCAACAAATATGTACCACTGCGAGGAGGAATATCTACTAACACACAGTTACCGAAGTATATACAAGATAAAAAGGCAGTGGTGAATATTATGAACGACGATCCGTACTGTTTACTCTGGTCAGTCACAGCAGCCCTTTTCCCAGCAGGTAATAACGCAAACAGAACGACTTCTTATCCACATTTCAGCACAGCGTTAAGATATGAAGGTTTGAATTTTCCCATGAGTCTCGATAAAATTTCAAAATTTGAAAAATTAAATGATCTAACGATCAATGTTTACGGTATAGATGAACATGAAATAGTACCTCTTTATTTGAGTAAAGTAAAATCAGACAAGTCTACCATACATCTTCTTATGTTAGAAACAAATATCGAGCCAAACGAAATAGATGACGTTAACGATACAATATATCATTTTGCATGGATCAAAAATTTGTCTCGATTGTTGAGTTCACAAATTTCAAAGCATGATCATCGTAGCTGGTTTTGCGACAGGTGTTTAAGTCATTTTCAGACTGAAAATTGTTTAACAAAACACAGGATTGATTGTGCGAATTTAAATAAATGCAGAGCGATATTAGCGAACGAAAGGGATAAGATCTTGAATTTCAAAAACTTCAAATATAAAGAAGATGTTCCGTTTTGTATTTACGCCGATCTGGAATGTCTTTTGCAACCGGTTAACGATACATCTGAGTCTGAGAGTAGAAGGGTGTATGAAAAACATGTCCCATACAGTATTGCCTATTATTTACATTGCACCTTCGATGATTCAGTGTCTAAATTTAGAATCAATCGTGGAAAGGATTGTATAGAATGGTTCGTGAACGAGTTGGAAGAATTGGCTCAAGCTTTAGAACCTTATCTCAAGCGTGTCGTACCTATGGAATCGTTGAGTCATGATCAGAAACAAGCATTTCATACGGCTAAGACTTGTCACATTTGTGAAAAACCATTCATACCTCAAGAGGTGAAACATCGCGATCATTGCCATTTTACAGGAAAATATCGTGGTGCAGCGCACGAGGGTTGTAATTTAAATTACAAAAATTCGCACGTCATTCCGGTGGTCTTTCATAACTTATCAGGTTACGACTCACATTTCTTGATCAAGACGTTAGCAACATCTTTCGAAGGCTCGATGAGGCTCTTACCGATCAACAAGGACAGATATATTTCCTTTACAAAGAGTGTGGAAGGAACATCTATACATTTCAGGTTTATTGATTCGTTCAGATTCATGCCGGGCAGTCTAGAAAAATTAGCGTCTTATCTAAAGGACGAGCAGAAATTAATCACGCGTAAGCATTGCGGAAGCGTCGAAGAATTTCAGTTACTGACGAGAAAAGGTGTATTTCCGTACGAGTATGTAGACAGTTGGGAGAGCCTCGAAGAGACACAATTGCCTCCCATAGAAAAATTTTATTCAAAATTAAATGATGTAGGTATTTCGGAGGATAATTATTCGCACGCGTGTGATGTTTGGAAAACTTTTCAAGTCAAAACTTTGGGCCAATATTCGGACTTGTATCTGCAAACGGATGTGCTTCTTTTAGCGGATATTTTTCAAAATTTCAGCAGTAATTGTTGGTCCACTTATAAATTAGATCCGTTACATTATTATACAGCGCCGGGCCTCTCGTTCGACGCGATGCTCAAGTGCACGGGTGTTGAACTCGAGCTCCTCATCGACATTGATATGTTATTGTTTATAGAAAGAGGAATTCGCGGCGGAGTAGCCCAATGCTCGAATAGATACGCTAAAGCCAACAACAGATATATGGGATCAGCATTCGATTCACGCCAAGAAGACTCTTACCTCATGTATTTCGATGTCAATAATTTATATGGTGCAGCTATGAGTCACTTCTTACCGTATGGTTCCTTCGAATGGGAGTCAAATTTTGAAAATTTCGATGTTTCAACCGTTTCAAATGAGTCTCCCGTAGGTTACATACTTGAAGTTGATTTAGAATATCCGCGAGAACTTCAGGACTCTCACAAAGACCTACCATTGTGTCCGGAGCATTACATCCCACCTCTTTCTAAAAATTCTAAATTAACAACAACTCTTTTCTCGAAAAAGCGGTATGTCATTAACTATCAAGTTTTGAAACAGTTGTTGTGTGGGGACGGGTTTATAACAAATAAGTTGGTTTGTAAGTCAATTTGAATGGGGCTTTATTATTGATATAAGCTGTTCGGCGGTTAGAATAAGAGTGAAAATCCGAATGTGGCAACTTACGTTGCTACCCATCGGTCAGCGAGATGCTGACGCAAGGTATTTTAGCATAGGCGTATAGGACGCCGTTGAAGTGTCTCAAAGGCATGAGTGCAAAAGGCAAGGTGTCTAATCTTGAACTACTCTCCACTGTAGTTCGCAGAAACTGGAGATTAATAAGAATAACGAAATTAAGAATTATCGGTATCGCGATGTTTTGTCTTCGGTATAGAAGGCGAGACATCCCGATCTTGTCTATAAATTTATGAATTTGAATTTATCGTTGAATAGCAATGATTTGATTATAACACCTTCCCCCTTAAGAATGAATGTGAAGCGAAGCAAAATATTCATCGGTTAAAATAAATATTTTAGGTGAGGATTACAAACCTTTCCTCAGCTGTTATATAGCCATATAATTATTCTTAATAAGAACGGTTACATAATTATTCTGTGCGGATGAGAATTTATAAAAGCTCTTCTCAGCCGTTTATTTGATTACATATAGTTATTCTTAATATTAATTATTCCTAATAAGAACGCATACAATATTATTCTGTGCGGATGAGAATTTATAGAAGCTTTTCTCAGCCGTTTATTTGATTACATATAGTTAATATTAAAAATCAATATTCCAGGTGAGGATTACAAAGCTTTCCTCAGCTGTTATATACCCTGATGGGCCGATTCAACGAAATTGTCGTTGGAAATGTGTTGAGGTGATTGAAATATCGTTGATCATATATTGGTGAAACATTGTGGACGTTGGAATTGTATTGGACGCGAGTTCTTCGTTGGCCCGTCGTTGTCAGCGCGTTGGAGGACAACTATTGCCGCATTGGGCAAGCGTTGGAAATCTGTTGGCTCACCAATATAAGATACCGCGTTGGCCCATCGTTGACAGCGCGTTGGAGGACAACTATCGGCAAGTTGGGCAAGCGTTGGGAATCTGTTGGCTCACTAATTTAGATACCGCGTCGGCTCGTCGTTGACAGCGCGTTGGAGGACAACTATCGCCGCATTGGGCGAGCGTTGGAAATCTGTTGGCTCACTAATATTGGATATCGCGTTGGCCCGTCGTTGACAGGGCGTTGGAGGACAACTATCGGCGCATTGGGCAAGCGTTGGAAATCTGTTGGCTCACTAATATTAGATACCGCGTTGGCCCGTCGTTGACAGCGCGTTGGAGGACAACTATCGGCAAGTTGGGCAAGCGTTGGGAATCTGTTGGCTCACTAATATTGGATATCGCGTAGGCCCGTCGTTGACAGGGCGTTGGAGGACAACTATCGGCGCATTGGGCAAGCGTTGGGAATCTGTTGGCTCACTAATTTAGATACCGCGTTGGCTCGTCGTTGACAGCGCGTTGGAGGACAACTATCGCCGCATTGGGCGAGCGTTGGAAATCTGTTGGCTCACTAATATTGGATATCGCGTTGGCCCGTCGTTGACAGGGCGTTGGAGGACAACTATCGGCGCATTGGGCAAGCGTTGGAAATCTGTTGGCTCACTAATATTAGATGCCGCGTTGGCCCGTCGTTGACAGCGCGTTGGAGGACAACTATCGGCAAGTTGGGCAAGCGTTGGGAATCTGTTGGCTCACTAATATTAGATACCGCGTTGGCTCGTCGTTGACAGCGCGTTGGAACTCTGTTGGCTCACTAATATTAGACACCGCGTTGCCCCGCCGTTGACAGCGCGTTGGAGGACAACTATTGGGCAAGCGTTGGGAAATTGTTGGCTCACTAATATTAGATACCGCGTTGGCTCGTCGTTGGCAGCGCATTGGAGGACAACTATCGCTGCATTGGGCGAGCGTTGGAAATCTGTTGGCTCACTAATATTGGATATCGCGTTGGCCCGTCGTTGACAGGGCGTTGGAGGACAACTATCGGCGCATTGGGCAAGCGTTGGAAATCTGTTGGCTCACTAATATTAGATACCGCGTTGGCCCGTCGTTGACAGCGCGTTGGAGGACAACTATCGGCAAGTTGGGCAAGCGTTGGGAATCTGTTGGCTCACTAATATTAGATACCGCGTTGGCTCGTCGTTGACAGCGCGTTGGAAATCTGTTGGCTCACTAATATTAGACACCGCGTTGGCCCGCCGTTGACAGCGCGTTGAAAGACAACTATTGGGCGAGCGTTGGAAATCTGTTGGCTCATCAATATTAGATACCGCGTTGGCCCGTCGTTGACAGCGCGTTGGAAATCTGTTGCCAACGCTCCCAACAGGATTCCAACGCGTTTTCAACGCACCTCCAACGCGTTTCCAACGCTCGCAACAGGTTTCCAACGAACCTCCAATGCATTTCCAACGCTCCCAGCAGGATTTCAACGCGTTTCCAACGCACCTCCAACGCGTTTCCAACGAACCTCCAATGCGTTGCCAACGCTCCCAACAGGTTTCCAACGCGTTTCCAACGATATACCGGCCACGGAGCCGGTACCAACGCGTGTCCAACGCACCTCCGACGCGCTTTCAACGCTACCAACAGGTTTCCAATGAAAAAGTCGTTGGAAAAGAGTATTGGATTTGAAACAAATCAACTGATCTCCAACGTACTTCATCCGTTGACGTCCAATGATCGCTCAACGGGATATCAACGGTTGGAAATACGTTGGAAAATCGTTGAACTGGCCCATCAGGGTAGCCACATAATTGTTCCTAATAAGAACAAATAGAGTGCACTGAAAGAAATTCCCATGGTTGCACACCAATATTTTGTTGAGTTCCATGTAAATTTCTTTGAGTGTGTAACGTATGTTTATTCTCTATGATCCCTATCCATATTCTATTTGAATCGGTTCTATTGGATCAGTTGACTTGTGGTATGGTTTTAATCTGTTTGCATGCACTATTTTATTCTTCCCTTTGATTTTTACCTCATAATTCACTTCATTAATTTGATCAGTGATGGGGTATGGCCCCAGAAATTTTGGGTCTAATGGTCCGGCAGTTTCGTTACTCATCAGTACTAAGTCCCCAATTTCGAAATTTTGTGGTCGAGTAATTTGGTCATAATAGGCCTTGGATTTTTCTTTGGATTTATCTATGTTCTGTTTCGCGAGGGCTTGGCTTCATCAATTTTTCAGAGAGTTTCTGAGCATATTCTTTATATGTTTCTTCCTTAGGATCGTGAGGCACACTACAAGGTACTCTGGCCACTTGTCCGAATATAAGTTCGTAAGGTGATATTTTAGTGGTAGTATGAGGTGTTGTGTTGTACGCGAGGATATAAATTGGGAGTGTTTCGTTCCAGTCGTCTGTAGTAGACATACACCTAAGGTAATCTTTTAATGTGCCGTGACTGCGTTCGAGTGCCCCGTTGGCTTGCGGGTGGTATGCAGTACTATTTAACTTTTTCATTTTTAGTATTTTTGTGACTTGGGTGAACAGGTCACTCATAAAATTTGTGCCTTGGTCTGTAAGGATTGATAGTGGTACTCCGTAGTTAGATGTGAAATTTCGTATGAAAGCTTCTGCGGTATGTTCAGCGGTGGCAGCTCGGAGTGGATAGACTTGGGAATATTTTGTTAGGTCGTCTTGTAGCGTCAGTATGTAACTATGACCTGACTTTGTAGTCGGTAAGGGCCCAACTATGTCTAAGAAAACCTTTTCGAATGGTTTGCTACTGCTGGTCGTAATCTTCATTGGCATTTTGGTCTTTTGCCGATCGGTTTTATTCTTTTGGCAAGTCGTGCAATTACGAATATATGTTTTTACATCGTTGTTCATTGAATCCCAGTGGTATCTTTCTTTAAGTCGCGTCATAGTACGACTCACGCCTTGGTGTCCACCTGAAGGGCTGTCGTGAAATTCTTTGATAACGTCTTGAATATGGTTTTAATTGAGATCGGTTTTTATGTTCGTACAGACAGTTATTTTAATTCCCGATCCTTTAAATATGAATCGTAACATCGTCCGAACCTTATGCCATTTTAAATTATCGATCCCGCAACCGATCCTGGGTATGGAAACTGTTTTGATCGAGTCTATTTCTAATTTTTCTTTGAATTTTATCAAACTTATGTATAAATCCTCCTATGTAGGCTTATCCCAGTAGTTTTGCTTCGTCATTATGTAATAAACGTTACGGTCTCGTAAGGTGAGTTTACCAGTCGTGTATAGTTCAGCTGATTCCTTCAAGTTCTCAAAATTGCCGTATCTAGTTTTGAATTCTAATGCTATTCCTTGACTCATTTCCAGATCGGTGGGAACAGTGTGTGCGTAGTTATCGATTCGATTGAAAAGGTCATCGTGGATTTCTACGATGTTTGAGTTTTGCACTATCGTTGTTTTTATGAGTTTAAGGTATTCAGGGTACGATGGGAGAGAGCTCGTCACTCTGATAGGACATATTTTTAACACATGATTAGTTGGTGGATCAATAGGATTTCTACTAAGCGCATCTGCGTTCTGATTTTTCATTCCGGGTTTGAAACAAATCTCGTAGTCGAATTCCGAGATTTTTAATTGCCATCTGACTAATTTACTATTTGGATCTTTGATGTTAAACAGCCAAGTCAGGGCCCTATGATCGGTAAATATCTTGAATTTCCTCCCGAACAGGTATGGTCTGAAATGTTGGGTCGCCCATACTATTGCCAGCAGCTCGCGTTCGATTGTGGAGTAGTTACTTTCTGCCTTGTTTAGAGTTCGCGAGGCATATGCAACAGGCCTGTCGTCACCTGAGATAAGACGGCCCCTAGAGCAGTATTACTGGCATCTGTCGTTAGATTAAATGTCTGTGTATAGTCTGGGTATACTAAGACTGAGTCGGATATTAGGGCATTCTTTAGTTCCTCGAAAGAATTTTGCTGTAATGACGTCCATTCGAATGGTACGTTTTTCCGTAAAAGTTCTGTCAATGGCTTAGCTATCATCGATAAATTATTTATGAAACGTCTATAGTAACCTACAAGCCCGAGAAATGATTTTATTTTCGTAGGTGTGTTGGGTGTAGGGAATTCCTTGACTGCTCTGGCTTTGTCTGGGTCAGGTTTAACTCCGTCCTTTGATATTATGTGTCCTAAGTAAGCAACCTCTTTTCTCAAGAACTCACATTTATTTGGTTGTAATCGTAAGTTATATTCTTTCAATTTCAGTAGTAACCCCCAAAGTTTTTCTGTATGGGTTTGAAGTGAGTCGGCGTAAATTATCAGGTCGTCTAAGTACACTAAACATTTCAATCCTTGTAACCCCGATAGAACGGTATTCGCTAATCTCTGGAATGTAGCTGGGGCGTTTTTAAGCCCAAATGGCATGAATGCGAATTCTAAATGTCCCTTATGGGTGGAAAACGCAGTTTTATGCATATCGTCGGGATTCATTGGAATTTGGTGAAACCCGCTGGCCATGTCGAGTACGGTAAAGTATTTAGAGCTTCCTAACTGGTCTAGGATATCTACTATATTCGGTAGCGGGTAAGCATCCCCTATTGTTTTATCATTCAATTTTCGGTAGTCTACGACTATTCTCCACTTCTTAATCTCTGATGAGTCTAGTTTCTTTGGTACCACCCAGATGGGTGAGTTCCATGGTGAGTTTGAATTTCGAATTGTTCCTTTATTTGGGAGATCTTCCATTTGTCTATCTATTTCTGTTTTGTGGATTTCAGGGTACCGGTATTGTCTAACATGAACCGGTGTGTCATCGGTAGTTTTAATTTTGTGGGTACAGGCTTGCGTGCCTGGTAATGTGTCCCCATCTAAATAGAAGAGTTAGTTAAACTTGGTACAAGCTTCTACTATACTTTCCTTTTCTTCTAAATTTAAATGGTCTAATCTTAATGCGTCTTTTAATTTTTTGATTCGGTCAGCTGAAGTATTTTCGTTTATACAATTAACCCTAGAATGGTAACCTGGGGTCTTTTTGGACCCCAACGATTTGATGAAAACAGGCATTTTTACGATTTTCTCACGTTTCCTACCCCGTTACCCAATTTTTGACCAACTTTACAGACTTCGGGCAAAATGTCCATAGGCTCACGTGATTCTGCATTGAAAGACGAACCGAAAGAGCCCCCGTAGGACCTTCTACGTGAAATTATACCCGAGATATGAATTTTCAAAATTGGGGTATTTTATGACCCCAGGTTACCGGAATAGGTAAAAAAAAATAAGGTTACCATTATAGGGTTAACTGAATGTATCTCGTCAGTTTCAGAGTCAGTTTCTAGAATTCTGTAAACTCTTTGTGGTTCGATATGGATAGTATGATCCGTGTCTGTTAGATTGATGATGCTTGTGATAGCTGTGTTATCGGGTCTAATTGTCACGTAGCTTTCGCTTATTACGACTCCCGGTTGTAACTCGACCCTATATATTGAGCCTTCTTTTAAGGAATCTTCGGCGATGGTTGGGATGTCTGCTAAAATTTCTGTCCTGGCGGGAATAGTGAATTGCTTTTGATTTTGCAATTTGTATTTGAGGCTACCTAATAGCAACTCGGGCTTATCCATGCCTCTGCATCTATAACTGATCAGCACATTATTGAATTGGGTTAAGAGGTGGTTGCCTATTAAACCATCTTGCGTTATGTCTAAGGAATCGTCTACTACGTGAAATTTGATCGGCCTAACTTCGTCTCCGCCATCAAGTGTAAGTTCAATGGTTCCTAATGTATATGCTTGTGAGTAGCTAGCTAGACCTTTTAATTTAATGCGCTCTTTTGGGTTTATTTGTGATAAATTTATAATAAATTTCTTCTTGATCAAACATGGGTAGGCTCCAGTGTCTAACATCAACAAGCTTTTAGGTTGGTTCAACTCGGGTATTGAGAAAATTACGTTATTTGGTGAGCCGATTAAATTTATCTTATGTTCTGGTATTTCTATTTTTCCGCCGTTTGTGTTGAGCGGTTTTCTATTACGGACTTCGTTCCGCTCGTCGACGCAGTCCGTTCCCCAAAATTCGAGGTTCCTACCTGGTTTTGATTAGTTTTTGTGGCTAACATAGCTTTCTTTTTGAAACAATTGTTTTCTATATGGCCGGGCTTTTTACAAAAGAAGCACCTAATTCTGGAACTATCGATGGGATAGATTCGCTGGCATTCGTCGCATGTAATCTCTTCTGTTATAGAATCATAGCCATTTATTATTTCGGAACAGTTTTGTGAGCAGCTGTTTTCTGATTGGTGGTTTAAGTCTGCGTACTGATCGGCTTCTGAACTATAACCTGCTTCAATGGTATTTATTGGTTCGGATCTCTGTTTCCTAGAACGGGTTTTTGCTGTGTGCCCGATCTTATTGCAATTTTGGCAAACGAGGTCAGTTCTACTAGTAGCAGTGGTTTTTGCAAGATAGGTTATTTGATTTTCGGTTGCCCTCAATTTTTCTTCTTCTGTGGCCCAATTGTAAGCTTGAACTAAGTCTTTAGGGTCTTTTAATCTTAGGATGTCACGTAGTTTTTCGTTAAGTCCGTAAACAAAACAGTCTCGTGCTTTTGTCGTAATGTTTTTCTCATAAAATACAGTCTCTGCCTTAGTTCTTACCGGACCAGATTCTACTACTCTTATGCACAGGTTTTCTATTCTTTGATAGAAGGAATCGACGGATTCCCCGGGGCGTTGCCTACAGATACTTAGTTCCAATTCCCATTGTCTATTTGTTCCCTTGGCTCCATAAAACAGTAGTAACTCTTTTTTCAGATTATCGTAGTCTTGAATTTCCCTATTTTGAATCCTTTCATATGCCTTACCGGTGATTTTGATACGTATATATTCGTAAAGTTCGTCTGATTCTGTAGTAATGCATTGTTTGATCGCGCGATCGCATTTGTCGATAAATTCTCTGACGCTAATATCCTTTCCGGTAAATACGGGAAGGAGTTTGGCTAATTTTTCAGCTGATACTGGCATTTTCTAGGATTTCAATTACAAATTTCGAATATTACTATTGCTAGTTCGTAAGACTTACAGTAACAGTAGGGTGAGCCAATGCATAACGTTATCAGTGTTGAAAGCTCGAGTTCGCTGTACCGTCGGATCCGTAGTTAGCTGCTTTGGTGTTGGTTTACTGGAATCCTCTTGCGTCTATGTCTTGACGGATCTTGAGGTTTCTTGAACGCCTCTTCATATAGGGCACGTAATGTAACTTCGGTATATTTTGGTTTGTCGGTCACTTCACAGGGTTTTGTTAACGGTGATTTCGTGTAACGGTAAATTATATGTCAATCCACGGACAGTGATTTTGTTAACGGTGATGTATAACAACGAATAGGGTTTTGTTGACGTTGATTTCGTACAACGGTGAATTATGTGTCAATCCACGTACAGTGATTTTTGTTAACGTTGGTGTATAACAACGAATAGGGTTTTGTTAACGTTGATTTCGTACAACGGTGAATTATGTGTCAATCCACGCACAGTGATTTTGTTAACGTTGATGTATAACAACGAATAGGGTTTTGTTAACGTTGATTTCGTACAACGGTGAATTACGTGTTAATCAACGCACAGTGATTTTTGTTAAGGTAGTTGTTGCGTGGAACGATTTTTCAAAGGATTTCAACGAAACTTTCCTTGATTGTTATTTAATTGAATACAAATAATATGAGCCTATTCCAATTAAAATTGACCACCCCAATTTTGAGATAAACGATATCAAAGTTATGTAATTTTAGCATGAAATCAAAGCGCAACAATGGAATTTGATAAAAATTTGATGTGTTATAAAAACCGAAGTTACAAATTATAAAGAAAAAAAATAAAATTTTTGACCGATTAATATTGACCACCCCAATTTTGAGATAAACGATCTCAAAATTTTGTAATTTTAGCATAAAATCCAAACGCAACAAAGGAATTTGATGAAAATTTGATATGTTATAACAACCAAAGGTATAAATCACAGAAAAAAAAATAAAAAAATTTGACCACGCCGTTACTGAAATCTAACTTGTGAAAATCTGAAAATTTTCATGAAAAAATACACGTATAGATACTATTTAGGTGTGTGTGAGAGCAGTAAAAGTGTACTTTTACAAAAGTTTCATAATGGGCGGTTTTCGAGTAACGCTTGAGCTATATTATACTTTTAATTTGACGAGCTATACTTTTGGCCGTGACTATCTCGAAACAACTACCTTAACGTTGATTTATTACAACGGCCTCTGTTTTCTAATTATTGTCTTCAATCCAATATCTCGCTTCTGACACCACTGTTGTGTGGGGACGGGTTTATAACAAATAAGTTGGTTTTGAAGTCAATTTGAATGGGGCTTTATTATTGATATAAGCTGTTCGGCGGTTAGAATAAGAGTGAAAATCCGAATGTGGCAACTTACGTTGCTACCCATCGGTCAGCGAGATGCTGACGCAAGGTATTTTAGCATAGGCGTATAGGACGCCGTTAAAGTGTCTCAAAGGCATGAGCGCAAAAGGCAAGGTGTCTAATCTTGAACTACTCTCCACTGTAGTTCGCAGAAACTGGAGATTAATAAGAATAACGAAATGGAGAATTATCGGTATCGCGATGTTTTGTCTTCGGTATAGAAGGCGAGACATCCCGATCTTGTCTATAAATTTATGAATTTGAATTTATCGTTGAATAGCAATGATTTGATTATAACACAGTGTTTGAGCTTAGGTATGAAGTTGGAGAAAATTCACCGGATTTTAAAATTCAAACAAGCACCGTGGCTCAAGAAATATATAGATTTAAATACCGAATTGAGAAAAAAGTCAAACAACGATTTCGAAAAGAATTTTTATAAACTTATGAATAACGCTGTTTTCGGAAAAACTATGGAAAATGTTAGAAAACACAGAGACGTGCGGCTAATTACAAAGTGGAATGGTAGACATGGAGCAAAAGCGCTTATCGCTAAACCAAATTTTCATAGCCGTACTGTATTCGGGGAAGATATGACACTAATCGAATTGAGTCGAACGAAAATTAAATTCAATAAACCTATATACGCAGGATTTTCTATTATGGATCTCGCTAAAACCTACATTTATGATTTTCATTATAATTACATAAAAAGCAGATTCGGTGACCAAGCAAAGCTTATGTATACCGACACGGATAGTCTCATATATCACTTCACCGTACCCGACATATATGAGCTCATGAAACGCGATTTGAACCGATTTAATACTTCCGACTATCCTTTAGAAAATATTTACAAGATGCCGCTAGTCATCAAAAAAGCGTTGGGATTAATGAAAGACGAAAATAACGGGAAGATAATGACTGAGTTTATAGGCTTAAGAGCTAAATTATATGCCTTCAAAGTTTTAGGTGAAAATAGAGAGCAGAAACGTGCCAAGGGAATCAAAGGGGCAACACTGAAAACCATAACGTTCGATGACTACATACAATGTGCTCTGCAGCATCGAAATCTGACAAAAAGTCAAAATTTAATTCAAAGTAAGAATCATCAGGTTCATGCGGTGATGCAGAGGAAGATAGCGCTGAGCTGGAACGACGACAAGAGGATCATATTTCCTGATACGACGGACACGCTTCCGTGGGGTTACGATAAGACTGTGTAGAATGAAATAAACATATTTGTCAAACATTATCTTTCTTTATTAATAAACCTTACAAGTCAGACTTATTTATCCAACTATTGTGTGTATTATTGAAACCTAACCATTTTACAAATAGCTTGTTTCCACGTCTCTTGAGCACCTTCTCCACCAGGTAGATGTCGAAATTCTTGACTTTGAGAAGTTCCTGTTCGTAGAAGCCACCCGCTATCGGCTGATCCTGATAGTCATTAAGCTTGTATGTTACTGGATCAGTATTTACTACTTGGATGATCGTGAATATTTCAGTCGTCCAATTTGGTGTATATCCTTTCTCAAAAACATTCTTATATTTGCTGATTCGGACTTTATCTCCAACTTTGAACTTTGCCGGCTTAACCGATCTGACTCGAACTTTTTGGTATACAGTCTGCAATAATGTCCGCTCGTTTCTAGGGGATACGTCCTTTGGCTTCATGCGAATAGTCCGATGTTTAGAGTTGTGCTAAGCCGAAACCAAATCAGATAAAATGTCCGTCCACTTGTAATTTCCTTGCAGACTGAACTGCATCCACATTTTGTTTTTCAGCGTACGATTGAAGCGTTCACAGATCGATGCCTTCAAGTTACTAAATGTTGAGTATAGTTGAATATTATATCGTCTCATGAGAGAATCGAAATTTGAATTATAAAATTCTTTGCCTCTGTCAACGTGTAATTTCTTCGGGGTACGTCCCTGTACGAGTACAGATTCCATAGCACTCGTCGTGTCTTTACCCGTCTTGCTCTTCATTGGCACGACCCAGGCATACTTTGAGAATATATCGATGACGGTGAGCATGTATTTGTAGCCTTTGTTTTCTCCCGCGTACAGTGTCATGTCAACGAGATCCGCTTGCCAGGTTTCATCCAAACCGCGAACATCTACGCGACGACGCGGATAGTTCTTTCGAGCTGGTCTATGCAGCTCCGTCACGAGCGTTAGCTTTTTCTCGTTCATTTTCCAACACCGTTAGTCTGGTGTCCAGCTTGAGAATGATTTCGGCGGTGCGAGTCGATAAGTCTTGTACTGCTTCGATATCAACACCTAGGTTCCGCAGAGCATTCGTCATGCGAGAGTCCAAGACATGTATCATTGCGAGGATTTCGTTTCTCACAACGTCGATCTCCTGACGCATGAGGTTCATAGTAACAGCGTCGCCTTGCTGCACAGGATTGGCAACGTTGCACAGTCGCTTGTTATCTATATCGTAATGCCCGTCGGTGGTGAATTTAAACCGAATACCGGGAGGACCGCGACTGCTTGGGGCGGCGCTCTTGTCCAACTGTCGTCCAAACACATCGACGCTCATTTTGGAAATGACTGTGGAAACGATGGGAGGTCGATTAATAAATGATGTCAGCTTCACGCAATTCTTCGATTATCGATACGATTTCGTTGGTGTGACTCGAGTTTCCAGCTGCTTGGGATGCCAGGAGTAAACGAAGACGGTCGACCAGCTCGTTGGGGTCGTCCCAGTGAACGTAATCCGTTCCTCTCCCCTCTTGAGCAACCATGAGCTGTGGAAGCACACTTCCACCCGTGTGTGATCCGGTGGCGATGAACTTCTTAAACTTGGGGTTATCCACTGCTCGAATAGCTTGATCACTTCTATAGTATTTTCGATGTGCGTTGGTAGCAATTACGATTTCTTTATAATTTTTTATATCATTTGAAGTCTCGTAGGTCTCATCGGGTATCTTTTTCAATAGTAGTTCCAACAAACCTTCGGTCTTTGTATAACGCTTGTCGCCCGCATGAATAAAGTCACTCCCAAAACTTATCGGTGCGTCACCCATCATCAACCTGCCGTCAGAAAATATGCGTACACCGTACACGTTATCCAGATCTTTTTTTCTATACTCATCTCGTAACATTTCGAGATACTCGTTGCCACCCTGTTCAAGAAACTCATCCGTCGGTTGTATAGTTGTATCCTCATCTGCTGTTAAAAAGGAATCATCGTCTTCTCGAGGTTCTTCTTTGATCGGTTCTAGTTTGATCGGCTCTTCTTTGATGGACTTGGCGCTAGCTTGAGAAACCTTCACCAGTTGCCGCAGCGGAGTTACTACCGGTTTGAAAACATTGCTCATTGTCTGCTCAGCGGTCTCCCTACCCGACTTTATCATTCTGTGTTTACGTCGAATCGCCGCGCTGGCTTTAGCGATATGACGCAACACTTCTTTTTGTTCATGAATTTTCGTATCTTGCATGTTGACGCAGCTGTATCTGAGAGGCTACTGATTCTACTTTCCGGAATATCCTCAATTTATGCTCA
Source organism: Tenthredo mesomela (assembly GCA_943736025.1). NCBI lineage: Eukaryota > Metazoa > Arthropoda > Insecta > Hymenoptera > Tenthredinidae > Tenthredo > Tenthredo mesomela. The sequence goes on along the minus strand of OX031014.1, from coordinate 27,846,284 downwards.
CAAAACAGTCAAACCCCCGTCTATATCTACCGTCATTCAACTCACTGTCCTTGTCTATTACAACGAATCCATACTTGCCGCTGTTCCAACACACAGAGCACCAGTCTTTGAGCTGCGTGTAAGTCATGTCGGTATTCACATGATCATCGTACACATGCCTCAAGTTCATCTCATCTTGCTTGAACAGTACCAAAAGATTGGTGTTGTCGCGCACGAGATGCTTGGGGATGCGGGCGTAGGTCTGACAGAGATAGAAGCAATCCACGTGTTTATGTCTTCCCATACAGAAGAAAGCTCGGATGTTATCCTGCTTCTCACAAGCCACGTCATCAAAAACGATGATCGAATTGGGTAATGCCTCGTCTGGCACGACTACTTGTTCATGCTCGTCGAATGGAAAGTATTCAACGCCATCTACCTCCTCGAGTAACTGTTGCAGCAACTTGTACTTGGGCTGATTCAATGATTTCGAGTAGATATAAACGTTCTCGAACCTCAATCCGTTGGGGTATGTTATGAGGGTGAGCAGCGCGTTGGTCTTGCCGCAGTTGGACGGACCGCAAAATACCGCGCGCACGCTGTTCGGCAGCAAATCACCGTGCCGTTTTTCAGTTGCAACATTCTCTTGCACAAATTTATCGAAATTCATTACAGGTAGCTTGACAGGCTGCGTCTCGAACCTCATCTCGACTCTGACTATATAGGACTGTTTATAAAGAAGATTCCTCAGTCAGAGCGCAGCCATGATCGTGCACAAAGCCTGTCGTAAGCGAACTAAACGTTGTGGGAAAGGTCTGGTCAACAGAATCATTAACAGTCTTCCTGTAGAGTTACATCTGTCTGGTTATCAATACTGCGGACCTGGTACCAAATTAGCGAAGAGACTCGCGCGCGGTGATCCAGGTATCAACCCGCTTGACGCAGCCTGCACGGAACACGATATCGCCTACTCGAAGAATCGGGAAAATCTGGAAGCTAGAAGTGCGGCAGATAAAATTTTGGCTGAGAGAGCCTGGAAACGGGTTTTGGCTTCAGACGCAAATATCGGTGAGAAAGCAGCCGCCTGGGCAGTGACAAACGCGATGAAAGCGAAAACTAAGCTCGGTATGGGTATGCGAAAGCTGGTGGTATTGAGAACGGTTATCGATGCCGCCAAACGGTCTATGGTTCCAGGAAAGACTGCGCAGGTCGCCATCAAATCTGCATTGAAGAGTGCACGAGGCGCTGTTAGAAAAGCTGGTGGTAAACGCAATGTACACTAAACGTAATGGATTCTGATCCGGACGAGTTGGACAATTCTAGAAACAGCCAATCGGCGCTCTGGATTTTTTTAATCCAGAGCGCCGATTGGCTGTTTCTAGAATTGTCCAACTCGTCCGGATCAGAATCCATTACGTTTAGTGTACGTTCTCCACGGATTCTACCTGTCCCAGCTAAAGTTGGTGGTTTCTTACCATTCCTTATACCCCTCTTTGCCGGGCTCAGTGCTACGGGCGCGTTGGCTGGTGGGGCAGCAGGTATTGCAAAAGCGGTGAATGACGCAAGCTCCGCCAAGAGACAACTGGAAGAAAGTCAACGGCACAACAAGACCATGGAAGCTATCGCTCTAGGCAAGGGGCTCCATCTGAAACCGTATAGAAAAGGCTTGGGTCTCCACCTGAAGCCAAAAAACTAAAAGTGACGCTGCCACAACGAGCGCTAACTGACGCGGACCTGTTAAAGTATGCGACTACCCTGGACATTCCACATTTCCGCGGCGTCTTCATGCGAAACGATTTGCCCAAAGATGGACCGCGTAGGTTTGAATCGGGGATCGTCAATCTAGATGATAAAGATGGTCCTGGAACACATTGGGTCGCGTACCGAAAGATCGGTAACGAAGTAGTTTACTTTGACAGTTTCGGTAATCTTCGTCCACCGTCGGACCTCGTCAGATACCTTGGTGTTGGTAGCGTCAAATATAACCATAAAAGATATCAAGACTACGATACGTTCAACTGTGGTCACTTGTGTCTCGAGTTTCTATATAAACATGCAGCGTAATTCCTCGAAGTCAGTTTGATTTTCGCAGTAGTCATGGATGATTCGTTCACACTAACCGTATCGGGGAACTCCTCGGTTCTTGAGACTCAATACTTTCCCCCTATCGAACTTTCCCATCTCAAGAATTACTCCCTCGGTCTCGTTGAATTACTGACTTTTAATTCGATTCCCAATGTAGATGTTGGTGTTAGGAAATATAACCTGATGTACATTTATATTGTACACCGAATATACTGTAGGTCACCCAAATCTGGTCACTGTACCCATCCCCACTCTTTCTTTTACTTTGCCTATACTTTCGTGTATATATTCTGTGACCGCAAGTCAAAGGGTCAGTTAGAAAGCCGACGTATATGCGAAACTCTGCTATGTATACTTATACCTAGTTATGTACCTGTATCTCCTAGTCTATATTAAATGAACTGTCATTACTATAAAATATACAGTAAAACCTGTTTCCGTTATCCTGATTAAATCATCATGGTAGCAGAGCGTGGTTCTCTCCATTGCGAATCACTCGTATGTTTGCGGATTTAGATGAGGTGAGAAATCTAACACGCGGCTGTGTTCTCCCGCGCGAAATAAAAGTGTGTCGTGGAAATCCGCAAAAGTGAAATTTTGAGCACGAAGGAAAACTCAAAATATATGCAGGACTCAGGAAAAAGGAAGGAAGTGCCGGGAAAGTTCGTGAAAATTGAAAAGGAAAAAGAAAGTTCAAATATGGCGACCAACGACAAGACAGAAATAAAATTACCGGTGTTTGATGGAGAAGGATACAAGATGTGGAAAAAACGGCTCACCTTTTACCTAAAGCTTAAAAAATGTGACAAGGTAATCGAGAGAAAGAGAAGAGAAGTGAACGAAGACGCAGATTGGAACGACAAAGATTTGTTGGCGATCAACTATATATTAAGTGGCATAACGGACAGGCAAATGGAGTTCGTTAGTGAAAAGACGACTGCATATGATATGATACAAGAATTTGATTCGAGATACCTCAAAGAATCAACGGCACTACAAATTATTTGCAGGAATCAGTTAGAAAAATTGAAATTAACTGATTTCAGCGACACAGCAAGTTTTGTGATCGAGTTTGAAAAATCCATCAACGAGTTGAGAACGGCTGGAGCAACGATCACGGAGAAGGAAAAATTGAATTATATGTTAAATACACTTCCGGATTCTTTAAGTTACATCGGAGATTTAATCGACGCCTTACCGGCAGATCAGCAAACAGCAGCATATGTGAAGAATAAAATAGAGATCGCTGAAAAGAAGCATAAAAGTGAACATGGCGGCGACAGGAGAACCAACGCCTTCATATCTCAAGCCCAGCCGCAAGAAAGATACGGAAATTACGGAAGAGGCGGCCATTCTCATGGAAGCAGCGGAAGCAGCCGTGGAGCATTGCGCGGTGCGCCAAGAGGTAACGGTTTCGGGCGCGGTATGTTTAATAGAGGCAACAACTATAGAGGAGCAAACAGAGGAAAGACCAATACCGGCTATAGCAATAGAAGAGATTACAGCAGAGGCAGCAGCAGTCGTGGAAATTTTCGGAGTCAGCGCGACAGAGGAGCAGCAGCGGGTGAGCAGCAAGGAACAGGCGTCAACGCCTGGGTAGCAAAGACGAGCGAAGCGTCGCACGCGGAAACAAGCGAGAGAAGTAATAATGTAATAAACTGGATTCTCGATAGCGGGTGTACGGACCACGTAATTAATGATGAGGCGTATTTTGAAAATTGCATTGACTTAAAAATTCCGGTTAACATTTATCTGGGCGATAATAGGTCAGTTAAAGCTACTAAAATTGGGAACGTAGTTAGCTATTTCGAAGCGTACGGAAAACTGAATAAAGTAGATATGAGAAATGTTTATTATTCAAAGGATATGTGCAAAAATTTGATAAGTTACGGTAAAGTAGCGGATGATAATAAAATAGTTTCCAAAGGTGATGCATCTAAAATTTTCGATAAACTCGGAAACCTAACTACAGTAGTATACAAAAAAAATAAGATATACCCAATGAAAAGCTACTTGAAGCATAGAGAATATATGGTCAACAGCACAGAGGTAAACAAAAACAATAATATGACTCAAAAAGAAAGGTGGCACAGGATTTTAGGCCACGTAAATTTCAATTATTTAAATACATTATGCAAAGGGAGATTGGTTATAGGTCTACCTACCGAAATAGAAAATGAATTTATGAAATGTAAAACATGCTTAGAAAATAAAATGCATAATTTACCCTTTAGAAATAATAGGTCAAAAGCGAGGGAGATCTTAGAGATTATACATTCCGACGTGTGCGGGCCATTCAAAACAACGGGTGTCAATAATGAAAAGTATTTTGTTACATTCGTAGATGACTATAGTAAAATAAGTAAAGTATATTGCATAAAAACAAAAGATGAAGTATATGAAAAGATAGCAGAGTATGTGAATGAGGTTGAAAATATGACGGGAAAAAAGATTAAAACGTTGAGATGTGATAACGGGCGCGAATATTTAAATAACAGAATCTATAAATTTACTCGCGAAAAAGGCATAAAAATCGATAAGTGTCCAACATATGTACACGAATTGAACGGTACGGCCGAAAGATTCAATCGAACGATTATGGACATGTCACGATGTCTACTAGCAGAAGCGAAAGTAGGAAAAAAATATTGGCCAGAAATAATCTGCGCGGCAACATATCTGAAGAATCGAACGTTAGCTAATACGGTCGAAAAGAAAACTCCGTACGAAATATTCTTTAATAAAAAACCGAATGTAGGAAATTTGAAGCTATACGGTAGCAAAGTATTTGTAAGAACTCCAGAACAGAAAAGAGGATCAAAGTGGGATAGAAAATCAGAGATGGGAATTTTGCTAGGCTACGAAAATGTAGGTTATAGAATCTTACTGGACGGCAAAATTATAGTAGCAAGAAATGTTGAATTTGTAGAAGAAGGGGTAAAGTGTATAGGTTTAGACAATGAAGTTGGTGAAAATTTGAATGAAAATGGTTTATGTGTCATAGGCCGTAAAACCGCGATTTTAACCTCGCTTCGCTCGGTTTAAACGCGGTTTTTGGCCTGGACACATAAAATTCTGTATGCCATACGGCCGAAAAAGTATTTTCTGACGAATTTCATCATAATCCTCGCCTTCGGCTCGGATTATAAACTCAAATTCGTCGGAAAATACTTAATCGGCCTAGTGACATAATGTACTATTATTGATCGAAGACGAGTCGAACGAAAATGAAATTGAAAAAGAAAATTTAGTAGAGAACAGAACCGAAGAAAGAGAAAATGATCAAAATGAGAATGTAGAGGTACCCAGAAAGTCTACGCGGAATAAAAAAGGTCCTATTAGATACCCGGACATGGAAACGAATAATACTTGTATATACGCGAATTTTTGTAATATTGATATGCCCTGTAACTTTGAGGAGGCGATCACTTGCGGAGAAAGGGAAAAATGGAAAACAGCGATGGACGAGGAAATAAACGCTTTAAACAAAAAGAATACTTGGGTATTGATAGATATAAATAAAATTAATAACAATAACGTAATTGATGTAAAATGGGTCTATACAAAAAAAACTGATGACCGATATAAAGCGAGATTAGTTGTAAGGGGGTTTCAACAAAGAAACGCGATTGATGACATATACTCACCAGTCGCAAGGAATCAAACTCTAAAATTCTTATTAGCATTCTGTTGTCAACACGGGCTAATTATAGAGCAAATGGATGTGGTAACGGCCTTTTTGAACGGAAACATTAGCGCTGAAGTATACGTAAATCAACCGCAGGGATACAATGATGGCACGGGGAGAGTGTGCAAACTAATAAAATCAATGTATGGGTTAAGCGAAAGTCCAAGGGATTGGTATAACTGTTTTGATGAGTTTGTAAATAAAATAGGCTTTAAGAAAAGTAATGCCGAATTATGTCTGTATGTACACGGTGAACACGAAGATGCATTGTATCTCATGAGTTATGTAGACGATGTTTTAATCTGCTGCAAAAATAGAAACAAAATTAAACTAGTTAAAAAATTACTATCTGAAAGATTCGAAATGAAAGATCTGGGTGACATTGATGAGTATTTGGGAATAAAAATATCGTATGATTATAATAAGAATAAAATGGAATTGAATCAAACGAAATATATTGAGAAATTGGCCGAAAAATTCCACTTAGAAGAGAGTAAATCACACCATACACCTATGGAAACAAAATTAAAACTCGAGCAATCTGATATTTGCGAAAACGATATTTTATATAGAAATTTAATGGGCGCATTACTATATATTAGCTCAAACACGAGACCAGATGTGAGTTATAGCGTTAATTATTTGAGTCGCTTTCAAAATTGCTATAATAAAACGCACTTTAAATACGCGTTGCGGATCTTAAAATACCTTTACTCAACGAAAAATCTAAAATTGTGTTATACTAGAAATGAGAATGTGAAACCGATAGATTGCTATGTAGATGCAGATTGGGCTGGCGACAATGTCGATAGGAAATCAACGACGGGTTATGTAATAAGATTGTATGGGAATGTAATTTTTTGGAAGTCAAGGAAACAAAAGTGTGTAACAAAAGCATCGACGTACGCAGAGTATATTGCGCTGTCAGAAGCGGTGAGCGAACTTAAATTTGTGTGCGAACTGATGAAGACTTTTAAGGTGAATCTAAGTGAACCTATAAAAATATATGAAGACAATTCAGGTGTTGTAACGATCGCGAAATATGGTAATTTTTCAAAGAACTCTAAACATATCGAAATCCACTACCATTTCGTGCATGAGTGTGTGAAAGAGAAAACGATTGACGTGGTTAAGATAAACACGGAAGACAATGTAGCTGATATACTAACCAAAGCCTTAGGTAGAGAAAGCTTTGAAAAATTCCGAATGTTGATGAATATAAAATAACCTTCCTATCTGGAAAACGTACAATATTAATGTAAGGAGGCGTGTTAGGAAATATAACCTGATGTACATTTATATTGTACACCGAATATACTGTAGGTCACCCAAATCTGGTCACTGTACCCATCCCCACTCTTTCTTTTACTTTGCCTATACTTTCGTGTATATATTCTGTGACCGCAAGTCAAAGGGTCAGTTAGAAAGCCGACGTATATGCAAAACTCTGCTATGTATACTTATACCTAGTTATGTACCTGTATCTCCTAGTCTATATTAAATAAACTGTCATTACTATAAAATATACAGTAAAACCTGTTTCCGTTATCCTGATTAAGGGGGTATATACACCTTTGAATTAAATAAAAATCGATTTTTTTTTTTTTGCGTTTTTGGAACACTCAGGGTCTAAACTATCTCTGAAAAAATCGCCATGTGAAAATACGTGAAAATGAAAAAGTTACAGCCATTCAAATCGCAAAGTAAATTTCAAAAAAATCGATTTTTGTTTTTTGCGTTTTTGGAACACTAGGGGTCTAAACTATCTGTAAAAAAATCATCATGTGAAAATATGTAAAAATCTAAAAGTTACAGCCATTCAAATCGCGAATTAAATTTCAAAAAAATCGATTCTTCATTTTTTGCGTTTTTGGAACACTAGGGGTCTAAACTATCTGTAAAAAAATCATCATGTGAAAATACGTAAAAATGAAAAAGTTACAGCCATTCAAATCCCGAAGTACAAGGGCGCGCCGCACGACGTGTTATCGGCGCCACTATAGCGAACGTATTTCACGACGTTTCACGAACCCCGATTCCCGCCCGAATCTGTCATTCTCTTGTTGTCTGCTAGCATTATTGCGTCTCCGACAATTTAACTCGAGAATAAAACTTACTTGTGACTGCAAAGTTTCAATCTATTTGGAAAGTATGAGTACCAAGGGAGAGAGAAACTCTTGGGGTGATGCGAAACATTCAGTTGGGCGCGCGAAGAAAAGAAAAAGATCTTTTGTCGGGAAACGACGAAACTCCGACGAGACCGCCGATCCATTTCAGAGACCGTCCAGCGCTTCGTCCAGTAAAATCAGCGACGACGACTACATCGAGAACGACGAGCAGGGGTATATGCTCGTTGATTTAGCTATTCTTTTTCAAAGTTTGCAGGACAACCTAAGCTGCAACAGATGTGGGACTGCTATTCGTATGAGAGAGGTTAGGATTCACGGCTTAGGTGGAACCTACGAAATCCAGTGCGGTAAGTGTCCTGTCAGTCCTAGGTTCAATACCTCCAGAATGGTCGGAAAGAAGAACAACGTGTTTGAGATCAATCGACGATCTGTATTGGCAAGCAGGAGCGTGGGTCTGGGCAACGTAGGTCTTGCTAAATTCTGTGGATTGATGGACTTACCACCTCCGATCAAGCAATCTACTCATAAAAAGGTAATTGATCAAATAGTCAAGGCAACAACTGATGTGGCAAGAGAGACGATGCATGCAGCTGTCGAAGAAGAGATAAGGGCCTCGAACAACCCTCTCACCCGAGAGATAGTTGTACAGTGCGACGGAACTTGGCAGAAACGTGGATTCAGCTCTCTGAATGGCGTGTGCGCAGTGATTGGGACGGAGACAGGTAAAGTCTTAGATATTGAAGTCTTGTCACGTTTTTGCAAGGCGTGCTCAAGCTATAAGGGTCAGAAGTCTGGGTATCGATGGAATGCTTGGTACCAGACCCACAAGAGCAGCTGTCAGGCCAATCACCAAGGATCGTCCGGAGCAATGGAAGTCACCGGCATGGTAAGAATTTTCAAACGGTCCGAGGAAGTACACGCGGCTAAGTACGTTGGGTACATCGGGGACGGTGACACAAAAAGTTATGCCAGTGTCGTGAAGGCAGAGCCCTACGGACCAGATGTAAAGATCGAGAAGCTCGAGTGCTGTGGCCACGTTCAGAAAAGGCTGGGGACACGGATGAGGAAACTGAAGACTCGGCTCAGGGGACAGAAGCTATCTGACGGCAAAACCATCGGAGGCAAAGGTAGGCTAACTGACAAAGCTATTGACCAGATGCAGTCTTACTATGGAAATGCGATACGGAACAACCCCAGATCAGTTCAAGGTATGAAAACAGCTATATGGGCTATATGGTATCACAAGTCCTCAACAGACGATAAGCCGCAGCACCATCTCTGCCCGGAGGGTCGGGACTCTTGGTGTAAGTATCAACAGGCAATTGCAGCTGGAACTATTGATACGTTCAAACACCGGGCAAATCTCCCAGAAGCTGTGATGGACCAAGTCAGACCAATCTTTGTTGATCTCAGTGATGAGGCACTACTGAAGCGCTGTGTCGGAGGTAAGACACAGAATGCGAACGAGTCCCTGAACAGCGTCATTTGGAAGCTTTGTCCTAAGACTTCATTTTCAGGTCGTGACGTCCTTCAAGTTGGAGCCAACATTGCAGCGATCACCTTTTCTGAAGGTCAGCGAGGTATGTTGAAAATCATGCGAAAACTTTCAGTAGAGCCAAGACGCCACGCCCATGCTGCAGCGAAACTACAAGACCAAGCCCGGATCAAAGCTGCTGGGAGGCGAACGGAGCAGAGGACCAAGGAAGCTCGTGTTGCTCTGAGGCAACTACGGATGAATCAGCAAGAGGAGGCCATCGAGATGGAAGGTAACAGTTATGAGCCAGGTGCTTTCTAGAAATAAAGCGGCTCACGACGTAGGCAACGTCGCAAAACAAGCTTTTAACTTCGCCTGTGTCGGTCCACAGCCCGGATCAAAAAGAAGGATGGAAAACTGTTTTGCATTATTAACTCACTTGATATATGATAGAGAAATGTCAAAGGAGTTCATCGGCATCAAAAACCATCAACGCAGTAAAAAAGTTTAAAAGTTGATTCCTGAACAATCATTATTTTGACCGGTTGCCGTAAAGAATAAAATCAACCGTTGGACCGATCTTTGATTTTTAGGTCCTGAATTATTCAGGAGAGATGCCTCTATCAGATGAACAGAGAACTTTTTGATAAACCCATTTTTAGTTGAAATATTAGAAAAATAAGCAAAATTTTTTTTCAAATTCAGAAAAAAAATCGAAAAAATTCAATAACTCAAGTAATTCTTGCAATATCAAAAAGTTGTCTGTTCATCTGATAAAGGCATGTCTTATGAACAATTGAGGACCAAAAATTCCAAGATCGGTCCAACGCTGGGTCTGATTCTTTACGGCAACCGAGTGATTTTGTATTTTCCTGTCTTCAGCGCAGCCACTATTAGACTGGAAGTAATACATGATGTAATATATGGATAATGAAGGTCAAACCCTCCCCAAACATGATGATTTTTTTGAATTTTATCAGAGTCTTCAAGTTGAAAAAAAAAGGAAAATTGTTTTTCAGAAATTCAACCAATTTAAAGGTGTATATACCCCCTTAAATCATCAGTTGGTCACAACAAGATTTACGTAGGTGAAGAAATAGTCACTATACCCACCGGTAGCTATGAAATAGAGGATATAGAGAGTTATGTACAGGGTGTCTTGTCGAATAAGGGTATCACCATCAACATCAAACCGAATAATAATACACTGTGTAGCGAAATCAAATGCAGTCACCCTGTAAATTTTGTGCCCGGCGATTCTATAGGCAGCCTATTGGGTTTCACTCCACGTATTTTGCAAGCTGATCGAGTTCATGAGTCTGACCTTCCTGTAACTATTCTCAAAGTCAACGCACTACGAGTCGAGTGTAACATTACAACGGGTGCCTACGTCAATGATCGTAAAGTACACACCATTCATGAGTTTTTTCCCGTTGTTCCACCTGGATATAAGATCATTGAAGTACCGTCTCACGTCATTTACCTTCCAGTCACCGTAAGGATCATAGATCACATCCAACTCCGCATAGTCGATCAGGACGGTGATTTGGTTAATTTCCGTGGAGAGGTTATAACTATCAGGTTGCATATCAAGACTCAATAATGGGAATAGTTTATAACAGAAGTGGCTATAATACTAAGGTAAGATGCCCCGAACACGTCAGTCGTCAACCGGTTCTCAAAGAGCTGACACCTCAGAACGTGCTGCTTCTGAAAAGCTTAGGTCTCAAGATCACACCTTTTGGAAGAGGAATTTTCGCAAAATAAGATTCGTTTACATCTGTGTCATCTGCTGTATACCATGGAGGAGGAAATCTTAGACATTCAAACACCCGTCGTCTTTGACGAGTCTATCGCACACTACGAGGTTCACACACACAAGCCCTATGCCTCATCGAGTTTCAATAACAGTGACGAGATTCGTATCGCTGTTCAACACCAAGACCTGTGCGTATTACCGTGCAAGAGTTCATTGCATGTGTATGGAAAGATAGTCAAGGCCGATGGAACTCCGTCGACTACCGCAACACTGGTCAACAACGGTGTTTGTCATCTGTTTGAAGAAATGCGTTACGAGATAAATGCTATTGAGATCGATAGGAGCAAGAACGTCGGCTCACCAGTCTTATGAAAGGTTACCCTTCTCTGAGACCTGGACAGAATTGGATGATGGAGAATGCCGGTTGGCTTAATGTGAACGCGACCCATGTGGATGCCGCTGGTAATTTCGAAGTATGCGTACCGCTGAAGATGATGCTAGGGTTCGCCGAAGACTATCGCAAGATAATCGTGAACGCCAAACACGAGTTGATCTTGACCCGTTCGAAGACCGATACGAATGCGGTTCTACAAGCTCAAGATGAGGAATTCAAAATCCTGATCGATAAGGTCGAATGGCTGTTACCATATGTGAAGCTCGCGGATCAACGGAAAATACAGCTGTTGAATTTCATCGAGAAAGATCCAGCGATCTCCATGAGTTTTCGCAATTGGGAATTGTACGAGTATCCTGTACTTCCCACTACCTCGAAGCACGTTTGGACGGTGAAGACATCGACGCAGCTGGAGAAACCTCGCTACGTTATACTGGGATTCCAAACAAGTCGGAAGAATAAGCTGAATCGGAACGCTAGCCATTTCGATCACTGCAACATCACCGACGTTAAACTCTTCTTGAATTCTCAATGCTATCCCTATGGGAACCTTAATCTCGATATGAGTCATAATCAGTATGCTTTGTTATATGAAATGTACGCCAATTTCCAAACCTCCTATTACGGCAAGGAACCTGAACCGTTGCTGAAAAAGAGTGAATTCCTACAGTACGCTAGCCTATTCGTCATCGACTGCTCTAAACAAAACGAGTCGCTCAAGTTTGGACCTGTAGATGTTCGTCTCGAGTTTGAAGCTAAAGACAACTTCCCTGCCGATACGTCGGCATACTGCTTGATTTTACACGATCGGGTAGTTGAATACAATCCCATAAGCGGTGGAGTGAAGAAATTGGTATAATTATATGTATTTCTGCAAATAAAGATTTTAAATATATGTGACGCTTCAATCATTTCCATCCTGCCGCTCAGCAGTATCTTATTACTCTAGATTAAGCTTAGAAAGGAAGGAGAGAGTTAATATTAATACTGTTGTAAAATATTTCATCATTTATTTTACTGTTGGAAATTTACAAATTCATTTGTTATAGGTCCATCGAATTCGTCGTAACAGATATGTCTGCTTCTTTGCTTCCGACAGTTTATGATGTCCTCGTCCCTCTTCATAGCCTCTGATAGTTTCCCCCACACCTCGTCAATGATATCCGATGCGTAAATGAGGATAAATTGTTTCGTTAAAAATGCGATATCCTCCTTCCTCATTCGTTTCAAACTTCCCACTTGAATATATATTTGCAAAGATTTATGTAGAGATTCGGTACAGTTCTTCAAGAACCAAGATTTCAATCGCTGAACGTTTTCCCAGGCACACCGGTATCCGACGATTTTCCCGTGATAGTCCTTATGCCAACCACCCACTTTGATGTATTGCAAGAATCCAAGACTCGGACACCCCAATTCTTCCAGATCGATCACTGGCTTTGAATCGTCGTTGATCATCTTCTCGAGCCACTGTTTCTTCTCATTTCCCTTGACATATATATAACTTGCTTGCTCAACAATTCTCTTCAATGCTGTCTGCAGATTATCGTAAGACATGTCACCGTCATTCCACTCTAATCCATGATAATTTCGTGTCAACCAGGAATTGGTAGCTCTGCATTTGGGTGGTAAGGTTTGCCAAGAACAGGGTGGTTTGAACAAGATGCGAGTTATACCATGTCTGCCTGCGTCATCCGCTTGAACACTGATTGCAGCCAGCTCCTTTACCACAAATTCGTCGTAAAAGTTTTCGAAACCTTGCATATCCAAAATCATCTCCATTGTGATATTTTTTAGATTCTTTACTACTTGAAGATCGGTTGAATACTAATTTTCATCCCTGAAATTTTTGCTCTTTGATAGCTGAAAACCCCTCCACTAATTTTCTAGAACGTTCCAAAAGATCTTTCCGGAGTCAAAATGTTTCCCTCCACCAAATTTCTAGAACGTTCCAACCCAGTAAACGAAAAGGAATTGAGTATGTGGAAAACAGAATTAATACGAATTAGATGGAATTAAAAAGACCTGTGTGTCAATTCTTAGCAATTTTTTTTAATTCTATTTAATTCGTGTTAATTCTGTTTTGCAGATACTCAATTCGTTCCAATTCGTGTTTGTTTACTGGGAAAAGATCTTTCCAGAGTCGATTCCGAGAACTATTCTTCTGAGAATCATTAGGCTAAGTAACTCGATCCGATAATCATATTTTTGCAAGTAACTCGATCTGAAGAAAAACTTCTCACAGGGTGCCGAATAATTCCAGGAACTGTTTGTCTGCCCTCCAAAATGACCTTGGGGAAGCTTCCGGAAGGTTCTGACGCAGGGGTTCGGAATTTTATATCGGAATGTTAATTCAAGGGTGTGTGATGTCAATGTAAGGGAGTGTGACGTCATATTAAGGGAGTGTGACGTCAATTCGAGGTGTATGACGCCATTTTGAGGGTGACGTCAGGAGTCCGCGAGCGTGACTCCCTCTCTACCACCCTCACACGGACACGGGAGGGTGCGTGTGTGTGCGTGCGTGTACGTGTGCACTAACACGCGTTGATCCAGAACCGGCCTAGCCTACCTACTCTTGTGGGCGAGGGGTATGAATCTTGGGGGGAGTACGTGAGGTAACGCGTCGGCCATATTGATAGGCTAAGTTCATAAGTCCGTGAGGTACAAACATGTCTGTACACTAGGGTGGCCCTTAACATGGTCCAAATGGGGCACGCCCCCAGATGGGCCCCAAAAAAATAGAAAAAAAAGATGGTGCCTTTTTTTTTAGCGCAACCATAAATGGTGCCGGTGAAGCTGAACTTCTTTACGTTTAAATAAAATGGATTTTTACGAGTATCTCAATGTTGATTTTTTTTAATTTCGCATTTCAACGATAAAAATTCAAACTCAGCGACAAATTCATGGTCAATAGCTGCTTTCGTCTTAGCTACACTTTCTACACTTTGCTTACACTTTCTACGCTCGCCCAACAGGAGGTGTGGATTTCTAGTGAAAAGTGTAAAATCTAGAAAAAGCGTAGAAAGTGTAGCTAAGACGAACAAAGCTAATAGTACCACTATCCATAAAAATTTTCTGTACAGAGCTCAAAACTTATCCTACAACGTGAAAACTGCATGAGCTCGAACCAGAAAATTGAAAAACTGGAAATAACCAGCCACAGGAATTCTATTGAACGCTCACATACTACTATGCATTTACTTTCAAAAATCTCCTATTGGGCGAGCGAAAAAAGTGTAAAAAAAAGTGTAGAAAGTGTAGCTAAGACGAACACAGCTATTGACCATGAATTTCCCGCTGAGTTTGAATTTTTATCGTTGAAATACGACATTAAAAAAAAAATCAACATTGAGATACTAGTAGTTATACTATGCGTATTTCAAATATCGGTCACTTACCATCAGATCGATCACTTACCATCAGATCGATCACTTACCATCAGTCGATCTGGTCCATGATCTATGATCGATAATTACCGTCGGTCGATAAAGTCAATTACGAAGCTATCATCAGATTTACGATCGATAATTGACATCAGTCGATAAAACTATGATCGGTCAATTACGAAATTACCATCAGATTTACGATCGATAATTGACGTCAGTCCATAAAACTATGATCGATAACACCGGCACAAAAAAAAAAAAGTGATTTGTACATTTGACGCCACCTACCTACCGACATGTATTTCGAACCGCTGAATCCGAATCTGGAGTCAGTTTAAACCGTACACCCTCAAAATCTCGAGTAAATTGCAAAAAACCGTAAAAAATAGCGAAAATTGGGTGTTTTGGTTATGAAAAAAATTTTGTGGAACTAAACTAAGCATGATTTTCATGTATTTTGATCCGCTGAATTCGAATCTGAAGGTTATTCGGACCATAAGCCGTTTTAAATATAGGTAAATTGCAAAAAATCCTTGAAAATTGCTAAAAATTGCGATTATGTTAACCCTTTGCGGCACACATTTTTCCTTGCCTTTAATTAGCTTGAAATTTGTCACTCGGGGGTTTTTGGGGTCGCTGATGACGAATCCGAGCTCAGATTTTCGAAATTCCAAATGACGGTTCCAATATGGCGGACAAAAGTACAAAAAGTTGCTTGATGGAAGTGAAAACGGGCAATCGGGTGGTTTTTGTAGTCGCTGATGACGAATCCGAGCTCAGAATTTCAAAATTCAAAACCGCAGTTCTAATATGGCGGACAAAAGTACAAAAAGTTGCTTAATGAAAGTGAAAACGGGCACTCAGGGGTTTTTGGGGTCGCTGATGACGAATCTGAGCTCATAATTTCAAAATTCAACATCGCAGTTCCAATATGGTGAACAAAAATGTAAAAAGTTGTTTGATGAAAGTGGAAATTGGCACTTGGGGATTTTCTCATCGCTGATATAACAAATCTAAACTCATCATTTGATGAAGGTGAAAATTTGCACTACAAATTTTTTGAAATTGTTGATTACGAATCGGTATTGAGATTTTTGAAGTACAATAAAACGGCTTCAATATATCGACTTCATATATCGATTCGTGATCAACAATCTCAAAAAATTTGTAGTGCAAATTTTCACCTTCATCAAATTGTGAGTTTAGATTTGTTATACCAGCGATGAGAAAAGCCCCAAGTGCCAATTTCCACTTTCATCAATAGTATATTATGCTGCAAGGACCGAACGACAGTGATTTTTGACCAGGGTGAAGTTGGCTGAACGAGACGAAGGCGAGGGCGAAGCCCGAGCCACAGTCGAGTGCAGCCAACTTCGCCCGCGTCAAAAATTACTGTCAATCTGTCCATGCTGCATACCATACTTTTCATAACAAGCGCACAGAAAGTGGGGTTTGTCCTCATTTAGAGCGGAAAATCAGTCTTTGAGTCAGGATTCAGGTAACCCACTAATATATATTCTAACTGGATAGCCGATCGACCAAAATCGACGTCACCGCATGGTGGCAACGTTCGGAACTGGAGGACAAATATTTTCATTTTTGATCAGCATTTTTGTCCTAGGACCTGAAAAACTAACGAATTGGATCTTGACTCAAAAAGACTTATTTTCCGCTCTCAAATGAGGACAAAAAAAAACCCACTTTCGGTGCGCGTGTTATGAAAACAACTTTTTACATTTTTGTCCACCATATTGGAACTGCGATTTTGAATTTTGAAATTCTGAGCTCGGAATCGTCATCAGCGACCCCGAAAACCCTCGAGTGACAAATTTCAAGCTAATTGAAGGCAAGGAAAAATGTGTGCCGCAAAGGGTTAACATAATCGCAATTTTTAGCAATTTTTGGCAATTTTCAAGGATTTTTCGCAATTTACCTATATTTAAAACGGCTTATGGTCCAATTAACTTTAGATTCGAATTCAGCGGATCAAAATACATGAAAATCATGCTTGGTCTAGTTCCACAAAATTTTTTTTATCACCAAAACACCCAATTTTCGCTATTTTTTACGGTTTTTTGCAATTTACTCGAGATTTTGAGGGTGTATGGTTCAAACTGACTCCAGATTCGGATTCAGCGGGTCGAAATACATATCGGTAGGTAGGTGGCGTCAAATGTACAAACCACTTTTTTTTTTTTGTGTGCCGGTGTAATTATTACCATCCGATCTATGAGTCGATAAAACTAATCCATGATCTATGATCGATAATTACCATCGGTCAATAAAGTCAATAACAAAATTACTATCAGATTTACGATCGATAATTGGCATCAGATTTACGATCGATAATTGACATCAGTCGATAAAACTATGATCGGTCAATTACGAAATTATCATCAGATTTACGATCGATAATTGACGTCAGTCGATAAAACTATGATCGATAATTATTACCATCTGATCTATGAGTCGGTAAAACTAATCCATGATCTATGATCGATAATTACCATCGGTCGATAAAGTCAATTACGAAATTACCATCAGATTTACGATCGATAATTGGTATCAGTCGATAATAGACAGGGGGAAAAATCAGTGATCTAGTTCTTATAGCATTTTAATTCGTTGAAGAAGAAGAAGAAAAAGAAGACAACTCAATTTCAAATAGGTTCGATACAATGTATGCATTAACATCACTAGAGAAGTATATAAATAACTATATTATTCTAATTTATTCAAGAATACAACGCCGCATAATAACTGAAGCATGTCTATTTCAAAGAGGTTGCAGTTCTTTTGCTCTAAAGAAGTATATTAATTACTATATTATTCTACTTTATTAAAGAATACAACTCTGCATAATAACTCAAGCACGTCTATTCCCAAGAGGTTGCATTTATTCACAACTAGCGGTTGCAGTTCTTTCGTCAAATTACATTGTATGCATTTGAATCAACAAAGCTAGCAGTTATGGAGGAGTATAATTGTTATATTATTTTAATTCATTGAAGGCTAGACAACACTGCATAAAAAATAATTGGAGCAAACCATATGCATCTATTTTCAATTACCTATACACATATCGATTAATCACAATATATATATTAGGGTGGTCTTTAAAAAAAAATTTATCGTGGCGCCCCCCAGATCAGCTCCAAATAATTCAAAACAAATGTGGAAAAAGTTGCAGCCCCCCATCTTACAAACCGGCCATTACCAGAGGGGGTCTCATGTGCTCCTTTGCAATAAACGTGTTTTTTTTCGATTTTTCAAAGACCTGCGTACTAGAGCGTCCTAAACTGTTTCTAAAAATCCCAAATACTTACGAACGTATTCCTGGTTCCCATATTCTATATCCAGATGGATAAATCGAACTCCTGATTCAATCCTGACAGCTATATGGGTCGTCCCATAAGAAAAAACGTATTTCTTTTTTTTTTTTTTTTTTTTTTTAGCTGCCGGAAAATTTTGTCAGAACAAAGTTCGACATTGAAAATATTGATCATGAAATGAAAAATTGTGATCCTGAAATTTTGAGATAATTTTACAGACAATAAAAAAAATACGTTTTCTCTTATGGGATGACCCATATAGCTGTCAGGATTGAATCAGGAGTTCGATTTATCCATCTGGATATAGAATAGGGGAACCAGGAATGCGTTCGTAAGTATTTGGGATTTTTAGAAACAGTTTAGGACGCTCTAGTACGCAGGTCTTTGAAAAATCGAAAAAAAAAAACACGTTTATTTCAAAGGAGCACATGGGACCCCCTCTGGTAATGGCCGGTTTGTAAGATGGGGAGCTGCAATTTTTTCCACATTTGTTTTGAATTATTTGGAGCTGATCTGGGGGGCGCCACGATAATTTTTTTTTTAAGGACCACCCTAATATATTTAATATATATATAAATAATATATTTATTATTATATATATTATTATAAATAATAATAAAATAATAATAATAATAATAATAATAATTTAATAATTTATTATTATTATATTATTATTATATTATTATTTTTTTTTTTTTATATATATATTATATATACAGGGTGACAATTATAAGGTGGCCGGTACTTTTTTGAGGGGTTTGCAAGGTGATATCGGGTTTTTTCTTTTTTTCTTCTTCAATGGTTTTTGATGCCCGATCTGAAGAAAAATACGGTGTTCATGTGACCATTATGGTTTTTGCGGTACAAGAATGGTTGATTCGAAAAAAAAAAACGAAAGTTGATTTTTATTTTTTTTTAATGAAGATTATTTAATTTTGAATACAGAGGACCGGTTGAAAATTGAATTCGATTCCGATGTCGTTGAGAAAAATAATGTTGAATATTGGTATTTTAACGATTATCTAGCTTCAAATTCCGAACAGTAGAATAGAACCATGCCGCGTGAAGTTAGATCCGCCTCGTCTCACGGCCGTCGAATTGTCAGTGAAGTGAGGTTCAGAGCCGCTTGGTCCAAAAATGGTGCAAAGAATAGTTCCTTAGAATTTTAATTGAGCAGGATACAGTGACGGGGACGACGTACCCAGTAATGATACCCGAACCTGGCATTATCAAAAAATCCCCGGGGACGACGTTCAAAAAATTGTTAAGAATTGTTAATAACTAATCGGAGACGCGCGGAGGTACGAACTGCTCGGAAAAGTTGTTGCGAACGAATTTCAAGATGAGATTTGGTACACGTACCCAGTAATGATACTTGAACCTGGCATTATCGAAAAATCCCCGGGGACGACGTTCCAAAAATTGTTGGGAATTGTTGATAACTAATCGAAGACGCGCGGGGGTACGAACTGCTCGAAAGAGTTATTACAAGCAAATTTCGAGATGAGATTTGGTAGACGCACCCAGTAATGATACTTGAACCTGGCATTATCGAAAAATCCCCGGGGAAGACGTTCCAAAAATTGTTGAGAATTGTTATTAACTGATAGAAGACGCGCGGTGGTACGAACTGCTCGGAAAAGTTGTTGCAAGCGAATTTCGAGATGAGATTCGGTAGACGTACCCAGTAATGATACCCAAACCTGGAAATGATGAAAAATCCCCGGGGACGACGTTCAAAAAATTGTTAGGAATTGTTAATAATTAATCGAAGACGCGCGGAGGTACGAACTGCTCGGAAAAGTTGTTGCGAGCGAATTTCGAGATGAGATTTGGTAGACGTACCCAGTAATGATACTTGAACCTGGCATTATCGAAAAATCCCTGGGGACAACGTTCAAAACATTGTTAGGAATTGTTAATAATTAATCGAAGACGCGCGGAGGTACGAACTGCTCGAAAAAGTTGTTGCGAGCGAATTTCGAGATGAGATTTGGTAGACGACCCAGTAATGATACCCAAACCTGGGAATAATAAAAAATCCCCGGGGACGACGTTCAAAAAATTGTTGAGAATTGTTAATAACTAATAGAAGACGCGCGGAGGTACGAACTGCTCGGAAAAGTTGTTGCAAGCGAATTTCGAGATGAGATTCGGTAGACGTACCCAGTAATGATACCCAAACCTGGAAATAATGGAAAATCCCCGGGGACGACGTTCAAAAAATTGTTAGGAATTGTTAATAATTAATCGAAGACGCGCGGAGGTACGAACTGCTCGGAAAAGTTGTTGCGAGCGAATTTCGAGATGAGATTTGGTAGACGTACCCAGTAATGATACTTGAACCTGGCATTATCGAAAAATCCCTGGGGACAACGTTCAAAAAATTGTTAGGAATTGTTAATAATTAATCGAAGACGCGCGGAGGTACAAACTGCTCGGAAAAGTTGTTGCGAGCGAATTTCGAGATGAGATTTGGTAGACGACCCAGTAATGATACCCAAACCTGGGAATAATAAAAAATCCCCGGGGACGACGTTCAAAAAATTGTTGAGAATTGTTAATAACTAATAGAAGACGCGCGGAGGTACGAACTGCTCGGAAAAGTTGTTGCAAGCGAATTTCGAGATGAGATTCGGTAGACGTACCCAGTAATGATACCCAAACCTGGAAATAATGAAAAATCCCCGGGGACGACGTTCAAAAAATTGTTAGGAATTGTTAATAATTAATCGAAGACGCGCGGAGGTACGAACTGCTCGGAAAAGTTGTTGCGAGCGAATTTCGAGATGAGATTTGGTAGACGCACCCAGTAATGATACTTGAACCTGGCATTATCGAAAAATCCCCGGAGACGACGTTCCGAAAATTGTTGGGAATTGTTGATAACTAATCGAAGACTAATCGGAGGTACGAACTGCTCGGAAGAGTTATTACAAGCGAATTTTGAGATGAGATTTGGTAGACGTACTCAGTAATGATAACCAAACCTGGAAATAATAAAAAAATCCCCGGGGACGACGTTCAAAAAATTGTTAGGAATTGTTAATAACTAATAGAAGACGTGTGGAGGTACGAACTGCTCGGAAAAGTTATAGCAAGCAAATTTCGAGATGAGATTTGGTAGACGTACCCAGTAATGATAGCCGAACTTGAAAATAATAAAAAATCCTCGGGGACGACGTTCAAAAAATTGTTAGGAATTGTTAATAACTAATAGAAGACGCGTGGAGGTACGAACTGCTCGGAAAAGTTATTACAAGCGAATTTCAAGATGAGATTTGGTAGACGCGCTCAGTATTGATAGCTGAACTTGGAAATAATGAAAAATCCCTGGGGACGACGTTCCAAAAATTGTTGAGAATTGTTATTAACTAATAGAAGACGCGCGGGGGTACGAACTGCTCGGAAAAGTTGTTGCAAGCGAATTTCGAGATGATATTTGGTAGACGCACCCAGTAATGATACTTGAACCTGGCATTATCAAAAAATCCCCGGGGACGATGTTCCAAAAATTGTTGAGAATTGTTATTAACTAATAGAAGACGCGCGGAGGTACGAACTGCTCGGAAAAGTTGTTGCAAGCGAATTTCGAGATGAGATTCGGTAGACGTACCCAGTAATGATACCCAAACCTGGAAATGATGAAAAATCCCCGGGGACGACGTTCAAAAAATTGTTGGGAATTGTTCATAATTAATCGAAGACGCGCGGAGGTACGAACTGCTCGGAAAAGTTGTTGCGAGCGAATTTCGAGATGAGATTTGGTACACGTACCCAGTAATGATACTTGAACCTGACATTATCGAAAAATCCCCGGGGACGACGTTCCAAAAATTGTTGGGAATTGTTGATAACTAATCGAAGACGCGCGGGGGTACGAACTGCTCGAAAGAGTTATTACAAGCAAATTTCGAGATGAGATTTGGTAGACGTACACAGTAATGATAGCCGAACTTGGAAATAATAAAAAAATCCCCGGGGACGACGTTCAAAAAATTATTAGGAATTGTTAATAACTAATCGGAGACGCGCGGAGGTATGAACTGCTCGGAAAAGTTGTTGCGAGCGAATTTCGAGATGAGATTTGGTACACGTACCCAGTAATGATACTTGAACCTGGCATTATCGAAAAATCCCCGGGGACGACGTTCCAAAAATTGTTGGGAATTGTTGATAACTAATCGAAGACGCGCGGGGGTACGAACTGCTCGAAAGAGTTATTACAAGCAAATTTCGAGATGAGATTTGGTAGACGCACCCAGTAATGATACTTGAACCTGGCATTATCGAAAAATCCCCGGGGAAGACGTTCCAAAAATTGTTGAGAATTGTTATTAACTGATAGAAGACGCGCGGTGGTACGAACTGCTCGGAAAAGTTGTTGCAAGCGAATTTCGAGATGAGATTCGGTAGACGTACCCAGTAATGATACCCAAACCTGGAAATGATGAAAAATCCCCGGGGAAGACGTTCCAAAAATTGTTGAGAATTGTTATTAACTAATAGAAGACGCGCGGTGGTACGAACTGCTCGGAAAAGTTGTTGCAAGCCAATTTCGAGATGAGATTCGGTAGACGTACCCAGTAATGATACCCAAACCTGGAAATGATGAAAAATCCCCGGGGACGACGTTCAAAAAATTGTTAGGAATTGTTAATAATTAATCGAAGACGCGCGGAGGTACGAACTGCTCGGAAAAGTTGTTGCGAGCGAATTTCGAGATGAGATTTGGTAGACGTACCCAGTAATGATACTTGAACCTGGCATTATCGAAAAATCCCTGGGGACAACGTTCAAAAAATTGTTAGGAATTGTTAATAATTAATCGAAGACGCGCGGAGGTACGAACTGCTCGGAAAAGTTGTTGCGAGCGAATTTCGAGATGAGATTTGGTAGACGACCCAGTAATGATACCCAAACCTGGGAATAATAAAAAATCCCCGGGGACGACGTTCAAAAAATTGTTGAGAATTGTTAATAACTAATAGAAGACGCGCGGAGGTACGAACTGCTCGGAAAAGTTGTTGCAAGCGAATTTCGAGATGAGATTCGGTAGACGTACCCAGTAATGATACCCAAACCTGGAAATAATGAAAAATCCCCGGGGACGACGTTCAAAAAATTGTTAGGAATTGTTAATAATTAATCGAAGACGCCCGGAGGTACGAACTGCTCGGAAAAGTTGTTGCGAGCGAATTTCGAGATGAGATTTGGTAGACGCACCCAGTAATGATACTTGAACCTGGCATTATCGAAAAATCCCCGGAGACGACGTTCCGAAAATTGTTGGGAATTGTTGATAACTAATCGAAGACTAATCGGAGGTACGAACTGCTCGGAAGAGTTATTACAAGCGAATTTTGAGATGAGATTTGGTAGACGTACTCAGTAATGATACCCAAACCTGGAAATAATAAAAAAATCCCCGGGGACGACGTTCAAAAAATTGTTAGGAATTGTTAATAACTAATAGAAGACGTGTGGAGGTACGAACTGCTCGGAAAAGTTATTACAAGCAAAT
Organism: Tenthredo mesomela; assembly: GCA_943736025.1. Classification (NCBI taxonomy): domain Eukaryota; kingdom Metazoa; phylum Arthropoda; class Insecta; order Hymenoptera; family Tenthredinidae; genus Tenthredo; species Tenthredo mesomela. The sequence goes on along the minus strand of OX031014.1, from coordinate 27,822,534 downwards.
TTCGAGATGAGATTTGGTAGACGTACCCAGTAATGATAGCCGAACTTGGAAATAATAAAAAATCCTCGGGGACGACGTTCAAAAAATTGTTAGGAATTGTTAATAACTAATAGAAGACGCGTGGAGGTACGAACTGCTCGGAAAAGTTATTACAAGCGAATTTCAAGATGAGATTTGGTAGACGCGCTCAGTATTGATAGCTGAACTTGGAAATAATGAAAAATCCCTGGGGACGACGTTCCAAAAATTGTTGAGAATTGTTATTAACTAATAGAAGACGCGCGGAGGTACGAACTGCTCGGAAAAGTTGTTGCAAGCGAATTTCGAGATGATATTTGGTAGACGCACCCAGTAATGATACTTGAACCTGGCATTATCGAAAAATCCCCGGGGACGACGTTCCAAAAATTGTTGAGAATTGTTATTAACTAATAGAAGACGCGCGGAGGTACGAACTGCTCGGAAAAGTTGTTGCAAGCGAATTTCGAGATGAGATTCGGTAGACGTACCCAGTAATGATACCCAAACCTGGAAATGATGAAAAATCCCCGGGGACGACGTTCAAAAAATTGTTGGGAATTGTTCATAATTAATCGAAGACGCGCGGAGGTACGAACTGCTCGGAAAAGTTGTTGCGAGCGAATTTCGAGATGAGATTTGGTACACGTATCCAGTAATGATACTTGAACCTGACATTATCGAAAAATCCCCGGGGACGACGTTCCAAAAATTGTTGGGAATTGTTGATAACTAATCGAAGACGCGCGGGGGTACGAACTGCTCGAAAGAGTTATTACAAGCAAATTTCGAGATGAGATTTGGTAGACGTACCCAGTAATGATAGCCGAACTTGGAAATAATAAAAAATCCCCGGGGACGACGTTCAAAAAATTATTAGGAATTGTTAATAACTAATTGGAGACGCGCGGAGGTATGAACTGCTCGGAAAAGTTGTTGCGAGCGAATTTCGAGATGAGATTTGGTACACGTACCCAGTAATGATACTTGAACCTGGCATTATCGGAAAATCCCCGGGGACGACGTTCCATAAATTGTTGGGAATTGTTGATAACTAATCGAAGACGCGCGGGGGTACGAACTGCTCGAAAGAGTTATTACAAGCAAATTTCGAGATGAGATTTGGTAGACGTACTCAGTAATGATACCCAAACCTGGAAATAATGAAAAATCCCCGGGGACGACGTTCAAAAAATTGTTAGGAATTGTTAATAATTAATCGAAGACGTGCGGAGGTACGAACTGCTCGGAAAAGTTGTTGCGAGCGAATTTCGAGATGAGATTTGGTAGACGCACCCAGTAATGACACTTGAACCTGGCATTATCGAAAAATCCCCGGAGACGACGTTCCGAAAATTGTTGGGAATTGTTGATAACTAATCGAAGACGCGCGGAGGTACGAACTGCTCGGAAGAGTTATTACAAGCGAATTTTGAGATGAGATTTGGTAGACGTACTCAGTAATGATACCCAAACCTGGAAATAATAAAAAAATCCCCGGGGACGACGTTCAAAAAATTGTTAGGAATTGTTAATAACTAATAGAAGACGCGTGGAGGTACGAACTGCTCGGAAAAGTTATTACAAGCAAATTTCGAGATGAGATTTGGTAGACGTACCCAGTAATGATAGCCGAACTTGGAAATAATAAAAAATCTTCGGGGACGACGTTCAAAAAATTGTTAGGAATTGTTAATAATTAATCGAAGACGCGCGGAGGTACGAACTGCTCGGAAAATTTATTACAAGCGAATTTCAAGATGAGATTTGGTAGACGCGCTCAGTATTGATAGCTGAACTTGTAAATAATGAAAAATCCCTGGGGACGACGTTCCAAAAATTGTTGAGAATTGTTATTAACTAATAGAAGACGTGCGGAGGTACGAACTGCTCGGAAAAGTTGTTGCAAGCGAATTCCGAGATGATATTTGGTAGACGCACCCAGTAATGATACTTGAACCTGGCATTATCGAAAAATCCCCGGGGACGACGTTCCAAAAATTGTTGAGAATTGTTATTAACTAATAGAAGACGCGCGGAGGTACGAACTGCTCGGAAAAGTTGTTGCGAGCGAATTTCGAGATGAGATTTGGTAGACGCGCTCAGTATTGATAGCTGAACTTGGAAATAATGAAAAATCCATGGGGACGACGTTCCAAAAATTGTTGAGAATTGTTAATAACTAATAGAAGACGCGCGGAGGTACGAACTGCTCGGAAAAGTTGTTGCAAGCGAATTTCGAGATGATATTTGGTAGACGCACCCAGTAATGATACTTGAACCTGGCATTATCGAAAAATCCCCGGGGACGACGTTCCAAAAATTGTTGGGAATTGTTGATAACTAATCGAAGACGCGCGGAGGTACGAACTGCTCGGAAGAGTTATTACAAGCGAATTTCGAGATGAGATTTGGTAGACATACCCAGTAATGATACCCGAACCTGGAATAATGATAATAACAATAATAATCTCATCTTGAAATTCGCTAGCAACAACTTTTCGGAGCAGTTCGTACCTCCGCGCGTCTTCTATTAGTTATCAACAATTCCTAACAATTTTTTGAACGTCGTCCCCGGGGATTTTTCATTATTTCCAGGTTTGGGTATCATTACTGGGTACGTCTACCAAACCTCATCTTGAAATTCGCTTCTTATAACTTTCTCGAGCAGTTCGTACCTCTGCGCGTCTTCGATTAGTTATCAACAATTCCTAACAATTTTTGGAACGTTGTCCCCGGGGATTTTCCGATAATGCCAGGTTCAAGTATCATTACTGGGTACGTCTACCAAATCTCATCTCGAAATTCGCTCGCAACAACTTTTCCGAGCAGTTCGTACCTCCACGCGTCTTCTATTAGTTATTAACAATTCCTAACAATTTTTTGAACGTCGTCCCCGGGGATTTTTTTATTATTTCCAGGTTTGGGTATCATTACTGAGTACGTCTACCAAATCTCATTTCGAAATTCGCTTGCAACAACTTTTCCGAGCAGTTCGTACCCCCGCGCGTCTTCTATTAGTTATTAACAATTCTCAACAATTTTTTGAACGTCGTCCCCGGGGATTCTTTATTATTCCCAGGTTTGAGTATCATTACTGGGTCGTCTACCGAATCTCATCTCGAAATTCGCTCGCAACAACTTTTCCGAGCAGTTCGTACCTCCGCCCGTCTTCTATTAGTTATTAACAATTCCTAACAATTTTTTGAACGTCGTCCCCGGGGATTTTTCATTATTTCCAGGTTTGGGTATCATTACTGGGTACGTCTACCAAACCTCATCTTGAAATTCGCTTCTAATAACTTTCTCGAGCAGTTCGTACCTCTGCGCGTCTTCGATTAGTTATCAACAATTCCTAACAATTTTTGGAACGTTGTCCCCGGGGATTTTTCGATAATGCCAGGTTCAAGTATCATTACTGGGTACGTCTACCAAATCTCATCTCGAAATTCGCTCGCAACAACTTTTCCGAGCAGTTCGTACCTCCGCGCGTCTTCGATTAATTATTAACAATTCCTAACAATTTTTTGAACGTCGTCCCCGGGGATTTTTCATCATTTCCAGGTTTGGGTATCATTACTGGGTACGTCTACCGAATCTCATCTCGAAATTCGCTTGTAATAACTTTTCCCGGCAGTTCGTACCTCCACGCGTCTTCTATTAGTTATTAACAATTCCTAACAATTTTTGAACGTCGTCCCCGGAGATTTTTTATTATTTCCAGGTTTAGGTATCATTACTGAGTACGTCTACCAAATCTCATCTCGAAATTCGCTTGTAATAACTCTTCCGAGCAGTTCGTACCTCCGCGCGTCTTCGATTAGTTATCAACAATTCCCAACAATTTTTGGAACGTCGTCCCCGGGGATTTTTAATTATTTCCAGGTATGGGTATCATTACTGGGTACGTCTACCGAATCTCATCTCGAAATTCGCTTGCAACAACTTTTCCGAGCAGTTCGTACCTCCGCGCGTCTTCTATTAGTTATCAACAATTCTCAACAATTTTTGGAACGTCGTCCCCGGGGATTTTTCGATAATGCCAGGTTCAAGTATCATTACTGGGTACGTCTACCAAATCTCATCTCGAAATTCGCTCGCAACAACTTTTCCGAACAGTTCGTACCTCCGCGCGTCTTCGATTAATTATTAACAATTACTAACAATTTTTTTAACGTCGTCCTCGGGGATTTTTCATCATTTCCAGGATCGGGTATCATTACTGGGTACGTCTACCGAATCTCATCTCGAAATTCGCTTGTAATAACTTTTCCGAGCAGTTCGTACCTCCACGCGTCTTCTATTAGTTATTAACAATTCCTAACAATTTTTTGAACGTCGTCCCCGGGGATTTTCCGATAATGCCAGGTTCAAGTATCATTACTGGGTGCGTCTACCAAATCTCATCTCGAAATTCGCTCGCAGCAACTTTTCCGAGCAGTTCGTACTCCCGCGCGTCTTCTATTAGTTAATAACAATTCTCAACAATTTTTGGAACGTCGTCCCCAGGGATTTTTCATTATTTCCAAGTTCAGCTATCAATACTGAGCGCGTCTACCAAATCTCATCCCGAAATTCGCTTGTAATAACTTTTCCGAGCAGTTCGTACCTCCACGCGTCTTCTATTAGTTATTAACAATTCCTAACAATTTTTTGAACGTCGTCCCCGGGGATTTTTCATTATTTCCAGGTTTGGGTATCATTACTGAGTACGTCTACCAAATCTCATCTCGAAATTCGCTTGTAATAACTCTTCCGAGCAGTTCGTACCTCCGCGCGTCTTCGATTAGTTATCAACAATTCCCACACTGAGAAAACTGTATTTTTCCACTGACAATATTTATTGTTCTGAGAACAAAACTTGGTATTGCTCTACTAACAATACATTGTATTTTGCTCAGAACTATACGTACGGCGACGCAGCGTACTATTCTCATAACCGGTATTTTGCTGAGAACAAAACGTATTTTGACTACAACTAAACTCGCTCGGTAAAACTTGGTATTTTGATAGGAAAAATACTTTTTTCTCAGTGCAACAATTTTTGGAACGTCGTCCCCGGGGATTTTTCGATAATGCCAGGTTCAAGTATCATTACTGGGTACGTCTACCAAATCTCATCTCGAAATTCGCTCGCAACAACTTTTCCGAGCAGTTCGTACCTCCGCGCGTCTTCGATTAATTATTAACAATTCCTAACAATTTTTTGAACGTCGTCCCCGGGGATTTTTCATCATTTCCAGGTTTGGGTATCATTACTGGGTACGTCTACCGAATCTCATCTCGAAATTCGCTTGTAATAACTTTTCCCGGCAGTTCGTACCTCCACGCGTCTTCTATTAGTTATTAACAATTCCTAACAATTTTTGAACGTCGTCCCCGGGGATTTTTTTATTATTTCCAGGTTTGGGTATCATTACTGAGTACGTCTACCAAATCTCATCTCGAAATTCGCTTGTAATAACTCTTCCGAGCAGTTCGTACCTCCGCGCGTCTTCGATTAGTTATCAACAATTCCCAACAATTTTTGGAACGTCGTCCCCGGGGATTTTTAATTATTTCCAGGTATGGGTATCATTACTGGGTACGTCTACCGAATCTCATCTCGAAATTCGCTTGCAACAACTTTTCCGAGCAGTTCGTACCTCCGCGCGTCTTCTATTAGTTATCAACAATTCTCAACAATTTTTGGAACGTCGTCCCCGGGGATTTTTCGATAATGCCAGGTTCAAGTATCATTACTGGGTACGTCTACCAAATCTCATCTCGAAATTCGCTCGCAACAACTTTTCCGAACAGTTCGTACCTCCGCGCGTCTTCGATTAATTATTAACAATTACTAACAATTTTTTTAACGTCGTCCTCGGGGATTTTTCATCATTTCCAGGATCGGGTATCATTACTGGGTACGTCTACCGAATCTCATCTCGAAATTCGCTTGTAATAACTTTTCCGAGCAGTTCGTACCTCCACGCGTCTTCTATTAGTTATTAACAATTCCTAACAATTTTTTGAACGTCGTCCCCGGGGATTTTCCGATAATGCCAGGTTCAAGTATCATTACTGGGTGCGTCTACCAAATCTCATCTCGAAATTCGCTCGCAGCAACTTTTCCGAGCAGTTCGTACTCCCGCGCGTCTTCTATTAGTTAATAACAATTCTCAACAATTTTTGGAACGTCGTCCCCAGGGATTTTTCATTATTTCCAAGTTCAGCTATCAATACTGAGCGCGTCTACCAAATCTCATCCCGAAATTCGCTTGTAATAACTTTTCCGAGCAGTTCGTACCTCCACGCGTCTTCTATTAGTTATTAACAATTCCTAACAATTTTTTGAACGTCGTCCCCGGGGATTTTTCATTATTTCCAGGTTTGGGTATCATTACTGAGTACGTCTACCAAATCTCATCTCGAAATTCGCTTGTAATAACTCTTCCGAGCAGTTCGTACCTCCGCGCGTCTTCGATTAGTTATCAACAATTCCCACACTGAGAAAACTGTATTTTTCCACTGACAATATTTATTGTTCTGAGAACAAAACTTGGTATTGCTCTACTAACAATACATTGTATTTTGCTCAGAACTATACGTACGGCGACGCAGCGTACTATTCTCATAACCGGTATTTTGCTGAGAACAAAACGTATTTTGACTACAACTAAACTCGCTCGGTAAAACTTGGTATTTTGATAGGAAAAATACTTTTTTCTCAGTGCAACAATTTTTGGAACGTCGTCCCCGGGGATTTTTCGATAATGCCAGGTTCAAGTATCATTACTGGGTACGTCTACCAAATCTCATCTCGAAATTCGCTCGCAACAACTTTTCCGAGCAGTTCGTACCTCCGCGCGTCTTCGATTAATTATTAACAATTCCTAACAATTTTTTGAACGTCGTCCCCGGGGATTTTTCATCATTTCCAGGTTTGGGTATCATTACTGGGTACGTCTACCGAATCTCATCTCGAAATTCGCTTGTAATAACTTTTCCCGGCAGTTCGTACCTCCACGCGTCTTCTATTAGTTATTAACAATTCCTAACAATTTTTGAACGTCGTCCCCGGGGATTTTTTTATTATTTCCAGGTTTGGGTATCATTACTGAGTACGTCTACCAAATCTCATCTCGAAATTCGCTTGTAATAACTCTTCCGAGCAGTTCGTACCTCCGCGCGTCTTCGATTAGTTATCAACAATTCCCAACAATTTTTGGAACGTCGTCCCCGGGGATTTTTAATTATTTCCAGGTTTGGGTATCATTACTGGGTACGTCTACCGAATCTCATCTCGAAATTCGCTTGCAACAACTTTTCCGAGCAGTTCGTACCTCCGCGTGTCTTCTATTAGTTATCAACAATTCTCAACAATTTTTGGAACGTCGTCCCCGGGGATTTTTCGATAATGCCAGGTTCAAGTATCATTACTGGGTACGTCTACCAAATCTCATCTCGAAATTCGCTCGCAACAACTTTTCCGAGCAGTTCGTACCTCCGCGCGTCTTCGATTAATTATTAACAATTCCTAACAATTTTTTGAACGTCGTCCTCGGGGATTTTTCATCATTTCCAGGTTCGGGTATCATTACTGGGTACGTCTACCGAATCTCATCTCGAAATTCGCTTGTAATAACTTTTCCGAGCAGTTCGTACCTCCACGCGTCTTCTATTAGTTATTAACAATTCCTAACAATTTTTTGAACGTCGTCCCCGGGGATTTTCCGATAATGCCAGGTTCAAGTATCATTACTGGGTGCGTCTACCAAATCTCATCTCGAAATTCGCTTGCAACAACTTTTTTGAGCAGTTCGTACCTCCGCGCGTCTTCTATTAGTTAATAACAATTCTCAACAATTTTTGGAACGTCGTCCCCAGGGATTTTTCATTATTTCCAAGTTCAGCTATCAATACTGAGCGCGTCTACCAAATCTATTCTCGAAATTCGCTTGTAATAACTTTTCCGAGCAGTTCGTACCTCCACGCGTCTTCTATTAGTTATTAACAATTCCTAACAATTTTTTGAACGTCGTCCCCGGGGATTTTTCATTATTTCCAGGTTTGGGTATCATTACTGGGTACGTCTACCGAATCTCATCTCGAAATTCGCTCGCAACAACTTTTCCGAGCAGTTCGTACCTCCGCGCGTCTTCGATTAATTATTAACAATTCCTAACAATTTTTTGAACGTCCTCCCCGGGGATTTTTCGATAATGCCAGGTTCAAGTATCATTACTGGGTACGTCTACCAAATCTCATCTCGAAATTCGCTCGCAACAACTTTTCCGAGCAGTTCGTACCTCCGCGCGTCTTCTATTAGTTAATAACAATTCTCAACAATTTTTGGAACGTCGTCCCCAGGGATTTTTCATTATTTCCAAGTTCAGCTATCAATACTGAGCGCGTCTACCAAATCTCATCTCGAAATTCGCTTGTAATAACTTTTCCGAGCAGTTCGTACCTCCACGCGTCTCCTATTAGTTATTAACAATTCCTAACAATTTTTTGAACGTCGTCCCTGAGGATTTTTTATTATTTCCAAGTTCGGCTATCATTACTGGGTACGTCTACCAAATCTCATCTCGAAATTTGCTTGTAATAACTTTTCCGAGCAGTTCGTACCTCTACGCGTCTTCTATTAGTTATTAACAATTCCTAACAATTTTTTGAACGTCGTCCCCGGGGATTTTTTATTATTTCCAGGTTTGGGTATCATTACTGAGTACGTCTACCAAATCTCATCTCAAAATTCGCTCGTAATAACTCTTCCGAGCAGTTCGTACCTCCGCGCGTCTTCGATTAATTATTAACAATTCCTAACAATTTTTTGAACGTCGTCCCCGGGGATTTTCCGATAATGCCAGGTTCAAGTATCATTACTGGGTGCGTCTACCAAATCTCATCTCGAAATTCGCTTGCAACAACTTTTTTGAGCAGTTTGTACCTCCGCGCGTCTTCTATTAGTTAATAACAATTCTCAACAATTTTTGGAACGTCGTCCCCAGGGATTTTTCATTATTTCCAAGTTCAGCTATCAATACTGAGCGCGTCTACCAAATCTATTCTCGAAATTCGCTTGTAATAACTTTTCCGAGCAGTTCGTACCTCCACGCGTCTTCTATTAGTTATTAACAATTCCTAACAATTTTTTGAACGTCGTCCCCGGGGATTTTTCATTATTTCCAGGTTTGGGTATCATTACTGGGTACGTCTACCGAATCTCATCTCGAAATTCGCTCGCAACAACTTTTCCGAGCAGTTCGTACCTCCGCGCGTCTTCGATTAATTATTAACAATTCCTAACAATTTTTTGAACGTCCTCCCCGGGGATTTTTCGATAATGCCAGGTTCAAGTATCATTACTGGGTACGTCTACCAAATCTCATCTCGAAATTCGCTCGCAACAACTTTTCCGAGCAGTTCGTACCTCCGCGCGTCTTCTATTAGTTAATAACAATTCTCAACAATTTTTGGAACGTCGTCCCCAGGGATTTTTCATTATTTCCAAGTTCAGCTATCAATACTGAGCGCGTCTACCAAATCTCATCTCGAAATTCGCTTGTAATAACTTTTCCGAGCAGTTCGTACCTCCACGCGTCTCCTATTAGTTATTAACAATTCCTAACAATTTTTTGAACGTCGTCCCTGAGGATTTTTTATTATTTCCAAGTTCGGCTATCATTACTGGGTACGTCTACCAAATCTCATCTCGAAATTTGCTTGTAATAACTTTTCCGAGCAGTTCGTACCTCTACGCGTCTTCTATTAGTTATTAACAATTCCTAACAATTTTTTGAACGTCGTCCCCGGGGATTTTTTATTATTTCCAGGTTTGGGTATCATTACTGAGTACGTCTACCAAATCTCATCTCAAAATTCGCTCGTAATAACTCTTCCGAGCAGTTCGTACCTCCGCGCGTCTTCGATTAATTATTAACAATTCCTAACAATTTTTTGAACGTCGTCCCCGGGGATTTTTCATTATTTCCAGGTTTGGGTATCATTACTGGGTACGTCTACCGAATCTCATCTCGAAATTCGCTTGCAACAACTTTTCCGAGCAGTTCGTACCTCCGCGCGTCTTCTATTAGTTATTAACAATTCTCAACAATTTTTTGAACGTCGTCCCCGGGGATTTTTTATTATTCCCAGGTTTGGGTATCATTACTGGGTCGTCTACCAAATCTCATCTCGAAATTCGCTCGCAACAACTTTTCCGAGCAGTTCGTACCTCCGCGCGTCTTCGATTAATCATTAACAATTCCTAACAATTTTTTGAACGTTGTCCCCAGGGATTTTTCGATAATGCCAGGTTCAAGTATCATTACTGGGTACGTCTACCAAATCTCATCTCGAAATTCGCTCGCAACAACTTTTCCGAGCAGTTCGTACCTCCGTGCGTCTTCGATTAGTTATCAACAATTCCTAACAATTTTTTGTACGTCGTCCCCGGGGATTTTTTATTATTTCCAAGTTCGGCTATCATTACTGGGTACGTCTACCAAATCTCATCTCGCAATTTGCTTGTAATAACTCTTTCGAGCAGTTCGTACCCCCGCGCGTCTTCCATTAGTTATCAACAATTCCCAACAATTTTTGGAACGTCGTCCCCGGGGATTTTTCGATAATGCCAGGTTCAAGTATCATTACTGGGTACGTGTACCAAATCTCATCTCGAAATTCGTTCGCAACAACTTTTCCGAGCAGTTCGTACCTCCGCGCGTCTCCGATTAGTTATTAACAATTCTTAACAATTTTTTGAACGTCGTCCCCGGGGATTTTTTGATAATGTCAGGTTCGGGTATCATTACTGGGTACGTCGTCCCCGTCACTGTCTCCTGCTCAACTAAAATTCTAAGGAACTATTCTTTGCACCATTTTTGGACCAAGCGGCTCTGAACCTCACTTCACTGACAATTCGACGGCCGTGAGACGAGGCGGATCTAACTTCACGCGGCATGTTTCTATTCTACTGTTCGGAATTTGAAGCTAGATAATCGTTAAAATACCAATATTCAACATTTTTTTTCTCAACGACATCGGAATCGAATTCAATTTTCAACCGGTCCTCTGTATTCAAAATCAAATAATCTTCATTAAAAAAAAATAAAAATCAACTTTCGTTTTTTTTTCGAATCAACCATTTTTGTACCGCAAAAACCATAATGGTCACATGAACACCGTATTTTTCTTCAGATCGGGCATCAAAAACCATTGAAGAAGCAAAAAAGAAAAAACCCGATATCACCTCGCAAACCCCTCAAAAAAGTACCGGCCACCTTATAATTGTCACCCTGTATATTAGGGTGGTCCTTATTTTGATGAATTTCGCAAAAAAATCGGGACGCCCCCTAGATAGCTTGCAAATAAATAGAAAAAAATCCCCCTAAAATTTCAGCCCTTAATTTTAACATTAACACGTTGCCCAAAATTCAGAAAGTTTAATTCGGATGATAAATGCAATTTTTTCTACCAGCTACTTTTTTCTTTTCTAACTTCGATAAAACTCGATGAAATAATTTGAAAAATTTTTTGTTCAATTTTTGTTTTCCAAAATTCTAATAATTTCGATTTAAAAAAAAAAAATTTTTTTTTTAAAATTCAGAAAATTTCGATTTTTTTTTTTCGATTTTTCTTGTCAAATCTGCATATTTTGTGACACATTACCAAAAACCTGCAGATTTATCAAAACAAAAACTTTGACCGCCTTGCGTGCGTATTCTTTTATTTTTTTTTCACAAAAAACAAATTTCCCCCATGTTTTCAGGCGCCCCCTTAATTTTCAGAATTTTGAAAAAAAAAAATTGAAAATAAAAAAAAAAAAAATCGAAATTTTCAGAATTTTGAAAAAAAAAAAAAAATTGAAATTTTTTTTTTCAAATTATTTCATCGAGTTTTATCGAAGTTAGAAGAGAAAAAAGTAGCTGGTAGAAAAAATTGCATTTATCATTCGAATTAAACTTTCCGAATTTTGGGCAACGTGTTAATGTTAAAATTAAGGGCTGAAATTTTAGGGGGATTTTTTTCTATTTATTTGCAAGCTATCTAGGGGGCGTCCCGATTTTTTAGCGAAATTCATCAAAATAAGGACCACCCTAATATATATATTGAAATATTCAATATACCGCGAGGACCAGGTGAAAGAGAATGGTCCATCCGCCCAGGCAGATAATATTTCGTATTTTTAGGGGGATAGCCACTCGTTGCGCTGAAAAAATCCCTAGGGTGATTTTGGCGCGCGGTCGATGCAACTCGGCAGCCATTGTTGATACAAGCCGGCTGACTGTCAATACATCGCGGAAGGTAGACAAGTGTGGTTATGTTCGTTTATTTGAAGCAAATGATAAATAAAGTGAATAAAACCTACGTGAATAAGCTAGGAATATTTATCAAAAATCGATCAATCAGTTTTAAATGATATCTTAATGCAATCAACGAATTAACCTAAGCTATAACTGGAAATTTATCAGAATCAAAGAGTTCATCGAGAACAACCAATTCGAACAAAATTATTGATTGTATCCTGGGGTTGAGGCATCAATAAATATCCATAGCTCATTCACGTAGGTTTTATTCACTTTATTTATCATTTCCTTCAAATAAACGAACATAACCACACTTGTCTACCTTCCGCGATGTATTGACAGTCAGCCGGCTTGTATCAACAATGGCTGCCGAGTTGCATCGACCGCGCGCCAAAATCACCCTAGGGATTTTCAGTGCAACGAGTGGCTATCCCCCTAAAAATACGAAATATTAGCTGTCTGGGCGGATGGACCATTCTCTTTCACCTGGTCCTCGCGGTATATATATTGAATATTTCAACGTATATATATATTAGACCGGTTCAAAAAAATCGACCATTCTTTTTTTTTTCAATTTTCGCATTGAAATACTTCCGGGGGGGGGGGGGGGGGGGGGGGGGGGGTGAAAAAAGATGCCTGTTGAAAGCGGAGCTCTTAATATTAAGATTTAGAGGTCGCTCATCGCGGATTTCTATTTTCCATTTAAATAGCATAGGAATTTTTTTTTTTTTTTCGTCAGAATTTCGTAGCTCACAAACCAATGAACAAATCCAAATGACTCTTACATATTTTGATAGGGGATGGAACACTCTAAAAAATGTATCTATCATTGTGGAAAAAACATCACAAAAAAAAATAGTTTACTCAACTATAAATTGAAATTTGAGCTTGAATAACTTTAGAAGGAGTCATTTTATCAAAAAATGATAAGAGAAGCTTTTTGTAGAGTGTTCAATTTCCTATAAAAATATGTCTGAGTCATTTGGATTTGTTCATTGGTTTGTGAGCTACAAAATTATATAAAAAAAAAAAAAATTTCCTATGCCAATCAAATGGAAAATATAAATCCGCGATAAGCGGGCTCTAAATCTTAATATTAAGAGCTCCGCTTTTAACAGGCATCTTTTTTCAGCCCCCCGAAAGTATTTCAATGCGAAAATTGAAAGAAAAAGAATAGTCGATTTTTTTGAACCGGTCTAATATATATATTGTGACGTGGTATTTTATAATCCCTCGCCACAAGGCGATTCTATCGAGAATATGATGATGCGTGACATAGACAGGGTCTCCAGGAAAAGGAAAAATTAGGGAAAATTAATTAGAATTAACTAACACTCTTTTATTTTTGTAAAATATGTAATGTCGAGATCGATACTCCACGAGACGACTGTTATCATGGGAACTACCGATGGAACGATGACTAACGAACGTAAGGAAATCTCAAATATCGTCAAGGACGACACTGTCGGCGTGCACACCATATGGTGGTCCATGGAGACCCCAAGGTCAGCGCCTCCTCTCAAGTGGGGAGTCTACCGCCTCAAACTACCGGATGAACAGCGTACAGGGATGTGCGAGGAGCACGATGAAATCCTCCCGTCATCCGGAGATGCTACCGCCTGTAAGAAAGTGCACTATCGATGCGAGGGTGGAGTACAAGGTCATGTGAGGGTGCATCCTCACAACCTCCCACCTAATGAACAATCCATCAGTGCAGCTACCATCAACGACTGCCTCCGAATCTGTAATCGCGACCGTGGTTGGTCAAGAAAACCCCCGGATCAGCTCCGACCTAACGAATTCTTCCGTGAGTAAGGCCCTTAGTATGCTAAACACGGATCTACCACCAATCTTCTTGTGGATCGACGAATGGTGTCAAGACCTAGAAGAAATATCGGGTAGCCGGGCGAGCGAGGCTCCATGTGAGTCCAGCGCCCGGGGATTTCAAAGGACGGCGGTACTAGGAACGGTATTAGCAGCGGCAGGAGTGCGGTAGATGTCTCCAACTTATGTTCGACGAACCTGTCGTTACGCGGACCAATTAGCGTGTCAGAATGACACGTGATCTCGCTAATCTGAAGGATGAGCTGCCGATAGAAAATAAGGACTATATAAAGCGGGTACAGCCGCAAAACTGCCTATTCTTCGCTCTGTTCTACGGCACGCTCCTATCGTATCCTCTACTGTCGAATACCCAATCTATCGAATTATCTCGAGTATCGTATTATACCACTGTGAATATCGTAAAGTTTATATAAAATAGTGTATTGTGTATCTGGTTGAGCAACTTAAGGTAAGGTCTTGATTCTTTCGGTGAAGGCACGAGGTCGTTCTGATAAAAGTATGGTTAATTAATTTGGTTATTGGGATATGAAGCTCGTTTTTGTCTATTGAGCTAAGAGGCTCATCTTTTGTCTTTGGTCTATTAATTTATCGAACAACCTCGAGTCTGGCTGAGTTACGTAGATCTTTTAGTGCTTTTTGGCTATAATTTATTGCTTATTATCGATTGATAATCGCTATCGCTTCTCGTATGGCTTATGTTGCTGATTTAGTATGTTAAAATATTGTGCATGAAATACTGTAGAAAATTACGTTTCCTGGAGTACCCTGAGCGAAGATAGCCGCGTAGGCTTAGCCTCGCGTTATTGTATAGTTTATTATAGTTTAGTTCGTTATCGTTAATTTTGTTATAATTAAGTCTGTTAATATTGAGACAATTATCAAGTAAAGTACAATTCTGTCATAATTTATTACCGTCTGTAAAAATCAAGTACGGTTCAGTAAAACTAATATCTTTTGGATAATTTAGTATCGTCACTATCGATCTAGTATCGTCAGAATTTAGTTAAAGATCCAATCATATTCCGAATTAATCTGTTATCGTTGAACTTGTGATTCGCGTCTTTCGAATGACCGTGTGGTCTCTATTTAGCAGTAGATCTCGAATTATCGTAAATCGAATAGCTAAGCGTAGCTAATTAATTAATAGGGAATCTGTAGAGTTTGTTACTGATTTTCATAATTTAATATCTCAAGCTTAATACGTTGATTTAAGGATGGGTTATGAATAACTTTGCATTTGGGTACGATGTATCGCTCTGTGATACCAAGTCTGGAGTCTAAATAATTAATTTTATATCGAGTCAACTCTGACACATCCTCGGGTCAATCGTATCGTAATTAAGTAAATTCTATCGTGAATAAATAGTTTATCGTAACCAACTGTCGTATAAAACTTATAATTCTGTACTGATCTCGTTAAATTATCTAATTTAATTAATAAATAATTGATTGATGTGCTCTCAAATATTCTCAATGAAATAATATTGTTTTTATGGTGTACCCTGCCCCTCTATCTAAGGCTTTGTTATCTGAGCAAGTCGAGTTATCGCTCGTCGCATTTCCGTAAATTTTTGGCTTTATTTAATTTGTTTTATGGTATCGTATCGACATGACGCAGGAGCGTCTGGCGCCCAACATTCAATAAGTTTAATTATTAACACGGAAGAGTGCCGAATTGCAGCGGAGTAAAATTTAGGTTTTCCTCGCCTATTAAAAAACTACGTTACAATATATTGTAACAGCGATTCCCACGGGTTCGGGTATTACCCGCAGGAACTACGATCTATTATCAAAAAAAAAAAAAAAAAAAAAACAAAATTGGAACACCAACGCTGAACCTCCTCCGACTAGCAACGTAGATGTTGGGCGCCAGACTTCTGAGAGAAGTCCTCTCTCTCTCTCTCGCTCTCGTCGCAGCTAGCCTGTCGGTAGAGGGATATTCGTGGGGGCGAGAAATAAAAATACCAACACACAAGAAATATATTTAAATTGATTATTTATTAAGTAAAAAGAAAAAAAAAAAAAAGATAACATTAATTTGTTCAGCCTGTTATCTGGCTTCGGCTTTCTCACCGCTATTTTGTGTTTATAAATTAAATTAAAGAAAAGAATAAACTAGAAGAAAGAAATAAATTAAATAAAAGGACTCTACTTTATCAAAAAGACTCTATGCTAAATATCTCCAAGGATAATAATAATAAAACTTGACTCTAAATTATTACGAAATAATTGTTAATACTAAGAAAGCTAGAAAAAGGTACGGTTATCGTTGACGATTATCACAGACAGGTAGTCTCTTCCTCGCTACTACTAGCTGGAGGTACAGCTGTCACGTCGAATTCGAGTACCTCGCTTTACGCGAGGTCTCTAGTCTCTGACTGACAGCTGTGCGCTCTACGGCTAGGAGGGGAAGGGATGCGGAACTCAATAATTCCGTACTCTGCCACTAGAGCTCTCTGACACGCAGCAGTCTGCTGCGACGCGTGACGTCAGAGACCTCGGGCAATATGGCGCCGACTCTGGATGCACGAAATCCTGCGCAGCACGGCTGAAAACCGGCACGCGGATGCGCAGAGTCGACAGGCTCGGAGAACAACAACAAGTTCGAAACTTGCCGGCTCTCAACGACCATGCGATACTATTATGACGGAATATGAAGCGGGACTCTCTTGGTACACGGGAAACGAAGAGCAATTCTTATGGATAACTCGAGACTCTGTAATTTAGGTGACTTTAGGAGACGGATTTTATGTTAGTTTGACTCTAGGTCGGAAAGATCCTACCTGATCGCCTACGGTAGCTCAGCCTCGTGTCCGACTCGTGGTCCGGGGATAGGCGAGGGTCGTATATTAGCAAAATCGGTATAAATCAAGTCCAAGTATCCAAATCACAGTCCAAAAACAGAAGCACCGGTCACAAGATATCTCCAAGATCACAATAACAACTCTAAACACCTCACAAAACTCTACAATAACTCTCTCTCGATTCAATGAAATTATGGCACGTTAGGTATTCCTTGACGGCTAGACAATGAATGACGCTTCGTTTCCGCTTCGCTAATTGCTTATCCTCGCCGTTCGTCCTGTTAGCGCTAGCCGTTATCGATAGACCAATCCGCTGATCTACGATCGATATGGCTGCGCTAGGACGAAGGGCGGCAGATATTCAAATTAGCTATACCGACTCGGTACTCTACCAAATGTGTACGCTCGTTTTAGCTGGTATGGAGGAGGTCCGAACGTTTGCCACGTTACAACACCCCTCCGCCAAACGGAACGTACGGGATACCGGACGCTTCCGCAACCTCCGACTCTACCAGCCTCTTTTCTATCTTAATCTACTCAGACTTATTGAATTTGTACTCTCTTGAGGCTGGGAGTAGGGGCGGTACGTCTCGGAAGGATGGGGATTGAGGAATGGGGATTCGGTACTCATATATCGGGACTCTTTTCGGTACTCTCTCTCTCTCGGGACTATTACTCGGTACTCTCTCTTTCCGTCGACGGTGCGATAGGACTTAGTCCTCTCGCTGGAGGCGGCGGAGGACCTCTATGACCGCCGCTATTAGTTCGGGGTCAGGGTCTCTCGACGCCGGCACTCTGATAGGGCTATGTCTAGCCCTCCCTCCGGCCTGGTGTCCTCCGCTCGGCTCTGTTGGGGTCGAGGCTCGTCCTCTCGACGTCTGTCCCCGTTCCGGCCGGTTTCCGGCTCCTCTCCTCGGTGGTGGGGTCGGTGTGGAGAGCCTGTGGGCCGCGTAGGCTAATTCCCACGTCCTCCGATGGGTTGGGCACGTTCGCGCCGTATACCCCCGCCACCCGCATATGAAACAGTGCGCGTGTCGCGGTTGCGGGCACTTAGAATAGAGGTGACCCTTTTTGTCACACGCCCAGCAGCAGCGGCTATCCGGGGGTGGGGGTCCCTCATGCGACGGTGGATGCGGCGGTGGCGACAGAGCCCGGGATGTCGAGGCGATTGGCTCCAGTTGCCGGTTGGCTCTGGTGGCTAAGGTACCCTCGCTGAGGGGAGCCACAAAGGAGGCCGGAGTGGGGTAGGGTCGATCACTCCGTCCAATTCCCCTAGCCAACGGTCTCAGGGGACCTGGTGCCTCTCTAGTCGGCGAGGACTCCGGCCGAATGAAGTCCTCGGGAATAAATTCCCGAGGTCTAGTCGGCTGACGTGGTGGAGGGCCTGCTGGCTCCTCTGAGCTGGCTACGCTAGCCACTGACGGCGATATCGGCCGCGTGGTTCGTCTGCGACGATTCCTCGGCCGGTTTCTGCGGCGGCGGCGACGGCTACGTCGCTCTGGCTCGGGCTCTGAAGTGGTAGGGCCGGAGGGGGTTGGTGTCGGTGCCCGTACCGGCACTCGTCGACGGAAGGGGTTCGGAGGGTCGGAGCCCGCCACGACCTGACGGCCGGGGTTCTCCTCCCGCACCTCTACCCTCGGGACTGTGGTCGTCACGGTCGTGACGACCGGTTCCAGGGGCTCCGGTGGCTTCGGGGCGGCGGTAGCCACCACGCGCGCGGCCACGGATGCCACCTGTTCGCCGGGGCCTTCCCCGAGGTCTTCTCGAGGTCCCGCGGCCTCTTCCTCCTCCATCGGCTCCGGCACGCTCGCCAGACCGGTCGGGGGTGACCTCGCCAGGACCTCGCTCGTCCTCTCCATCTCCAGGGAGAGGGTTGAGCCTCGGGAGAAGGGCTCGTGCCTCAGGCACGCGAGACCCGGGTGGCGGTCCTGGAGGTCTGGCGGAGCCAGGTTGGCTCTCCAGTCCTCTGGAGTCGTCCAGCTCCCGATTAACCGCCTGGGCGGTCCTTGGCTGCGGCTCCTCCGCATTGTCGGCACTCTCGTCGTCTGACGACTCTCTCTCTCTCCTCTCGTCTCTCTGTGAAAGGTCAGATGTTAGCAGGTTATCGACAAGGCGGGAGGGCTGCGGTTCAGGAGTATTGGGATCGGGATCTGGGGGTAGTCTCGAGTCATTTGGCGTGGTATTTAGATCTACTTGCGCTGGGTGATACGGTTTGAGGTCATCCAGGTGTGCCTTTCCCGCGGGATTACCTTCTAGGTCGGTCAGGAGATAAACTCCCCGACCTTTGCGACGTTTTACCCGGAATGGTCCGCTGAACTTAGCTGTCAACTTGGCAGCGATGTAGTTCACCGCTGAGGACAGGATGTGCTGTCTGCGGAGCACGAGATCGCCTGGCTTGAACGTGAAGTCCCCACGTCCACGGTTGAAATACCGTGCTTGGCGTTCGGTGGCGTCCTCCAGGTTCTGAGCCACCAGATCTCTTAAGGCATCTAGCCTCCGGACTCTGCTTTCCCATTCCTCGGGCGTCTGCAAGGTAATCACCGGGGGACCTTCTACTTCCCGCCTCACTGTTTTCGGGGGTCTTAACTCTCGTCCGAAATTCAGAAAGGCCGGTGAGACCTTTGTCGAGCTGTGTACCGCCGAGTTCACCGCGAAACGGAACTCAGGCAGGTGTTTATCCCACTCTCGATGATCGCCCTCTAAGAAGGTGGTGATCATTGTTTTAATCACTCGATTCACTCGCTCGACAGGGTTCGCTTGGGCGTGGTAAGGCGGAATAGTAGTGTGGTAAATCCCTAGGTCCTGACACGCGGCAGTTATGACTCTGTTCGAAAATTCCGTACCGTTGTCGGTCAGAAGGACCTCTGGAATTCCCCAGCGGTAGAAGACTAGCTCTTCTAACGCTTTGAGGATTGCCGGACCGTTGGCTTTACGCAACGGTACGCATTCCACCCACTTGGTGAAAAGATCTTGTATCACCAAGACATAGACAAATCCTTGGCGACTCGGTGGGAACGGACCCATAATATCCGCCGCGATTGCCGTGAACGGTGCCTCTGTGACTCGGCGACCCATCAGACCACGTGGTCCGGTCTGGTCTACCTTACACCGTTGGCATTCCTCGCAGGTGCGAATAAACTGTACTAGATCTCGGTACATGCCTGGCCAATAATAGAGGAGAGCCACACGCGCGTATGACTTCTCAACTCCAAGATGACCTGAGGTAGGCAAGGAATGAGCTTCTGCAAGCACTTCATTCCGCTTTTCTAGAGGCAATACCAGTTTCCAGGGATCCAAATCAGGTAGAAGGGGGTCAGCCAAAGGATCAACCTTGTGACGATACAGTCGGCCTTCTTCCACCTTCCAGTTCGGATACTGGGCTGGCATTTTCTCTACTGCCTCTACTCTTCTTCGATACCACGGATCGAGGATTTCCTCTACGGCAGCTATTGCAATCGGATCCGGTTCGGGTATACGACTTAACGCGTCGGGGACGTGGTGCAAGGCTCCTTTGCGATGTACGATTTCAAAGTCGTACTCAAGCATTTCCAACGCCCACCGAGCAAGTCGACCCGTCGGATTGTGTAGATTG
The DNA here is from genome assembly GCA_943736025.1 of Tenthredo mesomela. Taxonomy (NCBI): domain Eukaryota; kingdom Metazoa; phylum Arthropoda; class Insecta; order Hymenoptera; family Tenthredinidae; genus Tenthredo; species Tenthredo mesomela. Next base: position 27,801,979 of record OX031014.1, on the reverse strand, counting down.
TGTAGCCACCGTAGGCTACTGTGATCGGTGATCACGGTAAAGTGGTATCCTTCAAGATACGGACGGAACTTTCGGACTGACCATAGAACGGCGAGACATTCGCGTTCTGTTACGGTATATTTCCGCTCAGCTTCCGTCAGCGACCTACTCGCGTAAGCTATCACGTGCTCGTCGTCCTGTACACCTTGAGTAAGGACCGCACCGATGCCAAAATCGCTCGCGTCGGTCTGTAACGTGAAGGGTTTAGTAAAATCCGGACAAGCTAAGGTCGGAGGCGTGACTAGAGCATCCTGAAGAGCTTCGAACGCGTACTGATGCTCGTTCTCCCATCGCCATCGACGGCCTTTCTTTAGCAGACTATTCAGAGGCTCTGCTATCGTCGCGAAGTCGAGTATAAAACGCCGGTACCACGATGCCATACCGAGAAATCTTCTTACTTGTTTTACGGTACTAGGAACCGGGTAGTTAACGATCGCGTCTACCTTATCCGGGTCGGCTTGCAGGCCGTCACGGTTGACTCTGAACCCTAGGTATTTTACCTCTGACCTGCAAAACTCGCATTTATCCGGGTTGATAGTAAGACCTGCTTCCGTGATTTTACGCAGCACTCTCGACAGCCACTTTAGGTGGTCCTCAAACGTCTCGTTTACTATTATTACGTCGTCTAGGTAGACGAAGACGTGTGGTTCCATTTCGGGTCCAATTAAACGATCCATCAGGCGCTGAAACGTCGCGGGGGCGCCTGATAAGCCATAAGGCATTCGCTTAAATTGAAATAATCCGCGACCAGGAACTGTGAACGCGGTTATTTCCCGACTTTCTCTCTCTAACGGTACCTGGAAGTACGCCTGACTCAGATCTAACGTGGTAATGTACTTCGCTTCCCGGAGTTTATCTAGGATGCTATTCATGTGAGGTAAAGGATACGCATCCTTTTTAGCTACCTGATTTACCTTACGAAAATCGAGACAAAAACGGTACTTCCCGGAGAGTTTCCGTATCATCACGATCGGATTCGACCACTCGCTATTCGACGGCTCGATTATGTCTCCCGCTAGCATGGAATCTACCTCCGCGTACATGTACTCGCGTACTTTCGGCGATACTTGGTAGTACCTTTGCTTTATCGGCGGGTGACCTTGCACGTCGATTCTGTGCGTCGCTAGGTCGGTCGTTCCGGGATGTGGATTGCTTGGTGGTAAAATCCTGGCTAGAAGACTATCTAGTCGGGACTTCTCAGGACTCGTGAGCTCGCTTAAGCCAGCACACTCGTCTTCTGGGGGATTCGCGACTGGGGGTTCTCTCTCTCTATTATTTATGGATCCGGCCGGTACTATAACGTTGATTTGCCAGGTTCGGGTTCGGAAATCAACTACGAATCCGAACGCCTCTAAAGCATCCATCCCGAGGATACACGCGTAGTGAAACGACGGTGCGAAACGAACTGGGAGTGATAGGGTAGTCGTGCCAACACATACTGGTAGTTCCATTTCTCCCGTTATGGTTTCTACTGCGCCGTTAGGGTACATTACGTTGCATCCCGGGATCGGAGTTAGTCTGGACTCGAATTCGCGGAACCGTTCGATGGCTGGTCCACCGATGTACGTTCGGCTCGATCCTGGATCAAACAAGGCTTGAAGAGCCCTTCCAGCTATCTCTAATTCGACATAATATCGGGGATCTCTTATTCTGGGTTCCCGAGTGTGATTACTCGAGATCTCGGTGGTTGGATTGGGTACGCGCTGAACGGAGGAATCGGTAGAGACCCGATCTAACGATTCCCGTTGGCGTTTCCCGGAGCGGGTCTCGGACATTGGCCGCAGCTCGCGTCCGTTACTCCAGGGGTCCTGCAGCGTGAGCATGCAGTGTATGACGGGGGGTGAGGGCACTCTCTTATAAAATGTCCCGGGGCATAACACCTGAAACAACTCGCAGACCACCCTGTGTTCGCGTTACGCGCGGCGTAGTCGATAGGGGGTTGGTACGGTGCTCTAGCGTTAGCCGCGATAGAGTTAGCTGGGTTCGCGATCGGTACCTGAAATAATGGCGGTATTGCGTTGGGTTGCGGCGGCGGTGGTTGCGAAGGGGGAGGCTGCCTAGACTTTTTCGTACCCCTATTCCTAGGGCGCGACGTTGTCGGTGGTCTCTCTAAAGCGGCTGTGGGTGCAGCTGCGACTCCGAAGGTCGTGACTTTCGAGGTCTTAGGACCACCTACCGGAGGTTTGTATGCAAACTCCGGCAGTAACGCGCTCTCGCGGGTAGGAGGTGGTGCGTAGACTCTGTCTAATGCCTTTACCGACTCTAACTGCTTCCCGGCTTCTTGCAATTCCGCAAACGTCGCTACGTCGGTACGCGCAATTGCCGTACGGTACACCGGATGTAAGTTCGCGTACGCTAGGTCTAATTGCTCCTTTTCTGGCCAAGGAGTAGGCAGACTTTTGAGGATCATCCTCAAGCATGTCAGATAACGCGTGATGGACTCCATAGGCGCTTGTGTACGTCTCCGAGCTTCATCTCGCACCCTGATCTCGTAATTGACTTCACCGAAATTCTCTCGGAACGCCGTGGTGAAATCAGACCAGGTATGCCACTCGTGGAACGTTAGGCGGTACCATTGCAGGGCGATATCCGTCAGCAAGGCGTGGAGGGCACCGAGGATGTCTTGATCGCTCAGGCGGCTTCCTCTACGACTTTCCTCTATACGCCTCAGGAATTCGTCCGCGCTAGCGTCACCTTCGCCTGAGAAGGATATTTTCCATCTCTGCATGATTTCGCTCGGATCCTTGGTTCGGCCAGAAGAGGGAGTAGACGACCTAGTGGTGTGTTGGGAGGTTGCAACACTCTGTTGCATCGTTGGGTGATCTAGTGCCACGGTTTGGCACGGAATACTCTCTCGGATTGGGGTTTGGGTGGGGACTCTCTCTTGGATAGGGGTTTGGGTGGGGACTCTCTCTCGGATAGGGGTTTGGAGTTGAGCTCTCTCTGGAATAGGAGCTTGGATAGGGATTCTCCCTGGGATTGGGGAGAAAACCTCGACTATTCTCATTCGCTCTTGGGTTCTCCGCGGAGTGCGGAGCGGTTCTGGAATAGGTGATTGTATGAGCGGAGTTACCGAGGGTGTCCGTGGTACCCTATGAATGGGAACAAAGGCACTCGGCCCCTGTGTTCGTTCCTCTGAACGCTGCTCTCTCGGAATCTCTTCGATATTTAACGATATGAATCGCGGTACTTCCGTGGTTCTCGGATACGGAGGGTTCCCTGGCGTACACAGCGGATGACCAGTTAGCTGCGGCAGAAGCTCGGTGGTTCCGGTCTCGCCCCGTGCGAGTTCTTCTCGGAACCTTACTCGCGAGCAACCTGTAGCCAGTGTACGACCGGTCGACTCATAATTCGGCGGAGGCGCGGCTCTATGTCCTATAGGCGTACTATTATTAGTAGACCGGCCTGGAGCCGAACCTTGAGGAGGTGTCGTACTTCCTCTACGCGGCGAGGGAACGGGAGTTGTCTGTACTGTCGGCTGGGGCGTAAACCTTCGCGGAGACGGTGTCGGAGTCTCTCTGCTTGTCGATGCACCCGGCGGTGGTGCGCTAGGACGCGAAACGGCTTCTACCCGAGGCGGTTGACTGGGACTGGTAATAGACCGGGTCGGACCGGTAGGAAGCTCGTCTTCCTCGGGTACCCAGGTCAGGTTACGTTGGCGAGAACGTTCATGGTACCTGAACATCCTCCAACGAAGCTCTTGTCCCGAGCCTTCCGGGCTAAGATGGTACCTATGGAGAAGCGTTCTCAACGCCTCATCCGATAGATCGCAAATCCAGCGGGCCACCGCACTGGTGTCATCGGGGTGTATCCCCATAGTCGGAAATCGCACTCGACCGGGGGTCTGAGGTGCGTTTTCACCCTCATCCTGAGGTTCTCGCGAAGCTGACCTCGACCCTGGCGCGCGAGACCGGTTCGAAAAGAACCACTCCATAATAGGAACTCTTATTTACTTAACCACTGTGATAAAGTCAACAATATTCCAAAAAAAATCAAAAGAAAACACAAAATAGGGGTGAGTTCGGCCATAGCCCGAAGTATTTTTATTTCAGGCCCCACGTTGGGCGCCAATTTTGTAACAGCGATTCCCACGGGTTCGGGTATTACCCGCAGGAACTACGATCTATTATCAAAAAAAAAAAAAAAAAAAAAAACAAAATTGGAACACCAACGCTGAACCTCCTCCGACTAGCAACGTAGATGTTGGGCGCCAGACTTCTGAGAGAAGTCCTCTCTCTCTCTCTCGCTCTCGTCGTAGCTAGCCTGTCGGTAGAGGGATATTCGTGGGGGCGAGAAATAAAAATACCAACACACAAGAAATATATTTAAATTGATTATTTATTAAGTAAAAAGAAAAAAAAGAAAAAGATAACATTAATTTGTTCAGCCTGTTATCTGGCTTCGGCTTTCTCACCGCTATTTTGTGTTTATAAATTAAATTAAAGAAAAGAATAAACTAGAAGAAAGAAATAAATTAAATAAAAGGACTCTACTTTATCAAAAAGACTCTATGCTAAATATCTCCAAGGATAATAATAATAAAACTTGACTCTAAATTATTACGAAATAATTGTTAATACTAAGAAAGCTAGAAAAAGGTACGGTTATCGTTGACGATTATCACAGACAGGTAGTCTCTTCCTCGCTACTACTAGCTGGAGGTACAGCTGTCACGTCGAATTCGAGTACCTCGCTTTACGCGAGATCTCTAGTCTCTGACTGACAGCTGTGCGCTCTACGGCTAGGAGGGGAAGGGATGCGGAACTCAATAATTCCGTACTCTGCCACTAGAGCTCTCTGACACGCAGCAGTCTGCTGCGACGCGTGACGTCAGAGACCTCGGGCAATATGGCGCCGACTCTGGATGCACGAAATCCTGCGCAGCACGGCTGAAAACCGGCACGCGGATGCGCAGAGTCGACAGGCTCGGAGAACAACAACAAGTTCGAAACTTGCCGGCTCTCAACGACCATGCGATACTATTATGACGGAATATGAAGCGGGACTCTCTTGGTACACGGGAAACGAAGAGCAATTCTTATGGATAACTCGAGACTCTGTAATTTAGGTGACTTTAGGAGACGGATTTTATGTTAGTTTGACTCTAGGTCGGAAAGATCCTACCTGATCGCCTACGGTAGCTCAGCCTCGTGTCCGACTCGTGGTCCGGGGATAGGCGAGGGTCGTATATTAGCAAAATCGGTATAAATCAAGTCCAAGTATCCAAATCACAGTCCAAAAACAGAAGCACCGGTCACAAGATATCTCCAAGATCACAATAACAACTCTAAACACCTCACAAAACTCTACAATAACTCTCTCTCGATTCAATGAAATTATGGCACGTTAGGTATTCCTTGACGGCTAGACAATGAATGACGCTTCGTTTCCGCTTCGCTAATTGCTTATCCTCGCCGTTCGTCCTGTTAGCGCTAGCCGTTATCGATAGACCAATCCGCTGATCTACGATCGATATGGCTGCGCTAGGACGAAGGGCGGCAGATATTCAAATTAGCTATACCGACTCGGTACTCTAGGAAATGTGTACGCTCGTTTTAGCTGGTATGGAGGAGGTCCGAACGTTTGCCACGTTACAATATATATCGTAGTCAATCATACAACTAATTCAAATCAGTTTTTACACTCCTTGAAGATAGTTCTGTTGATACGAATAATCATTATGAGTCGTCAAGTCACTCTTTATCAAATAGTTGAAGTGTTGGAGTCGTATGAGAATTGCAAGAATCTAGAAGATTGGGAGAAAAAATTTTAAACCGTTTACATGCCATACTTAAGAGTAGTAAATACTTGGAGGGTCTAGTAGTGTACAAAAGTCTTAATAAATTTATTAATGCATCAATACGACACGAGGTGGAAGCTACAATAGTGGATACTCAATTCTTCCTACCAGAACAAAATGAGATTATGAAGAAACCTTTCGAAATATCTACATTGAAAAAGAATTTGACTAAATCAGCACCGTTTGCTTTCGAGCCCGCTTATTCAAATACTGTGTTAGAAAAAATAGTAGATTATATGCATTTGTCTCACGATAAAGATGAATCAAGCGAAGTTTCGAAAGTAATCCCTACTGAAAAAGTTCTTGTAATATATCATGTAGAAAAGTACATGATAAATCACATGATGAATTGTATGAAGTTATGAAAGATATCAGTACACAATTTACCATGTGATTCATTGTGTATTTTATTCGAGGTTTTATTGTATAGTTCGAATTCACATCATTTATTTTGTAATTTACTATATGATTAATTCTCATATGGTCAGGGTTCATCAGAGAAAAAAAAAAAAAAAAAATTGAGGACTTCGTGCAGGATCGAACCCACGTCCGTCAGATCCTGAAGCAGTCTCGCTACCGCCTGGGCTATGCCACTTGTATATACGAAATCACAGTTTGACAATCATGAAGTCTACATAATGACCAGAATTTATTTCATTTTCTCCTACCGAGTTGAGCCTTATTCTGATCCAACTATGAATTATATATAACAAGTAGCGTGGCCGAGGCGGTAGCGAGACTGCTTCAGGATCTAACGGACGTGGGTTCGATCCCGCACGAAGTCCTCAATTTTTTTTTTTTTTTCTCTGATAAACCCTGACCATATGAGAATTAATCATATAGTAAATTACAAAATAAATGATGTGAATTCAAACTATACAATAAATCCTCAAATAAAATACACAATAAATCACATGGTAAATTGTGAACTGATATCTTTCATAACTTCATACAATTCACCATGTGATTTATTTGTACTTTTCTACATGATATATCACAAGAACTTTTTCAGTAGGGATACCCTCATGCAATGGAAATCTATGGAGTGATTTGTATATGGGGACAGCAGTAGAGGATTTATGTAAAGTTCCAAATTCTGATGCGATGATCAGTGGAATTCCACAACATATTATAACACAAACAGCAACGCATTCAAATACAATAACTGCAGCTGATGGTAGGAAACCTTTCACCGTACAATTAAAAATATACCCGACTGAGGAGATTATTAACGCAGAAAAATCAGAGTGGTGGAAGCATGCTGTCACCAGCATGCAATTCACAATGAATAATATGGATGATGCATATCTGTCCTTAGCTGATGTGATGAAACAAACTCTAACCCACCTTCAAAATTCAAATAATTTCAAGACCAACAGGAAACGTAAATTTCAAAAATTTTCACCATATTAAATTCACTTTATATGTATTTTACTTATTCTATAAACAAAATACAGTCGGGACTCCCAATAAGAGGGCTCTCAATAATAGCGCTGCCCCTAATCCTCGACCGAGCAGTACCCCCACTACCGTGCTTGTTCCGAGCGCCGCTGGATTCATTTCCAGGCTTCGCAATAAGAGCGTTCGGTGAAGTTTGAAATTTATATGACTTTACCTCACTCAGTGTAATAATGGACGTTATACGCACGCTTCACGTGCATGAAACCCCCATTTTAACGCTTTATGAAGTAAAATTTTGTACAACACTCGACGGAAAAAACTTCTTCTGATCGTAAGAAGCTTTCGGCTCGTCTGCAACCTCACACTCGTCAGAAAAAGTTTTACCGCAGTCGTATCATAACGTACTATTTCATATGTAAATAAATAAATCATCATTTTTTTAAGAATATTCATTTATTATAATAATCAATAGCTTACACAAATTTGTACTTTCATTGAGTCTTTTTTACTCTCATTGAGTATTGCGAAAACATCTGAATTTTTAATTCTTTGTATCAAAAACTTATTAATTAGGTTGTATTAAACTTTTAAAAATAACATTTCTGTTCGAACATTTTATCACAAATCTTCTTACTGTGATAAAATAAAGCAACTATTTTCTGAAACATCTATAATCAACTCATCATTATGAATCAGAACTATTCAAAATTGTATAAGACATTGAGAGAAGAACTGAACACGTCGCCTGTAAGCGTTGAAAATTCAGAAGGGTTGCAGTTTTCCGGGTCCTCTAACTGTATGTCAGCATCACTATAATTTCGTACTTGTTGCAATATTTCCTCGTTCGATAATTCATCCAGCTTTACTGTAATTATAAATAGTTCGCACCGATTATCATAAATAACAATAGTATTTTCACCACACCTGCACGGAAAGTACGACTTTCGCTCCCTTGCGTGAGCGGGAAGTCGTTCTTTCCGATGCAGGGGGTGGTGAAAAATAGTATACCTCACACGGGAGTGAAAAAGGCTATCCCAAACTGCGTTTTTGTCACCCTCGCCTTCGGCTCGGGTGTCAATCTCACACGCAGTTTGGGTTAGCCTACTTTCCCTCCCTAGGTGAGTAATATACTATTTCGTGTATATGATAATTTACCTGGATGAACATTCTCCAACCAGTTAACTACTGTGTTTTCATCTGCATCGTTTTCCTTATCGATTTTTCGAACTAATTGGAGTAATTCATTGATCCTATCATGGTCAATTTGAGAAGGGCTATCCGCTTCATTGTAAGAGCAATTTTCATCTCTATTAGTGGAAGGATCCAAATCTAATATGGAAGAGCATTCTGTTTGAGTTACAGCGTCAACTAATGTCACAGGCCAGACATTTCTCCATCCCTTGTATACAGTAGTAGAAGTTACATCATTCCATGCCTGGGCCGCCCAAAAAATTGCTTGTTTGATTGTGATCTTCGTTTTCAAGAATTCAAGCAAAGTCATATTTTCGCTTTCAACTTTCAGAATGTGTTTGACCAATTGAAATTGGTAATTCAATTTCAGGGTTTGGAGGATTCCCTGATCTAAGGGCTGTAACAACGATGTCACATTCGGTGGAAAAAACGCAACTTCAATGTCCCCAACCTTCACATAGCAATGAGCTCTACAGTTATCAACAAAAAGCACGGCTTTTTCCGGTAATCCCCGACCAGCAAGAAATTTTTTAACTTCAGGAACAAAATGATTGATAAACCAGTCTTCGAAAATTTCTTTGTCCATCCACGCGTTTTTTTGATTACGATATATAACTGGTAACTTGTCCTTCGATAAATTTTTAAGGCATCGCGGATTTTTAGATTTTCCAATGACAGTCAAGGATAATTTGAGAGACCCCAAGTCGAAATTTAACGCCTCATTAGAACCTCAAAATTTTACCGTTGGGAGGTTTTTGAGGGTCTAGAGAGGTTTATTTTGTATGGGAATTGAAACCCTCTTTAGCGCCTAAAACTCGTAGTTACCAGACAAATGTAGCATTTTAGGGTCAAATGAGGATCTCACGAGAACCTCGCAAAACCCTCGCTGCGCCCTGCCGCATAGCGATGCACGGCTGCATGGTGATCGGACTTTATGAGTATCAAAATAGGCGCTAAATTATTATTACGGATTGAAAAGACGTTCATTTGTGCGCTATGAGTACTCAAGCGGGCGCTGAATTTCGACTACAGAGTTGTAGGTTGATAATAGGAGTTTGAGGTCTAAACAGGATCTGTAGAGACGTTATGAGTTGGATGCTATGAGTATCAAAGCAGGCGCTAAATTTCGACTATGGAGGACTTGTAGGTTCGAAATAGGAGTTTGACGTCTAAATAAGATCTAGAGACGTTGAGTTGGATGCTATGAGTATCAAAGTAGGCGCTAAATTTCGACTCTTGAGGACTTGTGGGTTCAAAATAAGAGTTTGAGGTCTAAATAGGATCTAGAGAGGTTGAGTTGGATGCTATGAGTATTAAAGTAGGCGCTAAATTTCGACTCGGGACCCATCTGCATTTGAGCAAGCTCCGACAGTGATTCGTTCAAGTTGTTTTTTTGTGCCTGACACTTGAAGGGATAGTAGACCGGTTCAAAAAAATCGACTATTCTTTTTCTTTCAATTTTCGCATTGAAATACTTTCGGGGGGCTGAGAAAAGATGCCTGTTAAAAGCGGAGCTCTTAATATTAAGATTTAGAGGTCGCTCATCGCGGATTTCTATTTTCCATTTGAATAGCATAGGAAATTTTTTTTTTTTTTTAAATAATTTTGTAGCTCACAAACCAATGAACAAATCCAAATGACTCAAACATATTTTCATAGGAAATTGAACACTCTACAAAAAGCTTCTCCTATCATTTTTTGATAAATTGACTCCTTCCAAAGTTATTCAAGGTCAAATTTCGATTTATAGTTGAGATAATTATTTTTTTTTGTGATTTTTTTTCCACAATGATAGATACATTTTTTAGAGTGTTCAATCCCCTATCAAAATATGTAAGAGTCATTTGGATTCGTTCATTGGTTTGTGAGCTACGAAATTCTGAAGAAAAAAAAATAAAATTCCTATGCTATTTAAATGGAAAATAGAAATCCGCGATGAGCGACCTCTAAATCTTAATATTAAGAGCTCCGCTTTTAACAGGCATCTTTTTTCACCCCCCCGAAAGTATTTCAATGCGAAAATTGAAAAAAAAAGAATAGTCGATTTTTTTGAACCGGTCTAAGGGATAGGAAAATCGCTGAAAATTTGAGGAGATTTTGTTATAAATAATCATTGAAAATTCCATTCTGATTGACTATATTTTTTTTAAATGCAGACTAATTTTTTTTTTACAAACTTACTCAAAAGTAGGATGCATAGTTAAAATCATCAGCCATTGTGCCGCCATTTTGTTTTTAAATAATCTGCATCTTTTTTCATACTCTAATAGTTGTATTAATGTGTGTAGTAATTAATATGTGCAAAAAACAGAATTCAAAAATGTTATTTCTTTGTTCTTGAATAAATTATAAAATATGACCCTTAATTTTGTGTACGCAAAGTAGTATTACCCTTCAGCTTAGTTCATCGTCTTTTATGAAATGAGAAATCCATATTCTCATATAGAATTACAAAAAATACATATTCTTACGTCTTATACAAAAATGTTAGAAGTTTTCTAACATGTGATATTAACTATAAAGCGACGTGAGTAAAAATTTTGAAAAATACTGACAAGCTCATTTTCAGTATCAGGTTGTTTCTCGCCCTGATGAAGTAAACTGCAATGTTTACGAAACGTCGGCACCTAACCGTTAAACAACGCGGCTCCATCCCGGAAGCCAAGTCTTATTCAAGCTCATTTTGTTTTTTCTTGAAAAGAAATTACTATTGGGAATAATTTTTCAAAAACATAGATTCATTTTTACCTGTAATTTTTAGACTTCTCAAGCTCATTCTTTTCTTCCATTTTTCTAGCCAGCCTTTACTAGCCTTAAAGTCATTTGATCCTCGTAAATATTTATTCAATTCCAGAGCTTTCTGTCTTGCAAGTGGACCAGTGACAGGAATGCCTCTGTTTTGCAAATCCATTAGCCACGCGTACATCGCCCCGTCAAGCTCTTCTGTGCTCGTTACTTTTTTCGCGTTTCTCAGATTAGCAGTTTTTGCAGAATCGATAATATGATATTCCTGCGTTTTCCATTTTCGCAGAGTACTTTCGCCGATTTCATATTTTTTGCAAATCGTCTCCCGATCCTCTGTTTTCACCTCTTGTACAATTTTTTTTTTCTCTTGAAAATTATAACGTTTTCGTTTATTTTTAGAAGGCTCGTATTTCGGATTGTCATCTCCCGATTGACTCTCGACTGATTCCATAGTGTCGGTCGAAGTATTTTTTCTGTAATTTTTTTCTCTAACCGCTTCCATTTTAACTACATAAACAGGAAAATATGGAAAATTTCTCACATAAAAAGCATCAATAACTCTAAAACACCGTTCTTACATTAGCAGCTTCGCGTAGTAGCAGTGTAAAATTTGCACGGAAAAAAGAAAAATGGAAAAATTACAGTTTCAAATAACATTTTTATAAAATACAATCAAAATACAAATTTTTTACAGTTTCTAATGTAATTTTACACTTTTAACCGGTTCACTGGTGGACCCAAAATCAACGTTTTGTGCCAAAACTGGTGAAGGGAAATAATTTCGTATTCAACATGAAGCCCAAAAAACTTAGGAACATCAAGTTTGATGTAAATCCGTTCAAAACTGACAGAGATATCCACGTTGCACATATATGTGCCATTACCAGTTGTGGCACTTTTTCTTTTTGCACATATATGTGCCCTTACCAGTGAACCGGTTAAAATGTAACTCTTACAGAGTCTGTAAAAATTGTTATTTAAACTGTAATTTTTCCAGTTTTATTTGCGTAGCGCTGCGTTACTATATAAACTGTAATTTTTCAATTTTTCTTTTTTCCGTGTGAGTGGTGTTAACGAGCGAATATTTCGAAACAATGAGGTTAGGCGATTCAAGAAAAATCCCTTACCATTTTTAATAACACTTCAACGATCACAATACATTCTATCAATAATGTGAGTGACTTTTATGACCGGTTTCACCAACGTCGAATAACTTCTTATTCATAGAATATAACTCTATTCGTCGAATAAAAGTCGCAAATACAATATAAAAGTCTTTTGTTTTCAATGAATAAGAGTTTAATCTATAATGAATAATAAGTTATTCATCGTTGGTGAAACCGGCCATTAATATTATAAATTCAATAATTACTTACCTGCAGAAGTTGTGTACCAATAAATTGTACGAAACGAACGTTTACGCGCTATGAGAACGAGAATCACGGAGAGTCGACTTCGCTCTTATCAAGAGACCCGCTTACGTTCCGAGCGAGCGAGCTTCTCGGTAGAGAGTGGGGGTACCACATTTCTCGGAAATTCCTTCCCCTACAGCCCCTTAGCGCTCTTATTGAGGAACCCGACTGTATTTTAATTTCAATGAAGTTAGATAGACAGCTGCTGATAGACAGACAGATAGATATACAGGGTGGTCCATTTAAGTTGGCACAGCAGGATATCTTGAGAACCACCCATTTTAGAGAAATATGTTTGAAATAAAAATTTCTTGACTTGAAGGGGGCAAAACACTGTGCTATCGTGCTTTTCATATGGTGGAGGTTTACCAGGTCATTTAGAGGTTAACATTGTTTTTTTCAATGGGAACGTATACTTTTTTTCACAGATTCGCATTATACACTGAATAATACAAAACTTTTATCCCACGTTTTTTTTTTATGACATCAATTTTTTTTAATTTTGCCAAATTTTTTTTATTTATAATTTTTTTGGTCCATTTTTCACAACGTTTTGAGGAATGTATTGAAGTGAATGGGCATAATTTTGAGCATCTGGTGAAATAAATTTATTTTTTAATTATAATTTACTGTTTTATTGCAGATATATATGAAAAAAAAAAAATTCATTCAAAAAAATTGATGTCATAGACAAAAAAACTTGGTACAAAAGTTTTGTATTTTTCAGTGTAAAATGCGAATCTGTAAAAAAAATTATACGTTCCCATTGAAAAAAACAATGTTGACCTCTTAAATGACCTTGTAAACCTTCACCATTTGAAAAGTACGATAGCACAGTATTTTGCCCCCTTCAAGTCAAGAAATTTTTATTTTAAACATCTTTTTCTAAAATGGGTGGTTCTCAAGATATCCTGCTGTGCCAACTTAAATGGACCACCCTGTATGTATAATAAAAATTATTAAATGTATTTTACTTATCCTATAAAATATCTATTTTAATTTTAATGAAGATAGATGTATGCATGATAAAAATCAATAAAATGTATTTTCATTATTCTAGTATCTAATGTATATAATATAATATAATATAATATAATATAATATAATATAATATAATACAATATAATATATAAAACTGAAATTATTCATAAGACTCGATTGTTGAATCTCGTTCAGCTGAAAATTATTATAAAATTAAAATCAATAAGTATACATCGACAGCTTAAGGGGGTATCCCCACCTTTAAATGAGTTAACATTCTAAGAAAGAGATTGATATTTTGCAGCGAATTTGAGAGTCTGATCAAATCCAAAAAAATCAAGAAGTTTAGGGAGAGTTTGACCCTCATTATCCATACTTAACATTGAATATTACTTTGAGTCTATTAGTAGTTACGCTGAATATAGAAAAATACAAAATTACTCGGTTGTCGCAAAGAATCAGTAGTACCGTTGGATCGATTTTGGAATTTTTGGTCTTCAATTGTTCAGAAGAGATGCCTCTATCATATGAACATAGAACTTTTTGATATGACTATTTTTGGTTGAGATAATAGAAAAAATAGAGAAAAAAAATTGAAGAATTAGAAAAATCTCAGTAAAAACTAAGCGAGTCAGGCAATTTTCGCGATATCGAAAAGTTCTATGTTCATTTGATAGAGGCATCTCTTCTCAACAATTGAGGACCAAAAATTCCAGAATCGATCCAACGGTACTACTGATTCTTTGCGACAACCGAGTAATTTTGTATTTATCTATATTCAGCGTAACTACTATTAGACTCAAAGTAATATCCAATGTTAAGTATGGATAATGAGGGTCAAACCCTCCCTCAACTTCATGATTTTTTTGGATTTGATCAGACTCTCAAATTCGCTGTAAAATATCAATCTCTTTCTCAGAATGTTGACCCATTTAAAGGTGGGGATACCCCCTTAATAACATAGTCGCGTAAGCGCCAAAAATATAATTTATGCTTACTGGTTTGATCCTCTTGAGATCTTTGACTGTCTAACCACTGTATAGGTATTTTAGAAGTCGTAGTGGTTGAGATGATACTAGTTCGCGCAGTTGTTCGGTATATATAGTTAATGACACCATCTTGCTGGTTGATCTGGTGAACATCTTTGAGCTCACCTGACTGATGGACATTAATAATACCATCTCTGGCATTATTCTGAGTCAACGTATTCACTTCAGAAGATATAATCAAAATAACTACAATCAAAATCACTTTGTTGAACATTTTATTTTATTTTTAATTATATTTTGATTTTCTTTATCGTATGTCGATGCTTCAAACGAGTGAGTTAATTTCATCACTAACAAGCTTATATATATTCCAGAAAACGATGAAAAAATAGATTTGATCTATCGAAGTGGGGTGGAGGATATCAGTGGGTGTATAGTTGCACTGTAGCAGAGTGTCAATATAGGTTAATAATCACAATCGGATGAGATAGTGACGGTCGAAGAAGCAAATCTGTTACATATATATATAGTAATGGTCGCGAGGAAGGTAATAATTTCGAACAAGTATAAATGAGTATGTGTTGTTTTATTTATAAATAAAATTTTACAAAAATAAAATTATTTATATTTGAAATTAAACCAATTTTGCACTATTAGAACATTTTCCATAGCGCAAGTCAGTTTATGTGCAGCGCATTTTCGAACATTAGTAGTAGCATGTTGTTGAAGAAGTATTTTCAGCGATGGACATTTCAAGGTATCCAAATTATTGAAACTTTTGTTTGGTAATTCTTTTTTCAACCAAACACATTTTTCCAATTCCTCAACATAGATGTCCTGAATTTCCGAAAGGTTTTCAGTCAGACGTTCAGTGACTTGGTTGTATGGAATATCACCAGAATTCCAGTTCAGCCCATGATGCTGTCTTTCCAAAAACACTGCCTTCTTTTGATTTGCATCAGACAGCATCTCCCAAGCGTAATGTTTCTCAAAAAGGAAATGTGCAAACCGATTCGTGTTATGCAGAATGGCTAACTCTTTGAATATAAATTGGTTATCACCCCCAATAGACCCCTGAATGTCAACGAATGCACATTCCATTATAATAATTTCCGTACAATATTTGTTAGTGGAGTATATTCGATAATTCGATCGTGGAGACTAAGACAGTAAGCCGAAGTGTTAGTTTCAATAGCAGTTTCGAATTCGAACTCTAACCGAATATCTACAGTTGCGCTTTTTATAGCTTCATTTTGACGTGAGCAATCTAGAACAACTAGAGGAGCGAATTGTAGAAAGTCGGTCATGCTTAAAATTGGTTCGTTGCGATTATTGTAATATGATTGTTGAAAATTGGTGTACATATTATACAATAATCCATATTGTTTATTTTTACAATTTATATTTAAATTATCGTATGGATATGAATCACTATTCAAATACAGCTTTACATTTTGTAAATTGCAATGATCAAAATTACTTGCCTTATCAAAAATGTTTTCTTTTTTATTTACTTGTAATCCTAATATAACATATCTAGGTTTTTCTAATTGAGTGGAAATTTTTACTAGCCAAATTTGGAGTTTTGATTTGGGTAGATTAGGATATTCATGTAATGACCAGGAGTGAAAGCTCATCTTGATTGGATTATTTCCCGCTAGGATTTGTAATAATGAAAGTTTTTCAGAATCTGCTGGTGTTACATGAGGTATCCTCCACTGTAATTTTGAAATTTGAAAGGTTACAAGTTCTGGATTTTCTGCAGTAGCATCATAACAATTTTTGTCATTCCGAGCGCGTATTAGAATCAGTTCATGTCGAGCATTAGCAACAATTTTTGTATAATCTTCACAAAATCCTAGAATGTTCTTCAATGGAAGACAGATATTGAAACACCCAGTGGTCGCATTTTTGGGGTATCCATCTCCATTCCATCCAGAACTTTCCATGATGAGTTTGTGACGTCCTGATCTAAATTCACTAGTACAAAATAGCTGATAGATATCGTCCATCGAAACGCATGGAAGGTTCTGGAAATTGGTAGAAGGTCGTAGAAGCTTCTCGATCGCAGACGATGCTATCGACGCGCGACTTTCAAAATGATAACACCTAAATTGGTGAAAATAGGATCAAAAGAACTTGCGCCAGTATGAAGGCAATATTAAACTCCACCAATTAGCCAGAATCGTACCAAATAAGATGTAAAATAAGATCGAACAATATAGAAGCTTCCAGAACAATCAAGACGCTTACAGGAAGATCAAAATCAGTATATAAGCAGCGTAAAGAGGTGTCATAGATCACAGTCGTGCAAGTACACCCGCGAAGTTAAGATCGGTCAATTAAAGATAACTCCTGAAATAGTCTAGATTGTTGATTAACTTATTTCTTAGGAATATAGAGTCATTTTTATAACTTAGAGTCAATTTGCAATAAACTTAGATTTTTGTATAAGTATAGAGTCAATAATATAATCCTCAGTACATCTGATTTAAAATTCGTTTTCTCGGTACGTAAAAACCAGAACAAATATTATCATAGATAATTTATATAATTTAAATAATTTTACTTGAACCGTTTTTCGTTTATAATTTGCCTAATTAATAAAGTTAGCCGCGCGCAGTAGACGCAGTTATAATCATAAAGATTATAGAAATAAAGACAAGTTTGTGAAAGTGAAATAAATATTCCAGTTTCTATTTATTATTTAAGTGCTGTGAAGTGTCATTAGTAGATAGGGGCAGCTATGGGGAGACAGATATTCCCCCCTTTCCCCCCCGACTCATCCTGATAAGGGGTGATAAGGGGTATGTGGGTCAGTGTGTTATCTTATCAGTCTGGCCCACATCCGGTCTGGTGTGTACGGGGACCTTCTAATCAGCTCCCCCCTCCCCCTCCCCCTGTCTGCGGTCACTGGCCCTGACCATGCTACCCCTTACCCCACCTCCCCCCGGGTCAGTTGTGGGGTGAGTGCATCGCTCTGTCTCTTTCTAGTCTGGGTCTGTCTCTCTCTAGTCTGGGTCAGCTATGGGGACGATGACGCGTTCTACCGCCCACTCACACACGCGCTTACCTCACCGTGTCCGTGTGTTCTAGAATGTTCGAGAATGTTCTAGAAGCTTCTGGAAAGCGATAACGATGATATCCCTACTCCAAACTTTTTGTACTTGGAAATATTTCAGCGGCATCCCCTGTTTACTATATGTACGCTTAAAACTACAGGAGGCGGGGGTGAAGGAAAGAGATTTGATGACGCGACAAATACATATCGTACGTTTCGTGTCCGTGTGTTCTAGAATGTTCGAGAATGTTCTAGAAGCTTCTGGAAAGCGATGACGCGTTATCCCTACTCCAAAATTTATGTACTTGGAAATATTTCAGCGGCATCCCCTGTTTACTAGGTATATCTACGCTTAAAACTACAGGAGGGGTCAAGGATAGAGATTTGATGACGCGACAAATACATATCATACGTTTATTCAAAAATCTTAATGCTACGTACAATTATGCGATCATTCATGACATTCAAATGAGCGATACAAAATGAAAGGTAATATAAAAGATAACAGCATTAACATCATCACCGACACAAACAACAAGGTGTAGGTCTCCAAAACTTCAGAATCGATGTTTGTTACACGGTAATTAACACAGGGTGTTTCTTCACCTGAGTGGTGTGATGTCATACACGAATGCTGGTTATCAGAATCCAATAATGTCACCGTTGCCGTTGCGTCGAGAGTTTCTTCTGCAGAGCGAGAACCAGAACGTATAGGAACGTAAATCGACATTGCGTATACGATAATTTGCAAACGACGATCAGCTCGATTCCTCTTCCACCTTCTGTTTGATTCCTACTGCGAGATAATGCGGGAATGATTTTGTCAATTCCAGCAGAACGATGTCGCAATAATTATTCACAAATTCTTCCTCTAGTTGTAACCTGACGTGTGCCCTTGCAAAATCAAACTCGCTTGTGGAGAGCAGATTTATTCGATGAAGAGATGGCTCTCGAGGGCCTTGTAGTTTCACCTTCGCCGCTATATGCTCGATGTACAGCTTCTTACACTGATTGACACTGTGGGCAAGTCGTTAAAGGCGGTGCAACTGTTCTTCTACACACACAAACACCGTCTTCAACCCGTCAAACGTAGTCTTCTGCATCACTATCGTGGGACGATAAGACAGCTTCCGCTTGACACCCCCATTGCTCGTCTCGGAGTTTTCTTCTTCTTCTTCAGGATCAGCACCATCCGTCTCTTCGGCGATATTATTTGCTTCAAAACTGATACTTTTCGAACCGTGAGAGGTGGTGAAAGTTATGGTACAACCGCCTAGCGTAAGATGTTCGAAATACCAATCTGCAGCTGAATAGCCGCTCGAATCCAGATATTCACTGATGGTGTCCAACTCGTCTGCCAGTAAAGACCACTCCGATGCGTTGAAATATATGCAGCACGAGGCATTGCTCTCGAGTTTGATCACTGGCACAAATAACTCGTCTGCACCAAGTCCGAGACCGACAACAATCTTTTTAGTTATAGAATTGTTCAAGCCGTACGTAGTCGCGAGAACAAGATTTCTTTGAGATTTTTTCATTGGCTTCGTAAAACTCTTAAAAATTCTACTTGCGTTACCCATGGGTACTTTCGATTTAGGTGTCGACATTGTACTACGACTCGGTTTGATCGCGGCTACAATAATACTGATTAAAATCTAGACGACACAACCCTCTGGACCCTCCGATTTCCCCCTCCACTTCCTTCTTGTTTTACCGTTCTCATGTGTTAGTTGTAGAGATATTTCCGGTCAAGGTGATAAGCTTAGCTCGAACATTTCAACGAAAGACTGATATCACTAACGGAAACTGAGCAACGAATATTATTTGAATAATATTATTTTTAAACTAATCTTATATATATACTTATATTTACACTAGAGTATTGGGGAAGGTTAGAGATTTGATGACGCAACAGTTACATAAACGAAACTAAACTTATTTATTCAAAATTTGAAGATTTCACATGGTAAATCAAATTATAATAATATTAAAAACATTGATGTCACCGGCGTGGCGGGAAATTTTTGGGGAACGGACGAAATTCGCCCGCCCCCAACAGCTTCTCGATGGCCTCCTTCACCATCGAGCGGCACGTCTCGCACGGTTCGGCGACCCAGCGCCGTCGCAACATCGTCATGCCGCGGACTTTGCGAATTAACGCCCACTGGCGGAAAATATCCGCCGCGAACTCCACCTCGTTCACAGAATACATTCGGGCCTCCTGCGGGTCCAGGGCCCGCATCACCTCCGCCACCTTCTGCCTCCACAAAGCAGTACCTGCAAATTACGAAATTGAATGAGTTATTTCTGTTATATTGAGGAAAACGTCGGTTGTGTATTACGTGATGTTTCGAGAAAAATAAATAAAAATCACAGTTTCGGAAATGTAGTTTAAAGTAATGATGCTACGTATTACCGGTAATCTGATGAAATTTAGGATAACAATTGAATAAGTTATTTGTATAATATTGAGGAAAACACCTGGTGTGTATGAGGCAATGTTTCGAGAAAATAATAAAAAATGACAGTCTCGGAAATGTTGTTTAGAGTTGTAATGCAGCGTGATAGTATTACAAGTAAGTTAATAAAATTTAGTATAACTTACCCATTTCGTGCGTGTATCCTGCCGATGTGCAGTAAAGTCCCGATTCTCCGGCCATGATGAAAGTTGTATATATAATTTTTTCTCGCTGGTTGTTTGAAAACGTTTTTCAGGCTAGCTGATGGTTGTGAGTAGTCTGGTGAAAACTGCACGTCTTTATATACGAAAAGCCAGACTTGCACCCCTCTCCAAAATTTTCAAACTCATATACGAAAACCCAGTCCTGCACCCCCTCCAAAATTTTCAAAGACATATACGAAAAGCCAGCTCTGCACCCCTCTCCTCTCCCCTCTCTATATATACGAAAAGTCAGACCTACACCCACTCTCCATTGTTGAAGCGGTGTGTCCGGGGAACAAAAACAACAGACTAATGAATGGGAAATACCAAAATTTTGAAACGTTCTTAATCGCTGATGAGCGGATGTGGTTAAGAGATTACTGTGTAACTTTACTTGCTAAATCCAAGCATCGGTACTCGTTAACGGTAGGAGGGTCAAGTCCTGCGATATTGACTAGGGGCGTCGTCGGTAGCAATTTGATGACGGCGTACGGTAATTTGGTCCAGAGTGTAAAACGCTGAGAGACTACGGTAATCGTTTATCGCATCTCAACTTTTTTCAGATCGCATGAAATGAACTTTTTTCAACGGCGAGAAACAGGGTATAGAGTCGGAGATAGAGATAGAAAGATGAAATTCGGAAACAGAACGAGAGATAGGTTATTTTCCCGAAATTTCCAGCATATCAGTCAGCTAAGCAGCCGCAAATGCTGTGTTCTGAGGCTTAGTTCATTGGTCATTCAAATCACGTGGTCCCTTGGGAAACCGATATATAGCTTGTCACAAGGGATATTTTTTCAGTAGGAAATTTTTTGTATACAAGTTCCAATCTTACACTCTGTATAATGTCTGTATGTGTGTGTGAGTAAGTGCACGGTACATGTGTCGGAGTTGACGTCGATTTGTGTGATCTCCCAAGAATAACCACGTTCAATTTAAATCATGCCTGATACGCAGAACAAAAAGTATCGCGCTATAGTGCTAAAGGCGGTCTCTTATGCCAGACGTAAGAGTAGCGCTATTGATAGGTCCTGCGGTATACGATGGACACGATCGCTTGGCCGAATGACTCGGAAAAATTTGCTGCGACAGGTGCGACGAATGATTGCTATGTGCGATGAGAGGTCTATTTCTCGTCTGTATAATCAAGGCGTTTTCGCGGAGTCGTGGGAATGTTTACGAATCGCTGCCGAAACGGTGATTTCGCGTGGTACTTCTACCTTCTGGATATTGCGGGGACTGATGACAGAGTATTACGAGTGTCTGAATGTGATCCGTGCACGTAGCAAGAATAACATTCATGAAACCCCGCGGCGACGTCAGGTGTCAAGACTTGGGAGGAACGAGAGAAAGGCTAGGGTGGCTACCGCTGAAGACGACGATAACGGGGTGCAAGAACGGGGTCCAAAAACTCGGCCGAATCCCGTGCCGGTTTCAAATGACACGGATATGTTTGAAGATAACAGTATCACCGATGAGATGCTGTGTGCAGCGGTGGAACAATACGAGGCCCGGACAGCTGGTGAACAGGCGACAGTCGACAGTGATACGGAAATGTATGAAATTATACCCAGCTCGTCGATCGACAGCGAAGAATCTCGTCATCCCTGGTTATCGACTGTTTTGAAAATCCCAAATAAAAATTGGGTCCTTCGACCTATGCCAACTTGGGGCAGCAATGCGGCTTCATCCGGTGATTCTTCTGACTACGCGGTAACAGGGGGTGACGCACGCGGATCAAGCACCCAACGTCGTGACGAAGCGGACGAAGAACCTCGTCATCATGATCATCATCATCATCATCATCAGGACCCTGTAGCTGAAAATTTACCAAACGAGCACTATCCTAACTCTACTTGTAAGGCTTGTAAACCAGATAAATGAACAATTTTTCAAATAAATTTTAAATAAGTTATAAATACATCCAATATAACATCCTTTATTTACTTTCACTCTTGACCAACTCTATCTTAAATACAAACAGATGGAAAGACCACAGCCGTGGGATTTCGTAAATTTCGTGTTAACGAAGGAGCCAGTACCTCGGGGGTTCAACACGGCGGACACGTAAACAGACCTGTCACAGATAATACTGACGAGGACGGAAGTATTGTCGAGGATGATAGCGAGGCTGATAGCGAGGAGAGTTCAGAGAGAATAGCTAGGGAAAATTCTTCGTTGGCAGAACAGCCCGGTGGGGTGAACGGGGTGGGAAGTTTCGAGAATAGGTCATCTTTGACGGAAGATCGTTTCCAAGTGATTAGCGAGCTTAGAAAATATTACAAACGATTCGAAATTAACGGTCGTCAGATTGTTATCAAGATAAAACCGGTTGCAGAAGGTGCAAATCCCGTCGAATGGTTAGAGGGGGCGTTCAGGAATATTCATGCCTATGCCACCGGTTCGTGTCGCGAATCAGACTACATTGGAATCAGTTTCAATGCAGGGTCTTTCAATCTTGGAGCCGCTGGTCTTTCGTTTCGACCTGTTAAAGATTTGCGCTACGAAGATTTGTGGAAAATTGTGTACGGTGTGACACAAAGCGCGTCCGAGTTTACCGTAGATCAGACGATCACCGTGACCGTGAATACCGTTAGAGTTCCGTCGGGGCGGGGTATGGCAATGAGATTGACGCACGACGGTGTAGGAAAACGCTCTGTTTTGGAAATTGGAAACTCTGACAATATGTGTCTTCCGCGTGCTCTTGTTGTAGCCAGAGCTCATGCCGAGAGGGGATCCATCCGTAGCGGGGCGTTACACGCGCGTTGGGGTTTGATTAGACATAAAGCATCGTCGTCTCAACGCATCGCCGCCTGTAAGTTGATAGAAGACGCGGGTGTAAAAATTCCGATCGAGGGTTGCGGCGTACCCGAGATCAATCTGTTTCAAACTTATTTGGCTCGCGAAGGTATAGCGATCGTGGTGTATGAAAATGGGAAACTGGGGAACGGCGGAGAGACGCTCTATGACGGAACGGATGTGGTTACGGCGAGCGGACGCCCCGGTGTTACGTATAAACTGAATATCCTCTACTTTCCCACTAAACGGCATTACAAACCTATTCTGAGTCTGACGGCTGCAGCGGCAGCGAGATATTTCTGCGAATCCTGTAACAAAGGGTACAGGACCGGTAACGAGCACCGATGTTCGCGCAAATGTCCTCAATGTCTTTCGGTTCCCGCCTGTGATTCAGCTAACGAGAGTCTAGACTGCCGATTCTGCGGACGTTTTTTTCGCGGTAACGAATGTCTGGCGAGGCATCGGAAAACGGGGTCGTTCAGTCCACGTCGCAGCGTGTGCGAAA
This sequence comes from Tenthredo mesomela, assembly GCA_943736025.1. Lineage (NCBI taxonomy): Eukaryota > Metazoa > Arthropoda > Insecta > Hymenoptera > Tenthredinidae > Tenthredo > Tenthredo mesomela. The sequence goes on along the minus strand of OX031014.1, from coordinate 27,778,394 downwards.
CTCTTCAGATCTGTGGTAACTGTACGCGTTTTACGGATCGTACCAAAGGTGTACACTCGTGCGAGACACGGTACTGTGCCACCTGTTGTTCTCAGCAGCCGTATAATCATAACTGTCACATGCCCACTATCAAACGCGATAAGAAGCAGTCCCGGTATATCTTCGTGTTTTACGATCTTGAGACACAGCAGTGCGAGACTGTTGAGGGAGATGAAAGAACGAACATACATGTGCCTAATCTGTGCGTAGCTCATCAGGTTTGTAGCGAGTGCATTCACGATTTGGATATAAAAAACGGTTGCGACTCTTGTGGTCTCACGCGCGAGTATGTCTTCAAGTTCGATCCTATCAAACAATTTGTTGACTTTGTCACGCGACCGATCCGTGATTTCACTAAAATTATTTGTATAGCTCACAACGCAAAAGGGTTCGACGCTCAGTTCATATTGCGATTTTTAGTCGAGCGAGGCAACGAACCACCACAAGTAATCTTGAACGGAAGTAAAATCATAATGTTAGAGACGGGACATACTCGCTTCCTTGACTCGTTAGCCTATATGCCCATGGCGTTATCTGCTCTACCCAAAGCTTTCGGTCTGCCTCCGAGCACTGTCAAGGGATTCTTTCCTCATCTTTTCAACACACCCGATAATAGCGGTTACGTGGGGCCACTTCCTGCGGCTAAATTTTACATACCGGATAGTATGAGTGTGAGTGCTCGAGATGATTTTTACAACTGGTACAATAGCGAGGTTGCACAAAATCGTCAATTTGACTTTGACGAAGAGTTGATGACTTACTGCAAGGCAGATGTAGATATTCTTCGACGTGCGTGTATCGCGTTTAGGGACATCTTTCTCGAGTGTGGGTGTGTGTGTCCGTTCACAGAGAGTACGACCATAGCGTCGGCCTGCATGACGGTATTTAGGAAAAATTTCTTACAGCCGTCGCAAATAGGTATTATCCCCAGCGGGGGTTATAGGCGTGTCGATAATCAATCCCAGAAGGCACTCGAATGGCTTGTCTGGAAGGAGCATGAATTGGATATAGTAATCACCCATGCGGCACGGGCACGCGAGTTCCGTATACCTGAAACGGGTCGTCCTGTTGACGGTTACTATGAAAATAAACAAACGGGCGTACGTCACGTGTTTGAGTTTCACGGGTGTTATTGGCACGGCTGCCCGCTGTGCTACAAGATAAACAGAGATAATAAACTGACCGCCGGTGACACGATGGATAGGCGGCTCGAAGAAACATGCTCAAAGACTGCTAAAATGACAGGGTTAGGATACATCGTTACAGAGATTTGGGAATGCGAATGGGATCTACTCAGAAATGAAAGCGAAGAAATGCGTGAATATATTTCGAATCAGTCATTAATTGCAAACACGGGTTCGTACAAGGCGTTAAATCCGCGTGACGCGTTCTACGGTGGCCGTACGGGTAACACGTCTTGCTATCGCGAAGTGAACACAAACGTGGATGAGGGTGTACGCGAGGAAATACGCTACGTGGACGTATGCTCTCTGTACCCCTACATATGTAAGAACGGACGGTTTCCCATGGGACACCCGACAGTTTATGTCGGCGACGATTGTAAATTCTTAACAGGAGGCAGGGGTACCGATATCCAGCGAATCGACGGATTGGTCAAGTGTTGCGTTCTACCGCCGCGAGATCTCTTTCATCCCGTATTACCGATTCGCATGCACGGTAAACTAATGTTTGCGTTGTGCCGTACTTGCTGTGAGGAAATGCTCCAAACAGACTGTCCGCACGAGAACGATTTCGAGCGTTGGTTCGAGGGTACTTGGGTGTCCGATGAATTGAAAAAGGCAGTGGAAAAAGGTTACACGGTGGTGAACGTACGCGAAATCTGGCAATATACAATGACACGATTTGACCCTCATACTCGGAAGGGTGGTCACTTTGCGGGTTATATAGACACCTTTTTGAAGATTAAACAGGAGGCTAGCGGATGGCCGGCCGGGTGCGTAGACGAGGAATCGCGGGGTCGTTACTTGTCCGAATATGAGAGAATTGAGGGCATACGACTAGACCACGATAAGATATCAAAGAATCCAGGCCTACGTTCCGTCTCAAAACTCTGTCTCAACTCGTTTTGGGTAAAGTTTGGTCAGCGTGAGAATATGTCAAAGACCGAGGTTGTAAATTCCCGTAGACAATTGTTAAGAATGATATAATGATCTTGTGTTAGTACGTAGGTGTCCGCAAGACACGTGTACCTACGTACTAACACAAGATCATTATATCAACACATACTTGGTACAATAACAGATGAGAAAAATTGCGGCGAACTGTGGGCGAGCTAGGTGGTCTCGGGTGTAAGTCCCCGGATAGGCGTCCGAAGATCCTGGGTTCGATTCCTGGGTTCGTCCGTTAATTTTTCTCATCGAAATAATCTTTCATTGTTAAGAATATTAACCGATCCGGAGATCGAAGTTACAGATCTCCTACCCGTCAACGAGAAACTGTTATACATACGATGGGTTCACTCCGAGGCGAGTGTTAAACCGACACCCCTGGCAAATGTAGCTATAGCGGCATATACAACCGCCCAAGCACGCCTCAAGTTATACTCGTATCTCGAGAAACTCGATCGGAGGGTGTTGTACTATGATACAGACTCGGTTATCTACACACGCTGTGCGAACCGTCCTGACGAATACGAGCCAGAGACGGGAAACTTTTTGGGTGATCTTACAGACGAATTAGAGGTTTACGGAAAAGGTAGCTACATACGGGCGTTCGTTTCAGGAGGAGCAAAGTTTTACGCGTACATCGTTCGACATGCTAGCGGTGAGGAGACGGAGGTATGCAAAGTCAAGGGTATTACATTAAATTACTCGAATCGTCTCAGAGTCAACTTTGACTCGATACGGCGAATGGTAGTGGATAACACCGAGCCGATACAACTACAGTATCGCGCCATCCGTCGGACAGTGTTGCACCAGGTGGTGACGCGTACAGAGTCTAAGACCTGCAGACCGGTAATTGTCAAGAGGCGTCGTTGCCCCGATAACTTTCAGACTTTACCCTACGGCTACAGGGAATTCCCGTCAAACATTGAACGCCCCGAAAGTAATCCGTGCAACAGGGATTAGCTCCCAACGCACCCGGTACCGGGGTAATCTATAATCTCTACATAATCTCTTACATTCACTCGGCAAAACTCTCTATTTTCTAACTTTATCGCACTTTCTGTCTCTTGTTTTCTCTCTCTCTCTCTCTCTCTCTCTATCTCTCTCCGACTCAAACCTCTCGGCCACACTACCGCAGAAGATAAATATAGAAGATAACGGATATACGTTTACGCAGTATAAGGTCAGTATATATATATATATATTGTAACGGATCAGACAACATAGGCCTGACCGTTAGCAATTCAAACATCAGCCGTTGCGAACGTCGAACGATCGAGAACGTTCGACGAGAGCGACATGTCAAGTGACGTCATAGCCAGTATAAAAGTCGAGACACAGCTCTCATTAGCAGCAATTCCGCGGTATAGCACCGGGTTGACTCGCAACACTATTCTCTCGGCAGTCACAATAGGCAGAGCGCCTTGTGAACTCTTAGCTTCATTTCAATATAAATTATACTCAATTACCTTCGCGAGAATCAACAAAAAGAAAATTAACTAATTTCAAAAAATATTATCAAAGATATAAATAAAGATATTAAATTTGGAAACAAGAATATTATTTAGACAACAAAATCACAATCATACAAAACTGTCAAAATTCAAATAGAATATAACGGAAATCAAATCAGCTTCGATAGTCATAACTTAGTAAGTAAGCAACAACTGTAAATATAAAATAAGAATTGGTTGCAACCGCAAATCGTTAAAGATAAAATAAATCGAACTTCTAGATTATATAAAAGTAAGTCTATGCAGATCCCTTATCCGCCATTTCCAGGTCTTCTTCATTGATATAACGAACCAACGCTAGATACAGCCTTAGTGTGTCTCTGACATACTCAGGTCTGGCACAGCAGGTTGTATTGTTTAGAATAATTGGGAATAAACTAACCTAAATAAAACTAAAATCAAAAGGTTAGGTGGGTAAAGTGCAGCCTTAGCGCGTTTACGTGTTCAGGTCTGTGGGGAGGCGGCTTTAGTTGCACGGCGACTCAAGTCCGTAATAGGGAAAATTAAATATTTGATATAAAGGTCTAGAACATATAAAATCGAGCAAAGAACTCACAATTACACACGGTTCGCGATACCGGTGGTATCGCTCAAGAACCGCAACGTAACATTTGGCGCCCAACGTGGGGCAACTTAACATTTGGCGCCCAACTGAGGGGCTTTTATAATCAATATTTAATAAAAAACTTACTAAAAAAATATCTAGAGTCATTTATTCAATTTAACTTAACTTCGTTGCACTAATTAACTTAACTTCATTGCTAATAGAGTCATTTTGCGGATTATGTCAAAGTCCGGTGTCACGACCAGGCAAATGGCGGACAAGGGATCTAGCATCAACTCGGCTACAGAGCTAGGTTTAGGTGATAGGAGTCAAGGACGGCATAATAAAGAAAAAGACACAGCAAATTTAGATAAAACGTTTATTGAGACAGGAAAAGATAAAGAAACAGAGCGTCGAAGGCCGATGGTCGTAGAACAGTCTTCGGTGATGGAATCACTAGAAAAAATAAATAAAAGGATAGATGAAAAATATGCTAAATTAGAGAAAACAATCGTCGAATCAAAAGCGGTAAATACCGATAATATATTGTCTTGCGAGGATAATTTCAGAAAAAGGCTCGAAGAGCAATCGTTAAAATATAGAAAACAATTAGAAGCATTAGAAAAGAAATTAGATATAAATAGCGAGATCTTCAACGAAAAAATAGAAGATAGTCAAAAACAATACAGCAAAGAGCATGAAACGATAAGAGATGAGTTTGGCGACGGTCTAAATTGTTTGGAAGCTAAAATAGAGAAACACCAAAAAACCAACGTAGAAAAATTGATAGAAATCGAGAAAAAACATGATAATTTCCGAACAAGCGTAAACGCTGAAATTAGAAGAGTAAAATCAAACAGTTCATATCAAGGAAGTGACTACAGTTGCTTAATTTCCAAACATGTTAGACTGCCGCAATTCTCTGGAAAATGCTGGGAAAGACCGGCTAATTACATAAAAGAAATTGAAGAGTACTTTACCTTCATCGATGCACGTCACGATGACATTTGTCTAAAACTCGTAGGACAAAGTCTCACTTTGGATGCGAAGGATTGGTGGATCGCGCGTCGCGACGTTATCAATTCATGGGAAGAATTTAAAAAACGATTTCTGAAAAGATACTGGGGAATCGAAACACAGCGGGAATTAAGAAAAGATATTGAGTTCGGGTATTATATTCCAGACGCGAGGGTAACGTGGTCTGAATATGCAAATAGAAAATTCGCATCAGCCGTGGGGTTAAATCCGTGCATGTCAGAAACGGAAATTGTTCGTAACCTTACACGACACTTCGACGAACCGATAGTAGAAGCCGCTAGGTGCAGAAACATAGTTGACATCGACGCGCTACTAGAGTTTTTAGACGAGATGCAGTTCGGTGGTAGATCTAACGCACCAAGATCGAAAAATCAATACGCGAACAAACAATATCAAACCGTCAACCGTCCGAACGAAAACCGAGACAAACAAGTGTCATGGCGGAATGACATGACTAGTCAGAATTTCAAACCGACAAACAACGAGCATGAGACGCGACATCAACATGGACAAAGCGAACATGATAACAATAGGTCGAACTGGACAAATCGCCAAATCAAAGCGACCGTTGTAAATACAGATAATGACCAGTCGGTAAACGATGTAAATTCAACTATTGCGGGAAACTAGAAGGCGCTGTACTGGAAGAAGAATCCTTACCGACACTAGTACAGCGTGTTCAAAGCGTTTCGGCGGTAAGATCAAGTAAAAACAACACAGAAAATAATTTATTCGAAAATCCATTTAATTATCTTATCAAAGAGGATACAGGAGAAGGTCAACCATTAGTACAATGTCCGGAGGTTCTCTTGCGCATTGAGAATGTCGAAGTAAAGGCTCTAATAGACACGGGTAGTCATATAACGTGCGTGTCGAATAGCTGGTACAATCGACATAAGACATCGTTGGGAGACTGCGCAAAATTTCCTGTAGTGAACTTTCAGATATCAGGAGTGCTAGGGGGCAAGCCTACTCGGATAAAAGAACAAATATTAGCGAGAATCAAGATCGGGTCGTCATCCGATGAGATATGTCTTCTCATCGTACACGGATTAAAGCAAGATGCCATAATAGGGATTGACACCTTACATAAATGGAAAGCCGACTTAGATTTAGATTCAAATAAATTACAATTCCAAATAAATACAAAACATGATCAAGTTGAGATCAATAGAACGATTGAAAATAAAAACGTGAACTGGGAAAACGAGACAATTTCAAACATCGAAGCGATTAATAGTCATCAGTCTGGACATAATCCGGGATTAACCGATGATGAGATTAATAGCAAATTATCAGAATGTCAGATACTAGAAGCTTGTGAGATTAACGCATTTTCAAACTTGTTAAAAAAGTATCGCGACATTTTCTCGAAAATACCTGGTAGAGTCAATATTTACGAACATAAGATTAAAATATATGAAGATCGACCTTTTGTAAGACGATCATACCCAGTGCCGATTATGCATAGAGATAAAGTCAGAGAAGAGATTGATAAAATGTTAAATCTCGGTATCATTGAGCGCTCATACAGCGAATATATAAACCCTATAGTGGTGGTAGCTAAAAAATCAGGCGACATTCGACTGGTATTAGATGCGCGTTACATTAACAAGCTTATAGTACCTGACCATGATTGTGCGCAATCTACTGAGGTTTTGTTTCAAAAGTGCGGAAACAATTCCGTTATGTCTAGCCTTGATCTAACTGCGAGTTTTTGGCAAGTACCATTGCATAAGGATTCACGAAAGTATACGGCGTTCATGTACGAGGGGAAGACATATCAATTCGCGGTGACACCCTACGGATTAAGCACCAGCTTAGCGAGTCTCATCCGCACTCTTGATTTAGTCTTAAAGGAAACCGAGGAATTTACAATCAACTTCGTTGATGACATACTGTGTCTATCTGACTCGTTTCCGTCTCACTTGGCACACCTGGAGTTATTATTTACAGTTTTTAGAAAACACAATATGACCATAAATTTCAATAAATCAAAGTTTTTTCGGGAACAAATTGACTTCTTAGGCCATCGGATTACCAAAAATGGAATTTTGCCACAACCGGAAAAAATAGAAGCAATTACAAATTTTCCAGATCCAAAGAACGTTAAACAATTGAAAGGATTTTTAGGTCTGACGAATTATTACGGTAAATTTGCAAGACATTACTCGGATGCAACCGCTCCGTTATTAAAACTTGTACGAAAGGATGTCAAGTGGGATTGGAACGAAGAAATGATAGCACATTTCAATAAAGTAAAACAATTATTTTGTAAAGAGATGATCATCCATCATCCAAACCCTAAAAAACGGTATTATTTGCAATGCGATGCAAGCAACTTTGCTATCGGTGCCGTATTGTATCAGTTATCCGACAAAAACGAAGAATTGATTGTAGGTTTTGCTAGTCGTACGCTCAAGGGGGCGGAGCTTAACTATTTTACATCGGAAAAAGAGCTTTTGGCGATAGTCTTTGCGCTGGAGAAGTTCCGGACATTTATTATCGGTGCTCAGTTAACAATTCGGACCGATCATCATGCGCTTACATTCATGACGACATGCAAATTAGTCAGTTCAAGGTTAGCGCGTTGGATATTGTTTGTTCAAACATACGATTTCGAGATTGAATACGTTAAAGGCAAGGACAATATCGTTGCAGACACGCTTAGCCGATATCCACCTGACAAGACCAACGAAATGCCGCAAATAAACAAATTGCAAATAATTGCGCCGTTAGCCAGAAATATAAACCAAAATTTAGAAAATAAATTGAAAATTTTCGGACAGCTCCAAGCTGATGATCCGCATATTAAACACCTCGTCGATGAGGATTTGACTAGGGATAAAAAACGATTAGAATTAGAACAAGGGATTTGGTACCACTTGGAACCAGGGGGCTCCAAAAGAGCTTATCTTCCTTCGGATTTGATAAAAGAATTGGTAACAGAAACACATGAGGCATACGGACATGTTGGGGCTAGAAAATGTTACAAATTGTTGAATGAAAATTTCTACTTTCCAAAATTCGCGCGGTGCATTCGACGAATTCTAGCTAGCTGCGAGCGATGTCAGCTATGTAAAGTACCGAATCGTTACAGCTACGCTCGGATGCAAAACATCACACCGAGTGAGGTCGGGGAATTGGTTTCTATTGACTTTTTAGGCCCGTTACCCGCGAGTAAAGGAAATTACAAATGGTTATTAGTGACCATTGACACATTCAGCAAGTTTGTGCGTTTGTATCCATTGAAAACTGCAGACGCGCGCTCCACCATCCGATGCATCTTCGAGAAATACGTACCGGAGCTTGGAAAGCCGAGTAAAATCCAGTTCGACCATGGAACACAGTTCACGTCAGCGCTATGGTTAAAGAAACTGAAAGAGGAAAATATAACACCTATATTCTCGTCAATTAGACATCCTCAAGGAAATATGGTCGAAAGAGTAAATCGTGAATTGGGAAGGTTCTTTAGAACTTTCTTGACCGGAAAACATACCTCCTGGGTTGATTGGTTGAAAGTTATCGAAAGCTGCGTGAACGAAGTGTACCATGAGTCGACTGGATTTTGCCCGTGCGAGATCCAGCTCGGAGAACCGCCAACTCGTTTCTGGAAAAAATGGTTTAAATTAGATAAGGAAGACATATCACAAGAATTAAAATTAAGTTTAGTTAAGAATAATATTAAGAAGAATGGAAGTAGCAGAGCCAAAAGGTTCAATGAAAGTCATAAAATGACAGAATTCAAAGTAAACGATTTGGTTTTGGTAAGAGCTTTAAATGTCTCTGATTCAAAAAATAAAACAATGGCAAAGTTTCTAGCTTTGTATGAGGGACCTTACCGTATTTGTAACCGAATTGGCGAAGCTACATTTATTCTAGAAAATATAAACACGCGAAAAGAGCGAGGTCGTTTCCATACAAACATGCTGAAGCACTATGTATTACCTGAAATTTGAAAATTTAACGAAACCAGCACCTAGGGGAGCTGACTGTCGTCGTTTGCAGCGGTTGTGTTTGAATTGCTAACGTACCTTGGTTAGATGAGACGAAGAGGACGATATAAAAGCTCGAGGTCGAGTATGAGTCATCACAGTCACTTATCATGTTCGAGTACGGTTACACCAGTGTTCAGGATAAGGGTACGCAAACCCAAGCCGTTGACGATGACTATCATGCATCTGAAAATGAAAAGGTTATAATTAGTTCTGGAAAATTTAAATCTGGATCTGGAAGATATGTAATTGGGAGAGGATATCAAACGGCAGCGCACCTCATGGATCCATCACGTTTGAATCGCCGGCGAAATCTAGTGCATACTAGCCAACCAGCTGAAATTGAGCCGGTGGATGCAATAAAAAATGCGCCGACCATCAGCGTAGATCCATCGAAGGAAGTGCAGAAGACAAAGGTAGACCCACCAACTACGACAGATCAGAACAACAACATGGTTTTAAAAATCTGCATCCCACGTCTTAAATTATCGGAAATAAAAGAACTGAAAGAAAAAGCATTAACATCTGAAAGCAAAGAGAAAAACAAGAATCCGTCTACCATCAGGAAGATCGAAGCGTTAGAACTCAGTCAGCCAGAGATCCGAAGATTTAAAATACCTCGGTTAACTGACAGTTCCTATGACATTTCAACGACCGCAGCGAAAAATGGACGAACAGCTATCCACACTGTCACTGACACCGTTTCAACAACCGGCGAAAAACGAAACCGCATTGCGGACTATGATCGGCGAAAGAACCGTAAGCCGGAGGAGTTGATAAATATGCTCCGAAACTTTGGAACGTTAGATTTGTCAGATGACGAGGGAGAAGAGATGACGTTACGGCAACGACAGGAGCAGAGGGCGAGTTCAGCGAGAAAATCATCAGCTGATCAGCGCAGAAAACTCCAACAATCATCGAAAAACGAAACCATAGAGATACCCGTACTCATGGATCCCACGGATCCACTTGGTTTAAAGAGGGGGTAAATCATAATTTCATCAAGTTCATCAAAAAACCACAGCCATAATCAAGAATCGATCATCAGCTAGACGTATCATCAGAGATCATCCGACCATCAGATGATCGAAGGGGGCAATGTAATGGATCAGACAACATAGGCCTGACCGTTAGCAATTCAAACATCAGCCGTTGCGAACGTCGAACGATCGAGAACGTTCGACGAGAGCGACATGTCAAGTGACGTCATAGCCAGTATAAAAGTCGAGACACAGCTCTCATTAGCAGCAATTCCGCGGTATAGCACCGGGTTGACTCGCAACACTATTCTCTCGGCAGTCACAATAGGCAGAGCGCCTTGTGAACTCTTAGCTTCATTTCAATATAAATTATACTCAATTACCTTCGCGAGAATCAACAAAAAGAAAATTAACTAATTTCAAAAAATATTATCAAAGATATAAATAAAGATATTAAATTTGGAAACAAGAATATTATTTAGACAACAAAATCACAATCATACAAAACTGTCAAAATTCAAATAGAATATAACGGAAATCAAATCAGCTTCGATAGTCATAACTTAGTAAGTAAGCAACAACTGTAAATATAAAATAAGAATTGGTTGCAACCGCAAATCGTTAAAGATAAAATAAATCGAACTTCTAGATTATATAAAAGTAAGTCTATGCAGATCCCTTATCCGCCATTTCCAGGTCTTCTTCATTGATATAACGAACCAACGCTAGATACAGCCTTAGTGTGTCTCTGACATACTCAGGTCTGGCACAGCAGGTTGTATTGTTTAGAATAATTGGGAATAAACTAACCTAAATAAAACTAAAATCAAAAGGTTAGGTGGGTAAAGTGCAGCCTTAGCGCGTTTACGTGTTCAGGTCTGTGGGGAGGCGGCTTTAGTTGCACGGCGACTCAAGTCCGTAATAGGGAAAATTAAATATTTGATATAAAGGTCTAGAACATATAAAATCGAGCAAAGAACTCACAATTACACTCGGTTCGCGATACCGGTGGTATCGCTCAAGAACCGAAACGTAACAATATATATATATATATATATATATATATATACGTTATCTGTGTTTCTGAAAAAATAAAAATAAAATATAAAAAGTAATAGAAACAATTATCACCCGCGGGGATGCAATAAGCTGATTCAAGGGGCACGCGCGTGGACAAGCTCGTCCCCGCGATGAATCCATCACGCGGCATGAGGCTGGTACCGCGGGCGTGCGAGGGTATTAGCTGATACCCTCGACGCGTACGCGCGCGCGCTGATATAAGGCTCATAGCTCAGCGCGCTCCGCCGCCGCCGCCGCCGCCGCCCCGTGAAAAGATGATCCCCGCGGAACATATACAGTTACCCCGGACGTTTTTAATTCTGATTTTTCTACGTCTGTATACAGATTACACGTTCGGACGAAGATATATATACTCTCTGTGTATAGAGAAGGGGAAAACTGAACCTATATCGAGGATGATGGACACGCGATGGAAGCATCCGTTCTCTGCGATCGTGGCCGGTCCTTCGGGTTGTGGAAAATCCAATTTTGTAAAGAATTTCTTGAGACACAGCAGGAGTATGTGCGATACGGAATTCAGTCGCGTGATTTGGTACTACGACGAGTGGCAGCCGCTGTACGAATCGGGTAACGGAATAGAATACCGAGAGGGATTACCGCAGCACGCCGACTACGACGGTGACACGAAGCCCAAACTGTTGGTGATCGACGATCTGATGCGCGAGGCGTCAAACAACGTGGTCGTCGATCTGTTCACCAAAGTCTGTCATCACAAGAATCTCAGTGTTTTCTACATCACGCAGAATTTGTTTCACCAGGGACACGGTCAACGAGACATCTCTCTGAACGCTAATTATATCGTTTTCTTTAAGAATCCCCGCGATCGTGGTCAGATTCAACACCTCGCGCGACAAGTCTACCCCGAAGATTCACGATTCCTTCAGGAGGCCTATCACGAGGCTACCTCCGCGCCACACGGTTATCTCTTGCTGGATCTGAAGCAATCGACGCCTGAAAATTGCCGTTTTCGTACCAGTATCTTTCCCACCGACGTACATCATTACGTCTACGTTCCACGGAAGGATATAAAGACGAGCAGTGCTCACACAATACCAGTAGCACGGATATAATGGCTAAGACACCTCGTCGCACGTGTGAGCAGGAGTGCCGTGCCAACTTTAGTCAAATAAACACTCTACTGCTGCACGTGTTGCAGAAATTAAAACCGAGTCAGCGAACAGCTCTGCTACGTACAGCCGATAATACTTTGATTAAGAATATCTGCGAGTGCGCGCTCAACACCTTAGAGGGCAACGTCGTGCTTTCCCCCTCGCAGAAGACACGGCTCCGTCGTCACAGACAGACGCTTCGTCGATTGGCCCGTAATCAAGGTAGCTGGAAGACCAAGAAAAAAATTCTCGTTCAACAGGGAAGTGGATTCTTTGCTCTGCTGTTGGCTCCGATACTTGGAAGCCTGATTTCTAGACTGTTTTCGAAATAACTGTGTGTGTGTGTGTGTGTGGGGGTGAGTACAATGGAACGGGCAAAGAAAATGGTTTTAATTCCAATGGAAAGTATGGAGAGATTCCAAAGACGAGTCACGGATGGTGTAGCTGCCGGCATATCGTCTGCTGCTGCTACGGATACTCCCAATTCTGGCCACGCTGATCCCATCACCAGTCTAGATAACGAGATGAGAAACATTTTGAAATCAGAAACAACGACGGATGCTGAAAAATGGAAGCTGTATCAACAAGTGCTGCAGCGATATCTGTATTTTATCAAGGAGTCTAGAAAACCGTTACAGATGCTCATTCGCGAGGAGGACACGGTTAAAAATGCTGAGGGGGTACCGCTGAAACAGGAGATCGGAGCCACGTCTTCTAACGAGGGACAAATGGATCTGGGGCGAATACTGGGAACCATTCCGAAAAAGTTTCTAACTAAAGCGAAACTTTTGGTAAAAATGTTGGGCGATATGCCGACACGCTTCACGTGGAACAGTGACGGGGCAATAGCGATCGACGGTGTAACGGTACCCGGAGCAAATATTGTCGATCTGACTAATCTTGCCACGCGTTCGAGAAAAAGTTTCGATCCTGTGGGGAGGTCTCAGTTCGCTCGTTTTCTCCACGCGGTCAACGTACCGCGAGATTACGTGGGTAACGAGGCTTTTTGGCAAGACATACGCCTTTTCGACAACGATAAGCTGGCGGATGCCGCTTCTTCGGCTATTGCACATCAGCCGTCGTCGTCATCGTCCACGGTCCGACGCACGGGTGACGGTAGTCAGGGATCGTTCGCAAGCGCTCAGGGTTTTTCACGCGGTAGGGGTGTTGACGGTAATCATCGCAGTCAAAATATCGGCAGCAGCAGCAGCAGCAGCAGCAGCAACAGTGAAATGGAGGACGGTGGTATAACCGAAACACCTGTACCGACTAAACGTAAAAGCCAGCGAAACATTCTACGCGAAGAACACAGCATCAACAGCAGCAGCGATAAGAAGAGGCAGAGACGCAGTGGGTGGATGGAACTCCGCTTGAAGAAATGAAGATGTCGAGTCTTGAAGAAATATATTACGACCCCTCACATCCGGCTGGCTACACGGGAGCACGGAACCTCGAACGTGTCTCACGGGGGGACACTTCGCGTAAAACGGTCAGAAACTGGCTATCCGGTCAAGATGCCTATACGTTACACAAATCAGTGAGAAGAAGATTTCCGCGGGCAAGATACAACGTTTCCAACATCGACGACGTGTGGGAGGCTGACCTGGCCGATTTGAACGCTGAAAAGAAACATAACAATGGGTATCGCTATTTGCTGGTGGTCATTGACGTTCTGAGCAAGTATGCGTGGGTAGTTCCGTTGAAGCGTAAGACAGCAACAGCTGTTGCCGAGGGATTCGAACATGTGTTGAACACAACCAGACGCAGGCCCGTACTACTACAGACAGACAAGGGTAAGGAATTTGTCGGCTCTGTCTTTCAGAACCTGCTAAACGCTAACGAGATACGGTATCGGGTCACTCGAAACCCTGACATAAAAGCGGCTATCGTTGAAAGATTTAATCGTACGCTCAAGGAACGCCTATGGCGATACTTTACGCACAAGAAGACGCGTCGCTACGTGGATATCCTTCCGCAAATCGTACAGGCGTACAATGATACCGTACACTCGAGTATCGGAATGGCTCCGTCGTCGGTGACGTTGCGCAACGCTGCCGAGGCACGTGCCTTCATGCAGAGACGATATCCACAGCGGTCAAAGGGTAAACCAAGATTTCACGAGGGTGACACTGTACGAATCAGTAGAACCAAGGGTACGTTCGAGAAGGGATACGTGGCAAACTGGAGCGAGGAATTGTTCAAGATTCACCGCGTACTCGCGCGTTCACCGGTAGTCTACGTGTTGGTGGATTTAGAGGGAAAGGAAATCGACGGTGCGTTCTACGAAGCCGAGCTTCAGAGGGTGGCGGAGGGGGAAAATTAGGAGACACGCTTACTCAGAACTGACGAGGAGGAGGAGGAGGAGACGGTCAGTAGGCGTGTGCACGTTGATTGAACTATACACACCCGCGTACGTTCTCAACTCATTATGAGGGCTAATCAATTTTACATCACTCTACCGAGCAACAGTTCAATGCAGTTTTTTCCCGATAACCGTACCTGTTGCTACATGACACAGTTACCGCGTGCTATCGAATTGGACGGTGAGTGGGAGGTGGGCCTCGCAGAGATCCATTATCCGCTCACATTTTCATCGCCGTCGTCATCGTCGTCGCAACGAACCGAGACTATCACCGCAAGACCTAAATCATGGAGAAATGCTCATGGGTCCGATGACGTCACTCGAACGGATATATTGTCCCGGGATCCCCAAACTGAGAACCCCTTTCCGGTAATACCGTCGTGTCAGATGTTTGTCTACTGTGATCTTGTCGAGCCTCGCATCGTCGGTGATGTTTACGCACCTTTGTTACGCGTTATTCATGCCTGTGGAAACTCGCATTCGACTCGCGGAGAATCGGAAATAAAGACCCTATCACCGCCGTACTACTTACCACTGTTGCTTACAAGTTTCCGAACCGTCGAAATCAATATAAGGGATCATCTTGGCAGACCCGTGCCATTCGAAGGTGGGACGCTGACCGTCACGCTTCACTTTAGACGCGTTCGCTGATTTAAGAACCCTTTCATCGTCATCATCAACATCAACATCATCGTCGTCGTCATCATATAGTAGGGGAAAAGACCATGGACCATTACACCGAACACTACGAGAGTCAGCTGGGAGGAGGTATGGAGGTTTTCTACCGAGGCCACCCTCACCAGCGGGGTCACGGTATCGGTAGCTTCTTGGGAGGATTATTCCGTAGGATATTACCATTGTTCAAAAGTGGGGCTAGGGCGGTCGGAAAAGAGATTCTACGCACGGGGAAGAACGTTCGGACGGATATGCAGAGCGATACACCTCTCAAAAAGTCTCTGCAGACGCGCATCAACGAATCGACTCGGAATCTGAAACGAAGAGCTGAAGAAAAACTTGGGGAATTGATGAAGGGCTCGGGGTATATGAGCGGTGTGGGAGGAACGAGACATCAGTCGATGCTCGCACGCGTAAACAGACTAGTCGACGCTGGAGCTTCTGCCAAAAAGGGGAGAATTAACAAAAGACGACCGAAGAAATCAGTTAAGAAGAAAAAGAAGAAGAAGAAGACAAAGAGCAAGAACAAGAAGAAAGTAAGTGTGTCCAGAAAAAAAGGAAATAAAAAGAAGACCTCTAAAAAACGAGCTTTGACCGACATATTTGGACCTCGATAAGTTTATCTCCCATACACACACACACACACACAGACAGGCATATACGGATAATGGCGTTCCTACACGCACACTCTGGCGAGTGTATGAAGTCTGAGCTAGATTTGTTCACTATCCCTCCTACGCAAACATCTATTAAGGGTGGTCAGTGGGTGCACTACAAACCTGTCTCTTCGCTAACCGATGATTCGCCAATCGAATTCGCGGTACCGGGCCAAGGTGACGAGTACATTGATTTGGCCCACACCATGTTAAGCGTACGCGTGCAGGTGCAATTGATTAAACCTGAGAATAACCCAACAGCAGCAACGGCGGAAGCTGTGACCACCCGGTACGCTACACCTGTGAACAACCTTCTACACTCGATGTTCAACCAAGTGGACATATTCTTCAATCAAAAACTTGTTTCACCAGCCAACAACTCCTACGCTTATCGTGCCTACGTTGAGACTCTATTGAATTACGCCCCGCCCGCAAAACGTTCGCATCTCTCGTGCGCCATGTGGTACGACAGCGAAGAAACCGTATCGGACGTCTGCGATGCCGACAGCGAAGATGCCGACGAAGGATTCACTACGCGAAAACGTATGATGCAAAACGCCCGTATAGTCGATCTAATTGGACATCTCCACTGCGACGTATTTAATCAAGAGAAGTTTTTGCTCAACGGTGTGGAGTCACGACTACGCCTCGTAAGGTCAAGAGACAGCTTTTGTCTAATGGAAAAAAATCCCCTTCACACGCTGCACATTGTTGACACTTCTCTAATGGTTCGCCGCGTAAAGATCAGCCCAGGTATCCTACTGGCACATGCACGAACCCTTGCCCAAGGAACGGCCAAGTATCCCGTTACAAGAGTGGAAGTGAAAGCTTTCACCATTCACGCTGGGGTACAAGCGGAGACGTTGGACAACGTGGTACTGGGTCAACTGCCAAAACGTGTGATTCTTGGCTTCGTCAGTAACAAGGCATTCAACGGAGACAGACTACGCAACCCGTTCAATTTCCAAAGTTTCTTGCTGAACTACCTGTCGCTGTACGTGGACGGTGTGCAAATCCCCTCAAAACCTCTGCAAACAAACTTCGGTAAAGATAATCTGTACGTCGACGCGTATCACACCCTGTTCTCCGGCACCGGTATTCATTTTCTCAACGAAGGCAATGGAATTAGCCGTTCGCAGTACAAAAAAGGCAACTGTTTGATGGCCTTCGATCTCACACCTGACCTCTCGGCCAACTGTCCCTCGCATTGGTCGCTAATTAAACACGGTACTCTCAGGATCGAAATGCGATTCGACAAGGCTCTGGATGAAACCATAAATTGCATAGTTTACGCAGAGTTCGACAATCTCATAGAAATAGACGCAGCGAGGCAAGTTATCACAGACTTTGGCGGTTAGAAGGTGGGCGGGAGGCGGAGTTTCCTGTTTTTCGTCAGAAACCGGCAACCTTTATCATCGTGTGGTCCAACCGACAACTTTATCGCTGGAAACACCAACCCTCGGAAAACCGTAGAAGACGAAGATGGAGGAGGAAACGGGGTGATTGTAAGGTTTTGGGGGAAAAGGACGATTATACATTCGACGATAGAGTCAGTTGTTCTACAAACCTCACCGCGATCGGAACTTATATATAGTCAGTGTTAACCACCTACTCACAAATATGGACTACGTTGTAGATATTCAAGGATTTAGTGATGTGTTTGGAAATTTGCTACCGAAAGAGGTGGCCGTAGTCTGCCTGGATAAGTCGTTCCACGCCCATTGGATTATCGAGCCACCTTATCCGTTTACCAGCCTGACTCAAAGAGAACGCAAAGCTAATAATCATAACACGTGTTACCAGCACGGTATCGAGTGGTTCGAGGGGGATACTTCTGTGAAAAAGCTGGAACTCAATTTACGGGAAATAGCTCGAAGCGCGTACCGTATTGTAACACGAGGGAAATACGAAGCCCAGTATCTGCAGGTTATTACGTCACGCCAAGTTGTCAACCTCGAAGAGTATGACTGTCCTGCACTTCCCGATCTGGAGCCAAATACTGAATATTGTATTCACCACGGAGTCAGGAAAGAAGAATATTTCGCCTGTGCGTTAAACAATGCCCTCAAGTTAAAACATTGGGTCAACGAGAAGAACGTCCTCGACAAGTATGATTATGAAGCTCATGCGAATACGATAATTGGCAGTCGTCGTTCGAACCTGGATGAGAGTTCAACCTGTACCAGTGTTGACAGCATCAGCTCCGGTGGATATCATACGGCCCACACGTGTGACAGTTCCTCTCATCAACCTGATCGGTCAATGTCCGATTCCACAGAAACTATAGTGGCTACAGAGTCCCAGGACACGAGTCTCTCCACAGTCACGACGGAATTATCTATCACACCATCGTCTCTGAATATTGTCGACGAGAAAAATGGACAGTCTACAGATACGGAAAGCGTTGCGGAGATTTCTCAAGAAAAAGAAGATCCAGGTTTTCCCCGCAGATCGGATACCGTTGGTATGGACATGACCGATGGCTTTTGTTGCTAACACGGATGACCACACACAACCCGGTACACACTGGGTGGCGTTTTACATCAACGCAGCCGGACATGGAATATACTTTGACAGTTTTGGCATACCACCGCTCGTGCCTCATCACAATAGGACTTTACGCAGAAATTCCGAACGGTACACCTGGAACATCGTACGGTTGCAAAGTTTCTCGTCAAACGTGTGCGGGCAATACTGTGTTATGTTTGTGTGGTTCATGGCTGCCGGATTTGATTTGCATCAGTTTCTTGATATGTTTACCGATAATTATGAAAAAAATGATTCCATAGCTGCTTCATTTTACAAACAACTTACCTCATTCCGAAATTGCAAGTCCCGCGAAGACCTAGATTTGATCGGTTGTCACCTGCAGTGTTGTACTTCTAGAAAAAAATGTAATATCTCATAGTTTGTACGGATTTGTTAGGTATAATTAGATTTAAGTTTTTTATTTTCCTTTGTTTTCACTTGATCTAAACGTAGTAATAGTTTTGATTGTATACTTAGCTTTAATTGATTATAATTCTTCTTTGCTTTTAAAATCACATTACACAATATTTTTAAGTTTTTCTTTCTCTTCTCATTTGATTTCACTTAATCTAATCCTAGTAATAGCTTTCACTGTATACCTAGCTTTAATTGCATGTCATTTTTTCTTTGCTTATAATATTATACTACTCTATATATTTTACTCTTCTCATTTTGATTAAGTTTAATCTAATCGTAGTTATAGCTTTCATTGTATGTCATTTTTCTATATTGCCCTTCATTTTTGTATCGCTAATGAATAATCGCATAATTGTACGTAGAATTAAGATTTTTGAATAAACGTATGATATGTATTTGTCGCGTCATCAAATCTCTATCCTTCACCCCTCCTGTAGTTTTAAGCGTAGATATAGTAAACAGGGGATGCCGCTGAAATATTTCTAAGTACATAAATTTTGGAGTAGGGATAACGCGTCATCGCTTTCCAGAAGCTTCTAGAACATTCTCGAACATTCTAGAACACACGGACACGAAACGTACGATATGTATTTGTCGCGTCATCAAATCTCTTTCCTTCACCCCCGCCTCCTGTAGTTTTAAGCGTACATATTGTTATATTTGATGAATTCACCCCTATATATTACTTTCATACCATCTAGATCAAGTAGTCTATATGATAAAAGACATCTCTCAAAATATATGAATCGCCGTTGCCGTATCAATAAGTATTATTGTAAAACAAATTAGTCTGTCTTTAGCCTCGTACTGAAGCAGACCTGTATTTTCTGAATACATAAACCTTTTGCCCAATTGATTATATTTCATCTGATTCACTTTATTTCCCTCGGGAATCCATAAATATTAACTTATTATTACAACAAATATTAAAAATATTACATTGGTGTCAGAATCGGGATCTTACCGGGATCGATAAAGTGAATTTTTGAAAGAGAGTTCGTGATTGTGAAAAGATTTAAAAAGAATTTGAAAAAGAAAAAGCAATGTCTTCTCGTCGACGAGCAATCATCGACGAACAAGCCCCAGCACCTCAACCTCAGGTTGATATAATAGAAAGACTTTTCCAAACTTTGGCTGCACAACAACAAGCTAGTTTAGCTGCACAAGCAGCACAACAAGAAGCAAATTTAACGGCACAAAGAGAACGCGAAGAGCGAGAAGCTCAACTACGACGCGAAGAACGCGAAGCTAAACGAGAAGAAAGAGAAGCCACTTTATTAGCTCAAAGAGAAGAGAGAGAAGAACGCCGAGCTGAACGCGAGGCAAATCTAACAGCCCAACGTGAACGTGAAGAGCGCGAAATTTTAAGACTGCGTGAAGAAAGAGAAATAAATTTGACAGCTCAACGAGAACGCGAAGAACGTGAAACCGTTCGCTTGAGGGAAGAAAGAGAAGCGAACCTAGCGAATCAACGAGCTGATAGAGAGGCAAATCTGGCAGCTCAACAAGCTACCCTATCCATTTTAATGAGACGCCTGGAACCACAGGAAACTATGTCTCAAACTTCGACTCCCAGACGATCCCCAGTGAGGATTGAGGAAATAATCGAACCAGCAAACATTCGGTCTGTACAGAATTATGGGGAAGAAGAACCTTCCCCAACCATACGTAGACCTCGTACGGGTGGAGCGGCGACTTTCACGCCGCACACTCGTACAAATACTCAAAGCGACCGAATTGGAGGTCCAATTCGGGACGCACGAGACATAGAGAATATTAATCAAATGGCTGGTGACCAAAATATAGACAATACAATTAATAACCTTCCTCTCAATTTATCTCGCGCCGGGAGTAGTCGCGATAAACAGATTAACGATACAGTTATTACTCGTAATGAAGGTTGTACTGAGTCAACGAAAAAATCGTCAAACCTTAAAGTAAATTTCTTTGACGGATCAATTCCTTGGGCTGATTATGAGCGACAGTTTCAAATAATTGCAAAAGTAAACTCTTGGTCCTCTATCACTAAAGCCGGACAGCTTGCAGGAAGCTTGAGGGGTCCTGCCTTAGCTGTTCTATCGGCTCTGGCTGATTCAGACATTGAAAATTATGATAAACTCAGTGCAGCCTTACGTTTGAGATTCGGAAGTCAACTCATATCAAAATTATCTCTAACTCAATTAGATCTTAAAAAACAGGCTAAAGAAGAAGGTCTTGCCTCACTCGGAGTAGAAATAGAAAGATTAGCTAGAATAGCTTTACCCAATTGTGATGAACCTACTAGAGACATGTTAGCCTGTAATAAATTCATTAATGCAATAACAGACCCAGAGTTGAGACATACTCTTAGTCTGACAGGACCTTCTTCTGTACAAGAAGCGGTCATTAAGGGTCTAGAAATTGAGGCATTGACTAAACATCATTTAGGAGTAGGAAAAATTAGACAAATTGAAACAGATAAAATTCCTACTATCCCTATAAAATCAAACGATTCTGAGAAAACTACTCCCAGGCAGCAAAATAATTATAACAGAAATAATAATAATAATTACAACGTAAATAACGGAGGCAGATCTCCACCCGTGTGTAAATTCTGCCATAAGATAGGTCATGTAACAGATAAATGTTTCTCATTAGAAAAAAGGAATAATTCAATTAATGATAATCTTTCGGATTCTCGGACGTCTTGGCGAAAAGACGACGAGAAAAATAATTATTCAAATCAGACTTCCTGGAGGGATAGAGATCCCTCTTCAGATTCACAACCAATAACCTCAAAAGAGTAGGTTCTAATGATTCAACGGAACTTAAAACTTTTTATTAATAGTCCTAGTTCTATCCAATTTTTAATAGAAAAAGTGTTACGTAAATGTTTTAAATGCGACTACGATCGTTTATCTTCCAATTCATTATTTATTTTCAATCGATCTAACTTTTCTTTTATTTCATTAGCGTGATAGCTATATAAGAGATCTGAGCGGAAAATCTGCATATAGGTTATGTTTTAGTTTACAAACATTAACCCAAGTTTTTCCAGCTCCCGATATTCCGATAGTAGGATATTCTATTTAAATGACGAAATGATATTCTGAGACGAGAAGAAGGAAGCCTAATTCATCCCATCCTGACCTATTATTCCGGTTTTCTCACTTCTATTCAGATAAGATCGTTCCAATTTATATTTATAACATTTATTTAATAGAATAATTTAATTTATTAATTCATTATATTTGAAATAATCTATCTAATATCAAAAAGTTTAATTTATCATTTGAAAGAAAATATTTAAAAAGGAATTTATAATTTTGATTTGAATAATTTAATTTATTAATTTATTATATTTGAAATAATCTATCTAATATCAAAAAGTTTAATTTATCATTTGAAAGAAAATATTTAAAAAGGAATTTATAATTTTGATTTAAAAGAGATTTGAAAGGAATCTATAATTTTGAAGAGTTTTTTAGAAGAGAAACTCATATTTATGACCTTATTATTTCGAGAGAATAACATTTGTCCTCCCATTTAGGTCGTATATGATTTATTTCGAAGAGGTTTGGAGTTGGATCTCCTGGAGTTTAGAATCGGACTTTCCGTTCCAGTCTTTGGTCCTTCTACCCCTCCAACCCCTTCCTGTTCCAGTATTCAGGACTTTCTTCATAATGACCAAGGAATTCTTCGCCTTGTTCCTGAGTTTCTACTCTTATTTCCTGATTCCTGTCTACTGATCCTGTATTCCTGAGTTTCTACTCTTGTTCCTGGTTCCTGTTCTTGAAGATTTTTGTAAAAACCCATGTTGTGAAATTAAGTTAGACTATCTTTTTAGAGGTTTTCTGTGGTTTCCCTACTAATAAGAAGACGAATGTCAGATAGTACTTAGGAAAATTTTTAATTATTTGAGCCACAGCTCCGATTTTCCTAAATAGAGCACATAGATTTTATGATTCAAATATTGACTTGCTAATCCTTATGATGATTTTAAATAGACAATTTTTATTATATTTACCTTACGAGTCGGGTCGACTCTTTCACTAAGGGGGGAGTAGTGTTATATTTGATGAATTCACCCCTATATATTACTTTCATACGATCTAGATCAAGTAGTCTATATGATAAAAGACATCTCTCAAAATATATGAATCGCCGTTGCCGTATCAATAAGTATTATTGTAAAACAAATTAGTCTGTCTTTAGCCTCGTACTGAAGCAGACCTGTATTTTCTGAATACATAAACCTTTTGCCCAATTGATTATATTTCATCTGATTCACTTTATTTCCCTCGGGAATCCATAAATATTAACTTATTATTACAACAAATATTAAAAATATTACAATATAGTAAACAGGGGATACCGCTGAAATATTTCCAAGTACAAAAATTTTGGAGTAGGGATATCATCGTTATCGCGTTCCAGAAGCTTCTAGAACATTCTCGAACATTCTAGAACACACGGACACGGTGAGGTAAGCGCGTGTGTGAGTGGGCGGTAGAACGCGTCATCGTCCCCATAGCTGACCCAGACTAGAGAGAGACAGACCCAGACTAGAAAGAGACAGAGCGATGCACTCACCCCATAACTGACCCGGGGGGAGGTGGGGTAAGGGGTAGCATGGTCAGGGCCAGTGACCGCAGACAGGGGGAGGGGGAGGGGGGAGCTGATTAGAAGGTCCCCGTACGCACCAGACCGGATGTGGGCCAGACTGATAAGATAACACACTGACCCACATACCCCTTATCACCCCTTATCAGGATGAGTCGGGGGGGAAAGGGGGGAATATCTGTCTCCCCATAGCTGCCCCTATCTACTGTCATTCCTCATAATACCCAGCAGATTAACAACACATCCTAACATCCGGCTGAGGTCGCGTTATATGGTAAGCAATACAACACCTAATACAGGTAGCGTCTTCGTCCTGCAATATAACGCACTCAAGGCCAAACATCGGCTGGAGATCACTCATCTCGACGCCCAATAAGTGGCTGACAGATAGTAGCGGCTCCGCTGATTATACAACCATATATAATCTCATTACGAGTCTTAATAAAAGATTAGTAATTGTAGCGCCACTAATCATTGTTGTTGCTTCTCCTGTCACTTCCTGGTATTCTTTTTCATTTCCTGACTCAATGAGCGGAAGGGAGATCGTATAAAGAATCCAGGCTTCATCTAGGCACAGTTTCAGCATATTACATCGAGACAGTCTCACACACCCGAGTACGAAGACCCCACAGCTGACCGGCAAGGCTTAGATACACGGAGAAAATTTTATAGGAGAGATTCCCATACTACGTATAGTTGCGGTGGGATATACTTGTAATATGGCGATCGTTCCTATACTGTATACCAAACATCACCACGAATATAGGATTGTCTTTCTTATTTTCATGGAAAATTAAGTAAAAGTATCGGAACCATCGCCATATTGCAAGTATATCCCACCGCAACTATACGTAGTATGGGAATCTCTCCTATAAAATTTTCTCCGTGTACAACGCGGTCGTGAGTGTGTGGAAGGTAAACACCACCAACACAGATGTTCATCGGCAACAGAGACATATCGCGTGTCTAATGGCATGAGGTCGTAAGCGCCAAAAAAAATTTTTTTTTGCGGATATGCCCAAAAGATTTGATATTGGATGAAAAAGATTTTGCCACCAAAAAAACAAAAATTTTTTTTTGGCGCTTACGACCTTATGCCATTAGACACGCGATATTCGAATATTCACAGATATAGAAATTAAAGCCAATATCGCCATAACACGAGTCCGAACTATAGAATAAATTTAAAGTATTGCATCGCTCTCCTGGACCGTTACAAGTTTTTGATTTTGATTCATGGAAATATAGTTTTTCATTGTCGAAGTTATCCCCACATTTTTACAACGATCAATCTGCACACCATTTAATTCATAACGTATTTCATCGAAAAGAAAACAGGCAAAATTATTTGAGATTTCTGAGTTTAGCTCGAAAATTTCCGCCGCTCCCTGAACTTTGTAAATCTTTCCGTCCATATAGAGAAAACTTTCACTTGGATGCGCACACAAATCTTGTTGTTGTATCAAAATCTGAATTTCATCATTATTTCCATATGATGAATTAGCATATGGATTGTGACCATGAATTTCATTTTTATTGATACTATTATCTTAAGATAGAAAACTTAAAATTTTTGACGAGAAAAATTTATCCGGCGTCTCGGGAATCGAACCCGAGCCTACTGGCTGCCAATCCGGGGGCTTATACCCACTAGACCACCTGGCCGCCTTCAAATTTATCTCGTCATTTTTCAAGTCTAGTTCGTGTGCTTGGTATTGTACGTTATGAATTTCGTCGCTTAAGCACATGTATTGACTTTGAGTTAGTGAGTGAGCACACGGGCTCACTAACACTTGTAAGGTAAGACTTACATCTTTTATACCTTTATTTATTGGTTATATTTAATTAAATACAACCAATACCACCAAAGGTGGTGTAATTCGCCGAAGAAGAATGACTTTAAGATAGAAAACTTAAAAAAAATTTTTTTTGACGTGAAAAATTTATCCGGCGTATTGGTTGTATTTAATTAAATATAACCAACAAATAAAGGTATAAAAGACGTAAGTCTTACCTTACAAGTGTTAGTGAGCCCGCGTGTGCTCACTCACTAACTCAAAGTCAATACATGTGCTTAAGCGACGAAATTCATAACGTACGATACTATTATCATAATGTGGTGAAACATCAATTTTAAGAATATTATTAGCCATTTTTTTTTATTTATTTATTTATTTTTTTTTTTTTACAGTAAATCCCAAGGTTTTAAGTTTCATTATACTTTCTTTAGATAACTTATTAGACTTTGATTTAGATTTCTGCTGATGTTGAGGTTCAGATTTTTTGTTATAACTAGGTCGAATTGAGTTAGAATCAATAATCACACTATCGAAAGTTAACATATATCTCACAATTCTTTTAAGTGTAGTCTGATTGTTATTTCCTCTCCACGAAAATTCACCGATCGTCCGGTCTGATCAACAATCGTTAGAGTTATGTTATCAATTATACGAACACCTACAGGCATATAAATGATAGTTTGAGGGGATTCAGAAATTTTATATCCAGCAGGTACATCCGGTGAAAATTCATGTATTGTGTGAGCTGGTAAGTCGTTATTGTATGCCCCCATTGTTATATTACACTCAATTTTTATGGTGTTAATCTTGGAAATTTTTATTGGCTTGGATGATTCATTCCATTGATTCCGATAAATTCCATCACCAACTTCATAACGAAGCAATTCATGCAGCGATGTATCATCATCAAAATTAACATCCCATCTACAGAATATCTCTGATTTTAAAGTACTAATATTAGCTTTAATAGTAATGTGCGGTCCTGCTATTGTTTTATTTATTGAATTAGGATTAACATTCACTGGTTTATCATAATCTCTAATATGTTCTTGCAGATATTTATTTATGTCTTCAATTGTATAAGAACCAGTTGGAATTTTAATTTTCTCAGTCGTATCATATGAAAAAATATTACACGTTTCATCAATATTAGGTATTGAATTATATGATTGAAATGTTATTAATCCAAGGACGTAAACTTTTGCAGAATTCAAAACAATTGGCGGAAACTTAGAGTAAATGAAGTACCGTTCAACGTGAATGTGTAAGACATAATTGTTTTTAAGAAATACTGCTCACAAGAAAATTAAGACACAACTAACCACAGTTAGCTGTGTTGTAGGCTTGATATCTCTTGTGATTATACATCACGTTATTATTATTATTTTTATCAGACTTGAAATAATGTAGGAATTCGATTGGAGGTTGGAGATTCCCAAAACTATCAAAGTAGAAAATGTTATTGTAATTCTTTCTGTAAGCCACCCAATGTGTTCCAGGTCCATTAATATCATCCAAATTTATGATTCCAGATTCACGAATTTTGATTTTATTAGGTAAATTAGTTCTCACAAATACACCTCTGAAATATGGTATTTTTAACTGTTTTGCATATTTCATCAATTGAATATCAGTTGTCACTCCTTTGTTGAGATTTAGATTTTTTTTTTTTTTTTTTGAATATATGGATGTAGATATAACCCCCATCCTTTTTTATATGGTGCTAGGTGTAAACCTTTACCGCGTTTATTATGTCGTTCGCTTTCTTTTAATTGTTTACCAGCACTTGATGCATCGTTGACCGCTTTCGCAATTCCTGCTGCACCTCCAGCTAATCCACCAACAGCAGCAAGTCCAGCGAATAATGGTATAAGGAATGGTAAAATTCCTCCACGTTTGGCTACTGGTATGACCCGAGGAATTTTAACTTCATTCTTCCTGCTTCCAATGGCTTGCTTCGCAGCACGAAGCGCAATTTGAATAGCCCTTCCATGTGTTTTAGGTTTTGCTTCCTTAATCGCATTTCGGGCACTGATAATTGCTGTACGTACGGAAGGTTTTCTGTTTTTAACCCCCATACCAAATTTCACTTTTGCTCGCATCGTTTTATTAACAGCCCAAGCTGCTAAACGTTCTGATAACCTCGCACTTTTATTATGCAAACGCTCTAATGCTCGGTCAGCTAAAATATTATCAGCAATATGACGATTGTTTAAGTCTTTATTTTGTTCATATGCAACGTCATGCTCCCGACATGCTGCATCCAATTGATTTATACCTGTTTGTCCGAGCGCAAGTCGATGTCGGAGATGTGTCCCAGGTCCACAAAATTGATAATCAGGTAGATGCAATTCTATAGGTAATTTGTTTATAACACCGTTTAAAAATCCTGTAGATTTTGACATTCGCGATTTCAACGCGCGTGCGTGCGTATGTACAGTCCAACGATGATTAAACTTTTTTAATTTGAAATATTAATACATATACAGGGTGTCTTGCAATTGGTCGTACAAACCTATATAATGCGATTCCTCTACGGAAGAGAAACCGTTTGTACGTAGCGAAATATTTTTGAGAGCAATAGTTCTCCAGCAATAGCAATACATAGATGAGCCAATCAGCAGCCAGTTGAGCGTATGAATAAAGATAAGTACTGAGTTAGGAAAACAACCCGCTCACAACAATCACGAGCGACGCGTTCGCACCCGTCTTTTTTTCATTCGTCGCAGCCCGCCGTGGGTCGCTCGCTCGTTGTACACTGCCGTGCTTAGGTGATAGGCAGTAAAGTGAAAAACGTTAAATCAGAAAAATCAGAAAAATCATTTTTTATTATTTTATTTGAGTATTTCTCGTTGTCCAGGTCCTCGGCTTCGTAGTTCTCGTTGTCCAGGTCATTCGCTAAGTATTTCTCGTAGTCCAGGTCCTTCGCTACGTATTCCTCGTAATCCAGGTCCTCGGCTTCGTATTTCTTGAACTCCAGGTCGTTCGCTAAGTATTTCTCGTAGTCCAGGTTCTTCGCTACGTATTTCTCGTTGTCCAGGTCCTCGGCTTCGTATTTCTTGTAGTCCAGGTTGTTCGCTAAGGATTTCTCGTAGTCCAGGTCCTTCGCTAAGTATTTCTCGTAGTCCAGGTCCTCGGCTTCTTAGTTCTCGTTGTTCAGGTCGTTCGCTAAGTATTTCTCGTAGTCAAGGTTCTTCGCTGGGTATTTCTCGTTGTCCAGGTCCTCGGCTTCGTATTTCTTGTAGTCCAGGTCCTTCGCTACGTATTTCTCGCAATCCAGGTCCTCGGCTTCGTATTTCTTGAACTCCAGGTCGTTCGCTAAGTATTTCTCGTAGTCCAGGTTCTTCGCTACGTATTTCTCGTTGTCCAGGTCCTCGGCTTCGTATTTCTTGTAGTCCAGGTTGTTCGCTAAGGATTTCTCGTAGTCCAGGTCCTTCGCTAAGTATTTCTCGTAGTCAAGGTTCTTCGCTGGGTATTTCTCGTTGTCCAGGTCCTCGGCTTCGTATTTCTTGTAGTCCAGGTCCTTCGCTACGTATTCCTCGCAATCCAGGTCCTCGGCTTCGTATTTCTTGAACTCCAGGTCGTTCGCTAAGTATTTCTCGTAGTCCAGGTTCTTCGCTACGTATTTCTCGTTGTCCAGGTCCTCGGCTTCGTATTTCTTGTAGTCCAGGTCCTTCGCTACGTATTCCTCGTAATCCAGGTCCTCGGCTTCGTATTTCTTGAACTCCAGGTCGTTCGCCATGTATTTCTCGTAGTCCAGCTCCTTCGCTAAATATTTCTCGTAGTCCAGGTTCTTCGCTACGTATTTCTCGTAGTCCAAGTCCTTCGCTACGTATTTCTCGTTGTCCAGGTCCTTGATTTCGTATTTCTTGTAGTCCAGGTCGTTCGCTAAAGATTTCTCGTAGTCCAGGTCCTCCGCTACGTATTTCTCGTTGTCCAGGTCCTTGATTTCGTATTTCTTGTAGTCCAGGTCGTTCGCTAAAAATTTCTCGTAGTCCAGGTCCTTCGCTAAGTATTTCTCGTTGTCCAGGTCGTCGGCTTCGTATTTTTTGTAGTCCAGGTCTTTCGCTACGTATTCCTCGTAATCCAGGTCCTCGGCTTCGTATTTCTTGAACTCCAGGTCGCTCGCTAAGTATTTAATACTTAGCGAAGGAACTGGACTACGAGAAATACTTGGCGAGCGACCTAGACTATGAGAAATACTTAGCGAATGACCTAGACTACAAGAAATACTTAGCGAACGACCTGGACCATGAGGAATACGAAGCGAAGACCTGGACTACGAGAAATCTTTAGCGAACGACCTGGATTACAAGAAATACGAAATCAAGGACCTGGACAGCGAGAACTACGTAGCGAAGGACCTGGACTACGAGAAATACATAGCGAAGAACCTGGACTGCGAGAAATACTTAGCGAACGACCTGGAGTTCAAGAAATACGAAGCCGAGTACCTGGATTACGAGGAATACGTAGCGAAGGACCTGGACTACAAGAAATACGAAGCCGAGGACCTGGACAACGAGAAATACTCAGCGAAGAACCTTGACTACGAGAAATACTTAGTGAAGGAGCTGGACTACGAGAAATACTCAGCGAACAACCTGGAGTTCAAGAAATACGAAGCCGAGGACCTGGATTACGAGGAATACGTAGCGAGGGACCTGGACTACAAGAAATACGAAGCCGAGGACCTGGACAACGAGAAATACTTAGCGAACGACCTGGACAACGAGAACTACGAAGTCGAAGACCTGGACTACGAGAAATACTTAGCGAAGGACCTGGACTACGAGAAATCCTTAGCGAACGACCTGGACTACAAGAAATACGAAGCCGAGGACCTGGACAACGAGAAATACTTAGCGAATGACCTGGAGTTCAAGAAATACGAAGCCGAGGACCTGGATTACGAGGAATACGTAGCGAAGGACCTGGACTACAAGAAATACGAAGCCGAGGACCTGGACAACGAGAAATACTCAGCGAAGAACCTTGACTACGAAAAATACTTAGCGAAGGAGCTGGACTACGAGAAATACTTAGCGAAGGAGCTGGACTACGAGAAATACTTAGCGAACGACGTAGACTACGAGAAATACTTAGCGAACAACCTGGAGTTCAAGAAATACGAAGCCGAGGACCTGGATTACGAGGAATACGTAGCGAAGGCCCTGGACTACGAAAAATACTTAGCGAATGACCTGGACAACGAGAACTACGAAGCCGAGGACCTGGACAACGAGAAATACTTAGCGAAGAACCTGGACTACGAGAAATACTTAAATAAAATAATAAAAAATAATTTTTCTGATTTTTTTGATTTAACGTTTTTCACTTTACTGCCTATCACCCAAGCACGGCAGTGTACAACGAGCGAGCGACCCACGGCGGGCTACGACGAATGAAAAAAAGACGGGTGCGAACGCGTCGCTCGTGATTGTTGTGAGCGGGTTGTTTTCCTAACTCAGTACTTATCTTTATTCATACGCTCAACTGGCTGCTGATTGGCTTATCTATGTATTGCTATTGCTGGAGAACTATTGCTCTCAAAAATATTTCGCTACGTACAAACGGTTTCTCTTCCGTAGAGGAATCGCCCTATATAGGTTTGTACGACCAATTGCAAGACACCCTGTATATTACGTGATCAGTCAAAACGACAATGAAGTTGATAAAGCAACCTCTGTCTTTACCAATAAGAAATCTTGATCATGTATCTGAAGATCAAAAGACCTACATGCGTCATGGAAAATTGTTACCAACAACAGTGAGAAGTATTGTGTGTGGTCCTTCGACATGCGGTAAAACTAACGTAGTTATCAGTTTATTGGTGAATATAAATGGACTTCGATTTCAAAATGTATACGTTTATTCGAAATCATTACATCAACCGAAATATTCATATCTACAGCAAGTATTAAAACATGCTGGTGGGGTTACATATAATACATTTTCAAATAATTGTGACGTCATCCCTGTGAATGAAGCTAAACCTAATTCAATTTTCATATTCGATGATATAGCATGTGATAAACGAGATGTAATCCGACAATATTTTTGTATGGGGCGACATAGATTTGTTGATTGTTTTCATTTATGTCAAACATATACCAGAATTCCAAAACATCTGATTCGTGATAATGCCAATTTTATAATTATTTTTGAACAAGATCACACAAATTTAAAGCATGTGTTCAATGATCATGTAAATACTGATATGACTTTTAACAAATTTCTAGAAATGTGTTCGTTGTGTTGGAAAATAAAATATGGATTTCTAACTATTGATAAAGATAGTCCTAAAAATAGAGGGCGCTATCGGAAAGGACTTGATATATTTATTGAATTATAAGACACGTTCAAGTCTTCATGAGACTAGTTGTAATTCATCAGTTAACAGACACCGTTCATAATGTTGAGAACAATGGAATCCGAAAAAAATTTGAAACGTAAAATAATCGATGCTAGCGATGTAGTGAAAAAAAAATATCAAGCATTGAAAACTCATCAAGCTGACGACGCTGCAATACTGGAAAAAAACTTTAAAAACGATTATTGAACCGCTGAATACCATTGCAACAGCATCCAAAAGCAAACCCCATTTCAGTTCTGAAGAAGACTTGGAAAGTGATGGAACTACAAATGAGAACAACATGGCCACTAATGAGAGTATGGCTTGGGATTATGATCTTGGTGTTCCAGAGTTTGAAGATTCAACATATCATATACGAAAGCCTAATCGATCATTGTTGCGAAGATTTAATCAACGAAGGTCAACTTTGAACAGATCCACACCACGTAATTCCACTCGTGTTAGTAATAGTGATTACGAAGATGATATTAATAGCACAAATAATAATAATACAGAAAATCAATCCATCGGTACCAACGATGAAGAAGTTTTTGAATCCCCAGACGTTAACAATCAAATTTTACCCCCATCACCAAAATCAGCGCTGATGGAAGCAATTCAGGAACTTAACCAACGTCAAGAATTTGTTGAACAACTTCGGGAACATGTTGGACCAATGACAACAGATTATATTATGGATTCGATTGATGACACGCGTAATTCGATGGATCGTCTGTATGGAATTAGGCATGTATCTGAAGGTTACATGATAGGTGATTCCATAATAACATTTGATCGAAATCATTTACATGTTAAAGATATTCAATGTAGAATAACTCCAGGTGTATTGGAACTTCTATTCAAAAGAATTCCAGATAATGAAATTTACACACCAGAAGATCTTATTAAATATGGGAAAATCGTTGATGCGACTAATGCTCATAAGCGTGGTTATATAAAAACTAGTCAAATTAATGGTAATAAATCTTATAAATATACACGTGTTATTCAAAAGTTGTTTCCCCCTAGACATCGTGTTTCATTCGCGTCAACTGGTGAGGGGTTAAATATTGATGATCATATGGTTAATAACAACAGTGCTGTTGATTACATCTACTGGGATGATCCGAATGAACTGGTCAACAGACTGTGGCTGTTGAACAGTTCGGAACAGGCAGGTCATACCGGTCATAGAAATGAAATTATTTCTATAATAACTGAATTACGAGATGCGCATATTATAAGCTAATCAATCAGTTTGTTTTGAACTCATCATCTGACAACATTGAGTACGTGAAACGATGAGTAAGGAAAAAGTACATCTGGTGAATGAATTACATGCCCCAGCAAGAAAAAACTTCAAACGTCGACGAGTAATTGTGAAAGGTTATGATGATTTGTGGCAACTGGATTTGGTTGAAATGAGAGCACATGCGAAAGTTAACAAAAACTTCAACTATATTTTAACTGTTATTGATGCATTCTTAAAATATGCTTAGGCTAAACCATTGAAGACTAAATCAGCTAAAGATGTTACCAAAGCGTTCAAAGAAATATTGAATAGCGGACGAACTCCAAATAATCTTCAATCTGATGATGGAAAAGAGTTCTACAACACGGAATTCGCTAATTTATTGAAAAAATATGGTATCAATCACTATTCAACATATAGTGTTTTAAAAGCCTCAATCATAGAACGTTGGAATAGAACACTTAAAGAGAAAATGTGGAAAGCTTTCAGCATGAATGGTTCATATACATGGATAAATATTTTACCACAATTAGTTTTAGAGTATAATAATCATAGACATCGAACAATTGGTATGGCACCCAGTAAAGTGACTGAAAAAATTTCAAACCAACTTTTAAAATCTGTGTAATATGTGAAGAAAGCCAGATATAAAGTCGGTGATTTTGTTAGAATCAGCAAGTACAAGTCTCTGTTCGCCAAAGGTTACACACCAAATTGGTCAACAGAGATTTTTAAAATTACTAAAGTTAGAGTAACTAATTCACGAACGTATCTATTACCTGATAAGCAATCTAACCCTATTCAAGGAGAATTTTATGAGGAAGAGTTGCAGTCAGTAAAGTATCCTGACGTATATCTAGTGGAAAAAATTGTTAGAAAAAGAGGAAATAAGGTATATGTGAAATGGTTAGGATTTGATGAAACACATAATTCATGGATAGATAAAAACAATAATTTATAATTTATTTCTCCAAAAAAAAAAAAAAAAAAAATACATATTGTATGTAATACTAATAATAATAACAATGATAATAATAAAAGATTCTCAAAATGTATGCATTCAATTTGTTTGAGATGGAATATTCACATGACCCCAAGGTAATGTATCTGTAGAGTTATCCAATAAATATCTTTTATCATCATATGAACTTAGAGCAATTTTAGATTGTACAACGGAATATACATTGTGTAATTCTGATTGTATTGTTCGTTGTTGACGTATTTCACAGGTGTTTTTATTTAAACAATTCAGATGATCGTTGAAGGTTATATCATTCGCAATCACATTCAGCTTAACACCTTTCGCTCTTTTAGTTATTTTGTTACTTAACGTTTTTATGGAATACATTTTTGACCGTAGACCTACGAATTCAGTCATGATTTCTCCATTGTTCTCATTTTTCATCAATCCTACAATTTTTCTATTAACTAGTGGAATTTGATGAATATTTTGATTGGGATAATCACTAGTATCAAATTTTTCAGGATTACTTTTAATAAAATCATATGCATTTTCACACTTGAGCTCATAAATCAGACTATCAGTATCAGTATTAGACTGTGTCAAAAAAAAATGACATCTTCTTTTTGTTCGGGCCTTTTCGAAAATAGTTAGTGCTTAATATAAAGAAAATTGTCCCCAAAGCTCAGCTATGTAGTTTGAACACAGAATTAGCGCATTTGAAAATAAGATTTCCCATGTATTTCAAATGGCAAAATTTGTTTATCCTAGTTTTATTTTTATAACTCTCTTTATTCAACTGATAAGAATAAAGTAGACATACGGTTTTCTAGAGAATTTTATGATCTACAAAAATAGTCCTTTGGCCCAAGTTGCTCGATTGAACCGTTAACGAGTTACAGTGGTTTAAAAATCATATGTATATCTGATTAACTTACTTTTCGACAAATTGATAAAAAAAAAATTTTCCATGCATTTTCTCAGAAATTTTTTTCCCTTCAAAACCGTATATTTACTTTATTCTTATCAGTTGAATATAGACAATTATAAAAATAAAACTAAGATAAACAAATTTTGCCATTTGAAATACATGGGAAATCTTATTTTCAAATGCGCTAATTCTGTGTTCGAGCTACATAGCTAAGCTTTGGGGACAATTTTCTTTATATTAAGCACTAACTATTTTCGAAAGGGCCCGAACAAAAAGAAGATGTCATTCTTTTTTGACACAGTCTAATCAGTATACATTAATTTACAATCCATTTTTGAAATTTTTTCCAACATAAAAGCGTAGTGAAAATCATAAATACAAATCTTCGATAAATCAAGAATAGCCATACCTACATAAAGTGGTTTGTTGAAATATACCCGTAATTTCCTCATTTCAATTGCAACTAAATTATCATTAAAAATACTTCTGCTATGGAAATTTGGTTTAGATATCAAAGCTTCAGCACCATACCGCCCATTCCATTCTGTTAACAGTTTTACATCACGATGCTTTCGCACATTTTCCATGGTTTTTCCAAAGACTGCATTATTCATGAGTTTATACAAATTTTGTTCGAATTTGTTCTTACTTTCCGAACGTAATTTCGTATTGAAATCAATATAGGGTTTTAACCATGGTGATTGACCAAATTGTAAGATTCTATAAATCTTCGTCAAAACTAAACCATTCCTAACACACTGTTGCAAATTACGATAATGAATTACGTAATGCGACTTTTTTTCAACCGTTGCTAGAAGTTTCAAATCTTTACCTCCACATGGTTTAGCATGATTTGGACAGAATGGTAGATCTTGATGCATTGTACGAATGGAGGAAGGATATTCTAAATCCACTTCTAAGATATAACCAATCAGCGATTCATTTGATACAGAAAAAACATCAAAATTTTCAACGTTGTCTATCCATGCAAATTCTCTATATGGTAAGTATTCACACATTGCCCATCCATATAAATTATTAACATCGAAATGCATCAGAAATGTAGAGTTCTGAGTTGAATCATAGTCAGGCATGAATTTATTATTAGCCTTGCTATATCGATTGGAGCATTAACTTAACCCCCCCCCCCCCCCCCCCCCTTCGCAGCCCCCGTTCAATAAATAACAACATATCCACATCCGTAAGCAATTGCAAACAAATTTGTGTTTGTTTTAGCATACAATCCCATGCAAACCCCGGTAAAGTACAATAATGAACTGGATGTAATCGATATGTATTCAAACAATTACTTCGAAAATTTTCGAAGACGTCTGCAAGTAGCATTACATCAACTTTTAAATATAAATACTCTCCTAGAGTTTGTACATTAAATGTATGCCATATTTGGTTGGCATAGATATATTCATCATCTGATATATGAGCATCATTTAATTTGTTATAAAATGTTGTTTTTGACGGTAGAGTAGTTTCACTCAGCTGATCAAGTGATGTTATATAATCATAAGGAAACACACCGTTACGCGTTAATAGCTTGAAGTTCACATCGTTCAATATCCTCACTTTCAGATTCACTAGATTCATATTCCCTGTCCTTTTGATCCTCAGTTTCCTCTAAACAAATTAGTTGAGTATTTTCTTCAACTACCGTTACATGTCTGGCATTGATTACTCTGTTATTTAACAATACTCTATATCCAGTATTGGTATACCCTACTAATACGCCTAACTCAGCCTTATTATCCCACTTACTTTTTCTTAAAGCCTCTGGAACTCTAACGAATACTCGACTTCCATAGATCTTTAAGTTTTTTACGTTTGGTTTTTTACCGAGGAATATTTCATAAGGGGTTTTGTTTTCTACCGTGTTTGCGATTGTTCTATTTTTTAAGTATGCTACCCTATTCATTACTTCGGGCCAAAATTTTCTATTTATTCTCGCTTCTTTCATTAAGCATCTACCTATATCCATAGCTGACCTATTGTATCTCTCTGCTACACCGTTCAATTCATGTACGTATGGCGGGCACGGTAACATTTGAATTCCCTTATCTTTGATAAAATTGAATATTCCTTTATTCATGTATTCTTTGCCATTATCGCACTGCAATTTCTTTACCTGCTTGTTGAATTGATTTTCTACCAAGTTAACATAGTCAATGAAGCAGCTAGTAGTTTCTGCTTTGCTCTTTATACAATATACTCTCGCGCATTTGCTATAGTCGTCTATAAACGTTAAGAAGTACTTTTCACCACCGTAACCGGTAGTGTTGTGTGGACCATTCAAATCTGTGTGAATTAACTCTAAAATTTCAGTTGTTTTTGTTCTATTGTTTTCAAAGGGTTGATTTGACATCTTACTTTCGATACAATTTGCACATTTCATTTCAATATTTTCAATTTTCTCTGGCAGACCGTCTAGCAACTTATTACTCACTAAAGTGTTTAAATATTGGAAATTTACATGTCCTAGGGCTCTGTGCCATTTTTCTTTTTCAGTTAACATCGTTACATTCGTGTATACTTTGTTTTTATCGTTTTTTGTTACAAAGCTCTTCATACGATACAAATTTCTTACTTTATCCGCGACAGCTAGTAACTTTCTGTTTTGATCATAGATCTTGGTATCGTCATTCTTAGCTACAATCGTACAATTCGTCTTTGTTATTTTCGAGAAACTTAGTAAATTTTGATAATGTCTTTAACATAATAAACGTTTTTTATATTTATTTCGGTTTCATAGTGATACGTTTTGAAATAGGTTTTTACATTGCCGATTTTCGTTGCTTTCAAAATTTTTCCATCGGGTAATTCTACATCTAAAGGTTTTTTTAAATCTACATATTCATCAAAATATTTACTATCTTTAATAATATGGTCAGAACACCCACTATCTAGCAACCAATTTATTTCTTTCGAATCTTCACAGTTTACACTGCACCTTTTCACTTCAGAGTTGAACACTTGTGTCGACCAAGCCTGCGCACCGCTTGCGTCGTTGTTCCTCTGGTTCCTTGGATATCTGCCTCTTGATTGGCTTGACTGGAAACCTCTTCCTCTACTACGACCTCTGTAACCTCCACCTCCGTTGTAGCCACGTTGGTGTCCTCGCTGGCTTCTTCCTCGCTCGTTATGTTCTTCACGACTGTTCTTGTTTGGCTCTGCGTGCCAACAATCCTTTTGTATATGGCCAGTTTTTCCACATTTGTAACATTGTTCTCTTGTTTGTGTCGTGAAAGTACTGACGTTGCTTTTTCTTTCACTCTGATTCTTGTCCATATTCTTTTGTTTGATTTTAGATTTGACATAATCCACTGTCCTTTGCTCTTCAGGTATTACATCAATGAAGTCTCCAATGTAACTGTAGTTTGACGGTAGGGCTTTTAGAAGATATCTCATTTTTTCAGGTTCATCTATCTTGCCTCCTGCTGCTTTGAATTCGTTTATTGCTTTTTAAAAATCTATGAAGAATTCTTCTACTTCATCATAGTCTTTTAACTTAATTTCTTCTATTTTATCTCTGCATAAAATTTGTAGTGCTGTGGATTTAGTGGAAGAGTCGTTGAGCAATCACCAATATACTCTAATTGTCTATCTGATATTGTGCTGATTAAAATCGTTTTGGCCTTTAAGTCTTTCTTTTTCCAGTCTGCTTCATTTTCCCTTTCACTTATTGTTCTAACAGCAGGATCTTTACACTCTTTATATTCTGATAATGTCAATAATCTAAACTTCCAACTTGAGAAGTTCACGCCGTCAAAAATAGAAATTACAATGTCTTCAACCTTTGCTTGGGTAGCCATTTCTATTTCTTTTAGATTTATATTCTTATATACTTCAATTTTCAAGATAATAATTTTCTTGAGTTCTTTCAAAAACACTTTTCGAATCTGATTTATTAGCTTATTATCAGTAACAATGTCTTTTGTTACTGATTTGTGTCCGTTCATTACCCGTCTCTCGTATACCCGTGAGCTTGTCGCGTGTTCTAGACTCGCACTTTACCACATGTCTTACTTGCCGATTTTAATCTAAAGACATCTCACTTGTTATTGACTATACTCTGTGGATTTTTTGGTTTTTCTGTCACTCGTTGACTTTTCTATATTTGAAGGCACATATTTTTCGTTTTCTAATTTTATGAACGCGTTCGTTTTCATTTTGATTATTCACCATGTGGCTCTTTCTAACTAGACTCTTCTTCACAGACTCACCCACGTTTTACTCAACAATCACCTTCCATTTTTTTCCTTTTAGCAACCACGTTCTGCTACCATGTTGTAAATTTAGGTTCGTGGGAAGAAAATAAATGGTTCATGATAAGTTTATAATTGATAGAAATATCTGTATTTATTATAACGGGTTTATTACAGTGAGCTTATGTGACTATATGACTGTACTGCTTGACATCCTCGCGACAACTGTATTGCGACCTTTTGAGTCTTAGCAGTGTTGTGTTGCACACACACTCACACTCAATTGTGTTTCGGCTAATAGGTTGCGCCACGCGCTTGTGTGAATTGTGGTATTTACCTAACCCCAAAAAGCACCTCTGGTGCAAAAACCTTTCGCCAAGTACATTAATGTGATATATATCCCACAAAAGGCACATGAAAAAAAAAAAAATCAAAAATTAGTTGCTACTGCCAAGTACCTACATCACATCACCTTTTTCTCAAATTCATAATTCGGCCTTGCAATACATGGTTTCCATAGCCAATCTTATCTTTCTACGCAGAACCATAGATATAGCAATAGGCAATTAACACTTCTATTGGTGTAAACAGAAAACATAGAGAAATGAAAATTAAGATGAAAAAAAAAAAAAATTTGGAGTACGTGGTACTTGGCGGGCCACTATTTTATGCTGTTACCTCGTACTTTTCTACAAAAGGCCCGCCAAGTACCACTACCTCCAATTTTTTTTTTTTTTTTTATCTCTTAATTTTCATTTCTCTATGTTTTCTGTTTACACCAATAGAAGTGTTAATTGCCTATTGCTATATCTATGGTTCTGCGTAGAAAGATAAGATTGGCTATGGAAACCATGTATTGCAAGGCCGAATTATGAATTTGAGAAAAAGGTGATGTGATGTAGGTACTTGGCAGTAGCAACTAATTTTGGATTTTTTTTTTTTCATGTGCCTTTTGTGGGATATATATCACATTAATGTACTTGGCGAAAGGTTTTTGCACCAGAGGTGCTTTTTGGGGTTGATTTCATTACTTTTTGTAAAATTTTGCTTGACTACCTAATAATTGTGCTCGCTCGCTACGCTCGCTCGATTGGGTTTTCCTATATCCTCGCTCGCAAAGCTCGCTTAGTTGTCAGCATTCTGTCAATTCTTTCTATGAACATCTCAATACATGTTCGGATAATCGAATGCATTTTGTATCATCCAAATCCCTCAAAAAGCAGCAATGTTAAATATATTAGTATAATTTCAAGTGATTGAAAATAATGTTATAATATACACGTATGCTCATACTTTTTTGTGAGCCTTAAATTTCTGTGGACAGACGTAACATGTGCTTTTTTATTAAGCTCTACAAATCGTTTTATTAGAATCCGGTAAAATTCTATATGCCTGCAACGTGTAACCCTGCGCGCAGCCCTTCTGCGGTCTCATCTGAGCTTGGGACCGGCAATGGCGGAGTTACTTGCACGCAGGGTTATAGTTGCTGCCGAAGGGTTAACCACTCTTGAAGTCAGGTGTACACCTGGCTGAGAATCAGTTGAAGTCACTTGAAGTCAGTTGAAGTCAGGTGAAGTCAGTAAGTCAGTTGAAGTCAGTTGAAGTCAGTTGAAGTCAATTGAAGTCACCTGAAGTCAGGTGAAGTCAGGTGAAGTCAGGTGAAGTCAGTTGAAGTCAGTGAGTCGGTGAGTCAGTTGAAGTCAGTTGAAGTCAGTTGAAGTCAGTTGAAGTCAGGTGAAGTCAGTTGAAGTCAGTTGAAGTCAGTGAGTCGGTGAGTCAGTTGAAGTCAGATGAAGTCAGTTGAAGTCGGGTGAAGTCAGTTGAAGTCAGATGAAGTCAGTTGAACTCAGTTGAAGTCGGGTGAAGTCAGTTGAAGTCAGGTGAAGTCAGTTGAAGTCAGTTGAAGTCGGTGAGTCAGTTGAAGTCAGGTGAAGTTAGTTGAAGTCAGTTGAAGTCAGTTGAAGTCAGTAAGTCAGTCATCCTCTCGATTTCCATACATCATACTGGCAGAATACGAATTAATGAGTTTAAACCTCTCGGTATAACTCTATAACAGAACATGCTGATTCTGACCCATTTTTTCAAACTCATATACGGTTCCTTCATTTCACTCAATGCTGCACGGTCGGCGTATACGTATATGGCGTTTGCTATAGTGGCATGCGCCACGGACGCGCCACCTATGCAAGGACATACTCAGGCCCACTAATACAGACACAGCTAGCCTCTCAGGAGCTTAGCAACAGGTATAAACCTTCTATAAATTTCGTGAAAGTAAACTTTATGAAAAGTAAGCCTGGTGCGAACAAAAAAAAAAGATCGTCAGGAAATTTTGCGGAAGCAACCGAAACTCGAGTATCATGAATACTTCTAAGGTAAGCAAGTATTCTCTTCAAACATTAGTGAGGTTATGAAAAAGAAGGCACTGCATAATTCACCAATTATACATTATCTAGAAAATACCTGCGTTTTTCGATTGTTCTCGTCGAGTTCTCGTTATTTTTCGTCGAGTATCCTATGGACAAAGTAACCCGTGGATACTGGATATTCGACAATATGATATAAATTACCTCATAGTTCAGTCAATAGACCACAAATCATAATGCAAAAATTCTGATGAGTTTTTTTTTTTATTGTCGCAATCGTTTTATTGACAGACAAGGAGCTTAACTTCAAAAATCTGCGCCCCCCCCCCCCCCCCCCCCGGCGTCAGTCGTCATCTTGAGAAACGCCTTTCATATCATATCTCGAAAACGGCTGACTTGAGGATGAAAAACTTCAGGATTTTTTTGTAGATAATTAAATTCCTCATCTTTGTTATTTCAAACTGTTGTTGATTCAACTTACCGTTCTTCAATTAGAGTTTGTTTAGTATCGCAAATCTTCTCTCTGGAAGGAGAAAGAAGAAGGGAGTTTCAGAGGAGAAAGAAGATTTACGACACTAAACAAGCTGTAATCGGCTGTAATTAAAAAACGGCAAGTTGAATCGAACAAAGTTTGAAATAAAAAAGATGAGAAATTTAATTATCTACAAAAAAGTCCTGAAGCTTTTTATCTTGAAGTCAGCCGTTTCCGAGATATGATATGAAACGCGTTTCTTAAGATGGCGACTGACGCAGACGTTGAATCGCAGATTTAATACAATTGAATTGGCATCTATAGTATGTGAACTTCGAGGATTGGCCTTTTAAAGTATTTGATTTAGCTAGAGACTTAGAGTTTTGAGCGAGGTTTTAGCCGATTTCCTTTCTACCGGAATTAATTTCTTATTCCCTTCGTTTATTTGTAGAACCCTGATGCTCCAGCCCGCAGCAACGCGCAAAATGATTTTTGGGATGAACTCGAGAGTGCCTTAAAAGCAAAGATTCCGGTATATATGAAAAATCTGTTAACATTCAATGGATTTGATAATGCCATATCATTGCGTGCTTTGACCGAAAATAGTTTAAAGGATTTAGAAGAATTCGCCCGAAATGATATGAAATTGTTCTGCGACACAACAAAACCAGCGAGTGATTATTATGGCGTATACAATATCTGCCCAAAAGCTTTCAAAATTGTAACCGGGCACAAGATGCTGCTACTTGCTCTAGCCGAACACTGCAAGAGAAAATTTGATATGGAAACGTCGCAAACTCTAAAGCAAGCAGGATCTGCGAAGAAATCCCGAGGGCACTCGATTACTTCTAATTTGGTGCCGGATTCTTCGTATTCTGGTCCGCAAAAGACAGCTACCGAGGGAGATACAGGAGATATTGATCTCAACGTTGCACAAAGAGAGGTGACCAAATCAATACGGCAAATCGTCAATGCTTTCGTTAAGGATAATGCAGTCAAGTTGAAAGAAATCGAAACGAGCAGACTAACAGATCTTCGGATCACAGTGAAAATCGACGAAAGTCAAGGGAGTCAATCACACTCGGCGACGATGATGTGCATTTTTTGTTGCGCATCAGTGACAGTATGTCGATTTGCAAGAAGACGAATTCTATCAAATCTCCAGAGACACCTAAAGACTAAGCATCTTCCGAACATCCTTCCTGTTGGTGGAATAAAAAATATTGCGTCCGTTTTTAACACCAAAGTAGCCAAAAACTCCTCGAGTAGAAAGTCTGTCTGTATTGCTCCTGATCAAGAACTGCAAGAGTTGATCGTCGAAGTCGATCCGTTTTTAGCACATCAAGATTGCAGTAACGACGAAGTTGAGGACGAAGAAGAAGAGGCTCTTCGAGCAGGCGAAGGAAAAAAAGAAAATCACAAAAATCATGTAGTGACATCGGACCTCGCATCGGACTATCTAACTTGGAGGAAATCGCAGAGTTGGGGACTCCAAAGAAATCCAAGTATACGGAAAACAACACACTGGCTAAGGAGATGGGAACGAAAGTTGAAATTACTATTAGGGCGTCTGAAGGAATCGAGGAAGAAACTGAAAAGGTGATCGTACCAAGTTTTCAAAATCTGAAGAGTCCACAGGGATCGATTCTCTTCAGTCGAATCAAAGATCCCAGCCTCGATCCCAGCCAAGTAGAAAATCCAAATGGAAATTGTCCAAGTACTCCAGAGTAAACAGACGAAAGAGATCTTTGAATCGTCAAATCGAGAAACAATCCCGAATTA
This sequence comes from Tenthredo mesomela, assembly GCA_943736025.1. NCBI lineage: Eukaryota > Metazoa > Arthropoda > Insecta > Hymenoptera > Tenthredinidae > Tenthredo > Tenthredo mesomela. Next base: position 27,734,596 of record OX031014.1, on the reverse strand, counting down.
CAGATTACTATCCGATTCTTGATCAAATAAAATTACTAATAAAAAAAAATGACGAACTAAGAGATACCCTGACAGCTTACTTAGAAGAAAATAACATGAACACAAAGAGTTCAAATAGTACTCAGAACTCAAGTCATTTCTTGAAAGCCTTGATGCAGACAGCTGACAGTAATATGAACAAACATAAGGGCGGTAGAAGATACGAAGAGTCGTTGAAATTGTTTACGTCATATATTTTCATTTTATGTGGTAGAAATACGTACGAAATTTTACAAAAGCATCTTCCTGACTCTCTTCCGTCAGTTACAACTATTGGGCGGTGTATCAAAAAGGTCAATGCGCCTTTACGTGAAGGGGAATTTCGGTTCCATGATTTGAAGATCTACTTAGAAGAAAGGTCTCTCCCGATGCAAGTTTGGGTAAGTGAAGACGCTACACGAATAACCGGTCGGATCCAATATGACTCACACTTCAATCAGGTAATTGACTTTGTACCGCCATTAGATAGTGATGGTTTACCAGTCTGTGGTTCATTTCAAGCTACTTCCGCTGATTTAATTCAGGAATATTTTCAAACTGGTACTACTGCAAACTATGCATACGTAATATTGGCGCAACCTCTCCAGGAAGGTGCTGCTTCATTTTGCCTATCATTTTTCGGAACAGACAGCCGATTCAATTCAACTCAGGTAATTCGAAGATGGGCTTGGATGAGAAAACAAGCTGCGCTTGTGGGAATAACTCTAGTAGGTTTTTCTTCGGATGGCGACCCACGTTTATTAAAAGCAATGATACATGAAGCCATCCCGCGAGCGCCACTTTTGCCGAGAGACTGGAATGGTTGGTTTATCCAATCTTTACAGCAGTCACAGCTTTACATTCAAGATACGACACATGTTGGCACAAAACTACGTACCGTATTCCTGAAACCCTCAATTCTGTTACCACTTGGGAATTTTGTAGCATCACCAACTCACCTTAAAATACTAATTGATGAAATAGCTAAGGAAGAGCAAGCCTTAACTATGACCGATCTAAACAGAGCTGACAAGATGAACTTTCGAGCAGTTCAAAAAATTTGCCACCCCCGAGTTATTAACCTTTTGCGTCAAATTCCATCTGCTAACGGCACTGTGGTTTTTCTACAAATGATGAAAGACGTTCTGGATTCTTATTTGGATAAAGACATTGCTGCTATTGAACGAATTCATCTAATTTGGAAGAGCCTCTTCTTCTTGCGCCTCTGGCGACAATGGCTTGTAGATAACGACTATAGTGTTACACGAAACTTTATCACGAGTAATGCGTATTCTTGTATAGAGCTCAATGCCCATGCTATAGTAGCTGCCGTAAACTTGTTCAGAAATCAGCAATCTCCAGAATTTTTCGTACCATGGTTGTTTAGTAGCCAACCGTGTGAGCAATTTTTCCGGTGTGCAAGATCTTTAACTTCTACATATTCGACTATAATAAACTTTAGTATGCTCGACTTCACTCATCGGGTTCAAAGAATTCAATTTCAGTCTCAGATGATACAAGATCTCGGACAGGACTACTCTTTTCCACGGGCAGAAAAACGAACACAATGTGCAATACAACAACGGGATATTCTGGCTGACATGGGCTTACCGACTGAGACTGAAATTTTGGCAACTATTGTTCAAGCCCGATGCGAAGCAAGAGATGTTGTCATTTCTCTCGGAGTAGTCCCTCAAATATGTGATAATATACCATCGTCTCTAAAAGCAATAAGTGTCCAAGATGATAATTCTGACGAGGAAGAGGTAGAGGAGAATAGTGTTGAATTGGCAACTGAACTGAATATTGAGAGCGTCGAAGATCTTTCTCTGTTGCACACATGCACGCCGACAACTTCTGAGAGAGAGGTCGAAATTCCACCTGACGGACCTTTTGTTTATTACACTGATCCCAAAGGTCGGAAAGCAATAATAAGGAAAAGTACACTATGCTGGATCCGTTCTAGTGGCTACAATAAATTAAGTAGTGACCGATTACATAGAGTCAAAGGCGCATTAACAGTCTCTAGTCAGGACTCGAGCAAATTCCGACAGAGATATTCCAGTGATTCAGATGAATATTCTACGACGGATGTTGCGCAGTGCGAAGAAATTCATATTGGTCAATGGTGTGCCTTCATTGGCGAGAGAAGGTGTGATGTATTCATTGGTCGGATTCTCGCATTTGTTTACGGTTCTGGCAAAGGCAAAAAACTTGAATATTCCGCCGAAGTGCACCTATAAAAGCTCCGGTTAAGAATCCTAAGGGTATCATGTGTTTGTCTTCCCCATGGTTTACAGTTGAATCAAATAGTTTAGTAATTCTTACAGAACAAACCTATTACCGCAATATTGAAGGGTACTTATGTACGCTTCCTCGTCCTCTGTTCGAGAATAACACCCCTCAATATAGCCACGAGGTTTTCGAAAAGATTACTGATAGATTGTAACTTTATATAAAACCGAACGTTTATTTCAAGCTTCACCAGAGGCTTTAGCGGCCACAAATGGAGGGAAATTTCGGATGTCTATTGTGAACGAACGAATAATATCAATATCTCATTCGCACGTTTCGAAAACTATTTTTCGTCTGGGCCACACGCTCCATATCGATCGTCTGCATCTTCGGTAATTATTTCAGTTTCCACATCACATGACATTTGAATTTTCGCCCCACTTTCAGCTGCTAAAACGTCAGCTGGCTGAAACCCTTTTGGTGCCCTCAACCTGTGTCATCGTTGGTTATCGTAATTCCGATTCATAATATGTTATTTTTTCACCTAGGTATAAGTAAAATCGGGTAAAATATTGTATGGTAGTGGCCGAGTAATGGCTTTAATGTGATTGAAAAATAAAATAACTCAGATGATATTAGTAATGATTAGATTTATTGTTACTTGATACTACGTAAAAATAAATATTGTCAAATTACCTAAATATGTACCTCAAAACCCCTAAACCTCTGTATAAACATGAATATCGTTTAGTGAATACGTTACATTTAAAGGAAATTTTGCGTCTCAGTGACAAATAAATGTAAAAAATATCCCGTTTACAAAGAGTTATTTCTTCTGCAAAATCCTTCCACAATTTGAAGTTACTTCAATTTTGAGTTAGCTCAAGTCAGTTTGTTTCAGTTGAAATCAGTTGAAATCATTTGAAGTCAGTGAGTCAGTTGAAGTCAGTGAGTCAGTTGAAGTCAGTGAGTCAGTTGAAATCAGCTGAAGTCAGTTGCAGCCAGATGAAATCACTTGAAGTCAGTTGAAGTCCGGTGAAGTCCGTGAGTCAGTTGAAGTCAATGAGTCAGCTGAAGTCTGCTGAAGTCAGTTGAAGTCAGTTGACTCCATGAAGTCTTGAAGTCTGAAGTCAGGTGTACGGTCAATCGACGAGTGGTTAACCCCTCGGTTGCTGCTCATGATTAAATATATTTAAATATTAGATATCTGTATTGCAATTCTCAGGTAGATTGTTTTTTTATGCAGCTAGGTCCTCTGCAAAAAGAACACGTATGCGTCCCATACTCATAACGTCAACTTCAAATTCGGGTCCGAACAGAAGGTATCGAAAGGATTAAGATAATTAATATAAGCCTATTGATGCAAGACTAGCGTAGAGCATAAACTGGAAGTTTTTGAAGTCGAACACTTGCATCCTGCTCTATTCGTCTGACTCTTCCCGTTTCTTGTATTAAATCACACTATCCTGATATTTTGCAACTTCAGCATTTTCCCTCATCATCCTCTCTTCTCATACGGCGATCCACTACAAAATTGAACAATCCAAATCCATAAAAGAGGTTTTTTTCTAATTGTTACATTCATAGATGAAAATATGCTGAGTCTACAATGAATAAATAAATATAAATGAGAATCTCTATCATCTGAGAAAGAGGGAGTCGATTGATCATTTCTTCAGTAGTGAATAAGTATTTCCATTCTAACCGTTTGTCCTGATAGCACTAATCTGAATTCGATTGAGATCGTTCTAAGCGGAGAATCTGAGCTGTTGGTAAAACATGGATTAAAAAAATTATCTCCACCGAAGGTCAAAGCATTACGTTGACGTGGAGTGTAGAATGAAGCCTATCGGAGTCCAACACACAACGTCGACTTACACTCTCGTTTTGACTAGATGATACCGAGATAGATTATAGAACTCGTTGGAATCTAACGCATCACGTTGACTCACAATTTGGGTCTAAGCAGACGCGCCTTGAGGGATGAGCCTAACATAGAGCTTGAAGTGGAACTCGTTGCAATCCAATACTTGAACTTGGCTTTCTTGGTTTGGCTTCTTGCCGTTCCTTGTATCAAATCATGCTATCTTAATATTTTTCAACTTCAACATTTTCTCTTGATTTTCTCTTGTCAGACTTCCTCAAGCGGTAACTTGATAAAAAATTGAATAACCCAAAAAACCGTTTCTTCCGATAATTGCATTCATAAATGAAAATAAGCTGTATCTACAATGTATAAGTAGAAGTCCATGTGACGGAACTCGCATAACCTCAAAAGCTCGTGCTCATAACCCTGCTTAAAAAGCCGGATAGAAACCGAATCGGCAGTGTGTCCGGTTTTATACGTAATTTGGGTCCGGTAAACCTCCGAGCTTGTCCGGAATTTGTCCGGGATTCCGGTCGTGTCCCTATCTGGTGCTATGCGGGACCTATCCTGCCATTTTCGCAAACATACAGATAGGCTTCCTATCGGGTTCTATCCGGAAAGTAACTCCGCCCTAGTCATTTTTCCTGTATGGTTCTATCCGGATCCATTTTCAAAAATTTGAAGCTTGTTTTTTTCTTTTTTTTTTTCGTTTTTTGTTCTTCTCAAGTATCAGTGCTTCAGGGGGCGCAACATATATCGACAACAGACATGCTGATAACACATAACCAATACAGGACTTAGGCGATGCTTATATACATGATATTTTCCGCCTCTATATATACTCACCAACTCCAATAAGTGATACTCGCGAGAATATCGAAAGCGGTGGTCGTCGCCTTACGAGAAAATATTGAAGTAATGTACATTACATGGAAACCGGATAGGTACGGACAGAGCCCCGATTCCAACTTTGAAAATCTTTGTCCGTATCTATCCGGTTTCGGTCCCGCAAATCATAACGTGATTATATTTACATCAAATCTTCAAAATTGGAATCGCGGCTCTGTCCTCATCTATCCGGTTTCGGTCCCGCAAATCATACCGTGATTAAATTTACATCAAATTTTCCAAGTTGGAATCGGGGTTCTGTCTGTACCTATCCGGTTTGGACTCGGGGCTCTGTCCGTACCTATCCGGTTTCGTTCCCGCAAATCATAACGTGATTATTTACATCAAATCTTCCAAGTTGGACTCGGGGCTCTGTCCGTACCTATTCGGTTTCGTTCCCGCAAATTATAACGTGATTATTTACATCAAATTTTCCAAGTTGGAATCGGAGCTCTGTCCGTACCTATCCGGTTTGGACTCGGGGCTCTGTCCGTACCTATCCGGTTTCAGTCCCGCATATCATAACGTGATTATACTTACATCAAATCTTCAAAGTTGGAATCGGGGCTCTGTCCATCCTGTATCCATCCAGTTTCGGTCCCACAAATCATAACGTCATTATTATCAATTGATACGGCACGAAATCGGACAGAGCCCCAATTCTATAACTTAGAATATTAGCTGTATTGATAATCACGTTATGATTTGGGGGACCGAAACCGGATGAGTACGGACAGAGCTCCGATTCCAACTTGGAAAATTTGATGTAAATAATCACGTTATGATTTGCGGGAACGAAACCGGATAGGTACGGACAGAGCCCCGATTCCAACTTGGAAGATTTGATGTAAGTAATTACGTTATGATTTGCGGGAACGAAACCGAATAGGTACAGACAGAGCCCCCAATCCAACTTGGAAAATTTGATGTAAATAATCACGTTATGATTTGTGGGACCGAAACCGGATAGGTACGGACACAGGGCCGGATTTAGGGGAGGGCAACAGGGGCTGAAGCCCCGGGGCCTCCACAGGAGAGGGGCCTCCACAATATCAATGTTTAGGTAAAATTTGCTAATGAATGATATGCAAGATTTGAAGGAAAAATCACTCTAGAGTTCTGACAAAGAAAAAAAAGTTCTTATACTTTAATAAGCCATTTTGATTCAAAATATTTCAAAGCGTATTTCTGTCAAAATTGATGGAAAACGCCAACCACGATGAATTTTCTGTTGCATGTGCATTAGGGTGTGTCACTTTTTTCTTGGTTTCGGGATCTCACCCCCTTAGTATTTCATACTATATGCCATAATGATGTGGTATGAATTTGAGCTATGTCGGATTGTTTTAGAGGTTCCTCATCGAGTTTTTATGTTTTCCATTCATTTAACATAGGAAATTTTACGACCTTGAACATAATGCCATATATCTTTCGAGTTTTTATTACCAACTGCGACCACTATGCGGGGGATCATTCAGATATATCTACACGATTTTTCGCACCATCATTAATTTTTTTTTTCTTCACCTATGCTCTGTAATAAATGACTATAAAATGACTGAACAAACAAAAATTGAAAGAAAAAAAAATGGATAAACAAATAAATAAATGATGGTGCGAAAAATCGTGTAGATATATCTGAACAATCCCCCGCATAGTGGTCGCAATTAACAAGAAAAACTCAAAAGATATATGGCATTATGTCCAAGGTCGCAAAATTTCCTGTGTTAACTGAATGGAAACCAGAAAAACTCAATGAGGAACCTCTAAAAAGAATCCGACACAGCTCTAATTCATACCACATCATTATGGCATATCGTATATGAGATACTGAGGGGGTAAGATCCCGAAACCGAAAAAAAAGTGACAAGCAACAGATAACTCGCAAAGTTCCATTTGCCTAACATTATAATTTAATTTTGTTTCTTTATATTTTAGAATATCCACATATGTTCGTTAAAAAGATTTCATTTGTCTCGCAATAAATTATTAAAATACTGTGAAAAGGAGAATTGTTTATCTTGTTTAAAAAATAATTAGGGGCCACCACATCTTCGTTGCCCCAGGGCCTCCACATATTTAAATCCGGCCCTGTACGGACAGAGCTCCGATTCCAACTTGAAAAATTTGACGTAAATAATCACGTTAGGATTTGCGGGACCGAAACCGGATAGGTACGGGCAGAGCCCCGAGTCCAACTTAAAATTGCATGCTGCATTGCTGCATTGATAATCACGTTATGATTTCCGGGACAAAAACCTGATAGAAACGGACACAGTTCCAAAACCGATTTGAGTGACGGATACTTTCCAGATGGAGCCAGATAGATAACCGAGCCTTCGGATGTTCGTTCCGACGAATTAAGGACACAAACGTATAGCATCCGGACAGGACTTTCGTGACCGATAAAATACGGATAGAAACGGATGGAACGTCTATCCGGAATCCTATCTGGAAATCTGTCCGGTTCTATCGTTTCCTGTCGGTCATTTTAAGCAGGGAAGGTAACCGATTAATTAAACAAGCGATATTTGTTGTTGGTCTCTTAGACGTCGAGGGTAAATTGAACAATATTTTGCTTATCGTTGTGCCCACTTCAATATCAAACATTACTGTTTTTTCAAAGTTTTGGGATATCGTAATAATTCTTAGCTGTTTTCTGTCATCTCCATCAAATCTCCATTGATGATGAATATGGGTGGTTCTACTCAAGAAGGACGAAAATCGGATCATTTTCGGCACGACATTTTTTTTGCATATGAGGTTACACAAGTAGCCTAAGTTCTAGCTTAGGTCTTTCTTGTACTTATCTAAAACGGGGCAGTCAAAAAAATAAGATACAAGAATTTTATAGTCGTTAATAGTTTTGTAAATTTTATAACTTGGAAAACATTGATGTTACAAAAAAAAGTTACAAATAAAAAAGATGAGAAATTTGATAATCCATAAAAAAGATTTCAATACATTTTGTCGTAAAGTCGATGGTTTGCGAAATATAGATTGAAAAGTGTTATCCAAGATGGTGTCGACCCTGATAACGATAAGAGGTCGCCATTTTGGATTTAGTATCAGGAGACACCCCCCGACCAGCCCTGAAAATATTCCATGTTCCTTGTTTTTTTTACCAATCACCAGTTTCAAATTACCTATTTACTGGGCCAGGAGACTGAGGCCAGAATACTGAGGTTTTTCTTACTTTTTAGCTAATAAATTGTCAATACAACGTTTTACGATGAAATTATGCAATTCGACATTTGAATCCTAAGTATTTATAAATTATAAATGTAATAATAAATACCTACAAAATACATTATTTACGAAAACGCGTACCAGGATACTGAGAATCTGACTGGCCGCGACACAATCTCACTCACATAATTCATCGTGTCGACTGAACGATCGACAAACCGAAACGAATACCAGCGATCGTAAGCCAACTTGACTTCGGTTATTCACCTAAATAGAGCAGCAGCGCGCTAGATATGCTAATTCATCCTAATTTTAAGGTGTTTCGATGTGGCAGGAGACTGAGGTAAATGTCAAGAGACAAAGTTTAATTAAGTATTTTCAATAAAATTTAATAATAGTAGTAAAATTAGATGAATGCATTGAAACACTTATGATTACATTTCTGTTTCTGAGTGCAGATTTCACGTATTATACTTGAAATTGAGTTTTAATTCAACATTGAAACTTTCATTTCGGAGAAGAGACATGCCAGGAGACTGAGAATTTGGCACTTTAAAGTACAATTTTTGTAAATAATATCTTTGGGATCGAACTAATTTTCAGTGTCAAACTAGAAATGATTGAGATGTTCAGTTTTGATCCTAAATCAATGCAATATAAGTGCAAAAAATATACAAAAGCAGGTGAGCCACAGAATATTCCCTCGTGAGTAGAACCACCCATATGCAGACGAATCGTTTACTAACTGCCATAGACTATATTGTTTGCAGTTAGACGGGAAAACGCTATTATTTTCCCGTCCGCCTAGCGTAAGTCTTTTCGTGGGCCCAAGAAAAGAAGGGACGCCTCTCTATGTTATTTATATACCCACACAACTGCCTCGTGACGTCATCGTGGAGACGGAGACGACCAAGAAAATTCTTGATCAAACTGAGCATTTCTATAAATCGGAATATTAGATCTCAGCTCTCCGTGCACCGATTGCATCAAATTTGGGCTTAAATGAAAGCTGTTTCAAACCATATTCTAAGATAAATATTTGAATCTCGTGTATAACCCGAGTTGGAATAAAATGAGGATAATATCATCGCCGTATAGGCCGAAGAGCTCTCATGCGGGTATAGAGACTCGGTCGAGCCTCACGCCGCGCGCTTAAAAATTCTTTTTAATGTACTTGGCGCGAGACTCTACCGAGTCTCTTGAGATTTCAACAGATATATTCATCATCTGATATATGAGCATCATTTAATTTGTTATAAAATGCTGTTTCTGACGGTAGAGTAGTTTCACTCAGCTGATCAAGTGATGTTATATAATCATAAGGAAACACACCTTTACGCGTTAATAGCTTGAAGTGCACATCGTTCAAAGTTGAAAACTCAGATTTCAAATGAAACATTGAATCTGATGACATGTAGGAAGCTAATTGACTCAAACTAGAATTTAAATGCCGAAATGAATCAATAAATTGCAGCTTCAATCTCAGATGATGTATTTCTGTTGTAAATGAAATATAACGTTCCTTGTTTAATGGTAACAAATGTGTATTACCTTCGATAAGCACAGCGATTTCTTAAATTATAAAATGAGCATCATATCCACTAAGGTTATGTAATATTATTGGTATTATTCTCCTTATTGAAGCCTGCAAATTGCATTTTTGGTGACTTGGACCTCTATATAAACCAGTCAAATGACAATAATCCCTAACACGAATATTATATTCCTCGAATTTCACTCCACATATCGTACAATATCCAGCAGTATGAAATTCATTTATCTGTGATTCAGTCAGTGGATACATTTTTTGAGGTGAATCTAAATGACTAGCTACTTTATATGATTGCATTTTAAGCTCGTGTATAAACCATTCCTGGCAATCTAAGCCTCGATAATATTTGTTGTATGATTGAGTTGAATCGTAAGCACATTTGAAATAATATCCAACACTATAAGGAACATGTTTTTGATAGAACGATTTTTTTGGTATTTCGTTGGAATCGTTAGAAATTGTTTCTAACATGCATTCAAAATCAGCGTAGACCACAAATGGTGCACGTAATTGATTTCGTATATTTATAAAGGATAATTTATCATCAGGACTATCTGGTAAGATGATTTTACAAACACTTCGATTTTGGATACAATCTATAAGATGTGTTTCAAGTTTTTCTGCAGTATAAAGATAATGCAAACATCTATCGCATATGAAGATCATAGATTTATGTTTAGTAAGTTGACTAGCAACCAATCGGGATAAATGCTTTATCCAGCAATAGTGAGTTTTTGTACCTAACGTTTCACTGTATTCTTGCAGCAGAAGTAGATTAATACATTTTAAACTTTTATTTGAATGTTGATTAATATATAATGGTACAACCTCAACCTGTCTATCGCGAACTGATTTTTCCAAAATGTAAACATTAATTCTGATATCATTGATTTTTTCAAACTTTGGTATATCCCGAACCTGTACTGGAAATGATATACCAGTAAAATCAAAAACAGTATTATAGTGTGGATAACTTGTTGGCTCTGAATATAAGGATGTTGGAGAATAGAGAGCTGAAACACAGGCCCATGCGAAACATGCATTATCATTATTTTTAATATTAATTATTGCTCTCTTGTTTTTTATTACTGAAGGTGAATCTATATATGATGAGCCTAATGATGGAACATATTTATTGATGTTAATGAGAATATAATCAATACTGCTCAATGCCCATCCTTTGTTACCATTGAACAAGGAACGTTATATTTCATTTACAACAGAAATACATCATCTGAGATTGAAGCTGCAATTTATTGATTCATTTCGGCATTTAAATTCTAGTTTGAGTCAATTCCCTGATGAACCCGCAGGACATAAATCCGTCCTGAAAAATATCCTGCGGACGTCCTGGCGTCCTAAAAATTGTCTCGCGGACGTCTTTACGTCCTATCGAGGGTCTCGCGGACGTCCTTTCGTCCTTGCAAATGTCTTGCGGACATCTCTTTGTCCTATAACATGTCCTGCAGACTTCTTCTCATCCTTAAGAATGTCCTGCGGTCGACTCAGCGTTGACAAGATATCCGCGGGACGTCTATGTGTTTTGGGAAATATCTGGAGAACATCCTAGATGTCCCGCCTGATATCCAGAGGACAGCCGACGGTCACGTGTCAGTCCCGCGTCCAGTGTCGGTCTGGGGGACCATCAGAACCTTGCCTTCGCCGCGTCCGGCGGACATACGATGTTCCCAGTATCTGTATATCATCCTGCGGATATCCTGAAAGCTCGCCCTGATGATGTCCTTCGGACAATACACTTTTCACGTGCAATGGTCCCAAGTCGACATCCTTCCTCCGTCTTCAAAACGTCCCAGCAGATGATCCTAACCATGTCCTTGGGATGGATTGTTGTCGAAAGTCTTTGTGCCAGGCCAGCATCCTTCCTTCGTCTGCAATAGGTCCCATTACAGAGTCCCAACCTTGTCCTGTGGACGGATCGGCTCCTAAATTTTATGTTCCATGTCCATATCCTTTCGCCGTCTTAAAGCCGTCCCATCGTTGGATCCCGACCTTGTCCTGCAGATGGATTCCTCTCTTAATCCTGTGTTTCAAGTCCGTATCCTTGTTCCGTCCTCGGGACGTCTCATCGAGGAAGCTGAAGATTGTCCTGCGGATGAGTTGGATAATAAACTTGTCTTGGAGACAAATCGTCTTTGGAATGTATCTGCCAAGGTGGCATGCATTCTTCGTCGTTATAGGATCCCTCTTCAATACATTTCCGTCATGGTAGATCCATTCGAACTACTACTGAAATCGAGAACCTTTGAGAACTTTGTAAATAATTCTTGATGAGAAAAATTAACGGACGATCCGGGAATCGAACGCAGGATCTACGGACGCCTATCCGGGGACTTACACCCGAGACCGCCTAGCTCGCCCACGGATCACCGCAACTTTTCTCATCATTTGAACCATCTTTTAAACTTCCTTTGAGAACTTTGTCCGGGTGCGTCAAAGCAGACGTCCTGTGGGCATCCTCTACCCCTGAGAAAAACGTTTTCAGGACATCTGCTGTGTATCCCTAAGACACCCCAACATTGGAATTTTTCGTCCTGAGGACATAGAACCGACATCCTACAGGTGTCCTCCCGCTTTGAACACAGACATCCTACGGATCTCCTCCCTCTTAAAATAAATGTCTTGTGGACGTCCACTATGCATCGTGAGGTCACCTCAAAGCACAGCGTTCCATCTCCGGGACGTCCGAAAATGCACCACCAGGATCACCTGAGGATGTCGCGAATAATGTCCTCCTGTCATCCTACAGATGTCCTCCCGCTTTGAACACAGACATCCTACGGATATCCTCCCTCTTAAAATAAATGTCTTGCGGACGTCCACTATGCGTCGTGAGGTCACCTCAAAGCACAGCGTTCCGTCTCTGGGACGTCCGAAAATGCACCACCAGGATCACCTGAGGATGTCGCGAGTAATGTCCTCCTGTCATCCTACATGCGTCCGGGAGGTCCATCAGGGTTAGCTTCCTACATGTCATCAGATTCAATGTTTCATTTGAAATCTGAGTTTTCAACTTTGAACGATGTGAACTTCAAGCTATTAACGCGTAAAGGTGTGTTTCCTTATGATTATATGACATCACTTGATCAGCTGAGTGAAACTACTGTACCGTCAAAAACAGCATTTTATAACAAATTAAATGATGCTCATATATCAGATGATGAATATATCTATGCCAACCAAATATGACATACATTTAATGTACAAACTCCAGGAGAGTATAGTGATTTATATTTAAAAGTTGATGTAATGCTACTTGCAGACGTCTTCGAAAATTTTCGAAGTAATTGTTTGAATATATATCGATTAGATCCAGTTCATTATTGTACTTTACCGGGGTTTGCATGGGATTGTATGCTAAAACAAGCTAGAAGTTTCAAATCTTTACCTCCACATGGTTTAGCATGATTTGGACAGAATGGTAGATCTTGATGCATTGCCAATTATCGATCGTAAATCTGATGGTAATTTAGTAATTGACCGATCATAGTTTTATCATATACCGCGAGGACCAGGTGAAAGAGAATGGTCCATCCGCCCAGGCAGATAATATTTCGTATTTTTAGCGGGATAGCCACTCGTTGCGCTGAAAAAATCCCTAGGGTGATTTTTGCGCGCGGTCGATGCAACTCGGCAGCCATTGTTGATACAAGCCGGCTGACTGTCAATACATCGCGGAAGGTAGACAAGTGTGGTTATGTTCGTTTATTTGAAGCAAATGATAAATAAAGTGAATAAAACCTGCGTGAATAAGCTAGGAATATTTATCAAAAATCGATCAATCAGTTTTAAATGATATCTTAATGCAATCAACGAATTAACCTAAGCTATAACTGGAAATTTATCAGAATCAAAGAGTTCATCGAGAACAACCAATTTGAACAAAATTATTCACGTAGGTTTTATTCACTTTATTTATCATTCCCTTCAAATGAACGAACATAACCACACTTGTCTACCTTCCGCGATGTATTGACAGTCAGCCGGCTTGTATCAACAATGGCTGCCGAGTTGCATCGACCGCGCGCCAAAATCACCCTAGGGATTTTCAGTGCAACGAGTGGCTATCCCCCTAAAAATACAAAATATTAGCTGCCTGGGCGGATGGACCATTCTCTTTCACCTGGTCCTCGCGGTATATTGAATATTTCAATATACATATATATTGTGATTAATCGATATGTGTATAGGTAATTGAAAATAGATGCATATGGTTTGCTCCAATTATTTTTTATGCAGTGTTGTCTAGCCTTCAATGAATTAATAGTATATTATGTGGCATGCCCGTAAACCAAGTTTCGGCGAGAATAATGATTTCAGGACGAGCTCAAGGCGAGCCGAAAGCGAGCCGGAAGCGAGTTCTGAAATCATTATTCGAGTCAAAAACGGTTTACGGGTGCGCCCCATACTGTATTTTTTTCGAAATAGGCATGAAAAGTCACTTTGACGCCTGTTGAGATTCACTAGACGAAGAGTGGGGTTATGGTGCGATCTGTCGCGCACTTCGAACCGCGCATCAAAACTGCCGTATAAAAACTTTATACGGCCGCTTTGGAATGCGCACTTCGAACTGCGCATCCAGACTGCCGTATAAAGACTTTATAGGGCAGTTCTGAAACCAACCGTATAAAGTGACACTTTGTGGATTGAAAAGTCACTTTTTGACGCCTGTTTTCGATCCACAAAGTGTCACTTTATACGGTTGGTTTCAGAACTGCCCATGAAGTCTTTATTTTCAATGCCTATGCCGAAAAAATTACTTTTTTCGGCATAGGCATTGAAAAGTCACTTTTTGACGCCTGTTTTCGATCCACAAAGTGTCACTTTATACGGTTGGTTTCAGAACTGCCCTATAAAGTCTTTATACGGCAGTCTGGATGCGCAGTTCGAAGTGCGCATTCCAAAGCGGCCGAATAAAGTCTTTATACGGCAGTTTCGATGCGCAGTTCGAAGTGCGCGACAGATCGCACCATAACCCCACTCTTCGTCTAGTGAATCTCAACAGGCGTCAAAGTGACTTTTCATGCCTTTTTCGAAAAAAATACAGTATGGGGCGCACCCGTAAACCGTTTTTGACTCGAATAATGATTTCAGAACTCGCTTCCGGCTCGCTTTCGGCTCGCCTTGAGCTCGTCCTGAAATCATTATTCTCGCCGAAACTTGGTTTACGGGCATGCCACATAATATACTCATAACAATTATACTCCTCCATAACTGCTAGCTTTGTTGATTCAAATGCACACAATGTAATTTGACGAAAGAACTGCAACCGCTAGTTGTGAATAAATACAACCTCTTGGGAATAGACGTGCTTGAGTTATTATGCAGAGTTGTATTCTTTAATAAAGTAGAATAATATAGTAATTAATATACTTCTCTAGAGCAAAAGAACTGCAACCTCTTTGAAATAGACGTGCTTTAGTTATTTGCAGCGTTGTATTCTTGAATGAGTTAGAATAATATAGTTTTTGCAACACCTACATCGAAAGTCCTGTTTTATGCACCGTCTATAGGCACTTAAAATGTCTTTTAAACACTAGTGCGAGAAAACTTTCTCACACCGTGCCAGAAACGGCTGCGCATGCGCAGTACGGATACACTCGCGACATGAGACGGAATAGCTAGACACTACATCCTCTACGATAAACAGTTCGCGACAGCTCACGTCTCACGTAGTGAAACAGAAATAAATCGGGATGCACGAAGTTGAAGATGATATGGACGTGCCCCAAGATATTCTCGACGAAGCAGAGGATATTTCGATGAATTTACTGCCTGAGAAATCTAAACTCAGATACATGGAAATCTACCGGAACTTCACGGACTGGAAGAAAGAGAAAAACATAACCTCAACACGTGAACCAACGTTGTTGGTTTATTTTAACGAGCTATCCAAAGTAAAAAAAGTAGCACCTTTAACCCTTTGGTCTCTATATTCAATGTTAAAGAAAACTTTAAATCTCTATGAGGATGTTGATATTACGAAATTTGAAAAACTAAATAGCTTCCTAAAAAAAGAAAGCAAAGGTTACCGGCCCAAGAAATCTAAGATTTTTACAGCAACCGAAATTTCAAGATACTGCAACGAAGCTCCCGATTTCCATTATTTAGCAAACAAGGTATAATTATATTAAATAAATAAATTATACACACTTAAATGAACCGATTACTAATTTCTAAGCGTATCATCCTCAACGCGCACTATGCCGAAGCGAAGCGAAACGAAGTTTTCATCAACATGCTTTCTTCGGAGTGTGCGTGCATACTTCCATAAAAAACATAAGAAAAGCATGTTGATGAAACTTCGTTTCGCTTCACTTCGGCATATAGTCCAGTCGGATTCGACATAAAATCGACCGACTCCTATTCTTTCTGAGTACAGTTTTGCCGATTTTTTTGTAGGTAGATTTGACCTCGGCAAATAAGCCCCTGATTTTGCGTGTTGATAAAATGTGTGGAACATTGTTTAAAAAATTGTTGAAAAAAAAAATTCGCCATTTTGATTTTTAATTTCCTTCATATGCGTGTGAGGCAAAAATGTTGTATACAAAAGTTGCATGTCTTATCCTCGTGTTTGATAGAAAATTTTGAAAATTCCAAAAATGTCGGTTCGTCTAGTCGCAAAATGCAAAAAACCAAATTATTTACAAATTGTTTAATTTCGTTCCTGTCCCCTTAATGATCAATGTATACTCTCGAAACTCACATCACGCGTATGAAACCTGTGCTGCAAGAGTCCGTCCAAAAATTATTCGATTACCTCGCATATTATAGCAACAAATAGCGATTTTCGAAAAATATTCGAATACCAATAACATTTGAGCCAATGGGATTACAGCGTCTAACGAAAATTCTGGTGGTAGTTTAAACTATGCAGATTCATAATGTGATTGAAAATTATTTTTTTATTTCCATTAAAAACGGTCGAAAAAAATGAAATAAAAATTTTCTTAATTAACAAATAGTATTGGGACTGAAATTATTGACTTGCGAAGATCACTTTTTGATATTGCTATTTCTTTTTTCGAGGCGGAAATTTTGAAAAAAAAAAACATCATTATCATCATTAGAACCGGAGATACACTTTTTTTACTCATTTGCAATTTATTATCGAAGTAAATAATATAAATAATTGAAAAAAAAACTGTACCTCGTCTATACCACAAGGATCAACCATGAATTTTTCCATTCAGATTTGAGGTCCGCTTTCGTCAAAATTAATTACTGAATCGATGCAAATTCGAGGCGTCGCGTTCCAGCGACTCCGTGGCCGCCTACGCGAGCGAGCGGTCAAACGTCATTTGTTCAAATAATATCTCCGGTAAGGAGTATCGTAGAACCATAATTTTTTGTTATAATTGAATTATTTTTTCATCAGCAATCGAAATATGATATCAGTTTTTCATTTTCATCAATGCTTTATAATTTTTTTTATTACTTAAATCTCATCACACGTCTGTTTATTTTAATGACCTATCCTATTCACATATTTGTAGATATAGTATAATTATCAGCTTATATAACTATTTATTATTACATGAAAATAAGAAACAAACTAAAAACGGGTTAAGATTTACAATGTTTTAGGAATTTTACTTTCTATTATCCAAGGGTATGGATTGAGGCTGCTTTAATTCAATCATTCATTCATTTCAATACACCTATTCTAGTCATTTATCGCAAATTAAATTATAACGATAATTACAATTTTACGCTACTTTTTTTCTTTTTGGTCTACTACATTCGGGGAAATCATTTTCCCATTCGATTTCGATATCTGTTTGATCGCTCCCACTGTCGTATATTTTCTCATCATCGCGGTCGTTACTAGTCGTCAAATCGTAGTCTATATCTTCATTACTTTCGATCATGCCAGTCATTCGTACAATATCATTTTCTATTTCATTATCGCTGAGAATAACGTCCTTTTCAACAACATTCTCGCAGGTCTCGCCATGACATTTTTTGCACAATATAGTGCAATGTAAACCTAATTTTTTGCACGTACAGTTGGACGAACAGTTCCCTTTGTCGCAACCGCACGAAATGATTTTCAAGAGGTTTGCGGGAATCGGGTCTTTCCTACAGGTAATGGGTGTTAAAGCATTATTCACTTTTTTCCATCCCCATTGCATTGCATCTTTTGATTTATCACCCCGCCATTCCGAAACTTGTAAATATACTCGCAATGCATGTTCATTTGCGGCCTCGAAAGTGGGTGGAAGACTGTTTAAATTGAAAGTGTTTCGTAGCGTCGATTTCGTGAAACACAGATACCTTAATTCCTCGTAAGTGCGAGTATCGTCGCATTTGCCGCCATACATTACAAAAATGATGTGTCGACCGGCTGATTGTATTAGGTTCTTAGGAGCGTACGGATTATTAAAAAATTCAGCTTGTTCTCTCAACTCATGATCAGTTTTCAACAATTTTATCAGTTTGGCTTTTCCTTGTTTATACAAAGCTGATGTTGTATCACAACCAGTAAACGCATGGATGAAACCAATTAGATGTTTAATTTCTGGATGGACGAAACTATTTGGGCTGTATATCTTTTCTTCAATTCTGCCGCGACTGGGCTTTAGCATGTAAACGTTATTTGTAGATTGGCCATTTTGAGTCAACATTACGACTAAATCTACGTCTTCACCTACAATAAAAATAGAATCGTAGCGACTAGATGCGGAAAGAGCTGTATCGACGATATCGTAGTCAGCGTCCTCAGGAGCTTGTTCCACCCCAAAACCTTCGTCTCGCAACCTTTTGGACAGTATATCAATGAAATGAACTTTGTTTTTTTCATTTGATAAAAATTTTTCTTGCGACAATTCCGCGGATAAATGCACCTCGCACATAACTTCTGGAGCAAAATTTATTCGACTCCTTCGAAGCCTTTCCGCGCTTTTGATGTATTTACCGTCGCCATTGTCCGGGTACCCATCGAAGACTACGGTGCAATTTTTCGAATAATTATTTTTCAGGTAGTTGATATATTTTGCCAATATACTATCGAATGTCTCATCTTTTTGCCAGACGACTTTGTGCAACAAAAAGCCACCGTCGATTACATGTAAATCGTTAGAGCTTTTCTTTGGCGCTTGTATAGGTTTGTAAAAATCGTAAAGCTTGGACTTCTGGCCTTTTCTCATACCTTTATCATCGAATAGTGAAAGTGGATATGGCGCAAGCTCATAATTCAAGAATTCTTGCAATTCTTCGTCAGATTTTTTGAGAACGCAAATCCTTTGAAAGATTAAGGATGGATCAATGGTTAATTTTTGTTTATCTGAAATTTTAATGTTCGAAACGAGTGATTTAAAGTCTTCACATTATTTTTTCTCTTAAATTTCATATCTTTTACAGTCTTTGGGGGCTCGTCTTCTTTCGCTGTCCACATTTCATTCAAACATCTTAAACCTACCTCTAAAGCTTCGTGGCAATTGATTGTGCCGTCACTTTTTAAGCCACTGCTTAAAGATATGAGACCCTCAGATTCGGGAAAGGGGTCATGAGTTTCAAACCACGTTAATAATTTTTTAACATCTGCATCGTCTCTTGCGATACGGGTTGGTCGAGCATCAACGTGTTGTTCCGTAGTTGTTAAATAAACATTACAAAATTCGGTAATAGATTCGGTTAAATCAAGTAGAGCCGGTGTACCTATGACCCATTTCGACAGCACACTTTCATTCATTCCTCGACCGCGTGTTGGACCGCCAACATCTTTTATCGATCTCATCAGTGTTTGTTCTACAGTCATATCCGACCATATTCCACTCCAAAATTTATCGGTCCTCCTTATTGTAAAATACCCATCATTGACAAATCGCTCGTACTCCAGTGCATCTATTTTGTACTTTAAATCGTACATGTCTTGTAAGTAAAGATGAGCAGCTTTTGCATACAGAAAATGACCTGTCGCATGGAAAAACGGTAGCATTCTTTGAATAGATTGAAGGTGGAGCTGCCAATTCCCGCTTCGCTCCGCCTCTATGAACATTTTAGTTACAGATACCATATGAAAATACTGAATCCACAGTTTGGCTGTACCACTTCTTTGTGAAAATGCTTCCACTGTTTCAACGAATTTGTTTTTAATGCTTCTGAATTCTACGTCATTATCAATATTCTCGAAAATACACTCCTAACAAAAATTAGCGGGCCACCCAATTTTTGCTTCGAAAAATGTTCGATTTCAAAGTCTCCTAATTCGGCGAAAAATTGACTTAGCGAGTCGTTTGTAAAAGCATTTCAAAGCTTAAAGCTTCATCTTTCAGATGCTCACTTTCGATTGCGTTTATGTTTTTCTTGTCTTGAGCTATGGTCCCTTGAACCATCTCGTGCCAAATTTGTGTATTGATGTTCCAACTTCAAAACAACGCACGGGGTCGGTCAGTATCGGAATTCTGATTTCAAGACAGTCATTTTGAAGCTTGGAATGTCCTCTTTAAAACCCTTTTTTTTAAATTGCCCTACGATTTTTTTTCATGGAGTTATGCGTTGCTGAAGCAAAAATGGTCTTTCAATTTTTGATCGCATGCCCTGGGCGAACGAGTCCTCGTACCGAGGTTCCCAAATATGGCTTTTGAAGCTCAAATCTTCATTTTTCTGAAATCTCATTGCAATTTTTATTCGGTGACGTTTCCAAGCCATGATCACCATCCAAACGAGACCCTCCAAACCGCAAAATGGAAATTCGAACTTTGACCTCAGGTAGCACGCGCAAAAATAGCGACACAGGTGGCCCAAGGTTAGAACTTCAACTTTGAAGTCTTTCCTTCGAAACCATATCTTGGAATTCGCTCTACGATTTTTTTTCGTAAAGTTATTCGATTTTTAACACATACGGACGATTTAAACAGTACCTCCGGCATTAGCATCACTCAAAGTGGTGGAATAATCACGAGATCGGTACGACCATGCATGGAAATTGCACCACACACCAAAAATTGAAAGACCATTTTTGCTTCAGCAACGCATAACTCCATGAAAAAAAATCGTAGAGCAATCTCAAAAAAAGGGTTTTGAAGAGGACATTACAAGCTTCAAAATGACTGTCTTGAAATCAAAATTCCGATACTGACCGACCCCGTGCGTTGTTTTGAAGTTGGAACATCAATACACAAATTTGGCACGAGATGGTTCAAGGGACCATAACTCAAGACAAAAAAAACATAAACGCAATCGAAAGTGAGCATCTGAAAGATGAAGCCTTAAGCTTTGAAATGCTTTTACAAACGACGCGCTAAGTCAATTTTTCGCCGAATTACGAGACTTTGAAATTGAACATTTTTCGAAGCAAAAATTGGGTGGCCCGCTAATTTTCGTTAGGAGTGTATCTTCTGGGTTTTCAAGTACTACTCTCAATTTCAGCTTCTCTTCTTCCGCAAACTCTATCGACGACATAATAATGTTAGCTAACGCGCAATGAGTCAAGGTATGAGCTCTAACAGCCCTGGAATAAGCTGAACCCTGTAACATTTTATCGACGGATGAAGGCGCGTATATTTCGGAGAACAATTCTTTTAAGCCACTGCCGTCCATTACATTACCGATAGTGCCCAGCTCTGACATCAGTAAATGAAACCCGCCCAATCTTGGAACGATCGACTTCAAATCTGGATCTTCGGAGCAGTGTAATATTTCTTTAACTTTCATGTATATAGGCAAATCCGCGGTAAAAAAAAGTTACAGTCTGTTCTTTCATTTTCATTCTCTCGACTGCCATTTTGAGAGACGTATAAATTGTGTATACATTTCCTGGTGGATGATTTATGAACGGGAGGAATATAATACGTGATTTTACGTAATGTTTGTCGGTAGTCAATTGCTGCATGAAGCCGTTCCAGCCCTTAATATCAAAACAGCGTACCTTATAGTTGTAAAGCCATAGAAAGTCTGTGCTGGAGATGTCGAAATCGTATGTAACCGTCGGATTTTTTTCATTTAAGTTTTGTACGACAACGTTCCAAAGTCCTGTCTTTTTGTATCCATGGAAAATTTTTAGATCTACGGTTCCAAAAGTTCCCACAGTATGTGCAGAAGGTATTTTTGTCAATTTAGGAATTTTAGATCCGCAGGTTACAGCTGAAGTTGGAGTCACGCATTCTATGCCACCCATGGCGTGGAATGTGTGCAAGCCATCGATCGTATTTATATTGTGATCCGCGTTGTCGAACACAAATTGTGAAAATGATTTGCTATCAATATTACAATCACTTGGGTGTGACAAGACGGATGCTTCGAAAAGTAGACTGTCATCATATGAACAACAAAATCCTAGGGCTGATAGGATGTTGATCAATATCTTGGAACCGAATTTTTTGTTGAGCATAGTGCCCAAGCCTATTTGTAGACACGACAAAAAACTGCGTGGCCGAACGCAAGATATAATTGCATGTGCAATAGAGACTATTTTCGATGACAATCTTTCCTCTCTTCCGTGTTTATTACTTGAAATTATCAAGTCCAAAAACGTTCTTAATGAGCCGGGAACGTCTGTCTCAACGTTTTCCAGGAAAGAATTAGGGGATGGATAATGATCAGTTTCGTATTCTCGTGAGCGAATATCGTCTGTGATGATCTTCGCGGCTGCCTTAACTATTTTTTCACGCTCACCCTCTTGAAGTTCAGACTCAGCGGAATGTTTTAACAAGAGTTTATGGCACGTATCGCGTAAATAAATGATTGGTGCAACTCCGGGATTTGATGTGATGAATATGTCATCGCCAAGCTTTTCATATAACTGTCGCTTCAGCCATTGATTATTCGGTACATTTACTTCATATCCTTCGATGATTTTTTTCATAGAAAAGTGATGTTCGTTGGGATTCTCTGAGATATATTTCTCAATAATTTTGATGATTCGAGGAGTATCATTTATTGACTGATCTGTCGGCAGTTGTGACGAGTGAAAATATTTTGTATAGCAGGACAAATGATAACGGGCTTCAACAGTAAGTAAACTCGGTACCGAATGTATGCGATCGAAAACTTCGTTGGCCATTTTATCGTTGCGGTCGCACGAATGTTTCAAAATCTTTTCTACTGTCTCTTCGGTGTTGATGAAACGTACAGCTCGGCGTCTTTCGGTATTTTTTTTTAATTGATCTTTTATGAATTTGTTAGAGGCATCGTGTGCACAAAATAGACAACTGTTGAAATCAAAATTGCTAGCCAGAGAAGAGCGTGTACAAGCTGGACTCGACGATGCACCGGCATGCAGATACGTTTTTATAATGCCAGGATTTATGTAATGTTTATAACATGCTTCGTGAGTAATGATACTTTTCTTGCCGATGATCTGTGCACGCTTCTTATCCTTCCGCTTCACACTGGCGTCGATTAGTGTCGCTATTCCCCTAGCTTTGACTTCTCGGGTTGGTTTTCCTTGTAACGCTTCATTACAAATTACACACAGTTTTTCAGTCATTGTGGTGGATCTTACACAACATACTTATAAAGTGATTGTAAACGGGGCTTTGTTAGACATAATACTGATTCAATATTGTACGCTCGTTTGATTCTGATCGGTATGAAGTTAGCAGAGAAAGAGACAGAATATTGTGAGGCCAAATTCATACCGATCAGAATAAAACATGATACCCTACCGGAGATATTAATTAAACAAATGACGTTTGACCGCTCGCTCGCGTAGGCGGCCACGAAGCCGCTGGGACGCGACGCCTCGAATTTGCATCGATTCAGTAATTAATTTTGACGAAACCGGAGCTCAAATCTGAATGGAAAAATTCATGGTTGATCCTTGTGGTATAGACGAGGTACAGTTTTTTTTTCAATTATTTATATTATTTACTTTGATAATAAATTGCAAATGAGTAAAAAAAGTGTATCTCCGGTTCTAATGATGATAATGATGTTTTTTTTTTTTCAAAATTTCCGCCTCGAAAAAAGAAATAGCAATATCAAAAAGTGATCTTCGCAAGTCAATAATTTCAGTCCCAATACTATTTGTTAATTAAGAAAATTTTTATTTCATTTTTTTCGACCGTTTTTAATGGAAAAAAAAATAATTTTCAATCACATTATGAATCTGCATAGTTTAAACTACCACCAGAATTTTCGTTAGACGCTGTAATCCCATTGGCTCAAATGTTATTGGTATTCGAATATTTTTCGAAAATCGCTATTTGTTGCTATAATATGCGAGGTAATCGAATAATTTTTGGACGGACTCTTGCAGCACAGGTTTCATACGCGCGATGTGAGTTTCGAGAGTATACATTGATCATTAAGGGGACAGGAACGAAATTAAACAATTTGTAAATAATTTGGTTTTTTGCATTTTGCGACTAGACGAACCGACATTTTTTGAATTTTCAAAATTTTCTATCAAACACGAGGATAAGACATGCAACTGTTGTATACAACATTTTTGCCTCACACGCATATGAAGGAAATTAAAAATCAAAATGGTGAATTTTTTTTTTCAACAATTTTTTAAACAATGTTCCACACATTTTATCAACACGCAAAATCAGGGGCTTATTTGTCGAGGTCAAATCTACCTACAAAAAAATCGGCAAAACTGTACTCAGAAAGAATAGGAGTCAAGTCGAATCCGACTGGACTAATAGTGCACGTTGAGCTTTACACATATTAATATACAACTGAATTTGATTTATTATTTACAGGTAATCCTCATTGTTGGATTCAGTGGCGGTCTCAGGAGATAAGAAATTTATAATATCACTACCGATGATGTCAAAAATGATGGTAATAACCTATTATTCACCATACCGAAGACCAAAAACAGTGATCCAAAATCATTCATAGTGATGGGAAAGTTATGCGAATATGTTAAAAGATATCGAGCACTCCATACAGGGAAAGTGAAAAAATTCTTCATCAATTACCAAAAAGGAAAATGTACGAATCAAATAATTGGTATCAACAAAATTGGATCAATACCAAAACACATCGCAGAGTTTTTGAAACTACCAAATCCAGAGTTATATACCGGTCACAGTTTGCGCCGGACTTCAGCGACGTTACTTGTTGATGCTGGAGCCGACATAACTGAACTCAAAAGATTTGGTGGTTGGAAATCCACATCTGTTGCAGAGAGCTATCTAGATGAGTCACTGAATAATAAGAAAAGAACCCATGCAAAACTAACTGAATCGCTTCAAATTAAACCATGCTCGAGTACTGTTGCTAAATCTGACAACCAGCTTGAGATACCATCCTCAACACTAAAAAGTCTACCAGAAAAAGATTTTCATGTACCAACATCGACAGACTCATTACCGGATAAAGAAAATTCAGGATCTCCACAAAAAAAACCATACATTTATCAATTTAATAATTGCACCGTTAATATAACTCACACAATGCCATAGTTAACCTGTACGTTTATCATCGATAAAAGGATAGTATCGAAAATATTGATATAAGGAGTACGAAGGAGTAGATTTAAGAGCATATGTGATAAAACTATAAATGTTCCGTATAAAGCAAAAAGGCTGTTTCATAAATATTAATATAGAACATACCAACTGGTAGATTTAAGAACACATATAATAGCAATATGCATATTTGATAATTAAGCCTGTGTTCAAACCATAACATAAGATATACAAGTACGATTATTATTATTATTACAAGTACTGAAGAATAGATGTAAGAATGCATACATAAAGAGTTTTATTGTTTTGTTTGATAAAAAAGAGACTATTGAAAATAAATAATATAGAGCATGTTACAATATAAATGAAAAACAGATACAAAATAAATATTTTTTAATGTATATAATGGTTTATTAATCGAACAATTACCTATAATTGATGTCATACTTGTATATAAAATGATACATTTTCATCATTTTTAAAGTTCGCCATTTGCAACGTTGCGGTCAACCTAATGGCCCACATTTACTATAGCTGACTGCTTTTTTGGATTGAGTGTTTGTTGAAGTAAATTATTTTCGTAAATAGGTACCCTTGTGGCAATTTTCTTTATTTAATCTAAAAAAATACCATTTTTTTAGGTTGGGAGGGGGGGGGGGGGGGGGGGGCTCCGCCGCCCCAAACCCCCCTGGCGGGGGCTTCGCCCCCTGCCCCCCACCACGGCCTATGGCCCTGGACCCGCTGCCGCCAGCCACCTTCTACTTGTGTTTTTTTTTTTATCCGTAGTTATCCGGCAAAGCCGATGTGCCAATCCACCTCCTATTTGTCATGACGGACTTTCGATTACGGGTGTTACAAAAAATAGTGTTCGACACACGTGCGCAACGCGGCAATGCCACTCGTGTGAAGGCGCAGCACGAGCCCGAAGTCTCGTCGTCGGGCTCGTGCTGCGCCTTCACACTCGCTGTGCGGCATTGCCGCTTTTACGCACTTGTATCGAAAAATACTATATTAATATACTTCTCTAGTGTTGTTAATGCATACATTGTATCGAACCTATTTGAAATTAAGTTGTCTTCTTCTTTTTCTTCTTCTTCTTCTTCTTCAACGAATTAAAATGCTATAAGAATTAGATCACTGAATAAATTAGAATAATATAGTTATTAATATACAGGGAAAATTCGTCGGAGACGGTCAAGGAAAAACGAAAAGAAAAAATTTCTTGCTTTTTCAAGAAACTTTATTGCTGGTGTGACGTTTCGGCAGGCGACGGCCGGCCATCTTCAGACTGTTAGAGAAAAATTCACATATTGCAATTTTAGACTAGATAAATTAGAAAAATATCAACGTGATGAAACATGTATAAAAGAATTCTTATGTAAATCATAGATATAGAGGGATAGGCCTTCATAACATTTATAACTTTAAAATACATTCTTATAGACGTGGTTGAACACGTGGTATATCACTAAAAATGTTATAACGGGAGGTTAGGCCTCTTTTATAAATAAATATATTTACCTATACTGGTTTTTAAGGTTAAAGAATATTATTTACAGTTTAAATCTAGATTTTGTACAAAATTATATAAGGAAAGGAAATTACCACCACGTGACGTTCCTCATCGCTTAAGATGTTAACAGTTCAGCGTTTGGACGGGAAGTGCCGGTTCGCGTATGTGGTAAAGAGGATGAGGTGTGATAGACTTGCGACTTAGTTAGCTAAAGAGTGGTTGGACAAATTGTCTATTGTATGTTAAGACTACTTAGATTTTAAAGAGTCCATATCCTAGTGTGAAAAGAAATAACCAAACATTTCATCATTCCTTCGTTGTTCGATGTCCAGAGCGGAACATAGGTATCATTGATTGCCAACTTCTTAACGAAGTGGTATGAAAGAAGATAGTTATTCTATGTGTTGGACTAGTTAGATTTTAAGAATGTCCGAATAGAGATGACTCAAATTCTGAATGTAAGTTCTTTTATTACAGGTGGTATTGCTGTGTTTGGTGATCTGAATCATCTCCTTAATAAGTCGTTTGTGGTTATTACTTTCTGTTCCAAGAATGGAGGCATTTTTGAAATCAAAGTTGTGATGTTGTTTAAGTGAATGTGCTACCAGAGCCGATCTGTCAGGATCCCTAGTTTTTAGATCCGTTTTATGGCCTCTAATCCTATTTTTTAAATGTTGCGAGGATTGTCCAATATAGCAGGAGCCGCAATCCGCGCATGGAATCTTGTATATAGAGTGAATCTTGTCCTCTAGTGGAGTTTGAGATTTCAGATTAGAGAAGAGTTTCCCTATATTATTGGAAACTTTATACGAGGTGTGGATTCCCTCTTTGTTGAGAATAGCTTTGATCTTCTCCGAAAGACCTTTAATGTACGGGATTGAAGTGAAGGTTACATTCAAATTGGAATCTAATGTGGCGTTTTGTTGAAAATTCAATGTGTTGTAGAGTTTGTTAACCCTTTCTTTCTTAATTGACTCGATGAGCGGTATAGGAAAGCCATTGTTCAGGAGAGCTTTCGTTACTATGCGGATGTTTTCTTTTCTAAACTTAGGATGTGCAAGTTTTAGGCAGCGATCAAAAAGGCCTATAGCAACACTGCGTTTATATTGGTGTGGATGGTACGAGTCGAAGCTGAGATATCTACCGGACCAAGTGGCTTTCCTATACCAGTTCGTGATGAGATGATTAGATTCTCTTATGACATAAGTGTCTAAGAAGCTAATTTTCTTATTATTTTCCAATTCAGAAGTAAAGTTAATCCGTGGATGAAAATTATTAAAGCTATTCAGGAGAAGATCAACATTATCTTTATGAACACACGTGATGATATCATCAACATACCTTTTATAGAATGGAAGTTTAAAAGGTAGATTTTTAATGACTCTTTGTTCTAAGAGTTCCATGACAAGGTTTGCAGCTACTGGACTAATTGGAGAACCCATCGCAACACCAAAAATTTGTTTGTAATGTAGGTTATTGTACGTGAAAAGAGTGGAATTTAAGCAAAGTTTAATACCTTCAATGAAATCTTTTTTATCAAGTTTAGTGTGGTCTTTGATGGAATTCCAGTTTTTTCCTACGGAAGCTAAAACCAAGTTGACTGGAACATTGGTATAAAGAGAGGTTACATCAAGCGAGATGAGAATGTGATCCTGAGGAATGATCACATCTTTGATATGTTGTACGAAAGACCAAGGGTCCTTGACGTGGAAGTCGGTCTTTCCTACAACATTCGAAAGTATTGAAGCTAAGTATTTTGAAAGTTTGTACGTCGGAGAATCAATGTTAGAAACAATAGGTCTAAGAGGTGTATCCTTTTTATGGATTTTAGGAAGAAAATAAAGTTTTGAAGGAAGAGAGTTGTGAGTTTTGAGATGCTTACTGAGTGATGAAGAAATAGAGCCTTTTTTTGTCCAATCAGTGACAATTCTGTTAACAGACCTCTCAGAAATTTTTGTTGGATCTTTTTTCAAGAGTTCATAGGTGTCATTTTGATCCAGTAAGAGTTGAGCTTTATGCTCAAAGTCTATTTTGTTCATCACCACAGTGACATTCCCTTTGTCAGCCCTAGTAACCAAAAGTTGATTATGTTTTTTTAAAAATTCTCTGGCTTCCTTGAATTTGGAAATCTCTAGTGACCGATTGTTAGTAACAGGATTCTGACGTAGATGATTTGAGATGGTGTTCGAGACCTTGGATCTAACTAGATCTTAAGTTGCAATGTCTTTCTTCGCAAGAGATATTTCAACGGAGCAAACAATGTCTTCTACATGAGATTTCTCATAAGCTGGAATAGAATGTTTGGGACCTAGAGCTAGGAAGTTGTGTACCGATGTGGGAAGAGTAATATTACTATGATTTACAATCCAGTTATTTGGTACAATTCTAGGTTTGTTCTCAAGATATTCTAGTTTGTTCAGTTTTTTTATACAGTTGTTTTTAAGGTTATCGAACACAACCTCTGATCTCTGTGTGTCTGAAGAAAACTTAGTGAGTTCTACGGAAGTCGGATCATTGACGTGGAATTCAACAATTTGTTCGCCTAACTTTTTTGTGAGCCAATTCACTTTTTGATAACATTGTTTGATTTGAAGATTTATAATAGTTGTTCGAAATTGTCGTGAACTAGTTTTGAACTGTTTTTCATTAGCTAGGTGAGCTAGGTTTTTTAGGTTAAATTTTAAGAAATTTGGAGTGAGCCCTTTCGAGCGACATTTAAGTAGATATATACGCCGGTTCTTAGCTTTACTGATGTTGAGTCGTAGTTTGGTGATTCCTTTCCTTAACTGAAGAGATTTATCCAGTTGTGGAGATCTAGAAGTGTAGTTATTGTAAGAGTGGCTGAGACATCCATTATCTTCTTCGATGAAGTTCATATTTGTAGTGTTTCGTGACCGTGATGTTTTACAGGGAAAATTCGTCGGAGACGGTCGAGGAAAAACGAAAAGAAAAAATTTCTTTCTTTTTTAAGAAACTTTATTGCTGGTGTGACGTTTCGGCAGGCGACGGCCGGCCATCTTCAGACTGTTAGAGAAAAATTCACATATTGCAATTTTAGACTAGATAAATTAGAAAAATATCAACGTGATGAAACACGTGTAAAAGAATTCTTATGTAAATCATAGATATAGAGGGATAGGCCTTCATAACATTTATAACTTTAAAATACATTCTTATAGACGTGGTTGAACACGTGGTATATCACTAAAAATGTTATAACAGGAGGTTAGGCCTCTTTTATAAATAAATATATTTACCTATACTGGTTTTTAAGGTTAAAGAATATTATTTACAGTTTAAATCTAGATTTTGTACAAAATTATATAAGGAAAGGAAATTACCACCAAAGATCACCAAACACAGCAATACCACCTGTAATAAAAGAACTGACATTCAGAATTTGAGTCATCTCTATTCGGTCATTCTTAAAATCTAACTAGTCCAACACATAGAATAACCATCTTCTTTCATACCACTTCGTTAAGAAGTTGGCAATCAATGATACCTATGTTCCGCTCTGGACATCGAACGACGAAGGAATGATGAAATGTTTGGTTATTTCTTTTCACACTAGGATATGGACTCTTTAAAATCTAAGTAGTCTTAACATACAATAGACAATTTGTCCAACCACTCTTTAGCTAACTAAGTCGCAAGTCTATCACACCCTGGTTAAAATTCCATCAGAAACCCACAGAATATTGAACCGAAATGTATAGGAACTTGACGGAATTCTGTCCGCTGTATCTGCACAAGTGACCCAACATTTAATTCCTATCAGCTCCTATCAGCTTTATGTACGCATCACTATGAACTTCAAACCGTATCTATTGGAATTCTGACTGCTTTACGGCATCTATCCACAATAGCGTGTACAAATTCTATCAGCATCTGTCCGCATCCGCTCTTCACAACGAGCCACCCGCTTCTGACTGCAATTACAGAGAGCCCGTCTATTCGCATCTGTACGCATCGCTGAGCGGCATCCGAACCCGTCTGGATCCATCCGCAATTGCATGTACAAATTCTATCGGCCTCTATCTGCGTCCGATATCCACAACGAGATATCCGCTCCTGTCTGGAATTGCGTACACAAATTCTATCGGCCTCTATCCGCGTCCGATACTCACAACGAGACATCAGCTCCTGTCTGGGATTGCGTACACAAACTCTATCGGTCTCTATCCGCGTCCGCTACCCACATTGAAACACCCGCTTTTGACTGCAATTACAGACAGCCCGGCTGTCCGCATCTATACGCATCGCTGAGCGGCATCCGAACCGATCTGGATCCATTGCATGTACAAATCCTATCGGCCTCTCTCCGCGTCCGATAAAAACAAAAAAAAAATCGATTTTCCTTTGACACAGTCTAATACAGTCGACCATCCCAATAAGGCCCATCTCAATAAGGCCGCTTCCCCAGGTTAGCACGTCGAGCAGTTCCCCCACTCTCAAGCAGATAAGGCGAGCTCGAATTTCATCCGAAAATATTCTCAATAAGGCCGCTCGACGCACTGGCTGTTTACATATACTTTTAAATGCAAAATCAGTATTTAGATATGCACGAGGTGCCGGCCTTATTGAGAATAGTTGCGGTGTAAACATCGCCGGCGAGCGCGACGGTGCAGAGTGGGGGAACTAGGATTCGCAGAAAAACTCTTCCCCTTTCCGCGTTGACCGGCCTTATTGAGAGGGTCGACTGTATTATATACTTCACTCCCGGTTATGTGTACTGTAACGATTCAGGCAACCCAGGCCTGACCGTTAGCATTCGAACATCAGCCGTTGCGAACGTCGAGAACAGTCTAGAACGATCGACAGCAGCGACGAGCCGAGTGACGTCACGACTGGTATAAAAGTCGAGGCGCCGCTCAGCTCATTAGCTATTCTAGGGTAGATACCAGATAGACTCACAGTCACTTATTGGTCATCTCGAGCATAGAGCTCTGATGTACCGTTAGTATAATTTAATAAATTCGAGAATATTTCAGAAATCCAATCAATTCAAATAAAGTCATAAATTTATAGAAAATCAGAATAAATCACAGCATATAAAAAGTCATAAAGGAAATATCAGAACAAACTGTATTTTGCTAGAAAATTCAAATCTCAATTCACAGTAGCTAACTGTCAAAATCGTATCACGATAGCATTGTTAAACGTAGAAATAACGTAAGTAATATTAAGCAACGTGTAAATATAAAATAAGGTTGCAACCGTAGTTTAGGTTAATTAAATAAATAGATTTTTGATCATATAAAAAAGCAAGTTAATCAGATGTCAAACCCCTTCCTCCGCCATTTCCAGGTTATAGTTTAAATCTTAACGGAAAGCTAGATACAGCCTTGGTGGATCTACGATCTACCCAGGTCTGGCACAGCTATTATTTGGGAATAAATTAACTTCATTAAATTAATATTTAACGGTTAAGAGGGTAGAGTGCAGCCTTAGTGCGTTTATCGTACTCAGGTCTGTGGGGAGGCGGCTTCAGCTACACGGTAGCTCAAGTCCGTAATAGGCACGGCTAACAATTAATAGTAGAAGTCTCAAATAAAAATATAAATCGAGTAAAGGAAACACAATAACCAACCGGTTCGCATCACCTTCAGTGACGCTCACTATCCGAAAAGTTACATTTGGCGCCCAACGTGGGGCTTCTCTATTCAAATTTTAGCTAGAAAACTTGCTTGAAATATCTAGAGTCATTTATTTATTAACTTAACTTCGTTGCATCAAATTAAAATCAAAAATTATTGCTAGTAGAGTCAATTGTGGATTATGTCAAAGTCCGGTGTCACAACCAGGCAAATGGCGGACAAGGGATCTGGCATCAGTTCGGCTACAGAGCCAGGGTTAGGTGAT
This sequence comes from Tenthredo mesomela, assembly GCA_943736025.1. Taxonomy (NCBI): domain Eukaryota; kingdom Metazoa; phylum Arthropoda; class Insecta; order Hymenoptera; family Tenthredinidae; genus Tenthredo; species Tenthredo mesomela. The sequence continues at coordinate 27,702,083 of OX031014.1, read as the reverse complement.
AGGAGTCAAGGACGTCATAATAAAGACAAAGATACAGCAATTTTAGATAAAACTTTTATTGAAATAGAGAAAGAAAAAGAAACAGATCGTCGAAGACCGATGATCGTCGACCAATCCTCAGTGATGGAAGCGCTGGAAAAAATACATAAGAAAGTAGATGAGAAATATGCTAAATTAGAAAGAACAATCGTCGAATCAAAATCAGTAAATACAGATAACATAATATCATGCGAAGATAATTTCAGAAAAAGGCTCGAAGAGCAATCTTTAAAATATAAGAAACAATTAGAGATATTAGATAAAAAATTAGAAGCTACAAGCGAAAAGTTCGAAGAAAAATTAACAGAATGTCAAAAAGAATACCATGAAGAGCATGGAAGCATAAGAGAAGAGTTTGGCGAAAGTCTGAATTGTTTGGATAGTAAGATCGAAAGGAATCAAAAGTTAAATTTGGAAAGAATCATAGATATCGAGAAAAAACATAATAATTTCAAGATAAGCGTGAACGCGGAAATTAGAAAAGTGAAATCGACAAATCCAAATCCAAGTTGTGACTACAACAACTTAATTTCCAAACACATCAGACTACCGCAATTCTCTGGAAAAGGTTGGGAAAGACCAGCAAATTATATAAAAGAAATAGAAGAATACTTTACCTTTATAGATGCTGGACACGATGATATTTGCTTAAAACTATTAGGGCATAGTCTCACATGAGATGCAAAGGATTGGTGGATCGCGCGTCGCGACGTAATTCGTTCCTGGGGAGAGTTTAAAAAACGATTTTTGAACAGATATTGGGGCGTAGAAACACAACGGGAATTACGAAGAGATATCGAGTTTGGATATTATATTCCGGACGCGAGGGTAACGTGGTCTGAGTATGCCAATCGAAAATTCGCATCAGCTGTCGGGTTAAATCCAGCCATGTCAGAACAAGAGATCGTTCGCAATCTTACACGGCACTTTGACGAGCCGGTTGTTGAAGCTGCTAAATGCCGCGGTATTTGCGACATCGACGCACTGTTGGAGTTTTTGGACGAAATGCAGTTCGGGGGTAGATCAAACGCGCCTAGACAAAAAACGACGTACACGAACAAACAGTATTCAACCGTCAACCGTTCAACCGAAAACCGAGACAAACAGGTGTCATGGCGTAACGACATGACAAGCCAAAGTTTCAAACCTGCAAACGATAATCATGAAACGCGTCAAAAGCATGGACAAGTCGAGCATGTCAACAATAGGTCGAATTGGACAACTAGTCATATAAAGGCGACCGTTGTAAACACAGAAGATAACCCGTCGGTAATAGAATCAAATATCGTAAATACGGAAAACTAGGAGGCGCTGTGCTGGAAGAGGATTTGATACCGACACCAGTACAGCGTATCTTAAATATTTCGGCGGTAAATCCGGATAAAGAAAGTACACAAAATAATTCATTTGAAAATCCGTTTAATTATCTGGTAAAGGAGGATACAGGTGATTGTCAAGCATCCGTACAATGTCCGGAGGTTCTCCTGCGCGTCGAAGATGTCGAAGTCAAGGCTCTGATCGACACGGGTAGCCACATAACGTGCGTATCAGGTGGCTGGTACAATCGGCATAAAGCAATTTTTTTGAGCTGCGCAAAATTACCGGTAGTTAATTTTCAAGTATTGGGAGTGTTAGGGGGCAAACCTGCACGGATAAAAGAACAATTTTTAGCCAAAATCGAAATAGGGTCATCATCCGATGAGGTGTGTTTTCTCGTCGTACATGGACTAAAGCAAGACATGATCATTGGAATCGATACTTTACATAGATGGAAGGCTGATTTAGATTTAAAATTAAATAAACTACAAATCCAAATAAAAAACGAAACGGATCAAATCGAGATTCATAAAACGACCGGCGTTAACGACGAAAAAATAGAAAACGAGATTATCGCAAACATTGAGTCGGTTCATAGTCATCAGACTGGACATAATCCTGGATTAACCGATGATGAGATTAACAGCAAATTGTCGGAATGTCAGGTACTTAAGGGTAGGAGATACTGAAATTTTAGTGTAAAAATTTCAAAAAAATCGATTTCCGGTTTTTTACGGAAAAGTGTTCTTTGAACCCTTATCTTGACGTACATAAATCCTTGAACCGAAAAAAAAAATTATTAAGCCCCGTTCACTCAATAAAGCGTATTATGTTCCAGCAGGAGTTTTCAATTTCCCTATATTTCGGTTATTGTTTTTTCAATTTGTAAAAAAAAGTAACTTGAGATGCATTTTTCCATCGAGCTACGATACTAAGGTGTTTTACATGAAATGCTGCTAGTAATAGCTGTGTTCGCGATAGCTACACTTTCTACACTTTTCTTACACTTTTTACGCTCGTCCAATAACAGGTGTGGATTTCTAGTGAAAAGTGTAAAATCTAGTAAAAGTGTAGAAAGTGTAGGTAACGCGAACACAGCTAATGTATTTCCTAAATCTGTAATTTTTCTCGATGGCGCGAGATGGCACTCGTGTTTCGTAAACATACCCCAAAGGCGCGAGATGGCACTCGTGTTTCGTAAACATATGAACAAGTTCGAGCATTACAAGCGAAATCCACGTGTACTCTGGTAAATAACTTGTGTGTTGAAAAAATGTATCAATCCAGTCGACGTTTTCGAAAGTCTAAAGGACGCAGTAACGTGAGGCAGCAGCGGGCGATAGATGCTCGGAAGATTCTGTCCGGAAATCGGGCAGTAATCGCAGAGGAGCAGATAGAGCCGAACGATCCCAACGACCCTAACCTTATTCCTCATCCCGATCCAAATCCACCTGTTGAAGCAGGTGATTTTTTGCTAATTTATTCCTCGTGCTTACAGAATTTGGTGAAAAACGTGAAGTGTACTAACTGTGAAAGGCAAGAAGTGTTTGTGCAAGTGCGTGATCGTCATGGTTTCAGTGTGAAATTATTATTGAAGTGTGACGCGTGTGGTTTTGTGCTTGGTGATACTTATTCAAGTCCACGTATCAAGAATGAAGAAAGTTCGAGGCCGCCTTTTGCAGTAAACCGAAATATGGTTGACGGAATCACATCTGTCGGATTGGGATATGGAGCGCTGGAAAAATTATGCATTGCCACAGATCTCCCCGTCATGACCGCTCGTTCTTACCAACAACACCTGCAATCCCTGTCACAGGAAGCCCATAAGCTTGAGGCGCAAGTTTTAGATGAGGCAAGGGAAAAGATCCGCAATGCTCATGTCGCTTTACAGCCAGAGTTGCGAGATCAGGCTGTTATAGATATTACAGTCACCTTCGATGGTACATGGCAGAAGCGAGGTCACCAGTCTATGTACGGAATTGGAATCGCCATAGATGTCGTTACAGGACTTGTAATAGACTTTGAAATACTTTCCAAGTATTGTCAAATGTGTATTGTGAGTCGTGTCGAACTTGGCGAAGATTCCCCTGATTTTGCTCTCTGGCTGGAGGGACATAAATCAAGCGGCGAGTGCAACCAAAACTTCATCGGCGCATCAGGCTCAATGGAGGTGAGGGCAGCGGAAAAAATTTGGTCAAGATCCATCGAGAAGAACCAAATGAGATTTACCACCTTGGTGTCTGACGGGGATGCGAGAACATGGTTACGCCTGAGAGAGATTGCACCTTATGGTGATACTCCTGTCGAGAAGGAAGAATGCGTCAACCATGTCGCCAAAAGGCTAGGAACAGCACTTCGTAAGCTGTCTCAAGATAAAAAGCTGGGTGGAAAAGTTACTGGAGCACTGACGGTGACAAAGATCGACACATTGACGAAATACTATAGAAGAGGAATCGTAGAGCATTTGGATGACATCGAGGGAATGAAGAGAGCTATTTACGCTACACTCCATCATGCCTCATCAACAGACGAGAGACCACAACACACACATTGCCCAACTGGGACGAAATCGTGGTGTTTCTACAATAGAGCAACCGCCAAACAAGAAGAACCAGGACGCCATAAGGACATGAAGTTGATTCTGAACGAGAAAGTGGTTGAAAATCTGAAGCCCATCTACGAACGACTCACGAGTGACGAACTCTTACTGCGATGTGCCCGAGGAAGAACGCAAAATGCAAATGAGTGCCTCAACAGTTTGATATGGAGGAAGTGTGTGAAAGAAGTGTTTGTTTCGAAGAAGCGTTTACATCTAGCAGTGGTCAACGCAGTGGCGGAGTACAACAACGGGATCGAAAGGATAAAAATCATGAAAGCAGCAATTAGAGGAGAAGAAGCGGGACCATCAGGACAGATAATCTCTAGACAACGGGACAGGAAACGAAAATTGGCAGGAGAAGCTGAAGCTGTGGAGAATAGGAAAGTTAGACGATCGAAACAAAAAGATAAGAAGAAAATTGCTACGAAAGCAGGAGGAGCGAAAGAAGCAAAGGATTACGCAGCAGGTGAATTCTAGAAGCAGGTTTGGCGTGAATTAGTGTACTGTGTAGAAAATATTTCAGAGTGGTGTTAGTGCAATAGAAATATGAAATAGTGATGATATTTATGTAGTTACCAATATCCCAGAGTGTGAGTGAATTAGAAGTTGGAGTCGAACTAGTGCAATGCAGTTTAGAGTAGTTATTTTTTGTGTGATTTGAAATATACCATAGTGCTTGTGTAATGATACGATGGTGCTATAGTTGTAGTAGTAACGTGCCGGTGCGATGTACTAATAATCTTGATTCATTTTCAGCGAGCAAGTCGTAGGAGTCTCACTGAACCTTGAAAGATAAGAACCCAATACTTAAGTATACCTAATATCTATATTTATCTCATTATGCACATTTCCATTTCTAATTTTCGTTTTTACTTTCTAGGAATAGCCTTCGGGAAACAGAAGTTTTTGATGTGAGGCCTCCTGCAATGAAGTAAAAACTGCTTTAGCAAAATTATGTTGGACACCCAAAAGTTTTGAGACTCATTTGAAAAAAAGATATGTATAAAATTTTCCCAAAGAATGATTATTATTTTGTCTCACTCTGATATTTCTATTTACAGAAATGGTTCCTGTAAGGCTGTCAGTATGATGATCGACGTGTGGTTCAAAGCGCTTGGATAAAACAACAACTCCAAAATGTGCTTTTTCTATGGTTCGGAATCATATTGAAGTTTTTGGCACACACTTCACCAAAGATGAGTATTGAGATTCATATAGCAAAGCATCATTCTTCTAAACGTTTGTATTCATTTTACAGAACCAGATTTACAAGATATCAACCGCACGATTCGCTACCCGCAGGTCGAAGTTCCCACACTCGTCGAGACCAAGTTTATATCAACCGAACTGCTGAAATATGATATGTTCAATTTTTTTCAAGTTGAGATAATTTATATCCTTCATAATTGATTCCAACTTCCTCGAAATAGTAATTTCTGAAATGCACGACGAAAATGTGAATTCCACTCAAATAATATAGAAGCTATTTTTTTTTTAACGTAATATGCTTCAAAACTATTGGCAATCTCGTCTGAAACTAGTTTGGTTCATGCAGTAATGAAAATCTTGAATTTTGTGAATAATTTGAAAAAAAACTTCAAAGCGATTTATCTCAGAACTATGTTTTTGACGATTGAAAAAGTCCCATGCGTCTTAATTTTTGTCGAAGACTTCTGCAATTTTCAGGGTGCATTCCTACACACACTAGCTACAAACCCACGTCGGATTTTGAAAATCGAGACAAAATTACGGATTTTAGAAAAAAAAATAGAAATTATATTTTTTTTTTTTCATAAAAAAAAAGTGTCAAAATCAAAGTATCGTAGCTATCTCTAAAAACCGACGTGGGTTTGTGGCTTACGGAGCCTAAAACATGTGTGTTCAAGCCCAGCAAGATTCAAGAATAATTAAGACGCATGGGAGGTTTTCGAATAAAGGCTATTTCAGGCGCATTATGAGGAGTAACTCTGTACTTATTGTTTCAAATGACTTGAAATTTGCACAATGTCTATGTTTTGAGATGGCAAACATGTGTGTTAAACCTCATTTGAAAATAGCAATTGGTTCAGATGGGCCGTTTTCAGTATCTCCTACCCTTAAAGCTTGTGAGATTAACGATTTTTCAACCTTATTAAAAAAGTATCGAGACATTTTCTCGAAAATACCCGGTAGAGTCACGATCTATGAACACAAAATAAAAATTTATGAGGATCGACCTTTCGTTAGACGGTCGTATCCAGTGCCAATTATGCACAGAGATAAAGTCAGAGCAGAAATTGATAAAATGTTAAATCTTGGTATCATTGAGCGCTCATGCAGCGAGTATATCAACCCCATAGTGGTGGTAGCTAAAAAATCAGGCGACATTAGATTAGTGTTAGACGCACGTTACATCAACAAGCTGATAGTACCTGATCACGACTGTGCGCAGTCTACTGAGGTGCTATTTCAGAAGTGCGGAAACGCTTCATTCATGTCCAGTCTTGATCTAACCGCCAGTTTTTGGCAAGTACCATTGCATAAAGATTCCAGAAAATACACAGCGTTCATCTACGAGGGGAAGACATATCAATTCGCGGTGACACCCTACGGTCTAAATACCAGTTTGGCAAGTCTAATCCGTACTCTCGACTTAATCTTAAGAGAAACAGAAAATTTCACAATCAACTTCGTTGATGACATATTGTGTCTATCTGATTCGTTCCAGTCTCATTTAGCACACCTGGAGTCACTATTCGCAGTTTTCAGGAAGCATCACATGACTATAAATTTCAACAAGTCAAAATTCTTCCGAGATCAGATTGATTTCTTAGGTCATCGGATTACCAAGAATGGAATCCTACCGCAGCCAGAGAAAATAGAGGCTATAACTAACTTTCCTGAGCCGAAAAACGTTAAACAATTAAAAGGGTTTTTGGGTTTGACGAATTATTATAGTAAATTCACGAGATATTACTCGGATGTAACTGCACCATTACTGAGACTTGTGCGGAAGGATGCTAAATGGGAGTGGAACGAAGAAATGATAGCACATTTCAATCGAGTAAAACAGATTTTTTGTAAAGAGATGATCATCCATCATCCAGTTCCGGAAAAAAGATACTATCTGCAATGCGATGCTAGTAATTTTGCAATCGGTGCCGTATTGTATCAGCTAAACTACGCGAACGAGGAACTAATTGTAGGCTTCGCGAGTCGCACACTATAAGGGGCGGAATTAAATTATTTTACGTCTGAGAAAGAGCTGCTGGCGATCGTCTTTGCGCTGGAGAAGTTCCGGACATTTATAATCCGAGCACCGTTAACTATCAGAACTGATCATCGCGCGCTGACATTCTTGTCGACCTGCAAGTTAGTAAGTTCACGTTTGGCGCGTTGGATATTGTTTATTCAGACGTACGATTTTGAAATCGAATACGTGAAGGGGAAGGATAATCTGGTAGCGGACACTCTAAGCCGATATCCACCTGAAAAAGAAAAATCACAAATTAGTAAGTTACAAATAATTGCACCATTAGCTAAAGAAATAACGCAAAATTTAAACGAAAACTTAAGAAACTTCGGAATGCTTCAAGCAAACGATCCGAGTATAAGAGATCTCGTAGAAAAGGATCTAACGAGAACTAAAAAAAGATTAAAGTTAGAACAAGGTATTTGGTACCATGTTGAACCAGGGGGCATTAAAAGAGCTTATCTCCCAGAAAGAATATTAAGGGGGTATCCCCACCTTTAAATGAGTTAACATTCTAAGAAAGAGATTGATATTTTACAGCGAATTTGAGAGTCTGATCAAATCCAAAAAAATCAAGAAGTTTAGGGAGAGTTTGACCCTCATTATCCATACTTAACATTGAATATTATTTTGAGTCTATTAGTAGTTACGCTGAATATAGAAAAATACAAAATTACTCGGTTGTCGCAAAGAATCAGTAGTACCATTGGATCGATTTTGGAATTTTTGGTCTTCAATTGTTCAGAAGAGATGCCTCTATCATATGAACATAGAACTTTTTGATATGACTATTTTTGGTTGAGATAATAGAAAAAATAGAGAGAAAAAATTGAAGAATTAGAAAAATCTCAGTAAAAACTAAGCGAGTCAGGCAATTTTCGCGATATCAAAAAGTTCTATGTTCATATGATAGAGGCATCTCTTCTCAACAATTGAGGACCAAAAATTCCAGAATCGATCCAACGGTACTACTGATTCTTTGCGACAACCGAGTAATTTGGTATTTATCTATATTCAGCGTAACTACTATTAGACTCAAAGTAATATCCAATGTTAAGTATGGATAATGAGGGTCAAACCCTCCCTCAACTTCATGATTTTTTTGGATTTGATCAGACTCTCAAATTCGCTGTAAAATATCAATCTCTTTCTCAGAATGTTGACCTATTTAAAGGTGGGGATACCCCCTTAAAGGGATTAATTATCGAGACACATGAGGCATACGGTCATGTGGGGGCAGGGAAATGCTACAAAATGCTTAAAGAGAATTTTTACTACCCGAAATTTGCGCGTTGCATTCGAAGAACTCTAGCAAGTTGCGATCGATGTCAGCGATGTAAAGTACCGAATTTATACAGCTATGCGCGGATGCAGAACATAACACCCAGCAAAGTTGGAGAACTAGTTTCTATTGACTTCTTAGGCCCGTTACCCTCGAGTCAAGGAAACTATAAATGGTTGTTAGTTACCATAGACGCATTCAGCAAATTCGTACGCTTGTATCCACTCAAAACTGCCGACGCGCGCTCCACAATCCGGTGCATCTTCGATGAGTACATACCTGAGTTGGGTAAGCCGAACAAAATCCAATTCGACCATGGGACACAGTTCACGTCAGCACAATGGTTAAACAAGTTAGAGGAAGAAGGGATCACTCCTATATTTTCATCGATTAGACACCCGCAAGGGAATATGGTCGAAAGAGTAAATCGAGAATTGGGAAGGTTTTTCAGAACATTCCTTACCGACAAACATACCTCATGGATTGAATGGTTAAAAGTTATTGAAAGCTGCGTGAACGAAGTGCACCATGAGTCAACTGGATTTTGTCCGTGCGAAATCCAACTCGGCGAGCCACCCAGTAGATTCTGGAAGCAATGGTTTAAAATAGATCAAAACGACATTACACAAGAATTAAAATTAAATTTAGTTAGGGAAAATATAATAAAAAATGGAAATAGCAGAGCCAACAGGTTCAATTCGAATCATAAATTAACCGAGTTTAAAGTAAACGATTTGGTATTAGTCCGAGCGCTTAACGTCTCTGATACAAAAAACAAAATAATGGCCAAATTCCTAGCGTTATATGAAGGTCCGTACAGAATTTGTAACCGTGTTGGCGAGGCTACATTCATTTTAGAAAACATAAACACACGAAAAGAGCGTGGTAGATTCCACACAAACATGCTACAGCGGTACGTTTAACCCGATATTTGAAAAATAAACGGACATTAGCAACTAGGGGCACTGACTGTCATCGTTTGCAACGGTTGTGTTTGAATTGCTAACATACCAAGGACAGATGATACGAAGAAGATGGTATAAAAGCTCGGGGTCGCTTATGAGTCATCACAGTCGTTCACCATGTCAAGTTACGGGTATGTAAGCGTCCAAGACAAAGAAGTACAAACCGTTGGGGATGACATCCAGATCACTGAAAATGATAAAGTTTTATTAAGTTCGGGAGTTTTCAAGTCGGGAACGGGACGATACGTCGTTGGTAGGGGGTATCAGACAGCAGCTTACCTGATGGATCCTGCGAGGTTGCAGCGTCGACGCAGGGTAGCGCATCCTACAATAACGGAGATCGCAGAGCCGGAAAATGCACTTACCGCTCCGCCGACCATCAGCAAGGGACCTAGTCCGAGCACAACTGCAGCAGCCGCAGAATCATCGGTCACTGCAGATATAAATAACAACTTAACACTGAAAATCTGCATACCACGAATAAAAATCCCGTTCATCAAAAAGACGGAAATAACAAAGAGCAAAGGCGAGCATAAAGGTGAGGTGCACCATAAATCCAACTTACCTACCATAACGAAGATCCAAAAGGTATCGAGCAACAATCCACAGCTGAAGGATTTTAAAATACCTCGGTTAAGCCAGAGATCGAGTGACACCGCAACACCATCCACCAGCACAAGCCAATTGGCGCACTCAGCAAGCAATAGCAGCGGTAAAACAACCGGCTGCAAGCGACCGCGAGTTGCGGATTTCGATCGCCGCAAGGACCGAAAGCCGGAGGATCTTATTAAAATGTTACGAATCTTCGGTACTCTCGATCTATCGGATGAAGAAGACGACCAGCTGACAGCAACCATTAAACGGGGTCGATCAGCTGTCACAGAGCGCAAAACACCAGCAATCAGGCGTGCCATCGTATCCAATAGACCGAGGGTGAGCGAAATCATTGAGATACCGACATTAATCGACCCGACGGATCCATTAGGATTAAAGAGGGGATAGACGAAACAGCATCAGCATCAACTTCATCAAAGAACCAAGAGCAAAGAAATATCGATCATCATCCATTCATCTCATTGAAGATCATCCGAACACCTGATGATCGAAGGGGGCCAATGTAACGATTCAGGCAACCCAGGCCTGACCGTTAGCATTCAAACATCAGCCGTTGCGAACGTCGAGAACAGTCTAGAACGATCGACAGCAGCGACGAGCCGAGTGACGTCACGACTGGTATAAAAGTCGAGGCGCCGCTCAGCTCATTAGCTATTCTAGGGTAGATACCAGATAGACTCACAGTCACTTATTGGTCATCTCGAGCATAGAGCTCTGATGTACCGTTAGTATAATTTAATAAATTCGAGAATATTTCAGAAATCCAATCAATTCAAATAAAGTCATAAATTTATAGAAAATCAGAATAAATCACAGCATATAAAAAGTCATAAAGGAAATATCAGAACAAACTGTATTTTGCTAGAAAATTCAAATCTCAATTCACAATAGCTAACTGTCAAAATCGTATCACGATAGCATTGTTAAACGTAGAAATAACGTAAGTAATATTAAGCAACGTGTAAATATAAAATAAGGTTGCAACCGTAGTTTAGGTTAATTAAATAAATAGATTTTTGATCATATAAAAAAGCAAGTTAATCAGATGTCAAACCCCTTCCTCCGCCATTTCCAGGTTATAGTTTAAATCTTAACGGAAAGCTAGATACAGCCTTGGTGGATCTCCGATCTACCCAGGTCTGGCACAGCTATTATTTGGGAATAAATTAACTTCATTAAATTAATATTTAACGGTTAAGAGGGTAGAGTGCAGCCTTAGTGCGTTTATCGTACTCAGGTCTGTGGGGAGGCGGCTTCAGCTACACGGTAGCTCAAGTCCGTAATAGGCACGGCTAACAATTAATAGTAGAAGTCTCAAATAAAAATATAAATCGAGTAAAGGAAACACAATAACCAACCGGTTCGCATCACCTTCAGTGACGCTCACTATCCGAAAAGTTACAGTACCTATACATGTTAGTCTCCGTCCAGGTGAGTGTCCATGTAATGTAGGCTTGAAAGCAAATGAAAAACGTTACCGGGCGTTTGATTTCGCTCCCGCCGTGGCAGGCCTTTATTCAGCTATCTCTCATGCACTCGCACGTCTATATAGGTAACGCGTGTTTCATTTCTCCCTGAAGTTAGGCATCTGTTTAGGATACGGCGTCAGCCTTTCAGAATTAATTCAAAGTTTAATTTCACATCAATTCGCAGTTGTTTATTTTTTGTACACAATAGTGCATATGATTACACATAGCTGTACAGAAACAAATCAAATGTTCTCCTTCATCTGTAAACTGACTACATCAAAACTTTGATTTCCGAACAAAAAGATTATTTGGGATTTGACGATCCACATATAAAAGGCAGTGCTCTAAAGATGTACGTTAAGCATGTAAAAACATCCGGATACAGGTACATCAATAGAAAATGACGAAATGAACTGGTTTATTAGCTGCGTATAGATACGGATAGAATTCATACGTGGATGGTGCGGATAGAGGTACATTTTAAACGGATAGAATCAACCAATTCAACTGCGCATAGATACGGACAGAATTCATATGTGGATGGTATTGAAACAGGTGCGGATAGAGATAAATTAGAAGCGGCTGGGATGAACTATCAAACTGCGTATAGATTATGGATTGCATTCTTATCTGGATTTGCTCATTATTCCGGATAGGCAACGCGTGCGACAGAACTGCAGATAGATGCGGATAGAAATTCTGCCCATTTGATACCAAAATGCGTATAGAATCAGACACGCGCGGATAGGATTTCTGTCCGCTGTTGCACACAGATGCGTATGGGACGAGTATTTCCAACTGCTGCTATCCGGAATTGCAGTGACAAAAACACATACGATATGGACAGGATCCATCTTCTGTCTGTTTCTGATGGAATTTTAACCAGAGCACCTCATCCTCGTTACCACATACGTGAACCGGCACTTCCCGTCCAAACGCTGAACTGTTAACATCTTAAGCGATGAGGAACGTCACGTGGTGGTAATTTCCTTTCCTTATATAATTTTGTACAAAATCTAAATTTAAACTGTAAATAATATTCTTTAACCTTAAAAACCAGTATAGGTAAATATATTTATTTATAAAAGAGGCCTAACCTCCTGTTATAACATTTTTAGTGATATACCACGTGTTCAACCACGTCTATAAGAATGTATTTTAAAGTTATAAATGTTATGAAGGCCTATCCCTCTATATCTATGATTTACATAAGAATTCTTTTACACGTGTTTCATCACGTTGATATTTTTCTAATTTATCTAGTCTAAAATTGCAATATGTGAATTTTTCTCTAACAGTCTGAAGATGGCCGGCCGTCGCCTGCCGAAACGTCACACCAGCAATAAAGTTTCTTAAAAAAGAAAGAAATTTTTTCTTTTCGTTTTTCCTTGACCGTCTCCGACGAATTTTCCCTGTAAAACATCACGGTCACGAAACACTACAGTTATTAATATACTTCTCTAGTGTTGTTAATGCATACATTGTATCGAACCTATTTGAAATTGAGTTGTCTTCTTCTTTTTCTTCTTCTTCTTCTTCAACGAATTAAAATGCTATAAGAACTAGATCACTGATATTTCCCCCTGTCTATTATCGACTGATGCCAATTATCGATCGTAAATCTGATGGTAATTTCGTAATTGACTTTATCGACCGATAGTAATTATCGATCATAGATCATGGATTAGTTTTATCCACTCATAGATCGGATGGTAATAATTATCGATCATAGTTTTATCGACTGACGTCAATTATCGATCGTGAATCTGATGGTAATTTCGTAATTGACCGATCATAGTTTCATCGACTTATGTCAATTATCGATCATAAATCTGATGGTAGTTTCGTAATTGACTTTATCGACCGATGGTAATTATCGACCATAGATCATGGATCAGATCGACTGATGGTAAGTGATCGATCTGATGGTAAGTGACCGATATTTGAAATACGCATAGTATAACTACTGATACTCGTAAAAATCCATTTTATTTAAACGCAAAAAAGTTCAGATTCACCGGCACCATTTATGGTTGCGCTAAAAAAAAAAAGGCACCTTTTTTTCTATTTTTTTGGGGCCCATCTGGGGGGCGTGCCGCATTTGGACCATGTTAAGGGCCACCCTACTGTACACGTAGTATATCTATGAGCTAATTCACAAATTCCCGGTGTGGTTTTGTACCTCAAAATTTTCGACCATTTTTTTTTCGTCATTAATGGGTCATTTCCGTGGAAATGAGTCGGAAGCCACCGCAATATAATTTTTATCATTGCAGCTCATGGCATTTTTGATATTTCGCGTTTTCAACTGTTTTTTTTGAGAATACCCGGACGTTGATAGTCTAACAGAAAAATTCAAACACAGTTTTCGAAGGAAATTTTCCGCTCTTTTCATTGCAAATATTTTCATGCACCGCAGACGACCGGAAGTTCAAAATACATACGGCTGAACCTTCTTCCGCAAGTCCAAATTCGATTTTTTTTTCGCCATTCGACAACTTGAAATATTCCCTGTGACATGTCAAAAGTATAGACTGGGCTACCACATACTCGAGTATGTGGTTATAGACTGTTAAGTAAGTGTAACTTAAGTATGTGAGAGCCCAGTCTATACTTTTGACATGTCACAGGGAATATTTCAAGTTGTCGAATGGCGAAAAAAAAAAAACGAATTTGGACTTGCGGAAGAAGGTTCAGCCGTATGTATTTTGAACTTCCGGTTGTCTGCGGTGCATGAAAATATTTGCAATGAAAAGAGCGGAAAATTTTCTTCGAAAACTGTGTTTAAATTTTTCTGTTAGACTATCAACGTCTCGGGTATTCTCAAAAAAACAGTTGAAAACGCGAAATATCAAAAATGCCATGAGCTGCACTGATAAAAATTATATTGCGGTGGCTTCCGACTCATTTCCACGGAAATGACCCATTAATGACAAAAAAAAAAAAAAAATGATCGAAAATTTTGAGGTACAAAACCACACCGGGAATTCGTGAATTAGCTCCTATATCGATTTAGCCAGTGAATATGGCCGACCATGATTCCCCTTCCGTCTTTTGCTTCACCCCCGCAAGGGTAGGCTTAGTCCATAAGTCCGTGCACATAACTCATGACAGTCGAATCTAACCTGAGAATAACGCGGGGGACTAGCCTAAGAATACCGCGGGGGAAATAACTCGTTGGATTTACGTGTAAATCAGTTTGGAAATGATTGTAATTCATAACTTCCTCCTTGCAGAATACAAACGGGCGAAAGTTTATTCTTTTGAAGGGGTATCTACACCTTTGAATTTTCAAAAAAATCTTTTTTGTTTTTATATTTTTTTTTAAAATGCTAGTGACCTACTTTACCTGCAAATAAATTGGCGTCAGAAAATCTAGAGGATTTGTAAAGTTACAGCCATGACAGTCCCAAATTGCGAAAAACCGCCGCGCGCGGCGCGCGGACGCTTATATTAGTCCCGTAAATATTGTACAGTACCGCCAACACCACTGTCTTGCTTTTTTTGACGTTTTTATATATTTTGCTTTTGAATTTTATTTTGTGATTTTTCAATTCTTTGTAATTATGATTTTTATACATATTTAATTTCCAACATTCTTTTGAGTTGTGATCATTGACAGAACACATGGCTGCGATCTACATTTTTTCGAGGTTAGGTGTCTACTTGTTTGTAAATTGTCGTGCTGTCATTAAGAATTCAAACCAATAGTAATTTTCAATATTGAACAAACACAGTGTATACATATATGTCTGAGATGAAACTTCGGAATCGAAAGAAGATGATACATCAAAAAATGTATTTGAAATCGACGCCAGGAGACTACACATTCAGATTTCTAAAAAGATGAGTATTTCTATCATATATTAATTGCAAAAGTTTGATAAATATTATAAGAAAAAAGGTATGATTGATGAAATATGGAAGAATTTTCGGAGTATTGACAAAAATTGTACTCGCATCTTCTGAATCTCAAAAATTTTGAAGATAAAAAATTCTGAAGGATTTTTATGTTTTAAAAAATTTTGATTTCTTGTTCTAGCAGCCTTACTGGACTCCTACCGGACACTGTTGTTGAACAGAACAGGTCAAAACTCACTACAAGCTTCCGCCTGGCACATGTGTCTAGACTCGACTCATAATACATCGATACGAGAGCAGCTGCGGATCCAGCATATTAATCATAAGCAGAATCTTAAAACTTGATTTTCTGTAGCTATATTTTCTTCTCTGGGAAAAGTAGAAAATAAAAAAAAAATAAAAAAATAAAAAGTTTAAAAGTTGATTTCTGGAGAATGAATATTTTGACCGGTTGTCGTAAAGAATCAGGAGCATCGTTGGACCGATTCTGGAGTTTTTGGTCAAATTTGTAGAATCGAAGCCTCTATCATATGAACATAGGACTTTTTGATATTACTATTTTTGGTTGAGATAATAGAAAAAGTAGAAAAAAAAAAAATTGAAGAATTAGAAAAATCTCACTAAAAACTAAGCGAGTCAGGCAATTTCTGCGATATCAAAAAGTTCTATGTTCATATGATAGAAGCATCTCTTCTGAACAATTGAGGACTAAAAAGTCCAGAATTGGTCCAACGATACTACTGATTCTTTACGACAACCGACCAATTTTGTATTTTTCTATATTGAGCGTAAATACTATTAGACTCAAAGTAATATCCAATGTTATATATGGATAATGAGGGTCAAACCCTCCCCAAAGTTCATGATTTTTTTGGATATGATCAGACTCTCAAATTCGCTGTAAAATATCAATCTCTTTCTCAGAATGTTAACTCATTTAAAGGTGTGGATACCCCCTTAATCTTTTCAAGTGATGAAAAAGTAAGAGCATACCTGTTCAGACATGAGCAATGACCATCCCGGGAAAAAAAAATTTCATCAAGTTTCATAAAATTTTATAAAACTTCATAAAATTTCAGTATTGAAATTTCATGAAATTTGATGCTGAAAATGGCCTGATAATATTTCATAAAATTTGGTGAACTTTTATGAAACTTCATGAAATTTCATAATATTCCAACAAATTTCTTCCCAGGTATACCCGTACGGAAAAAACTCTTAGGATGTCAGTAGTAACTACTGAAGATAAGTAGTAAGTGAGTAGTAACTACTGCCGGTAAGTAGTAATTTCACAAAAAACATCCAAAGATGTAAAAACAGCCGCCAAGTACCCACACGAAAATCACAATTGCTTTATAAGCAAAACGTTTGGCCAGTCTCTGTCGTGAAATCAAGAAAAAAGCCAAGCACCGAACGTATCCCTGCGATCTTTCAGCAAGTCTACGTCGTGAAGTCGGAGTTTCCTGTGAGGATATCGAAATATCATTCCAAGAGCTACGTACTTGGCGGGCACATTCGGTTTTTCTTTCTTTGTGTTTGTTGTTCTCGCTTAGGATTGATAGTACTTTATCGTATTTTGCGAACGATTTTTTCTGACTGTTTTCCATATTGTTTATTCATCAAATCTACTATGTAAAATACATCGATTGATAGGATACGACTCCTTGCAGTTCTATTTTGTGTTAGGCTGTCTGTCTGACAGTTCTTCCGAACTGCTTGTATCGGTACTTTGCGGCTGATGGATGTCTCATAGTACTCTGTTTCCGGTCGCTGGATATATACACGTCATGAATTTTGCATCGACTGATGAATGTCTGATTTGCAGATAACATTGGTTCCATACGCACTTGTTTAAAATGCATCTTCCGATTTTGTGGGACGACTTTGTCGTGGCAGAAAGATTAGCGCGTGCGAGTTTATGGGAGCGCTATAGTGCGGGCCTTTGGCCTTTGGCGCCCGCACTACAGCACTCCCATAAACTCGCACGCGCTAATCTTTCGGCCTGCCACGAAAGTGTAGTTGCGAATGATTATTCTTCACAAGCGAATGAGCAACAAAATATTTTGGCATTCGAGTGAGGCCAAACTGTTATGAGGATGGGTTTCAGGTATTGAAATTGATCTTTCCCACTACGTGTATACGCTCGTGCACCTGCACATACGCATGCATCATGAGCAAGATTGTATGACATAGTATGGGTACACCAAAGCAATCATCGACTGAATTTTATTATTCATCATGAAGGTAACACTCGAACTTCTTAATTTTTAGAGGAAGGTCTCAATCAATCAAGATGAGTCAATTATTCTTTTTAGTCAAAATTGCCTGACGTTTCGGCAGTCGTGTTCTGCCCTCATCAGAGGCTGTTTATTGAAAAAAAAAGAACAAAATATTACAGAAATTTAGTCATCTGACACATGTGTACATTAATTACATTATGTTAAAAGTCTAATGATTAAAATCCAGCTTATAGCAGATAATACAATGGAAGTCAAACATTTAATGAAAGTCACATTTGAAACAAAGTAAACAAACGGATAAGACCTAATGACAAATCGTAAACAAAATTTAATTACCTTAATAAATTGGTGTTAAGTGAAAAAACTTGGCATACTTATTATAGTCATTGTCACACAACAGGATGAGCAGTCTGTCATCCTGTGATCGTGGAACGCTTATGAAAACAAGGGGGTGTGACAACTCTTATTATATACGGACTCAGCGGAGGCTCGTCATGTTGACAAACGTCACAGGTGATAATGTAAATAATTCAAACTTCGTGACGTTAGCGAATGACGTCAATGACTGACGTCAATGGTTGTTTATATTCTTCTGAATTGAATTCTTCGTGTGAGGATATCGAAATATCATTCCAAGAGCTACGTACTTGGCGGGCACATTCGGTTTTTCTTTCTTTGTGTTTGTTGTTCTCGCTTAGGATTGATAGTACTTTATCGTATTTTGCGAACGATTTTTTCTGACTGTTTTCCATATTGAATTGAATTCTTCAGAAGAATATAAACAACCATTGACGTCAGTCATTGACGTCATTCGCTAACGTCACGAAGTTTGAATTATTTACATTATCACCTGTGACGTTTGTCAACATGACGAGCCTCCGCTGAGTCCGTATATAATAAGAGTTGTCACACCCCCTTGTTTTCATAAGCGTTCCACGATCACAGGATGACAGACTGCTCATCCTGTTGTGTGACAATGGCTATAATAAGTATGCCAAGTTTTTTCACTTAACACCAATTTATTAAGGTAATTAAATTTTGTTTACGATTTGTCATTAGGTCTTATCCGTTTGTTTACTTTGTTTCAAATGTGACTTTCATTAAATGTTTGACTTCCATTGTATTATCTGCTATAAGCTGGATTTTAATCATTAGACTTTTAACATAATGTAATTAATGTACACATGTGTCAGATGACTAAATTTCTGTAATATTTTTTTTTTTTTTTTTCAATAAACAGCCTCTGATGAGGGCAGAACACGACTGCCGAAACGTCAGGCAATTTTGACTAAAAAGAATAATTGACTCGACTTGATTGATTGAGACCTTCCTCTAAAGACTGAATTTTATATTCATCACTATATATCAAACTGTCATACTCTATGCTACCTATAGCATACACGTAGCTGCAAGTTTTAGGGTTTATATCGAAATAGCAAATTTCAGTTTCCTTGATTCGACAGTTTTGCAAGTATAGTAATAAGTTCATTCTTCCACAATTAATATTATACACTCAAGCTCTACGGTATGTCACCTATCACGGGAAAACTTGCTGTAGTACATCGCGCATTGGCTCCATAGTGAGGTACGTCATTCCAGAGTTCCGAGTCTAATCTGATAATTCAATGCCACTGGAACGACCACAATTTTTATTTATCATACAAGGTCTTTACGTCTGTAAAGTCATACACATAATTAACCGTCCGGTCAGTAACCGGGTTCCCGGGTGTCCATTTCAGTTTCTAAGGTAGAATTTATTAACTTTCGCTCATTAAATTTGTATGACCGCCCGGATCCCCAAATTTGAAGTAGTTTGACGCCAATTTTTCGTCGAAATTTTTCGTAATCAATCATTCATTAAAAGTTATTAACTAATTAGGTTATCAATGGATCAATGGTAAGAGTTTGGCAGCTGACCGGACGGTTAAGGACACTTAGAAGTATTTTTTGATACGATTGTTGGTTGGAATGGAATAACTAGTTTTTTAATGGATTTAATTGCTTTCGCATTAAAAACTCAATTTACGCGTGAAACCAAGCTGGTTGACCGTATAGCTCTAAGGAACCGAATGTGCCCGCCAAGTACGTAGCTCTTGGAATGATGTTTCAATATCCTCACAGGAAACTCCGACTTCACGACGTAGACTTGCTGAAAGATCGCAGGGATACGTTCGGTGCTTGGCTTTTTTCTTGATTTCACGACAGAGACTGGCGAAACGTTTTGCTTATAAAGCAATTGTGATTTTCGTGTGGGTACTTGGCGGCTGTTTTTACATCTTTGGATGTTTTTTGTGAGATTTCACTTTTTTTGCAAGTACGAGAATTGATAAGAATTGCTCATTCAATTTCAGCAGGGTAATACGTTATTATAGTTTGATCATCACAAGAAATACATTCGGAATTGGGGCAAGAGGAGAAACATTCAGTGTAAGACAAACACATTCACTTCAATTGTCAACTGTGACAAACATGGATAATTTATTAAATATAACTCAATTTTGTCTTATACAGTATGAGGTCGAAGTTCGTAACGTTAATGCAACAAAATGTACGCCAAAAATTCTCAAATTCAAGGCTCGAACGGTTCAAATGGATCAAGAACGGTGCATAATTCGTCAAATTGTGTGAAACATGTTCATCTTGCATATTTTATAATTCTAATAACATTTGAAGGACGAAATATTGCATTTCTTCAACGCAATATTCTGTTACGTTAACGTTACGAACTTCAACCTCATTATACAGTTTTAACTTAAATTTAGCACTCAATCAGTAATTTTTCAGCCATAGCTTGAAAGACTGTGTTGCCTGACGCAGTAACAGGCTCATATGTGTTCTGCAACGTTGATTGTTCGGAGCTTGCATGCTTGTCTACTGCAATCCAATTCAGGTCGCTGTGAGAATCATACAAATCAATAAACGATCAATCATCTAATAGAAATGTCACATTAATTACTAAAATATATCTCATGTCACTGTGGTGAAGGTGAGCTGGGAAATATCGACATGTCTAGCATACCTTCGAATATGTGATATCCAGATTGATTCTTTCGCTCACTCTGTGGTATAAGATTCCATAGAATTGTGGAGATTGTACAGCCTTGAAGAAACAGTTTCTTTTTTTTTATGGATTATGACCTAGTGAATGACTTCCTGACCTATATGTTATTTTATATGCATAGTTGGATGCAGGCGATTACCATGCATATTGTAGCCAATTCTACCAGGCTAATGGCCGGTTGCATAAACGTGGGTTACCCGAACCTTCAAATACCCCGTAGGTAACCCCGCACATACTACCCGTTCAACCGTTTTTTCATCTGACAGCTGTCATGAATCGCTGTTAACTTCTGACAGTCGTAGGTTGAACGAGTAGTATCTGCGGAGGTTATTGAAATTTTTGGGTAACCCACCTTCATGCAACCGGGCATAAGTTGTATATCTCCTTTATGTTAAATTCTTCTTTTATTATTTTACAATTTCCATCGCCAGATATTTATTATTATACAGGGTGGCCCATTTTAATTGACGCAGGCGAATATCTCGAAAACTAACCGTTTTAAAAGAAAAAGTTTTATACAAAACTTGAAGGGTTTCGAGGGGGAAAGATAATGCTGATATGTGTTGACTTGTGGACTTCGCCAATTCCGAGATTTCGCAAGCAACTTCGGATTTTAGATAGGGAACACATGTTTTGGTTGAGGGCATCTGATAGCGCGATCAAAGACTCATTCAACCACGCAAGCAAAAAAAATTGAAAAAAAAAAAAATTTTGCAAAAAAAATTGGAAAAAAAATATTGCAAAAAAAAATTTGGCGAATTTTTTTTTTTTTTCTTTTGCAAAAGATTTCTTTTTTGTCCCTAGCTTTCGAACACATTCATTGTTCATCACTCTGCGTTATTGATCTACGATTTTCTTTTCACTAATCTGGTACATTCAATCTTTCCAATTTCAAAATTGGCGAGAAAAATTTTGAGCTAGAGTGATGAACAATGAATGTGTTCGAAAGCTAGGGACAAAAAAGCAATCTTTTGCAAAAGAAAAAAAAAATTCGCGAAATTTTTTTTTGCAATATTTTTGTTTTTCCAATTTTTTTTGCAAAATTTTTTTTTTCTAATTTTTTTTGCAAAATTTTTTTTTTCCCAATTTTTTTTGCTTGCGTGATTGAATGAGTCTTTGATCGCGCTATCAGATGCCCTCAACCAAAACGTGTGTTCCCTATCTAAAATCCGAAGTTGCTTGCGAAATCTCGGAATTGGCGAAGTCCACAAGTCAACACATATCAGCATTATCTTTCCCCCTCGAAACCCTTCAAGTTTTGTATAAAACTTTTTCTTTTAAAACGGTTAGTTTTCGAGATATTCGCCTGCGTCAATTAAAATGGGCCACCCTGTATGATGATTGAATTAGAATTCAGTCTATGATGTCACATGGTCATTTTATTACATTAAAATTGAAATTGAATTTCATTCTATTTACTTTGATTCTGAATTGCTGATCCAGTTACTCTAAATTTGCAAACAAGTGTCAAGGGTTTGTGTGTGAATATTATTTCTACAATGAATTATTATCCGAGGTGGCATTTACGTGGAATCAGTGAATATATGGTTTGTGATCAATTACTAATCAGATCTTAATGAATCCATTGTTTCACAGAACAGATTTTGTATTCAATCTTAGAATGTTCTAAAATCGCTATTTTCAAGTTTTTTCACTCTGCATGATTATGATTTGTTGTATTGGGTAGTTGTTACGAAATCCATGACTAGGATCGAACTAACAAGGGATTTATACACAGCTTTGCTCATGAATATATGCATAAATACAATAGTTTATTAATAATCCATTATACACGTAATGTACAGTTTTATTTTAGATAAGAAAGCATCAGTATCAGCATTAACAGGTCGACTTAAATAATCACAGTTGATTAGCATATTACACCAACAAGGAATGACATGTAGTATGGAATAGGTAGATTGAGTCAGTGATTGGATTTACAGTGAAGTTTTTTCATTCATCTGCCTTTTTTTCTCAATTAAAGGGTTTGCAATTTGTCTAGATTGACCCCCATGATATTATGAATTTTTCTCAAATAGTAGCACCAATGAACACTAAAATCTCGCAGTTACAGATTTTTTTAACAAATTTTACTTTTAGAATAAAATATGTCCTGAGAATATGGCCAAAACACGTGTATTTCAAATGGGGAAATCCACCCTCATTTAGGGAGGGGTTAGAGTTTAGATAAAAATCTGAAAAATTAGGGTATTTTTGAATTATTTGGAGTCGATTTGGGGGGCGGCTGATTAAAAATTCGTCCAAGCCCCAAATAAGGACCACCCTAATATATATGGGCTTATAATATCTCATAATTGCCTAGATGGTTAAATACCGCAGTTAATTTCCCGGAAATTCGAAAGGCGCTACATAATTTCAAATGATTTCAAACAATTCATATCATTTTACTAATAATCTAATTTATAGCATATTTCAAGGTATCAAACGATTTAACTAGATTTTTAAAGATATTGAATGTTCCAACTTATTTCATAGACTATGCGAAGCATGGGTAGAACCCACGTTTTCACTCCATATAAAGTAAAATTTTGTATAATATCCAACGGAAAAACTTTTTTTGATTTTGTGAGATTGCACACTCGCCTTTGGCTCGTGTTGCCAACTGACACTAATCAGAAAAAGTTTTACTACACCTGCATCATAATGTACCATTTTCAACTCAGTGTGTGATACTTGATTTCTTATGCCTGTTGATAGTGTGCGAAGCAAAAAAACAGCTTTTACAACTCCTCACGGTCACCAAGAATTTAATAGAATGCCATTCGGATTAATGAACGCTCCCGCGACATTCCAACGTTTAAGGTGGTTCTCCACCTACAGTCTCACCAAACGTGGGTTTCAGAGCAGATTTTGAGTACTTCTCGATGGGAAAAAAATCTGAAAAAAATCAAGCATGTAGAAGATCTTCGGGAGATTGATTTTGCATAATAATAATTCAAAAAAGTTATTAACAAATTGATGGAAAAAAAACTGTTCAAGAAATTAGCCAATGACCCAACTTTTTTTTTAGGTGAGAATTATTTTTTAATTTTTCTGAATATGTATGAATTTTTTCAGAATTTTGGTAAATCTTTTAAAATCGCGTTTTGTCAAGTATGAAAAAACGCAATTTTCAAAGATTTACCAAAATTCTGAAAAAATTCATACCTATTCAGAAAAATTAAAAAATAATTCTCACCTAAAAAAAAAAGTTGGGTCATCGGCTAATTTCTTGGACAGTTTTTTTTTCCATCAATTTGTTGATAACTTTTTTGAATTATTATTATGCAAAATCAATCTCCCGAAGATCTTCTACATGCTTGATTTTTTTCAGATTTTTTCCCCATCAAGAAGTACTCAAAATCTGCTCTGAAACCCACGTTTGGTGGGACTGTAGGTGGAGAACCACCTTAAGGGTAGGAGATACTGAAATTTTAGTGTAAAAATTTCAAAAAAATCGATTTCCGGTTTTTTACGGAAAAGTGTTCTTTGAACCCTTATCTTGACGTACATAAATCCTTGAACCGAAAAAAAAATTATTAAGCCCCGTTCACTCAATAAAGCGTATTATGTTCCAGCAGGAGTTTTCAATTTCCCTATATTTCGGTTATTGTTTTTTCAATTTGTAAAAAAAAGTAACTTGAGATGCATTTTTCCATCGAGCTACGATACTAAGGTGTTTTACATGAAATGCTGCTAGTAATAGCTGTGTTCGCGATAGCTACACTTTCTACACTTTTCTTACACTTTTTACGCTCTTCCAATAACAGGTGTGGATTTCTAGTGAAAAGTGTAAAATCTAGTAAAAGTGTAGAAAGTGTAGGTAACGCGAACACAGCTAATGTATTTCCTAAATCTGTAATTTTTCTCGATGGCGCGAGATGGCACTCGTGTTTCGTAAACATATGAACAAGTTCGAGCATTACAAGCGAAATCCACGTGTACTCTGGTAAATAACTTGTGTGTTGAAAAAATGTATCAATCCAGTCGACGTTTTCGAAAGTCTAAAGGACGCAGTAACGTGAGGCAGCAGCGGGCGATAGATGCTCGGAAGATTCTGTCCGGAAATCGGGCAGTAATCGCAGAGGAGCAGATAGAGCCGAACGATCCCAACGACCCTAACCTTATTCCTCATCCCGATCCAAATCCACCTGTTGAAGCAGGTGATTTTTTGCTAATTTATTCCTCGTGCTTACAGAATTTGGTGAAAAACGTGAAGTGTACTAACTGTGAAAGGCAAGAAGTGTTTGTGCAAGTGCGTGATCGTCATGGTTTCAGTGTGAAATTATTATTGAAGTGTGACGCGTGTGGTTTTGTGCTTGGTGATACTTATTCAAGTCCACGTATCAAGAATGAAGAGAGTTTGAGGCCGCCTTTTGCAGTAAACCGAAATATGGTTGACGGAATCACATCTGTCGGATTGGGATATGGAGCTGTTGTAATTGGGATCCTGAGATCCTTTATACAACTACGATTTGATTAAGGATCCGTTGTCGAATTAGGAGTTGGAACTCGGTCGTACAAAGTGATTCAAGTTTATTAATGTATGAAGAGTTTACAAAAGTGATTTACTACGTCTAACTGAGATCTGGCATAACCTGCCCTAATATCGGTCTTGATGTTCTGACGATGAGTATTATAATCATCGCTTATTTATTACGTATAAGGAGGTCGCCTTGTTTCTGCAATTGTTGTTAGTTGCGTCAAGCCTCGCACTTGCACATTCCAGAGTATTGCAAAAGTGTGTCTCAAAACATCTGGATTGCAACACCTTGATACTCTGGTTGCAACATCCCTCCCCCCTTAGAGAGAAAAGCCCTTAGGATTTTCTTCTGAAATCAGACAAATCTGCTGGCTTGCGTCGTTGTGCGTACGCTTGCCTATTATGTTATCTCTAGGTTAGTGGTTTACATAATGTATCCCGTTACAATGTTTTTATATAATCGTTTCTTAGTCTAGGTTAGTATGACCTATTTTCTATATCATTTTTCTATCAGTCTAAATTGTTTCAAATTTCTAGTTCCAAATTTCCTACTCAAGTCATATTATTCAACAAAAGGTTTCAATCGATTTACATGTACTCTGAGATTCTTCCTATTAACCTTTATGGTGTAATTAACGTCTGAGTTTACCTCTAGAATAGTATAAGGACCAATCCATTGAGATAATAGCTTCTTCGATCTTCCTCTGCGTACAGTCTCGTCATATAGTAATACCTTATCTCCAACCTTGAACCCTTTTTCTTTGGTTCGTCGGTCGTACTCGATTTTTGACTTCTCCTTGGCTTCTTGCAGATTTTCTCTGGCTATCAGATTGCTGGCTCGCAATCTCTCTCGTAATTCTCGTGCGTAGTCGTCATAGGTGTACGTTGGTTCTGGATCCTTTTTCAGCGATGTTGGTAGTTCAGCTCGGTGTCCATACACCAGCTCGAATGGTGTAAATCTCGTTGCAGTGTGGGGCGTCGTGTTATATGCAAACATAGCATATGGTAACCATTCGTCCCAGTTGCTCTGTTCTTCGTTTATGTAATGTCTCAGATATTCAGCTAACGTCCTATGTGATCGTTCTAAGGCTCCATTGGATTCAGGATGATAGGCCGTCGTCTGAATCTTGTCGATCTTCAACAATTTACAAGTATCTTTGAAAACGTTACTCAAAAAGTTCGTACCTTGATCGGTGAGTATTCTCTGTGGTATTCCGTGTTCGCATACGATCCTGGTCGCGAATTCCTTAGCTATAGTGTTAGCTTCTTGGTTCGGAATAGGTATTGCCTTGCTGAATTTTGTTAGACAATCTTGAAACGTAAGGATATATTTATTTCCTTGTTCTGTTTCCGTCAGTGGTCCTACGATATCCAATGCACATTTCTCAAACGGTTGATTGGGAGTGTCAGTTATGACCATTGGTGCCTTCGTCTTCTTGCTGAGTTTATTCTTCTGGCAATTCTCGCATCTCGAAATGTGTTCCTCGACTTCCTTCCGTAATCCAGGCCAATCGTGCTTCAATCGGATTCGTTCGATCGTTCGATTAACTCCTTGATGTGCTCCTAATGGCGTATCGTGGTACTCATAGATGATCCTGTTCCGATCTTCCTCGGAATATTCTTGTTCTCGGTTGTTCAATTCTTCCTCTTCTTTCCGCTGACTTCTGGTCACTGCGTACATGCGACTCAAGGCATCTGCGTTGGTATTTGCCTTCCCTGCCTTGTACTCGATCTCATAGTCGTATTCTTCCAGCTTCAGTCGCCATCTCATGAGTCGTGATCCTGGATCTTTCACTCCGAATAACCATGTGAGTGGTTTGTGATCTGTAACAATCTTAAATCTGGTACCATATACATACGGTCTGAAATGATTAACTGCCCAGACTATGGCTAATAGTTCCTTTTCTGTGGTGCTGTAATTGCCTTCTGCCGAATTTAGAGTCCTACTTGCGTATGCTATTGGCAAGTCGCTTCCTATTATTCCTTGCGACAGGACTGCTCCGATAGCCTTGTCGGATGCGTCTGTCGTCACGATGAACGGTTGTTCGAAATCTGGATATTGTAGAATTGGTGCGGTCGTCAACGTCTTCTTCAAATTTTCAAAAGCTTCTTGTTCCCTCGAAGTCCATCCAAATTTCACCTCTTTCTTTAGCAAATGTGTAAGCGGTTTTGCTAAACTCGAGAAATTCTGTATAAATCGTCTGTAATATCCGGCCAAACCCAGAAATCCTTGAACATCTTTTACAGTCTTTGGAATTGGAAATTCTTCTACTGCTCGGATCTTCTCTGGATCTGCTTTTATCCCGTCTCTAGTGATGACGTGTCCCAAGAAGTTGACCTCTTTCCTCAGAAACTCACACTTGTCAGGTTGTAACTTCAATGAATTCTGTCGTAAGCGTTCCAGTACCTCTTCCAGTCGTTTGTTATGTTCCTGCAAACTAGGAGCATGTATGACAATATCATCGAGATAGACATAACATCTAAGGCCTTGTATTCCTGAAAGTACAGTATTCATTAACCGTTGAAACGTAGCAGGTGCATTCTTCAGTCCAAAAGGCATGCGATTGTATTCGTAGTGACCATGTGAAGTGGAAAATGCCGTCTTGCACTTATCCTCCTCTTCCATTGGAATTTGGTGAAATCCTGATGCTAGATCTAGTGTAGAGAAATATTTTGCCTTACCCAACTGGTCCAATATCTCGGTAATATTAGGCAGTGGAAAGGAGTCTCCTACAGTAACCTCGTTCACCTTACGGAAGTCAACTACGACTCTCATCTTCGTTTTTCCTGATGCGTCTGCCTTCTTCGGTACTACTAGCAGTGGTGCATTCCACTGGCTTTTGCTCTGTCTGACTATCCCGTCGGCAAGCATTTTATCTACCTGCTCGTTTATCTCCTGCTTGTGTTTTTCTGGAAGTCTATAAGGTCTTACATTTATTGGCGCAATATCTGGATTTGTAGTAATTCTGTGACTAGCTGCGTTCGTGTAACCCAGATAGTCTCCTTCTAAGTGAAATACATCATGAAATTCTTCACAAATATCCAGTAAGCTTTCTTTTTCTTCTCGATTCAGATGACTCGTACGTAGGTTGTCTCTCAGCTGTTGCATTCGGCTCGCGTTACTCGGTGTCATTGTTCGACATGCATAAACTTGCGTCATATCTGTGTGCTCTTGGCCTAATGCTACTATTTGTACACACGGCTGTTCCAGTTCTACATCATAATCGTTTGTATTCAAAATGCTGACTTTGCACTCACCGTCGACTGCGTTGGTGATGCAACTCCCCATGTATACTCCTGGCTGTAACTCGATTCCTTCGACGATACCTTCCGTGTCGTCATGACGCTGAAGCTGGCGGCCAGAGTTGGCGGCCACAGGCGAGAATTCAGGGACGAATAGGGGTCCGAGGCCCCTGGGCATATATTTGTCAACGCATGCTCTAAAAATTCTGAAAAAAATCACGGGTATTCTATTTCGAACGTAAAACACGACTCCGGTCAGAACTTTGACTGGAAAATGTTTATTGTTTATTTAAAAAAATTATCAACAATCAGCGGCTGTCGCGAGTAGAAGTCACACGCATGACGGAAAAATTCTGAAAAAAATCACGGGTATTCTATTTCGAACGTAAAACACGACTCCGGTCAGAACTTTGACTGGAAAATGTTTATTGTTTATTTAAAAAAATTATCAACAATCAGCGGCTGTCGCGAGTAGAAGTCACACGCATGACGGAAAAATTCTAAAAAAAATCACGGGTATTCTATTTCGAACGTAAAACACGACTCCGGTCAGAACTTTGACTGGAAAATGTTTATTGTTTATTTAAAAAAATTATCAACAATCAGCGGCTGTCGCGAGTAGAAGTCACACGCATGACGGAAAAATGCTGAAAAAAATCACGGGTATTCTATTTCGAACGTAAAACACGACTCCGGTCAGAACTTTGACTGGAAAATGTTTATTGTTTATGTTTATTGTTTATTTTTTATTTTTTTCAGAATTTTTCCGTCACGCGTGTGACTTCTACTCGCGACAGCCGCTGATTGTTGATAATTTTTTTAAATAAACAATAAACATTTTCCAGTCAAAGTTTCGACCGGAGTCGTGTTTTACGTTCGAAATAGAATACCCGTGATTTTTTTCAGAATTTTTCGGTCATGCGTGTGACTTCGACTTCCGACAGCCGCTGATTGTTGATAATTTTTTTAAATAAATAATAAACATTTTCCAGTCAAAGTTCTGACCGGAGTCGTGTTTTACGTTCGAAATAGAATACCCATGATTTTTTTCAGAATTTTTCCGTCATGCGTGTGACTTCTACTCGCGACAGCCGCTGATTGTTGATAATTTTTTTAAATAAACAATAAACATTTTCCAGTCAAAGTTTCGACCAGAGTCGTGTTTTACGTTCGAAATAGAATACCCGTGATTTTTTTCAGAATTTTTCGGTCACGCGTGTGACTTCTACTCGCGACAGCCGCTGATTGTTGATAATTTTTTTAAATAAACAATAAACATTTTCCAGTCAAAGTTTCGACCGGAGTCGTGTTTTACGTTCGAAATAGAATACCCGTGATTTTTTTTAGAATTTTTCCGTCATGCGTGTGACTTCTACTCGCGACAGCCGCTGATTGTTGATAATTTTTTTAAATAAACAATAAACATTTTCCAGTCAAAGTTTCGACCGGAGTCGTGTTTTACGTTCGAAATAGAATACCCGTGATTTTTTTTAGAATTTTTCCGTCATGCGTGTGACTTCTACTCGCGACAGCCGCTGATTGTTGATAATTTTTTTAAATAAACAATAAACATTTTCCAGTCAAAGTTCTGACCGGAGTCGTGTTTTACGTTCGAAATAGAATACCCGTGATTTTTTTTAGAATTTTTCCGTCATGCGTGTGACTTCTACTCGCGACAGCCGCTGATTGTTGATAATTTTTTTAAATAAACAATAAACATTTTCCAGTCAAAGTTCTGACCGGAGTCGTGTTTTACGTTCGAAATAGAATACCCGTGATTTTTTTTAGAATTTTTCCGTCATGCGTGTGACTTCTACTCGCGACAGCCGCTGATTGTTGATAATTTTTTTAAATAAACAATAAACATTTTCCAGTCAAAGTTCTGACCGGAGTCGTGTTTTACGTTCGAAATAGAATACCCGTGATTTTTTTCAGAATTTTTAGAGCATGCGTTGACAAATATATGCCCAGGGGCCTCGGACCCCTATTCGTCCCTGGATTCTCGCCTGTGGCCGCCAACTCTGGCCGCCAGCTTCAGCGTCATCGTGTCGTCGTGTGTCTTTGCACGGACTATCTTCTCGCTTCTTCGTGCAAGCGATATGTGAGCTCCTGTGGCTCCTAAATTCCATGTCGTTCCGTACAATCTTGCGTATTTTCCAGATCTGAGCTCGACGTCATGCTTCTCGAGGAAGTCGCCTCCTAAGAGACCGTCTGCTTCTAGTGGAAAATCGTCTTTAACAGCGTAAAAAGGGTGCGATATGTGCCTATCACCAACCCTTATATTTAACCTGACCTTACATAAGGTCGCAACCGGTGTTCCGCCTATTCCTCTGAGCGTGATTACACCGTCTTCAGCCATTACTTCGCCGTCAATTCTTCCAACCTTTACTAAGCTTACCTCAGCTCCTGAATCTAATAGCATTGTTCCGTGTCTCGTTTTGAATTCATCTGCCTTGATCGTTGCATGGTTTTTCTGTTTAGATCCGTTTATTAGGCAATTTACTGGTACGACGCGATACGGTTGCCTGTCCGCCGCGCCTGCTCCTCGTTTCCCGAATTCTCTTTGTCTCGCCTGCTGGCGTCCCTAGAATGACCTGGTTGGACCCGTTCCTCTCTTCTAGGAGGTCCCTGATTTCTTCCATAGCCTCGCCTATTTTCTTCGGCTAATCTGGCTCTGCAATCTCGAATAAAATGCCCTGGTTTTCTACAAAAATGACAAATTACCTCAACTCTTCTCACGTATCTGCTTGGTGTCGGCAATCTCTGCGGATAACTGGATCCTGTCTTCGCTGAGCGACACTCTCGTGCAAGGTGTCCTGGCTTCCCACAGTTATAGCAATTATTTCCTCTGTTACCTTCTCTGCTGTTGCGCGGTTGATTGTGTTCCCGATCCGATCCACGAATAGGGCCGAAATCTCGTTCTTCTTCTATCGCAAGTGATATGGCTTCCCTAAGATTTTCACACTGTCGGCTCTTGACCAATATCTTCAGCTTGTCGTTCAAGCCCCTGATGAAGATATTGACAGCTTGTTTTCTGACCTGGCGTTCCAGCGTCGGTTTCGAATCCTCTTCTGCGGCTTCCTTCATCGTCACTTCGATTACCTGTGCAGTTAGTTTCTCGACTCGTGCTCCATATGACTTCGCGTCCTCGTTGTGACGTTGTCTACAGCTGCTGAATTCCACTTGTAACGAAGCTAATGTCCGTGTATCGATGCTCATCGACTTCAGCTCTTCCTCCAGTGCCTTCCAGGTGTCAATTGTTTTGTATTCTAAAGCTCGTGCCGGAGCACCTTTGATCCGCGTGCTCATAACAGCTTTTAGTAGGTTTTGCGTATCCTCAGGTCGTATTATTTCACGTGCATATTTACAAGAGCGTATAAAATCACAAACTTTTCCTCGGTCACTGCTATCGAAGATCTCGATGTCCTTCAACACTTGTCTCACGGTAACGGTATTTTCTGCCATGTTAGTTAGTGGTTGCTTCGCTTCTATGTTCTGAATCTGTGGTGATGCTACTTGCTCTCGAGTCTTGCTTTTAACAAATTCGCGCATAGCCGCACGAAGTTCGTCGACCGTATTTTCTTCGGTTACGTTTATACTAAAATGCTCACAGGCTTGGAAAAGATGATCTCTTCGTAAATCTTTAATCCACGAGGTTTTACCTTCTGTAATGCGTCTTTCCACCAAGTCCCAGTTCAATGGCATTTGCTCTTTTCCCGAAGATTCTTGTGCTGCTGCAGCCAATGATAAATGCAAGGCGTGCCTCTGGCTGGGAGGTAGTACGCCAAACAACGGTGAATTATCCCCAAAGCTTACTTCTCCTTGTAACTCAGGTTTAGTCGGAGAGTCTACGGATGCTGATCGTTCCATTCCTTTCTTTGACATGTGACGTCACGGTAATTTCTTCAACGATGTCACGATCACTTATTCTTCTGATTCACTCGCTCGATACTTGATTCACTTGTACGATTCGACGATCCCTGCCGCTGCCACCAGTTGTTGTAATTGGGATCCTGAGATCCTTTATACAACTACGATTTGATTAAGGATCCGTTGTCGAATTAGGAGTTGAAACTCGGTCGTACAAAGTGATTCAAGTTTATTAATGTATGAAGAGTTTACAAAAGTGATTTACTACGTCTAACTGAGATCTGGCATAACCTGCCCTAATATCGGTCTTGATGTTCTGACGATGAGTATTATAATCATCGCTTATTTATTACGTATAAGGAGGTCGCCTTGTTTCTGCAATTGTTGTTAGTTGCGTCAAGCCTCGCACTTGCACATTCCAGAGTATTGCAAAAGTGTGTCTCAAAACATCTGGATTGCAACACCTTGATACTCTGGTTGCAACATCCCTCCCCCCTTAGAGAGAAAAGCCCTTAGGATTTTCTTCTGAAATCAGACAAATCTGCTGGCTTGCGTCGTTGTGCGTACGCTTGCCTATTATGTTATCTCTAGGTTAGTGGTTTACATAATGTATCCCGTTACAATGTTTTTATATAATCGTTTCTTAGTCTAGGTTAGTATGACCTATTTTCTATATCATTTTTCTATCAGTCTAAATTGTTTCAAATTTCTAGTTCCAAATTTCCTACTCAAGTCATATTATTCAACAAAAGGTTTCAATCGATTTACATGTACTCTGAGATTCTTCCTATTAACCTTTATGGTGTAATTAACGTCTGAGTTTACCTCTAGAATAGTATAAGGACCAATCCATTGAGATAATAGCTTCTTCGATCTTCCTCTGCGTACAGTCTCGTCATATAGTAATACCTTATCTCCAACCTTGAACCCTTTTTCTTTGGTTCGTCGGTCGTACTCGATTTTTGACTTCTCCTTGGCTTCTTGCAGATTTTCTCTGGCTATCAGATTGCTGGCTCGCAATCTCTCTCGTAATTCTCGTGCGTAGTCGTCATAGGTGTACGTTGGTTCTGGATCCTTTTTCAGCGATGTTGGTAGTTCAGCTCGGTGTCCATACACCAGCTCGAATGGTGTAAATCTCGTTGCAGTGTGGGGCGTCGTGTTATATGCAAACATAGCATATGGTAACCATTCGTCCCAGTTGCTCTGTTCTTCGTTTATGTAATGTCTCAGATATTCAGCTAACGTCCTATGTGATCGTTCTAAGGCTCCATTGGATTCAGGATGATAGGCCGTCGTCTGAATCTTGTCGATCTTCAACAATTTACAAGTATCTTTGAAAACGTTACTCAAAAAGTTCGTACCTTGATCGGTGAGTATTCTCTGTGGTATTCCGTGTTCGCATACGATCCTGGTCGCGAATTCCTTAGCTATAGTGTTAGCTTCTTGGTTCGGAATAGGTATTGCCTTGCTGAATTTTGTTAGACAATCTTGAAACGTAAGGATATATTTATTTCCTTGTTCTGTTTCCGTCAGTGGTCCTACGATATCCAATGCACATTTCTCAAACGGTTGATTGGGAGTGTCAGTTATGACCATTGGTGCCTTCGTCTTCTTGCTGAGTTTATTCTTCTGGCAATTCTCGCATCTCGAAATGTGTTCCTCGACTTCCTTCCGTAATCCAGGCCAATCGTGCTTCAATCGGATTCGTTCGATCGTTCGATTAACTCCTTGATGTGCTCCTAATGGCGTATCGTGGTACTCATAGATGATCCTGTTCCGATCTTCCTCGGAATATTCTTGTTCTCGGTTGTTCAATTCTTCCTCTTCTTTCCGCTGACTTCTGGTCACTGCGTACATGCGACTCAAGGCATCTGCGTTGGTATTTGCCTTCCCTGCCTTGTACTCGATCTCATAGTCGTATTCTTCCAGCTTCAGTCGCCATCTCATGAGTCGTGATCCTGGATCTTTCACTCCGAATAACCATGTGAGTGGTTTGTGATCTGTAACAATCTTAAATCTGGTACCATATACATACGGTCTGAAATGATTAACTGCCCAGACTATGGCTAATAGTTCCTTTTCTGTGGTGCTGTAATTGCCTTCTGCCGAATTTAGAGTCCTACTTGCGTATGCTATTGGCAAGTCGCTTCCTATTATTCCTTGCGACAGGACTGCTCCGATAGCCTTGTCGGATGCGTCTGTCGTCACGATGAACGGTTGTTCGAAATCTGGATATTGTAGAATTGGTGCGGTCGTCAACGTCTTCTTCAAATTTTCAAAAGCTTCTTGTTCCCTCGAAGTCCATCCAAATTTCACCTCTTTCTTTAGCAAATGTGTAAGCGGTTTTGCTAAACTCGAGAAATTCTGTATAAATCGTCTGTAATATCCGGCCAAACCCAGAAATCCTTGAACATCTTTTACAGTCTTTGGAATTGGAAATTCTTCTACTGCTCGGATCTTCTCTGGATCTGCTTTTATCCCGTCTCTAGTGATGACGTGTCCCAAGAAGTTGACCTCTTTCCTCAGAAACTCACACTTGTCAGGTTGTAACTTCAATGAATTCTGTCGTAAGCGTTCCAGTACCTCTTCCAGTCGTTTGTTATGTTCCTGCAAACTAGGAGCATGTATGACAATATCATCGAGATAGACATAACATCTAAGGCCTTGTATTCCTGAAAGTACAGTATTCATTAACCGTTGAAACGTAGCAGGTGCATTCTTCAGTCCAAAAGGCATGCGATTGTATTCGTAGTGACCATGTGAAGTGGAAAATGCCGTCTTGCACTTATCCTCCTCTTCCATTGGAATTTGGTGAAATCCTGATGCTAGATCTAGTGTAGAGAAATATTTTGCCTTACCCAACTGGTCCAATATCTCGGTAATATTAGGCAGTGGAAAGGAGTCTCCTACAGTAACCTCGTTCACCTTACGGAAGTCAACTACGACTCTCATCTTCGTTTTTCCTGATGCGTCTGCCTTCTTCGGTACTACTAGCAGTGGTGCATTCCACTGGCTTTTGCTCTGTCTGACTATCCCGTCGGCAAGCATTTTATCTACCTGCTCGTTTATCTCCTGCTTGTGTTTTTCTGGAAGTCTATAAGGTCTTACATTTATTGGCGCAATATCTGGATTTGTAGTAATTCTGTGACTAGCTGCGTTCGTGTAACCCAGATAGTCTCCTTCTAAGTGAAATACATCATGAAATTCTTCACAAATATCCAGTAAGCTTTCTTTTTCTTCTCGATTCAGATGACTCGTACGTAGGTTGTCTCTCAGCTGTTGCATTCGGCTCGCGTTACTCGGTGTCATTGTTCGACATGCATAAACTTGCGTCATATCTGTGTGCTCTTGGCCTAATGCTACTATTTGTACACACGGCTGTTCCAGTTCTACATCATAATCGTTTGTATTCAAAATGCTGACTTTGCACTCACCGTCGACTGCGTTGGTGATGCAACTCCCCATGTATACTCCTGGCTGTAACTCGATTCCTTCGACGATACCTTCCGTGTCGTCATGACGCTGAAGCTGGCGGCCAGAGTTGGCGGCCACAGGCGAGAATTCAGGGACGAATAGGGGTCCGAGGCCCCTGGGCATATATTTGTCAACGCATGCTCTAAAAATTCTGAAAAAAATCACGGGTATTCTATTTCGAACGTAAAACACGACTCCGGTCAGAACTTTGACTGGAAAATGTTTATTGTTTATTTAAAAAAATTATCAACAATCAGCGGCTGTCGCGAGTAGAAGTCACACGCATGACGGAAAAATTCTGAAAAAAATCACGGGTATTCTATTTCGAACGTAAAACACGACTCCGGTCAGAACTTTGACTGGAAAATGTTTATTGTTTATTTAAAAAAATTATCAACAATCAGCGGCTGTCGCGAGTAGAAGTCACACGCATGACGGAAAAATTCTAAAAAAAATCACGGGTATTCTATTTCGAACGTAAAACACGACTCCGGTCAGAACTTTGACTGGAAAATGTTTATTGTTTATTTAAAAAAATTATCAACAATCAGCGGCTGTCGCGAGTAGAAGTCACACGCATGACGGAAAAATGCTGAAAAAAATCACGGGTATTCTATTTCGAACGTAAAACACGACTCCGGTCAGAACTTTGACTGGAAAATGTTTATTGTTTATGTTTATTGTTTATTTTTTATTTTTTTCAGAATTTTTCCGTCACGCGTGTGACTTCTACTCGCGACAGCCGCTGATTGTTGATAATTTTTTTAAATAAACAATAAACATTTTCCAGTCAAAGTTTCGACCGGAGTCGTGTTTTACGTTCGAAATAGAATACCCGTGATTTTTTTCAGAATTTTTCGGTCATGCGTGTGACTTCGACTTCCGACAGCCGCTGATTGTTGATAATTTTTTTAAATAAATAATAAACATTTTCCAGTCAAAGTTCTGACCGGAGTCGTGTTTTACGTTCGAAATAGAATACCCATGATTTTTTTCAGAATTTTTCCGTCATGCGTGTGACTTCTACTCGCGACAGCCGCTGATTGTTGATAATTTTTTTAAATAAACAATAAACATTTTCCAGTCAAAGTTTCGACCAGAGTCGTGTTTTACGTTCGAAATAGAATACCCGTGATTTTTTTCAGAATTTTTCGGTCACGCGTGTGACTTCTACTCGCGACAGCCGCTGATTGTTGATAATTTTTTTAAATAAACAATAAACATTTTCCAGTCAAAGTTTCGACCGGAGTCGTGTTTTACGTTCGAAATAGAATACCCGTGATTTTTTTTAGAATTTTTCCGTCATGCGTGTGACTTCTACTCGCGACAGCCGCTGATTGTTGATAATTTTTTTAAATAAACAATAAACATTTTCCAGTCAAAGTTTCGACCGGAGTCGTGTTTTACGTTCGAAATAGAATACCCGTGATTTTTTTTAGAATTTTTCCGTCATGCGTGTGACTTCTACTCGCGACAGCCGCTGATTGTTGATAATTTTTTTAAATAAACAATAAACATTTTCCAGTCAAAGTTCTGACCGGAGTCGTGTTTTACGTTCGAAATAGAATACCCGTGATTTTTTTTAGAATTTTTCCGTCATGCGTGTGACTTCTACTCGCGACAGCCGCTGATTGTTGATAATTTTTTTAAATAAACAATAAACATTTTCCAGTCAAAGTTCTGACCGGAGTCGTGTTTTACGTTCGAAATAGAATACCCGTGATTTTTTTTAGAATTTTTCCGTCATGCGTGTGACTTCTACTCGCGACAGCCGCTGATTGTTGATAATTTTTTTAAATAAACAATAAACATTTTCCAGTCAAAGTTCTGACCGGAGTCGTGTTTTACGTTCGAAATAGAATACCCGTGATTTTTTTCAGAATTTTTAGAGCATGCGTTGACAAATATATGCCCAGGGGCCTCGGACCCCTATTCGTCCCTGGATTCTCGCCTGTGGCCGCCAACTCTGGCCGCCAGCTTCAGCGTCATCGTGTCGTCGTGTGTCTTTGCACGGACTATCTTCTCGCTTCTTCGTGCAAGCGATATGTGAGCTCCTGTGGCTCCTAAATTCCATGTCGTTCCGTACAATCTTGCGTATTTTCCAGATCTGAGCTCGACGTCATGCTTCTCGAGGAAGTCGCCTCCTAAGAGACCGTCTGCTTCTAGTGGAAAATCGTCTTTAACAGCGTAAAAAGGGTGCGATATGTGCCTATCACCAACCCTTATATTTAACCTGACCTTACATAAGGTCGCAACCGGTGTTCCGCCTATTCCTCTGAGCGTGATTACACCGTCTTCAGCCATTACTTCGCCGTCAATTCTTCCAACCTTTACTAAGCTTACCTCAGCTCCTGAATCTAATAGCATTGTTCCGTGTCTCGTTTTGAATTCATCTGCCTTGATCGTTGCATGGTTTTTCTGTTTAGATCCGTTTATTAGGCAATTTACTGGTACGACGCGATACGGTTGCCTGTCCGCCGCGCCTGCTCCTCGTTTCCCGAATTCTCTTTGTCTCGCCTGCTGGCGTCCCTAGAATGACCTGGTTGGACCCGTTCCTCTCTTCTAGGAGGTCCCTGATTTCTTCCATAGCCTCGCCTATTTTCTTCGGCTAATCTGGCTCTGCAATCTCGAATAAAATGCCCTGGTTTTCTACAAAAATGACAAATTACCTCAACTCTTCTCACGTATCTGCTTGGTGTCGGCAATCTCTGCGGATAACTGGATCCTGTCTTCGCTGAGCGACACTCTCGTGCAAGGTGTCCTGGCTTCCCACAGTTATAGCAATTATTTCCTCTGTTACCTTCTCTGCTGTTGCGCGGTTGATTGTGTTCCCGATCCGATCCACGAATAGGGCCGAAATCTCGTTCTTCTTCTATCGCAAGTGATATGGCTTCCCTAAGATTTTCACACTGTCGGCTCTTGACCAATATCTTCAGCTTGTCGTTCAAGCCCCTGATGAAGATATTGACAGCTTGTTTTCTGACCTGGCGTTCCAGCGTCGGTTTCGAATCCTCTTCTGCGGCTTCCTTCATCGTCACTTCGATTACCTGTGCAGTTAGTTTCTCGACTCGTGCTCCATATGACTTCGCGTCCTCGTTGTGACGTTGTCTACAGCTGCTGAATTCCACTTGTAACGAAGCTAATGTCCGTGTATCGATGCTCATCGACTTCAGCTCTTCCTCCAGTGCCTTCCAGGTGTCAATTGTTTTGTATTCTAAAGCTCGTGCCGGAGCACCTTTGATCCGCGTGCTCATAACAGCTTTTAGTAGGTTTTGCGTATCCTCAGGTCGTATTATTTCACGTGCATATTTACAAGAGCGTATAAAATCACAAACTTTTCCTCGGTCACTGCTATCGAAGATCTCGATGTCCTTCAACACTTGTCTCACGGTAACGGTATTTTCTGCCATGTTAGTTAGTGGTTGCTTCGCTTCTATGTTCTGAATCTGTGGTGATGCTACTTGCTCTCGAGTCTTGCTTTTAACAAATTCGCGCATAGCCGCACGAAGTTCGTCGACCGTATTTTCTTCGGTTACGTTTATACTAAAATGCTCACAGGCTTGGAAAAGATGATCTCTTCGTAAATCTTTAATCCACGAGGTTTTACCTTCTGTAATGCGTCTTTCCACCAAGTCCCAGTTCAATGGCATTTGCTCTTTTCCCGAAGATTCTTGTGCTGCTGCAGCCAATGATAAATGCAAGGCGTGCCTCTGGCTGGGAGGTAGTACGCCAAACAACGGTGAATTATCCCCAAAGCTTACTTCTCCTTGTAACTCAGGTTTAGTCGGAGAGTCTACGGATGCTGATCGTTCCATTCCTTTCTTTGACATGTGACGTCACGGTAATTTCTTCAACGATGTCACGATCACTTATTCTTCTGATTCACTCGCTCGATACTTGATTCACTTGTACGATTCGACGATCCCTGCCGCTGCCACCAGTTGTTGTAATTGGGATCCTGAGATCCTTTATACAACTACGATTTGATTAAGGATCCGTTGTCGAATTAGGAGTTGAAACTCGGTCGTACAAAGTGATTCAAGTTTATTAATGTATGAAGAGTTTACAAAAGTGATTTACTACGTCTAACTGAGATCTGGCATAACCTGCCCTAATATCGGTCTTGATGTTCTGACGATGAGTATTATAATCATCGCTTATTTATTACGTATAAGGAGGTCGCCTTGTTTCTGCAATTGTTGTTAGTTGCGTCAAGCCTCGCACTTGCACATTCCAGAGTATTGCAAAAGTGTGTCTCAAAACATCTGGATTGCAACACCTTGATACTCTGGTTGCAACAGAGCGCTGGAAAAATTATGCATTGCCACAGATCTCCCCGTCATGACCGCTCGTTCTTACCAACAACACCTGCAATCCCTGTCACAGGAAGCCCATAAGCTTGAGGCGCAAGTTTTAGATGAGGCAAGGGAAAAGATCCGCAATGCTCATGTCGCTTTACAGCCAGAGTTGCGAGATCAGGCTGTTATAGATATTACAGTCACCTTCGATGGTACATGGCAGAAGCGAGGTCACCAGTCTATGTACGGAATTGGAATCGCCATAGATGTCGTTACAGGACTTGTAATAGACTTTGAAATACTTTCCAAGTATTGTCAAATGTGTATTGTGAGTCGTGTCGAACTTGGCGAAGATTCCCCTGATTTTGCTCTCTGGCTGGAGGGACATAAATCAAGCGGCGAGTGCAACCAAAACTTCATCGGCGCATCAGGCTCAATGGAGGTGAGGGCAGCGGAAAAAATTTGGTCAAGATCCATCGAGAAGAACCAAATGAGATTTACCACCTTGGTGTCTGACGGGGATGCGAGAACATGGTTACGCCTGAGAGAGATTGCACCTTATGGTGATACTCCTGTCGAGAAGGAAGAATGCGTCAACCATGTCGCCAAAAGGCTAGGAACGGCACTTCGTAAGCTGTCTCAAGATAAAAAGCTGGGTGGAAAAGTTACTGGAGCACTGACGGTGACAAAGATCGACACATTGACGAAATATTATAGAAGAGGAATCGTAGAGCATTTGGATGACATCGAGGGAATGAAGAGAGCTATTTACGCTACACTCCATCATGCCTCATCAACAGACGAGAGACCACAACACACACATTGCCCAACTGGGACGAAATCGTGGTGTTTCTACAATAGAGCAACCGCCAAACAAGAAGAACCAGGACGCCATAAGGACATGAAGTTGATTCTGAACGAGAAAGTGGTTGAAAATCTGAAGCCCATCTACGAACGACTCACGAGTGACGAACTCTTACTGCGATGTGCCCGAGGAAGAACGCAAAATGCAAATGAGTGCCTCAACAGTTTGATATGGAGGAAGTGTGTGAAAGAAGTGTTTGTTTCGAAGAAGCGTTTACATCTAGCAGTGGTCAACGCAGTGGCGGAGTACAACAACGGGATCGGAAGGACAAAAATCATGAAAGCAGCAATTAGAGGAGAAGAAGCGGGACCATCAGGACAGATAATCTCTAGACAACGGGACAGGAAGCGAAAATTGGCAGGAGAAGCTGAAGCTGTGGAGAATAGGAAAGTTAGACGATCGAAACAAAAAGATAAGAAGAAAATTGCTACGAAAGCAGGAGGAGCGAAAGAAGCAAAGGATTACGCAGCAGGTGAATTCTAGAAGCAGGTTTGGCGTGAATTAGTGTACTGTGTAGAAAATATTTCAGAGTGGTGTTAGTGCAATAGAAATATGAAATAGTGATGATATTTATGTAGTTACCAATATCCCAGAGTGTGAGTGAATTAGAAGTTGGAGTCGAACTAGTGCAATGCAGTTTAGAGTAGTTATTTTTTGTGTGATTTGAAATATACCATAGTGCTTGTGTAATGATACGATGGTGCTATAGTTGTAGTAGTAACGTGCCGGTGCGATGTACTAATAATCTTGATTCATTTTCAGCGAGCAAGTCGTAGGAGTCTCACTGAACCTTGAAAGATAAGAACCCAATACCTAAGTATACCTAATATCTATATTTATCTCATTATGCACATTTCCATTTCTAATTTTTGTTTTTACTTTCTAGGAATAGCCTTCGGGAAACAGAAGTTTTTGATGTGAGGCCTCCTGCAATGAAGTAAAAACTGCTTTAGCAAAATTATGTTGGACACCCAAAAGTTTTGAGACTCATTTGAAAAAAAGATATGTATAAAATTTTCCCAAAGAATGACTATTATTTTGTCTCACTCTGATATTTCTATTTACAGAAATGGTTCCTGTAAGGCTGTCAGTATGATGATCGACGTGTGGTTCAAAGCGCTTGGATAAAACAACAACTCCAAAATGTGCTTTTTCTATGGTTCGGAATCATATTGAAGTTTTTGGCACACACTTCACCAAAGATGAGTATTGAGATTCATATAGCAAAGCATCATTCTTCTAATCGTTTGTATTCATTTTACAGAACCAGATTTACAAGATATCAACCGCACGATTCGCTACCCGCAGGTCGAAGTTCCCACACTCGTCGAGACCAAGTTTATATCAACCGAACTGCTGAAATATGATATGTTCAATTTTTTTCAAGTTGAGATAATTTATATCCTTCATAATTGACTCCAACTTCCTCGAAATAGTAATTTCTGAAATGCACGACGAAAATGTGAATTCCACTCAAATAATATAGAAGCTATTTTTTTTTTAACGTAATATGCTTCAAAACTATTGGCAATCTCGTCTGAAACTAGTTTGGTTCATGCAGTAATGAAAATCTTGAATTTTGTGAATAATTTGAAAAAAAACTCCAAAGCGATTTATCTCAGAACTATGT
This sequence comes from Tenthredo mesomela, assembly GCA_943736025.1. Classification (NCBI taxonomy): domain Eukaryota; kingdom Metazoa; phylum Arthropoda; class Insecta; order Hymenoptera; family Tenthredinidae; genus Tenthredo; species Tenthredo mesomela. Next base: position 27,659,540 of record OX031014.1, on the reverse strand, counting down.
TTTTGACGATTGAAAAAGTCCCATGCGTCTTAATTTTTGTCGAAGACTTCTGCAATTTTCAGGGTGCATTTCTACACACACTAGCTACAAACCCACGTCGGATTTTGAAAATCGAGACAAAATTACGGATTTTAGAAAAAAAAATAGAAATTATATTTTTTTTTTTTCATAAAAAAAAGTGTCAAAATCAAAGTATCGTAGCTATCTCTAAAAACCGACGTGGGTTTGTGGCTTACGGAGCCTAAAACATGTGTGTTCAAGCCCAGCAAGATTCAAGAATAATTAAGACGCATGGGAGGTTTTCGAATAAAGGCTATTTCAGGCGCATTATGAGGAGTAACTCTGTACTTATTGTTTCAAATGACTTGAAATTTGCACAATGTCTATGTTTTGAGATGGCAAACATGTGTGTTAAACCTCATTTGAAAATAGCAATTGGTTCAGATGGGCCGTTTTCAGTATCTCCTACCCTTAACAGGTCGACTTAAATAATCACAGTTGATTAGCATATTACACCAACAAGGAATGACATGTAGTATGGAATAGATAGATTGAGTCAGTGATTGGATTTACAGTGAAATTTTTTCATTCATCTGCCTTTTTTTCTTAATTGAAGGGTTTGCAATTCGTCTAGATTGACCCGCATGATAGTTTGAATTTTTTCTCAAATAGTCGCACCAAAGAACACTAAAATCTCGCAGTTACAGATTCTTTCAACTTTAATTTTACTTTTAGAATAAAATATGTCCTGAGAATATGGCCAAAACACGTGTATTCGAAATGGGGAAATCCACCCTCATTTGAGTCAATCCACGTCAAGCGGGACACCTTTTTGACCTCATGTTCTTGAAAATCATCGTAATTTTTTTTACATATTCTCTGGGTCAAATGAATGAATGAAACATTTTTTTTTTTTTTTTTAACTCGAAGGGCTTAGAAGTTACAAGGGGTTGAATTTTCGAAAAAACCACCAAAAATCGGAATCGCGGTCTCCTTTAAACGTTAATATCTCTGGTTCCCTTTGTCGTACAGACGTCACCAAAAACTCGTTTTGAAGCTTTTGAATCGCACTTTCATGTTATGAATTTTAAATTTATGGATTAAACAATTTTCTATTTGTTATTAACAATTATATTCTTTAAACGTGATTTTCGAGATGATTACACCCTTCGAAAATTCTGAAAAAAATACCAGCGTGTTCCTTGATTCATTCTCTACGAAATCTGTCAGTTTTAAAATGGAACTCCGATGGAAACTATATTTAAAAAGCGATTGATCCGTCCGGAACGTCGCGCGCGACTGTCTACGCGGGCGCGCCATTGGCGCGCGACGTCCCGGACGGATCAATCGCTTTTTAAATATAGTTTCCATCGGAATTCCATTTTAAAACTTACAGATTTCGTAGAGAATGAATCAAGGAACACGCTGGTATTTTTTCAGAATTTTCGAAGGGTGTAATCATCTTGAAAATCACGTTTAAAGAATATAATTGTCAATAACAAATGGAAAATTGTTTATTACATAAATTTAAAATTTATAACATGAAAGTGCGATTCAAGAGCTTCAAAATGAGTTTTTGGTGATGTCTGTACGACAAAGGGAATCGGAGATAATAACGTTTAAAGGAGACCGCGATTCCGATTTTTGATGGTTTTTCGAAAATCCAGTCGCGCGCGACGTCCCGGACGGATCAATCGCTTTTTAAATATAGTTTCCATCGGAGTTCCATTTTGAAACTCACAGATTTCGTAGAGAATGAATCAAGAAACACGCTGGTATTTTTTTCAGAATTTTCGAAGGGTGTAATCATCTCGAAAATCACGTTTAAAGAATATAATTGTTAATAACAAATAGAAAATTGTTTAATCCATAAATTTAAAATTCATAACATGAAAGTGCGATTCAAAAGCTTCAAAATGAGTTTTTGGTGACGTCTGTACGACAAAGGAAACCGGAGATATTAACGTTTAAAGGAGACCGCGATTCCGATTTTTGGTGGTTTTTTCGAAAATTCAACCCCTTGTAGCTTCTAAGCCCTTCGAGTTAAAAAGAAAAAAAAAAATGTTTCATTCATTTATTTTGCCCACAGAATATGGCAAAAAAATTACAAAAGAATCAAAAACATCGAGGTAAATTTTTGGCCAAATCCGTCCCGCTTGACGTGGACTGACTCATTTAGGGAGGGGTTAGAGTTTACACAAAAATCTGAAAAATTAGGGTATTTTTGAATTATTTGGAGTCGATTTGGGGGGCGGCTGATTAAAAATTCGTCCAAGCCCCAAATAAGGACCACCCTAATATATATGGGCTTATAATATCTCATAATTGCCTAGATGGTTAAATACCGCAGTTAATTTCCCGGAAATTCGAAAGGTGCTACATAATTTCAAATGATTTCAAAGAATTCATATCATTTCACTAATAATCTAATTTATAGCATATTTCAAGGTATCAAACGATTTAACTAGATTTTTAAAGATATTGAATGTTCCAACTTATTTCATAGACTATGCGAAGCATGGGTAGAACCCACGTTTTCACTCCTTACAAAGTAAAATTTTGTATAATATGCAACGGAAAAACTTTTTTTGATTTCGTGCGATTGCACACTCGCCTTTGGCTCGTGTTGCCAACTGACACTAGTCAGAAAAAGTTTTACCACACTTGCATCATAATGTACCATTTTCAACTCAGTGTGTGATACTTGATTTCTTATGCCTGTTGATAGTGTGCGAAGTGCCCAATTCACACACTTCCGTATGTAAAAATAATTAAGTTCTCTTCGTTTGAAAATAATAATTTCCAGAATATTCTTCTTCTATTCAACTTTCTCAATTTTGTGTCAAGTTGTGTTGACACATACATATTTACTGATTGAATAATCACGTTGGCAATATGTCAAATTAACATCACATATTTTTTATAAATAATAAAATTATATGAAAAATAATATAACTTGTATCTGGAACTTGCGTTTTCATCGATACACTACGAAAAGGGATATATAGAAGTCTAAATTTAAAAAAACGAGTTTTTTTTGTCTCTGATTTCCTCATTTCTTTAGTTTCGAAGACTAATAAAATTTTATGCTTTTGAAAATTTGAAAGTAGTTTGTTTTTAATGGGGGGGCTTTGCCCCCGGAACCCCCCAGCGGGGGCTTCGCCCCCTGCACCCCTAGCAGGGGCTTTGCCCCCTGCACCACCCCTACCAGGGGCTCTGCCCCTGGACCCCGTCCACACCCTGCCTCTCGCACTTATGTCGCATCATATATACTATACTTCCCTATTTTCCAGAGTTCTTCACAGGTCAAGAATTTCGCACACTGAGTTTAAAAAAATAGTTTACGACACGTGTGTGCGTACTTGTATCGTACTGTACTACTATAACTCTTTCAATGATCAGCAATTTCAAATGCGTATATTAGTCTGCTTGGTAATCTGTTTGCGGTGCTGATGTATAGGTAGGTGAAGTAAGTAGTTGGTAGGCTGGTAGAAGTTGGTTCATTTGAAGAAGATACGTAAAGTGTTATAACTTTGCAGTAGCTGTGGGCTACCTCTGTTTTGGGACATCGTCTTGCCGAAATGTTATCTTTGTCTATTCCAATGGTTGATAAAAGGATAGGAATTTCCAGGTAACTGTGAAAGATATGAAATAACAAAGAATTGAAGGAGAGATTTCAGAATATTGCTACTAATTGTCCTAGCATTGTTATCATTTTGGAGCTATGGGCTCTGTGCTACCTTTGGCTTGGGACGCTGTTTTGCCGAAGTGTTATGTTCGTCTATTTCAACGGCTTGATAATCAGAACCTTCGTTTTTGGGACGTCGTTTTGTCAAAGTGTTATCTTCGTCTATTCCAATGGATTGATGATAGGATAGGAATGGTCCAGGTGACTGTAAAAGATATAAAATAAACAAAGAATTGAAGGAGAGATTTCAGTGTACTACTACTAATTTTCCTAGCATTGTTATCATCTTGGAGCTATGGGCTGTGGGCTACCTTTGTTTTGGGACGATGGTTTGCCGACGTGTCATGTTCATATATTTAAATGGTTTGATGCTCGGAACCTTGGTTTTGGGACGTTGTTTTGTCAGACTGTTATCTTCGTCTATTTCAATGAATTGATGATAGGATAGGAATGATCCAGGTGACTGTAAAAGATATATAATAACAAAGAATTGAAGGCGAGATTTCAGTATATTACTACTAATTTTCCTAGCATTGTTATCATCTTGGAGCTATGGGCTGTAGGCTACCTTTGTCTCGGGACGCTGTTTTGCCGAACTGTTATGTTCGTCTATTTCAACGGATTGATAATCGGATCCTTCGTTTTGGGTCGTCGTTTTGTCAAAGTGTTATCTTCGTCTATTCCAATGCATTGATGATAGGATAGAAATGGTCCAGGTGACTGTAAAAGATATAAAATAAACAAAGAATTGAAGGAGAGATTTCAGTATATTACTGCTAATTTTCCTAGCATTGTTATCATCTTGGAGCTCTGGGCTGTGGGTAACCTTCGTTGCAGGACGTTGTTTTGTCGAAGTGTTATTTTCATCTATTCCAATGGATTTATAATAGGATAGGAATGGTCCAGGTGACTGTCAAAGATATAATATAATAACAAAGAATTGAAGGAAAGATTTCAGAATATAACTACTAATTTTTCTAGCATGTGTCATCACAAGGGACCATTCTGGATCTTGAACGTTGACATAGCGCCCAATGTTAATTTTTAGAGCCCGTGTTATCGTTATGCTTCCCCGAGAGTCCTCTTTTATGTCCGCTACTGCCTATATGCTTTGTTTTCAGGTGGAAAATACAAGGTCACTGAGCAACTTGAAAGTTTATCATTAACAATCAACGATTGAATTCAGGCAAAATGCGACGCTGTGTTGACGCTAACTAGCAAACGGAATCACAACCTCAGCCCAAAATGAATAGCTGGCGTTACCGTGGGCGCTAAAAACTCTTGGCAGTAGTGCCTGATCGGTAGGTAGCGTTATCATGGATTCAGGATTTCTTCGTCTCCAATTGTTGATTGTCAAATCATATAGGGGCCTGCGGAGATGAACGGTGTAGTAGGGAAACACGAGCACTCAAAGTTGACATCGGTGGTATGTTAACGCCAAGACATCCAGAATAGCACCTCAAGTGATGGGAGGAAACATACAAATCAATAGACAAATAACGAGTCATGCATTTCGTGGAAAAAAAAAGGTCGAGGCTGTTCTATCATCTATTATTGTGTGAACAAATGTAAAATCTAGTGAAAATCAACGTACGTACATACCGTTTGTTGTGAGTCATCGTAACCTATTTTTCACTTGCTCCGGTTAGTAGTAAAATATTATATATTCTGCCAGGTTCGTTGGTTTATTCTCTACTATATTTAAACCCAGCTCAGAGGATCTGTTTCGTTTCGTGTAATTACAAGAGGCCATCATGCACATGTCAATGAGCTCGTTTACACCCACCGTTTAGGCCGCGACCTATACCTTAAATTCGACCTAAATCATTTAGGTCTCATATGGGTCACATGCTGTAAACACTTTTGAGACGGCCTATCTGAGGTCGGGTCAGGGCTCTTTTTCGTATGCCCTGACCTGACCTGGGCCCTCTGTCGGTAGGCGTGTAAACAGTGGTGGACCAAATTCTCACGCTAGGTGGCATCGCTTACCTGAACGGCAATCGCTATTTGCGTATGCATGTCGGCCGAAGAAGTGTTCCTTACCGGTTTAATCAATTGCAGTGTAATAAGTGATCAAAACATCAATTAAAGTTGTGTTGTTGAAGTGCGTTGCAACATGAATAAGAACGTTTGTTCCGGTGAAAATCGCGAGAACGAAAATGATGAGATGGTAGATGATCCGGGCGAGGCAAATGAAGATAACTCAGGACCTAACCTCAAAACCGGTCAACGTACGAAGGGTGCGAATTGGTCTGATAAAGAGACTAGAGATTTCATTAGTATTTGTACCGAAAATCGCGTTTTGAGCCTTATGGACGGAAAAAGACATAAGCACGCTGACATCTATAAGTCCCTGGAACCAAAAATGAAAGATAAAAGATACAATAAAAGTGGATTTCAAATGCGAACAAAATTGAAGCATCTGAAAGAAGCTTACTACAAATGCAAGCGTGGGAACTCGGTAAGCGGCGCGGCTCGGGGAAAATTCCCATATTACGACGCAATGGATGAGTTGCTGGGAGGCAGACCTACTGCCGGAGCGCTTGAAAATGAGAATGGAATCGATTCAAGCTCTCAAGACCAGCCTCTCGAAATTCGACGTAAGTTTCGCTTCTGTATCTGACACTTACCATTTTATACTCGTATTTTGATCAAACCCCTTTCTCAGAACTCACAGATGAAGAGGCACAAGCTTTACAACACAATATTGAGGATGTAGATATTATAGAAGTGCTGGACGTGCCTCGTTTCCCCGCCACTTCAGCTGATCTTGTTGCCCTGGCTAATCCTGCAGCCCAAGTTCATCCTGATGCTTTAGTCGAAGCTGCTGCTCAGAATCGTGCTGCTGATCCCGTTGTTCAAGATCGTCCCGCTGATGCCGTTGTTCAAGATCATCCTGCTGATGCCGTCGTTCAAGATCGTCCTGCTGCTCTAGTTGGACCCGCGGCCCTAGTTTGTCCTGCTGGGCCAGTTAATCGTCGTGCTGCTCCAGTTCGTCCTGCTGCTGTCGCAGTTCAGCGAGCCAATAAAACCGGAGGTATACATACGTACTTGTCGCCTATCTCAGTTCGAAAAATTATAAATAATGCAGTCTCCAAGTAGCAGAGAAGAAGTAATTACGTTAGTTGATGATTTCCATTTTTGTCTTTTATGTCAGGTAGGCTCTCGAATGCAAAACGAATGGAGAACTGGAGTGAAGGTTTTGCAAAAAAGCAGACAGATAGTTTGAATGACATACTGATGACGCAAAACCGGATGCTCGATGAATCCATTCAAAAGCAGATGGCAGAGCAACGCAATTGGGAAGCACAAATGATGCAACAAGAACGTGAGCATCAAACGCAACAAATGGGTTTGCTAATGGATGGATTTCTCAAAGGATTGCAAGCAATGAATAACATTCCGGCGCAATTTCCTTCATACCCACCAACATTCCATCATAATTTTTCCACAAGTCCTGTACCAAATCAATATCAAAGTTCCTATCCCTTTCGGGTACCATCTCCAATGTCAACGGTTCCTCTACTATCTCCACCTCTGTCCTCATCTAGCACACGTCCATCGCCGACGCAGTCTCCTTTTTCAGTAGGTTTCCCATTCTCTCCTTCATCCAGCACAGACTCATACACACCATCGTTTTCACCTTCTCCTCTACCTTCACCGCCTGCAGTTAATTTTACTGCAGGTCCGTCAGCGACACAGTCTACATTTCCCACAAACTTTCCATATCCACCGTCACCCAGCGCACATGCATCACAGGAACTATCTACTTCTAGCATACCTTCGCCAAGCGTAACGGAACAAGGAGAATAGATAAACAAAGATGATTACTATTACAATTATATTATTATTAATTATTATATTATAATTACTATTACAATTATTTTATTATTATTATTATTACTATTACAATTATAATTATTACCAAGTCATTATCTTTATAACTAAACATATAGGGTTTTCATTGAAAAAGTAACACGTTATCCTTATTCTGCTATTACATTAGATGTATAAGTAACATTAGATATCACATGAATAAGACCCAGTTATGTAAGTTCGCCAAACATTATAGTATAGGCCATGTTTTTCTTGTCTATGGTAAAATCCATAATATATTTCTCAACAAATTCACAGGCTGACATGATTTTTCTGAAGCGTTGTATCCTCTCACTACATATTTTTAATTCGGCTTACGGAAATTAAATCATAACTTCAAAACGATTGAATTACAATCTGAATCATTACAAAATGGTCATAATCACTAAGCCGATAAAATGCGCGCACAGATACAAATAAAGAACATTGAATTCTAATTTGCATTTATCATTACCAGTAATTGACCATCATTTACATTTTAGCAAATGTGGATTGCTCTTGAACTGAACCGAATGGTGGTTCAAAATAACTAACTTATCGTAGCAAGCTTCGGCGTAGTGGAAAATTGTTCGACAAATAATCTGTCAGATGCTGGCGTATTGCTGATCCAGGTATGGAATCTCTCTGTCTGTTATTCAAATTATTTGGCTGCGGGAAGATTATTTCAGCCTCATTAACATCATCAAGCCATCGCTGAATAAACTGTTCGTTGTTGTACTCTAAAAAGTTTTGTAGAATGCAGCACGCGCTAGTGATCTTTGGAACAAATTTGTAGTAAACATCGATTCTTTTGAGAAGGATCCTCCATCGTCCCCGCAGTCTGCCAAATGCCATTTCTACAGCAACCCTAGCTGAACTTAAGTATACGTTGAAAGATTCTTGCTCTGCACTCACGGTGCCAGGATAACCCTTCAGCAACCATGGTAAAAGTGGGTATGCTGGATCTCCCACAATCATGTACGGTACTTCCATAGCATGCACATTCTTGGTACCCTGAAATAGTATTTACAATGATGTTGACAAACAAATAACTATATTTGACGAAGGTTAGCGAAATATGTTTTTTGCTCATTTAATTGATTCATATGATAAAATCACCGTGTGATGTAAACTCAACGTACCTGAGGAATAATTTCTTGAACGTTCTTGAACAGACTGGAATCTTTAAACACAGCAGCGTCATGGGTGTTCCCAGGATGCCGCATACAAATATTCCGAAATCTATAAATATAAATCAGGGAGTAAAAATAATTATTTTGCCTAATTTCTGATCATAGTACATTACTTCCTACAAAGTCTACGTAAAGAAGACGATACTTGCTCAGCTGTGTCTAAAAATACATCTTCCAATGGCAATATTTTCTTAAACCGGCGAGTAACGTCCTCTTCAGAAGGAACCATCAGCATTTATTTATACCTGCATTTATCGTCCACAACTGCCTGTAAATTGTACGATGGCCACCCTTTTCGATTGACGTAATCCCTGTAGCCATCGGACGGAGCCAATATAGGTATATGCGAGCCATCAATGCATCCGATGATTTGTGGTATATTAGAAATTTTTTCGAAATTGTAAGCGATTTCAGATGCTTCTTGGTCATTTGGCATGCGCAGGTAATCAGCCATCATCATTCTGTTTATTGCGTTGACCACCCTGTACAGACATTTTTTCACGGTCGACTTGTGTATGCCAAATACATTGCCAACTACTCTGTACTCCGCACAACTAGCCAATTTGTATAAAGCCACAGCCACTTGTTTTTCTACTGACAAGGGCTCCCTTGACTTCAACAACAGTGGCTTCGGCTCCAGGTCAGGTTGTAGGATTAAGCACAACGCTTGGAATGTCTCCTTTCGCATCCTAAAGCTTTCAATCCAATCTGATTCATCGAAACCATTCTGTACGATCTCATCCCAAAAGTGATAGCTCCTTGGTTTCATCCATACACTCCTATGGGACTCAGTTACGTTCAGATAGGATTCCATAACGATAGGTGAAAGCAGCATCTGATTACAGAGTACAGTAATATTCTGACGAACTCGTTTCATTTGAAGATGCAATTTTCTCCACAAACGGCGTCTTCTGCGAAGGATTTCTCGCATTCGAGAATTGTTTCGGATATTATTCTGCACTGTAATCACCTCCAAGAGGCTCTTGAAAAACAACGCGTATGCTAGCGGTAACATTTCATTGCGACTGATCGAGAGAACACGTAGCTACGTAACCTCAAAATATTCACTCCCACGGCGTGCAACTGGTGAACTAAATTCGACCCAAGGTCGACCTAAATTATAGGTATACCTCAAAAACAGTCGCCGGTGTAAACGTTTGGTAGGCGACCTATCTTGGGTCAGGGCATAGGTCACAGTATAGGTCAGGCCGCCATTTTTTCTAGGGTGTAAACTAGCTCAATATTAATAACAGTCATCGGCATGAAACCACGGTCGTCGCACTATTACACTCTTAATAATTATTTTCACTGATTCACCGATATATAAAACCATTAGCACGGCCGATAACACGTTACATAATTATATAACATAAATATATACCTATGTAATATGTTTTATATATATTATGAATATTTTAACTGTGAATAGCGCGATCCGACAGGCATCCGACGGCCATTTTGATTTCGTCGACGTTTTTGTAGCTCACTTAGTAACTTTATTATTACATACCGACCGAGTGCGGATTCAGATTCATGCCAAAATCAATAGGGGGCGAGATTTCAATGGCTTATACCCACGTTTCAAAATTCAAGTTGATCCGTGCCACCGTTCGTTCAGAAACGTGAGGACAAGCAAGCGTCTAGCGAAAAACCAGGAAGAAGAAGAAGAAAAAGAAGATGCTTTTTCATCAACTTTAGTGACTAATATTTCGGAAACCAGCGTACCGATTTCGATCTAATTTATACAGCGAAGTCGTGTGGTAGGGGAATATCTGCCGTGTGAATTTTATCGAAAAATATCCACGCGTTCCGAAGTTATGACCCCGTGCTTACAGGTATAAAGAGTTCCCCCGAGAAAATAGTCTCGCGGCTAGCTCTCGCCTGCCTACGGGTACTTGGCGGCGATTCGCTGCCGCGAATCTTGATTTAGTAGTAACTACTGACGATAAGTATACTGATGAGTAGTTACCATTGACGAGTGGTGACTATTGAATAGTCACTATACTATTATGCTGTTGTGTAGTTCAGGGGCCGGCGTCACCTGACTCTTCCGAGTCACCCGGCTCTAAGTGACAATTAGTGCGACCCGAAATCCCCTCGGTCTGGCTGAAAACGGTCACTTGCCTTACCTGGAAGTGCGATGGTAGGGGCAGCGTTCAGGAGAAATAAAAAGAACTAAGGGGTGTGCGGTCTATTTAGGACGGTAACAACTACGTAAGACCGTCCAGGTCTTTTCCTACTTGCATATCCCCACTCATACCTACCAAAATCCAAGAAATTGCGTTAAAAGGATTACTGCCGGTGAACGGGTTAAGTGGATTTACAGCTTAGACTCTTTCGACTAATGAGTATGCCGGGATATGGTGTAGTTCATACAGTAGTAGTCAGTAGTTCACTGACTAGGAGAGTATCGCACCTCCGGGTCATCGATCTTGACCAAACTTATAGGGGTGATTTCTTGAGCCAAAATATTAATTACCCGCTGAATAACTCTCCGGAATGGGCCTTTACTCTGTCAATTTACCTAAATGTACAACAGAAATCAGCGTAACCTGGGTTTTGCAAATCTCCATGAAATAACCAGTTTTGGTGCTGCGTTATGAGATTCTACGTTGCACTGAATATTTATACACTGAATACAGTCATTATTGTACATCAGATTGTTGAAATTTAACATTGCAGCTATAGAAGATCACCTTAATCTGCGCCTGTCGACACATTACTTCTCATCGTTTGTCGCTCGTCCACATTCATTGGGTGAATTTGAAGACTTCCTTCCGCTTAAAAAATGTTGAAAATATGGGTAAGAATAAAGAGTATGCAGTAGTGCCGATGATTTGGCTACACAATAATAATCAAAGGTGTTATTGGCCCCGAGTAAAAACTGAAGATGAGCTCGATAAACTGGTGCAAGAGAATTCACCGTACAACCGGAAATGGCCAAAGTACAAGGTTCACAGAGTATTGAAAACATCAGGCAAGATACTTCACTTTACACATATTTTCTATGATTATACAATATACATATGATATATGGCATATATATCAACGATATGAAATAAGTCGGCGCGGAATCTTATGGCATGGTGATTTTCTGAGTAAAAATTGGATCAAGTCTTTGACCATTTTTTTTATAAATATACATTTTTTTCTTATCGGGTTTCTCTCAAATAATGTCTCATTATATACGTCATTAACCAGCGCCCATGCAAATACCGTTCGAATATAAAATCGTTAATTATGTTATGACCCTTTATATCACATAAAAATTCATTCATTCGGAATTCGATGATCTCTGATTTTCACTATTAATCGGTCGAATCAATACCTCGTAGGCTTATGGCGGGGGGGGGGGGGGGGGGGGGGGGGGTTTACCCAATCAGTTATCGATTTGTCTATACTCTCCGAAACGGGGTAATCAATCGACTTGTCCTTTCGGCAGCCGATGTTTGACGAGTAATGAGTTCGAACTGGTACGTTTGATGGGATGAAATCAGGATTTTTTTATTTCTTTCGATCGAAAAGTGTTGGCGTGCCATTTATTGCGAGTTATATCAAAGCCCACGCATCAAAAATGCAAAATCGACTCCCTGAGCCTGATTCTGTGAGAAATTCTGAACATAACCATCCCAAAACATCTTTATTTTCGACAACGATGAAGGTGGAAGTTGTATTCTACGTTTTTGTGGTAATTTTCGCGATTGTCAGAAATTGGGGGCGGCCATTGCCGCTACAGCTGCTGATATAACGCGGTGGTTCCCATAACGCCCGTGAGATGTCGCCACGCACCCATCTGAACTTCATCCTTTTACTATAGTATAGTATACTTTTACGGTGACATCTCACGGGCTCTAGGTTCTCATTCAATGAGGATGTTGGTTCAACATGAGACTCGTACGATAATATTTAGTACTGCTTCAGAGACATTGAAGTTTTTTCACTATTTAGGGGTTTTCTTAGAGATTGGATCGCCAGGTGTTGCTCATGAGACAGTCTTTTCTTACCATTTTAAGGAAGAAGTACACGAAGTTTGCAGTTTGTGGGACCATTTTTACTACTGCTCATGTTGCTAATTTTGCTTGAAAGAAAGTCGCCCTCAATGAGGCAGTAGTAAAAATGGTCCCGCAGACTGCAAACTGCTTGGATTTCTTCCTTATATTGGTAAGGGGCCGTTCAGAAATCACGTGAGACAAAATGCTACAATGTAGTATAGGGAACGCCGTGCACGCACTATTCCAAAACGTCTCACGTGATTTCTGAACGGCCCCTAAGATGAAACTGTCTCATGAGCAGCACCTGGCGATCGAATCTCCGAAAAAACGCAAAATATCGAAAAAAAACTCTAATGTCTCCGAGGCAGTACTAAATATTATCGTACGAGTCTCATCTTGAACCAACATGCTCATTGAATGAGAATCTCGAGGTAGCCAGATGAGCGCTTTGATCTGAGAACTTTGAAATTGCCAAAAATGGCAAAATTTCGAAATTTCAACTTCACTGAGGCAGTAGTTAATATTGTCCAATAGAGCTCAAAAAAATGGAATAATTTTTAAAAATAACGAACAACATATTCACGGATGAGCAGCAACATCTGAGAAATCAGGTCTTTTTTGAACCACTCTAATACTCATATTCAATACACGCGACATGGAAACTTTGGATATTTGGGATATGTCACGTGCTTGGACTGCTGACACTTGTTGTTTACGGATCTTATTGTTCGGGGATCTTATTGATCGGGGATCTTATTGGTCGGGGATCTAGTTGTTCGTGGATCTTATTGGTCGGGGATCTAGTTGTTCGGGGATCTAATTGTTCGGGGATCTTAGTGGTCGGGGATCTTGTTGTTCGGGGATCAATTTATTTAGGGATCTATTGACGTGACACCTCACCTTTATGTATCTCATCACTTGGAAAAAAAAAAATTGCTTCAACAATAGTACTTTTCGATATAAGAGCGCAAATGCAGCAAAGCGCGTACGAGTGTGAAGGCCCGAACGAGCCCGAAGGCGAGCAGAAGGCGAGCCGAAGGTAGCGAGTGAGGCGCCTTCACACAAGTATAAACGATTGCTGCCTTGGGCTCGTGTATCGAACACTATTTTTTTCGACACATGCAACGCAAGGTCCTCGTCTGTGTGCCGTCTGCGGGCACCCAAGCCGGCTTTGGCGTACCGGTGTGCAAAATATTTTGCACACCGGTGCGCAAAAGTCTGCTTTGGGTGCGCGTAAACGGTGCGCAAAAGAGGACTTTGGGTGCATGTGTTAAGAAATAGTATATTACGATACGAGTGCGGTAAAACTTTTTCTGACGAGTGTGAGGTTGCAGCACGAGCCGAAGGCGAGTGTTGCCACCACACGAGATCAGAAGAAGTTTGTCCGTCGAGTGTAGTACAAAATTTTACTTCATAAGGTCTGAAAATGGGGATTTTACCCACGCGAAGCGTGGGTAAAACGTCCATTATCACACTGAGTGAAGTAAAAGTATTTCACACGTCATACTAGCACGGGGCCACAGTGCCCCACGATTCTGCACCTTGCGCTCTCGACGGCTGCCCTGAGGATACCAATGCTTTGAATCAGATCCCCACTTCACGAGTCCAGTGATGGACTATCCTTCTCCTTGCAGATGGCAGCAGTAGCTGGTTTTTCAAAAGTTTAAGGAGTGAAAATCGAGTTCAAAAACAGCGTGGGGTCACTGTGACCCGCGGCTATTACAAAGGGTTAGAAACGAATTCCCGAGTTAACTCGTGCTTAGCGTCTGTTTGTGGGCTTTCTTTCCTTATTGCTTTCTTTTTTCATATTACGCTGCTTAACTCGTGAAGTAGAGTTTAGTCGCTTCTTTTCTTTTCGTTAATCATGAATAAATGATAGCAATCGACCCGTAATTAATAATTCTGGAGATATCGAGCGCAGAAGCAAGCATTGTTATTTAATTTATAGTTCTTAATTCTTAGTATTTGATCTGATTTATTCTGCATGATTATTATAATTATCGTCTGATATTTTTCCCGTTCAATTTAATATTCTATGTCGCATTATATCAAGCCGCACTGCTTCGAGAGTTTTACTATTATTCTATTGCATTTTCTCTGACTATTATTTACAATCTAGTAAATAACCATCTGAGGTATAACGATAATTTTGTAAGATTGATGGCTGGTTTATGCAGCGGTCGTAACTTTACTTTAGCCTTAAGGTGCTTTCCTAGGCAATTCCACCAGTCCTGAAAACATCGTGAAAAAAATGTGATATTAAACGGAATATCTCTGCCTGGGCACCGAAATCAATGAAACAAAATACGTCGCGCAATTCTATGTGCGACTCCGAACATGTGCAGCCCAAAAAATGTTCGTTTTGCGCGAAAATAGAGAAGATACCCATGAAAAACGGTTTTAGAAACGTTTTTAGAAACGTTTTTCATGGATATCTTCTCTATTTTCGCGCAAAACGAACATTTTTTGGGCTGTACATGTTCGGAGTCGCACATAGAATTGCGCGACGTATTTTGTTTCATTGATTTCGCTGCCCAGGCAGAGATATTCCGTTTAATATCACATTTTTTCACGATGTTTTCAGGACTGGTGGAATCGCCTAGGAAAGCACCTTAAGGTGAAGTGAAACGTTTCAAGGCCACGGCCGGGTGCCTTAAACCGCGGTACAACAGAGATACCGAACGTTTGGTACCTCTGCGCACCGCTAGATGGCGCAGTTACCGCACGTTTGGTACCTCTGCCTACCGCTAGATGGCGCAGCGCGCATCTTCCGATGCTTGCTACGCCGGTATACCGCGAGGACCAGGTGAAAGAGAATGGTCCATCCGCCCAGGCAGCTAATATTTCGTATTTTTAGGGGGATAGCCACTCGTTGCGCTGAAAAAATCCCTAGGGTGATTTTGGCGCGCGGTCGATGCAACTCGGCAGCCATTGTTGATACAAGCCGGCTGACTGTCAATACATCGCGGAAGGTAGACAAGTGTGGTTATGTTCGTTTATTTGAAGCAAATGATAAATAAAGTGAATAAAACCTACGTGAATAAGCTAGGAATATTTATCAAAAATCGATCAATCAGTTTTAAATGATATCTTAATGCAATCAACGAATTAACCTAAGCTATAACTGGAAATTTATCAGAATCAAAGAGTTCATCGAAAACAACCAATTCGAACAAAATTATTGATTGTATCCTGGGGTTGAGGCATCAATAAATATCCATAGCTTATTCACGTAGGTTTTATTCACTTTATTTATCATTTCCTTCAAATAAACGAACATAACCACACTTGTCTACCTTCCGCGATGTATTGACAGTCAGCCGGCTTGTATCAACAATGGCTGCCAAGTTGCATCGACCGCACGCCAAAATCACTCTAGGGATTTTCAGTGCAACGAGTGGCTATCCCCCTAAAAATACGAAATATTAGCTGCCTGGGCGGATGGACCATTCTCTTTCACCTGGTCCTCGCGGTATACGTATACTAATGCCCGCGATTATTTCGCGGCAGTGTTTATAAACACTGCGAGACATGCAAATAATTGCACTAAATGATAACCCGAACAAATCGAGCATTATATATGGGGGTTTCCAGCTCATCTCGACCACCTTCCAGACCTGACCCCCTTGGATTCGAGTGAAACTTTTTTTTTGCTTCACTCAAGGCCCAAATTGAAACCTCAATTTTTTTCAGAATTTTTCGAGCCCCCGTCCCGGAGGCATAGATAGTGGAAATTTGCCATTTTATGAAATCCCAGAATTTTTGAACGATGATATCTTGGGATTGGCGAGTCATATCAATAAAAACAGGGTAGTCAATAGATTGGTCTTGAATTGAACTTTCTGAAAAAAAATATTTCGCAATTTTGCGATACCGTCCCGGCCGCTAGAAATTCATTTTAAAGCGAAAAATAAATTTTTCGATGATTTGGGCATTTTTGATTTTTTTGATTTTTTTTCTAAAATTCTATGAAGAAAGACAAATTTTTTAGGCCTATGGCGAAGATGGATACTCTAATGGTTTAGAAGTTATGATTTTTTCAGTTTTTAAAAGTGTGCGAAACTGAGAATTTCAAGCGACGAATACCCGTCTCATCGGCTGCTTTATTTTTTTTTCGTTTCATTCGACTAGAATTGACTTCTCATTCAAAGAACTGTACCGCATGAATTGAAAAAAAATCAAAAAGCCGATGAGACGGGTATTTGTCGCTTGAAATTCTCAGTTTCGCACACTTTTAAAAACTGAAAAAAATCATAACTTCCAAACCATTAGAGTCTCCATCTTCGGTATGGGCCTAAAAAATTTGTCTTTTTTCATCGAATTTTAGAAAAAAAATCAAAAATGCCCAAATCATCGAAAAATCTATTTTTCGCTTTAAAATGAATTTTTCGCGGCCGGGACGGTATCGCAAAATTGCGAAATATTTTTTTTCAGAAAGTTCAATTCAAGACCAATTTATTGACCACCCTGTTTTTATTGATATGACTCGCCAATCCCAAGATATCATCGTTCAAAAATTCTGGGATTTCATAAAATGGCAAATTTCCACTATCTATGCCTCCGGGACGAGGGCTCGAAAAATTCTGAAAAAAATTGAGGTTTCAATTTGGGCCTTGAGTGAAGCAAAAAAAAAGTTTCACTCGAATCCGAGGGGGTCAGGTCTGGAAGGTGGTCGAGATGAGCTGGAAACCCCCATATGTACATCATGTGTACTAACACTGTGTTGGATAAACCTCGCAGTATAAAGCAACAAAAGTGGCTTATTCTCGCTCTGGTGCAGAACGATTGATAAAAGTTGAAACTAATCAACTATGATATTTCTAACGTAGAATTAGACATGATAAGTTCAGAGAAAATCCCTGGTCAGAATTCTTATCGGTATGACGAGCAACCGTAGTTGTCCCTTGCTCTGGTGCAGAGCGATAGATATGCGTGAAAACTAATTCACTATAATGTATTGAATCCGTTAGGATTCCTTCGACAATCAGTCGAGTCGCTCTCCATTGGAGAGACTGAGAAAAAACATTTCTCTATGCAGTTTCTATGACTAGATATATAATCTATAAATCATTATTCTAAATCCGTTTGGATTCTATCGACAATCAGTCGAGGGCTCTCCACTGGAGAGACTGAAAGAAAATCATTTCTTTACGCAGTTCTTATGACTAGATATATATATTCTATAAATCATTATTCTAAATCCGTTTGGATTCTATCGACAATCAGTCGAGGGGCTCTCCACTGGAGAGACTGAAAGAAAATCATTTCTTTACGCAGTTCTTATGACTAGATATATATATTCTATAAATCATTATTCTAAATCCGTTTGGATTCTATCGACAATCAGTCGAGTGGCTCTCCGCTGGAGAGACTGAGAAAAAACATTTCTCTATACAGTTTGCATAAAATGACAACTCGAACGAATCAAGAATTATAAACTGACATCATGTGTACCAACACTGTGTCCGTCAAACGTCGCAGTATCTAGCAGCCGAATCAGCTTATTCTTGCTCTTGTAAAGAGCGGTTGATAAGGGTGGAACTAGTTCACACTGATATTTCTAACATAAAGTCAGACATGATTAATAAACACAGAGAAAATCCCTGTTTGGAAACCCCATCGATTAGACAAGCGAACCTTGGTTGTTTCCCTCGCTCTTGTGCAGAGCGGTTGATAAGAGTGAAACTAGTTCACTATAATATTTCTAACTTATAATTAGACATGATTAATAAACACAGAGAAAATCCCTGTTTGGAAACCCCATCGGTACGACAAGCGAACCTTGGTTGTTTCCCTCGCTCTTGTGCAGAGCGGTTGATAAGAGTGAAACTAGTTCACAATGATATTTCTAACTTATAATTAGACCCGACTAGAAATTCTCGCTCGGCATGCCCGAGTTATATAAGGATCCGATCCGGCTGTTGTAAGGCATGCCAAAGTACGGTATGCCTGACGAGGACCTGATCAGGCAGTTGCAAGGCACGCCAAAGTACGGTATGCCCGATCAAATCCCGATCAGGCAGTTGTGAGGCATGCCAAAGTATAGTATGCCTGATAAAATTCCGACCGGGACTGACTTGCCGATAGGGTTGCACTTCGCCGATAGGTGGCGACAAACACAAAATCATTTCTCACTAGCACTGACTGGGTCAACGTTTGTATATAAGGTAGAGGCATTCACTGTACTAACATGTAACTGCGATGCATCCAGACTTGCGAGCGAATAATTAATATAAATTACAGATTGCTGGAAGTTAAGATAGTGATTAGGTTAGCCGAGAGCGAGATGTATATTATTAAAACCTAATAAAATACGTGGATATGGTGGATATAATTTTGCAATTACTATTAATATTACCGGGTGCCGAACTAGAATTTCGATGAGGCACTGATACTGAAACCCGATGCAAACCTGATAGGGTAAACCTCATACGGTCCTCATTACCGAGCTCCGTTACATGTGTAATCGGGTCCTGATCGGGCTGCCTGATCTGGATCTGATGAGGACGTATGGTCAACCTGATTCGGTCCTGATCGAATCCCTACCACAATTTCTAGTCAGGGACATAATATTTCTAACTTATAATTAGACATGATTAATAAACACAGAGAAAATCCCTGTTTGGAAACCCCATCGGTACGACAAGCGAACCTTGGTTGTTTCCCTCGCTCTTGTGCAGAGCGGTTGATAAGAGTGAAACTAGTTCACAATGATATTTCTAACTTATAATTAGACATGATTAATAAACACAGAGAAAATCCCTGTTTGGAAACTCCATTGGTACGACAAGCGAACCTTGGTTGTTTCCCTCGCTCTTGTCCAGAGCGGTTGATAAGAGTGAAACTAGTTCACAATGATATTTATAACTTATAATTAGACATGATTAATAAACACAGAGAAAATCCCTGTTTGGAAACCCTATCGGTACGACAAGCGAACCTTGGTTGTTTCCCTCGCTCTTGTGCAGAGCGGTTGATAAGAGTGAAACTAGTTCACAATGATATTTCTAACTTATAATTAGACATGATTAATAAACACAGAGAAAATCCCTGTTTGGAAACCCTATCGGTACGACAAGCGAGCCTTGGTTGTTTCCCTCGCCCTTGAGCAGAGCGGTTGATATAAGTAAGACTAGTTCACTATAATATTTCTAACTTATAATTAGACATGATTAATACACACAGAGAAAATCCCTGTTTGGAAACCCCATCGGTATGACAAGCAAACCTTGGTTGTTACCCTCGCTCTTGTGCAGAGCGGTTGATAAGAGTGATAGCTCAGTTCACTGAATTATTACTAAAAGGAAATTGAAATGATAAAACAAGAGTTTAGTCAAAGTTAAGGCAGTGGCGGATTACCGCACAGGCGCATGAGGCGCGCGCCTGGGGGCCTCGGGCGGACAGGGGCCTCAAGACGTGGTATTCAAAAAATAAAAAATTGGTTCACGATGAAGAAAAAATTGGTTCATAAAATCTTTTTTTTTTCTGAAAGTTTAGAAAATTTCCAATGAAAGTCATGTCCGAAAATTTTCCATCCGTTCACCTCCAAGGCACAGTTACGGTTTGAATAAAATTTGAGGGTCTTGTGTCATTATTTGTGCATTACGATGTTAAGAATGAAATTATCTCGATAATGATAACTTGGAGGTAAACGAGCAAACAATTTCTGACATGACTTTCATCGGAAATTTCCTGAACTTTCAGAAAAAAATAAAATAAAATTCTCAAAAAACGATAGGAAATGTGATGGAATTGACATTTTAAGTTTTATTTTTTGAATTACGCGTCAAAAATGACAAGTGAGAAAAAAATTATCATCATTTTTGAAAAATTCAGAAAATTTTCGATCAACGACTGTGTTTTTAATCTTGTTTTGAGGTATTTTTGAACCGCGAAAGCCGCGCGCGGACGTGGATCGGCGTGCGCGGCGACGCGCGATTAGACGTTTTATTCTTTTTCTCCGGCCCAGGTATTTTTTCCATGAATTTTTTTTTTTTTTTTGATTGAAGGGGAAGGATTCAGGTATCTGAAAAAAATTATCTCCATTAATTTCTCTGAGTCCCGCAAAAATGGCAGTGAAATTAAAAGAAGAAAATGACGATAAATGATTGAAAGAATTTTTTTTTTTCGAAAACCAAATTTTTCGTATGAAAGCGCATTCCTTTACGAACAAAATGATTCCAAGATCAGTCCGTTCCGATGAATACTTTCGGAGATATGGATTTTCAAACAGCGGTGCAACAGCGGTTTACAAAAATTCACATAGCTCTAACTCCGCCATTTTTGACAAATTTTCAAAATCCTTGAAGTTGTATTTTTTTTCCATAGTACTGAAGATATTCTGAATGGCGCAAAGATCTGTGACTTGACGGTTTTTTTTTTGAGTGAGGTGATGTGGATCCGCTCATGTACAAGTTATTAATTGGCGGATTACAATGGACATTTCCCATATGAAGGATTCTTTCTCAAGTGGGCCACCCATTTTCGTCGTGGTCTCGAATTAATTTCGTTACTTCCTCCAATGATTACCCTCCTTTTCAGGAGTTTCGCTGATTTTTTGCAGATTTTTAGCACTGGCAGGAGCGTATATATATGAAATATCTGGATAATCTATTTATTTTACGTATTTATAAATTACTGATGATGAAAGAAAAATCAAAATACATGAAAGTTATGTTTTTTCATCAGCTTTCCAGTAAAAATATTTTCAATTTTAATAGAATGACAGTTAGGGCTAAAAATGCCAAAAAACCCAGAAAAAATGCGAAAAAAGGTGGTTTCAAGTTTTCGGGCCGCTTTGATTTTGATGAAAAAATTCGAGAAAGATTCTCTCATTGCTCAGAGTTTACTGTGTAAATCTTATTATGGGACCGCCATCCTTCCTAAAGCGTTCCAAGTTGTCATACGAACAAAAACAATCATTGGGCTATCTTCGGATGTTTTCTTCATAGGAAGGAGTGGCGGTCCCATAATAAAATTTACACAGTAAACTCTGAGCAATGAGAGAGTCTTTCACGAATTTTTTCATCCAAATCAAAGCGGCCCGAAAACTTAAAACCACCTTTTTTCCTATTTTTTCTGGGTTTTTTGGCATTTTTAGCCCTAACTGTCATTCTATAAAAATTGAAAATATTTTTACTGGAAAGCTGATGAAAAAACATAACTTTCATGTATTTTGATTTTTCTTTCATTATCAGTAATTTATAAATACCTAAAATAAACAGATTATCCTAATATTTCGTATATCTCAGTGCTAAAAATCTGCAAAAATTCAGCAAAACTCCTAAAAAGTAGGGTAATCATTGGAGGAAATAATCAAATTAATTCGAGACCACGGCGAAAATGGGTGGCCCACTTGAGAAAGAATCCTTCATATGTGAAAACTAGATTGAAAATTTGTTTGAAAATGCCTATTTGCAATGCAAGTGGAGAACGTACATTTTCGGTTCTTAAGCGCGTGAAGAATTATTGACGAAATAGCTTAAGTCAGTCGCATTTGAGTGACCTATCTGTTATGTTCATCGAAAATGATATCGTTCAGTTATTATGGATTATGAATATGTCAAAGATAATTTCGCGAAATCGAAAGCACGAAAAGTCGTACTTTGATTTTGTTTTTTTTTTTTTTTTTTTTTTTATTTTAATTATTGGAATGCTGCGACAGTTTTAAGCTTGCTTTCGTCTAGCATTAACGTATTCTCGTCTCGTCCGTCAAGTGTCCGTAGTACTATTGAGAATCAATTCAAAATTTTTTTTTTTTTGTTTATTTTGTTTTGTTTTATTTTATTTTATTTTTTTTATTTTTGGTACTTTTTATTTTATTTTTATCTTTTCATTTTTTTCCAATAGCCCCGAACAGGTTGAACGTTTTACTGACTTCCCATCTAGGGCCTCAAAATCTGTTTGCGCCTGGGGCCTCCAAGTACCTTAACCCGCCACTGAGTTAAGAGGTCAATTCGTAAATACCTATGAGTTACTGACAGATCGGGATCTGGCGGAATGATAAAAGAAAAATGTTTACTTCTATCTTTCGTTGCATACATACCCACGGTGTTCATAACCCTACTTGCAATGAATGAAAAGCACATGCGCGCAAAAAAAATTTGAGGTTAGCGTGAGATCTGGCGGAATAAGCACTATCACACGCCTAGACACTGGAAATAAATTCATCACCAATAGTGATAACATATTGACAATGATTAACATATATGGCACACGCTCTATGGTTCGGCTAACTGTCAGTCGAGTGAGGTTATGCCGTCTGCTTGTAGTATTGGGATTTGGTTCTTGCAGTGCGACGCCTGGTGGCGTAAAATCAAACTAGTACAATCGGGCTCCAACAATCTGTGTAACGACTGACGATTGTTGGACGCCTGGTGGTGCAGTAAATTCAAAATAGTACTAAATCGGGCTCCAACAATCTGTGTGACGACTGACGATTGTCAGTGATTGTTGGACGCGTGGTGGCGTAAATTCAAACTAGTACAATCGGGTCCACAGGGCTGTGTGACGCCCTCGGACCAAATCCCAATGAGGATTTTTGTCCAAGTGATCGATTCTGAAATAGATTCCCTATGCTTGGCTGTCATACGAGTGAGGTTATGTCTCGTCTGCTATTTGTCTTCTATGGTTGTATCCGTCCACTGAAATGTAGATGGTCATTCGAATTAATTTTTCTTCTGATTTTTGTCCAACAAATCGATCTCTCTATAACCTCAACTCTAAAATGAACTCCTAGGTTAGGCTAGCTGTCAAAAGTGTGAGGTTATGTCTTGTCTGCTGGCATACGTCATTTGAATGTATTTTCATGATTTAGATTCCAATAAAAGGAAAAGTAGAAGAATAAGAAGATTACTCTGATTTTTGACCAACAAATCGATACCGTATCTTCAACTCTGAAATAAACTCGGAAGTTAGGCTAGCTGTCATAAATGTGAGGTTAGGCCTCGTCTGCTGGCATACGTCATTTGATTGTATTTTCATCATTTGGATTCCAATACAAGGAAAAGGAGATGAATAAGAAGATTACTCTGATTTTTGATTAACAAATCGATATAATAACCTCAACTCTGAAATGAACTTGGAAGTTAGGCCAGCTATCATAAATGTGAGGTTATGCCTCGTCTGCTGACATACGTCATTTGAATGTATTTTTATGATTTAGATTTCAATAAAAGGAGAAGTAGGAGAATAAGAAGATTACTCTGATTTTTGACTAACAAATCGATACCGTATCCTCAACTCTGAAATGAACTTGGAAGTTAGGCTAGCTGTCATAAATGTGAGGTTATGCTTCGTCTGCTCGCATACGTAGTTTGTATTTTTATGGTTTAGATTCCAATAAAAAAAAGTAGAAGAATAAGAAGATTACTCTGATTTCCGACTAACAAATCGATATAATAACCTCAATTCTGAAATGAACTCGGAAGTTAGGCTAGCTGTCATAAATGTGAGGTTATGCTTCGTCTGCTCGCATGCGTCGTTCGAATGTATTTTCATGATTTAGATTCCAATAAAAAAAAAGCATAAGAATAAGAAGATCACTCTGATTTTTGACTAACAAATCGATATGATAACCTCAACTCTGAAATGAACTCCCAAGTTAGGCTAGCTGTCATAAATGTAAGGTTATGCTTCGTCTGCTCGCATGCGTCGTTCGAATGTATGTTATGGTTCATATTCCAATCAAAAAAAAAAAGTAGAAGAATAAGAAGATGACTCTGATTTTTTACTAACAAATCGATATAATAACCTCAACTTTGAAATGAACTCGGAAGTTAGTCTAGCTGTCATAAATGTGAGGTTATGCTTCGTCTGCTCGCATACGTCGTTCGAATGTATTTTCATGATGTAGATTCCAATAAAAAAAAAAAAGCATAAGAATAAGAAGATCACTCTGATTTTTGACTAACAAATCGATATTATAACCTCAACTCTGAAATGAACTCCCAAGTTAGGCTAGCTGTCATAAATGTGAGGTTATGCTTCGTCTGCTCGCATGCGTCGTTCGAATGTATTTTATGGTTCATATTCAAATAAAAAAAAAAAAAAGTAGAAGAATAAGAAGATTACTCTGATTTTTTACTAACAAATGGATATAATAACCTCAACTCTGAAATGAACTGGGAAGTTAGGCTAGCTGTCATAAATGTGAGGTTATGCCTCGTCTGCTTGCACACGTCATTCGAATGTATTTTCATGATTTAGATCCCAATAAAAGGAAAAGCATAAGAATAAGAAGATGACTCTGATTTTTTACTAACAAATCGATATAATAACCTCAATTCTGAAATGAACTCGGAAATTAGGCTAGCTGTCATAAATGTGAGGTTATGCCTCGTCTGCTTGCACACGTCATTCGAATGTATTTTCATGATTTAGATCCCAATAAAAGGAAAAGCCTAAGAATAAGAAGATTACTCTGATTTTTGACTAAGAAATCGATAGAATAACCTCAACTCCGAACGGAGGTTAGGCTAGCTGTCATAAATGTGAGGCTAGGTCTCGTCTGCTTGCATACGTCATTGGAATGTATTTTCATGATTTAGATCCCAATAAAAGGAATAGCGTAAGAATAAGAAGATTACCCTGATTTTTACTAACAAATCGATAGAATAACCTCAACTCTGAACGGAGGTTAGGCTAGCTGTCATAAATGTGAGGCTAGGTCTCGTCTGCTTGCATACGTCATTTGAATGTATTTTTATGATTTAGATCCCAATAAAAGGAATAGCGTAAGAATAAGAAGATTACTCTGATTTTTGACTAACAAATCGATATAATAACCTCAACTACGAAATGAACTCCCAAGTCAGGCTAGCTGTCATAAATGTGAGGCTAGGTACTCGTCTGCTGGCATACGTCATTTGAATGTATTTTTATCATTTAGATTCCAATAAAAAAAAAAGTAGTAGAATAAGAAGATTACTCTGATTTTCGACTGATCAATCGATACCATAACCTCCAGTCTGAAATAAAATCTCATTTGCTATGTTCGGCTTCCAGGCTAGCTGCCAGAAATGACAGATTATGACGTCTGGGATTTTGTATCTGTTATTCGAATTTATTTTCATCTCATGCAGATCTTTCCAACAAATCGAGCGGAATGAAAAATACGCATGAAATAAATGAACGAGCTGAATGAACCCCGACTTTCACATATAATTTTGTTCATCCTATATTCGAGTCTCAGGTTAGCTGTCAGACGAGTGAGGTTATGACGTCTGGGATGCGATATTGATTGTTCCTATATGCTACTTATTTTCCGAAACATTAGTATGCAAGATAGGGGTAGCATAAATAAACGAGCAATAAAGTTTTCTCGTCAAGCGAAGACCGAGCACGATTCTACCCATCGTTTGTTTTCATTTTAGGTTAGCTGTTAGTCGGGTGAGGTTAGCCGTGTGCGATCCGATATTGAATATTTGTGTTGCTTGTCAAGCGCCGTCCAGCGGAAGCAGCACGAACCAATATCTCACGTAAAGTGACCGAGGAAACCTTCACTAGCGCTGCTGCTCGGTTTGCAAGTCAAGTCGCTGCAATGTCGGTACAAGTCTGTGATCTCAACTAAATATCGATACGGGTTGTGATCCCAACTGAATGTCGGTTTTTTAGTTATGAGTAACGGAGAATCGTCAATTCTCAGCCATTTCTCCATCAAATGACACGGTCTTAGGCTCAAAGTGTTTGGTTTTTCATTGCGGAGTGACTGATTATCCGGAAAATGCGATTATCCACGTTAAAAGTGAATAATCTCGCGATTTATGTGGTCGGTACGTCAATCTGTAAAAATTTTTGTCAAATTTTGGAAAAGTGGAATAATCAGCCACTTTCTGCCACAATTATGTGTAATCCCTCCAAGTTTCATCGCGATTGATTCAGTAGTTCCGGAGAATTCACGATTCCCGTTTTCGAAGTTCTGACAAACGTTTCACTTCACCTTAAGTGAAGCTAGGCACTTTCTGCCACAATTATGTGTAATCCCTCCAAGTTTCATCGCGATTGATTCAGTAGTTCCGGAGAATTCACGATTCCCGTTTTCGAAGTTCTGACAAACGTTTCACTTCACCTTAAGTGAAACGTTTGTCAGAACTTCGAAAACGGGAATCGTGAATTCTCCGGAACTACTGAATCAATCGCGATGAAACTTGGAGGGATTACACATAATTGTGGCAGAAAGTGGCTGATTATTTCACTTTTCCAAAATTTGACAAAAATTTTTACAGATTGACGTACCGACCACATAAATCGCGAGATTATTCACTGTTGCCGTAGATAATCGCATTTTCCCGATAATTAGCCACTCCGCAATGAAAAACCACACACTTTGAGCCTAATCTCGTGTCATTTGATGGAGAAATGGCTGAGAATTGACGATTCTCCGTTGCTCATAACTAAAAGACCGATATTCAGTTGAGATCACAACCCTTATCGACATTTAGTCGAGATCACAGCCTGTATGGAAATTGCAGTCAGTATATTTGCAAATAATCTAGCGGTGGACAGAGGTACCAAACGTTCGGTAGTTCTGTTTTACCGCGGTGCAAGGCACCCGGCCGTGGCCTTGAAACGTTTCACTTCACCTTAAGGGGTGCCGGCAATTTTTTGTTTTATTTTAATTTTTTTTTTTTTTTTTCGAATTAGTTTTTTTAACTTTTTTCTTCTTTCTTTTTCTTCATCCAAAATAAGATTTCATTTGCTTGATTTTTTCGAATTTCATATCGATGAGAAAAAATCAAACGGCAGACAAATAAATCTGGGATTGAAAATACTTTTCACTCAACCATTTTCCATTTTTCATGATAGAATATTTAACATGGCGTAGAAAAAAAAAGTAGAGCCGAGAAATTAGTCGGTAAAAAATTTTAAGGAACCCCAGATCCAAGCCTATATTATCAAATTGGCTCGTATATGGCCGCCGCCTGGCGTCGCTGCGAACCGAGTCAGTTCCGGCGCAATGCGATGCAATAGTACGATACTGTATGTCATATAACCTTAACGTATGGCATCTCTAATTATTTGAATGCGCAGTACCGCATTGCGCCGGTACTCCTCGGTTACCAGCGGCGCCAGGCGGCAGCCATATACGAGCCAATTTCATAATACAGGCTTGGACCTGGGGTTCCTTAAAATTTTTTACAGACCAATTTCTAGGCTATATCTTTTTTTTTTTTTACGCCATGTTAAATATTCTATCATGAAGCGAAAAATCGTATCAGACCTTTTTTGGAGATCGTTCAATTTCGTACAAGAAGATGTGTTGATTTTTACAACACGATGATTCGTTAGAACGAAATAAAATTCCAAATAAAATAAAAAAAAATTTCCCGTGTTATTTAAATTGGAAAGATACTTTTGCAATGGGCCACGCCAAAAAAAAATCGCACCGTGGTCATATTGATAGGTGCTGATACTGACCTCATACACTCACATTTTGAGGGGTGCGAGGACAAATCAAAAAATATGACCCCAAAATGATTAACCCTAATATACATATATATGGGGCTTTCCACGCCAACTTGACGAACGTCTGACCCTGACCATCTCAGATTTGATCGACTCTTTCTTAAATAGTGATCTGCAAGTTCAGGATCTCAAAAATATTTTTTTTCAATTTTTCATAATGGCCGTTATTTATTTATAATTTTTGAAATAGACTCAAAGTTCGACCCATTTTAAAATTCTGAAAAAATTCTGAAAATTTCTTTCAAATTTGAGGATCATTTTAAGCCCTTATATAGAGTGGTCAGTATAATAGAATCCTTGGGAAAAATCAAAGAAAATAATTGAGATTTAGTTTTTTTTTTTTGTTTTTTTTTTTTTTTTTTTTTTTTTTCAACGTAATTTTGTATCAAAACAACTCGTAGCTCATAATTGGAGAAAAACAAAATGAAAAAATTGAGAATTTTTCATTTTTTATCTCAACCCAACATCATGATGTAGAAAAATCCTTTTCAGTTAATTAATGAGGTTCAAAATGCCGAAATAATTTGACCTTCCTATGTCAAATACCGTGAAAGATAAATAACTTTTACTTAAAGTCTGAAAAATGTACTTATTTTGGATTTTGTAACTGGATCACATTGGTATATATCTGAACTCATTAACCTATCAATTTCCAGAAAAAGTAGGTATGGATTTCAAAACCTACAAATAATGACGACATAGATGAAAATATTGTCCAAAGATTTTATTCCGATGCGTGTATACAGAAATATTCACTTTTTCTCTTATTTAACAATTGTATACAATTTGGATATTTCAGATTGAGAGAAATTTTTGACTTCGACTTTATTATTTGTGCGAGGAATTAGGCAGTGGAGTTTCTGGGTTTCGGGTATACGTTTCGCAGTTTTATGTCGTTTACCCTAATCAATTTCTGCCAGCTCATAAGAAAGCTCATAAAATTCTCAATTTTTTTGTTTTGTTTTTTTCCAATTATGAGCTACGAGTTGTTTTGATACAAAATGACGTTGAAAAAAAAAAAAAAAAAAAAAAAAAAACTAAATCTCAATTATTTTCTTTGATTTTTCCCAAGGATTCTATTATACTGACCACTCTATATAAGGGCTTAAAATGATCGTCAAATTTGAAAGAAATTTTCAGAATTTTTTCAGAATTTTAAAATGGGTCGAACTTTGAGTCCATTTCAAAAATTATAAATAAATAACGGCCAGTATGAAAAATTAAAAAAAAAATATTTTTGAGATCCTGAACCTGCAGACCACTATTTAAAAAAGAGTCGATCAAATTCGAGATGGTCAGGGTCAGACGTTCGTCAAGTTGGCGTGGAAAGCCCCATATACATTAGGGTGTGTCAAAAAAAAAAAAAAACGAAATTCGAATTTATTTTTTTGACCGCTGAATGTCTGTATCCTAATCTCGAAATACACCTCGCAAACGGAATCCGCCGAGAAAAATTCTCACGATGTGCTAATCGATATTTATCGATAAAACTAGACATCGATTGAGCGACCTCTTAGGATGGTTTTTCCGCGCATTCCTTTTGCGTGGTGCATTGTGAGGAGTAAATCTAAGGTTTAAGGGGGGGGGGGGGGGGGGTAGGGTATTTTACGTGAAATAAAGGCATATTTTTGATGATTTTTCCTGGCGATATGGATAGCGATAATTGATTAAATCTTTTTTCACATAATAGTGTTATATTTCAAGAATATTCAGTTAAATTTGTTTTTAAAAAAATTAATAATTCAGTGAATGGCAGGGAATCTCCGGAGGCGTCGCGGAAAAAAGTTGATTCGCCGTGCACGCCATATCTCGACGTAGGATTATCTGAAACCAAAAATCCAAACGGCATTCGTTAGAGGATAAGTTTTCCGAGGTAACGCTGTCGAGTTTTTTTTTTTTTTTTTTTGATTTTTCAATTTTTGCCGTCACTTTGAAGTCAAAAATGCGATTTTCGCTGAAAAAATCAGCCTATTTGTTATTGTAAAATTGATAATTTTCAAAAAAACGAAAAAAAGCTCACAGCGTTACCTGATGAATTATATGAAGAAGCACTGTGCAAAATTTCAGAACGATCGGTCAATTAGTTTTCGAGTAATCGTGTGCACCGACTTTGAAAATGATGTTTTTCAGGAGAGCGCTCTGAAGTTTTGCACAGTAAATAGTGCGGAATAAAATACTATAATTCTTTTATACTCACATTGAATCGTCTATCCCAGGTCCATATAGCAAATCGCTTTCATCCAAATGGTCGAGAGCATCCTTTTGACCTTGTCTACGCAATTGTCTCTCTTCTTTGCTGTTAAGAGCCGCTTGCTCCTCTGCTCTTGTAATGCGCAAGTCGTCGGCTTGACGCGCCCATTCATGAGAACTGGGTCCTGTACTGATTCCAATGTCACGCATGAAGGATAAGAATGCAAAATTACCTTCATTGAATGTACATGCAGCAACATGAGCTGCGATTTCGACAATAGTAGCGGTGCCACTAACAGATTTTGGTGAGATTTTCCAGATGAGCTGATTCAGGCTCTCGTTATTATTCTGCGTGAACCCACCGAGACATCTTTGCAAAAGAGCATCCTTGCTCAAGTCCACGTAAATTGGCTTCAAAGCTTTGATAACGTCATCAGGAAGAGCTGTATAACTATGTTTGAAAGATTCTAGCGTACCAGCAACAGCAGCTCGCTGCCACTCGCACCAGGACTCTTCACCGCTCGGGCATTTCTCGTGCTGTGGCTTTTGGTCGGTTGAATTGTAATGATAGTACGTCGCCCATATATCATTTCTCATCTTCTCAACAGAATCGTAGTTACGTCGAATAGCTAATCCGTAATAAACTGTCAACTTGTCTATCATTTTGGCAGTTAGTTTCCCTTTTCCAGAGAGGCTTTTTCTTTTTACGGTCTTCCCAGTCTTGGTTGTAGTATCGACGACGCTTGATTTCACTAGTCCACGCAGACGAGTGCCCATGCGTTTCTGGACGTGTCCGATGCATTCCTTTTTATTGATTACGAAATCTTCACCGTAAGGTTCTGCTTTAACTACGCCAGTGTAAGTCTTGGAGTCACCGTCCCCGATATAATTACGATATTTCACTCCAAAATTCGACATCGACCTTTGGAACAATTCTACGATTGCTGAAACTTCCATGTTGCCTGAGGCCCCAGTGTGGTTGGCTTTGCAACTGTTGGTACGCACATGCTCTTCGTGCCATTCTTCGTATTCTGCCGAGTCTAATCTGCTCTGTCAAGTTTTGCAGTAATGGCAGTATAAACTTTTGACAAGTATATCAAATACCTTTCCAGTATGGTATCCGATGAGCGAAGAAACGCCGTATAACGAAGAGTAGCCTCTCTTCTTCCACGTGCCATCGCCGACACAGTCAATTCAGGGATTTCTCGATCACGTAATTCCGATTCACTCATTGCATCTTTTTCCTCCTGTACTGCAGATGTGAAAAATTTCTTGGCAACTTTTTTGATAGATTCGCAAATGTCACTAATGTATGAATTATACGTCGTTTTGGCAATAAAGGTGCTGGCTAAGTCCATTAGACCACAAAACTTATTACATCCGGCTAAACCCAAGCCTAACACTCGCATCGCGTATGCAAATCGATAATTCACATCGTATCCACGAGCATTTATTCTTTCGCTTGATGGAATGTAACGAGGATTTTTACAGTTTTCACATGTTACTTTCACACTGAATCCGAGTCCTTCCTTTTTGCACGATTGAAACGATACTTTTCCACTACACTCTGTACATTTTACTAGAGTAGCAATTGATGCAAATACAAGTACAAAGTCTACTATTCTATAGTGCATTTCAAGATCTTCCTCAATTTCTTCATTTGATGAACTCCTGATTTTTTTTGATGACGCGCTACTAGTTGTCACTTCGTCCTGGCTGCGCTTATGAGGAGGAACAATCTTCTTCGGTCGCTACAGCGACGCACCACTCTCGTTGCGATCACTTCTGCCGACTTTTCGAGGCATTTCAACAATAATTTAGTCCAAACACGGTGTAAAATACACGAATTTCCGAACGAATGTGATGAAAACGGAGACAAACTCTAAGCGTCTTCAGCTACTGCTCGGCATGGCATACAATGACCGACTGGAGTATATTTCCACGCACCGAATATACAGGACGCTACCTGAATGTATACTTTTATGGCGGGAAAAATTTGGGGTTATAGATACAATACAGAAGACAGGCAGGAGGTGCTGCGGGTAGCCGAGCGGCAGCTGTGCAAGTCGGGCGGTGCAACGTACTACGCTAACGCTCATAACTTCGTCAATTTTGCTCAGATTTACTTGAAATTTCGACACAATATTCTTGAAATGTTATACATTCATTTAAAAAAATAAAAAAAAAATGGAAAAAAAAAAATTAAAATACCCTACCCCCCCCTTAAGCCTTGGGGAGGCGAAAAAACATGAAATTTGAGGAAAAAAAAAAAATTGCGAAAATAATTACAAAAAATTTTTTAAAAATTTTCTCAAATTTCATGTTTTTTCGCCTCCCCAAGGCTTAAACCTTAGATTTACTCTTCACAATGCACCACGCAAAAGGAATGCGCGGAAAAACCATCCTAAGAGGTCGCTCAATCGATGTCTAGTTTTATCGATAAATATCGATTAGCACATCGTGAGAATTTTTCTCGGCGGATTCCGTTTGCGAGGTGTATTTCGAGATTAGGATACACACATTCAGCGGTCAAAAAAATAAATTCGAATTTCGTTTTTTTTTTTTTTTGACACACCCTAATATACATATATATGATTTAAAAAGTGTGATACAACATCAAGAGCACTACTCGAAACATTGCCATTCAATTACATAGGTAATAGGCAATATCATTCGATTGTATTAAATTTTTATCTTGATTATCACATACAACACAAGTATTTTAGAAACATATTCGTTAAGATAGAAATTGAATCGTCTCTCAAAGTCGGTTACATAGACCTCATGAATTATTATAGGTTTTGGATAGGAATCGAATGTAATCTTGTCGTTTTGTATCGAACATTTTAAGCAGCAGGCGCGGATCTAGACTTTCGATTTGGGGGGGGTCACGGTTCCGTCTGGAGTTCAGACACAAAAAAAATGTCAAAACACACCGAAAATTTTGAATCGAATTGGACATTTGAGTTTTTTTTCCGTTCATTTTGGACGCAGGGGAGGGGGGGGGGGGGGGGGGGGGGGTCATGACCCCTGTGACCCCCCCCCCCTAAATCCGCGCCCGTTAAGCAGGGATATATAACCGTCTGCGTCCGACATATATTTGTTGTGGTAGTCTATTTTACATTTCTGTTATCTTTCTGAATTCTCAATATTCGACTACGCAGGCGCTGTCGTCTTCCACGACTAAAATTCGGTCAAAAGTTGAAATTTACGAACTTTGTAGGGGCAAAAGTTACGATTACTTAAACCATAGTTAAGTCTAACTTAAAGTTCCGACCGGTGCATAAACGCCTTAAGGCTGAAGTAAAAAGTTCGTAAATTTTTAGGGTTACGGCTAAGTCTAGTGCTAAAAATCTTACTGTATAAACGGCCTAGTCTAACTCTTCACATCTATCTTTTAAGTTAGGGCTAAGTTAACGTTACGACCGCTGCATAAACGAGCCATGAGCTCTATATCCCGTAAAATACGGTTGTTTGTTAAGGATTTTCGATACACTAAAATGACTAGTTTTTTATAAATTCATTATGGCATAGTCGTCACATTAAATATTCATCAAATTTTTGTATTCATAAACTGATGGTTTCCCGGACATTTCCAGATGAAAATAATACCGAAATTATATAAACAAACGGCTAGATATCAATTTTTGATTTTCAAGTGCTTTAAAAAGTTGAAAATGGTTACAAATCCAGTAGATTGGTTCGATTACAGTCTACGATGGCTCATTTAATCCAGAACACTATTTTCCACAAATTCACTGTGACAGATTATTTTCCCTGTCAATCGGCAATTCAATGTGGTTATTTGATGCTTAAAAGCGATGTACGTGTAATCTTGTGGAATTGAATATTCACCATCACCAACATGATGAAAAATATGTGTTGGATTAAAAAGAATAGTTTCCTGAAGAAAATAAGCCATCGTAGACTGTAATCGAACCAATCTACTAGATTTTTAACCATTTTCAACTTTTTAAATGGCTTGAAAATCAAAAATCGATATCTAGCCGTTTCTTTATAATTTCGGTATTATTTTTTTCTGTAAATTTCGGGGGAACCCTCAGTTTATGAATACAATAATTTGATGAATATTTAATGTGACGACTATGCCGTGATGAATTTATAAAAAACTAGTCATTTTGGTGTACTCAAACTCCTTAAATGAATCAAGCAGTTATGACATGTTAACCATTCTTGTCCAATTTAGCAACCCTGCCCCTTTACCGTTAATTAATCTAAGCTAACTGGCAATTCCCGCCGTCAATTCTTTGGTAGGGTAGAGTGGTCCCAAACCGACCGGTGCTCCAACGGTGGTCCCATCCCGACCTCTCCATTAAAATAGCATGGAGAGGTCGGGATGGGACCACCGTTGGAGCACCGGTCGGTTTGGGACCACTCTACCCTATTTATTATATTTCAATTGACGTTTTCACGTTTGGCGCCCGAATCTATTTTTGTCTTATTTCTTAATTAATTGAGTCACTACGTACTCGGTACTGACGCCGAAGTGCACGACGACCGGGTTCACCCGTAGCCCTGAAAAGTTCATCGTTGCAATATATAGTGCGATTCTGTGGAAAATCACGCGTCTAAAGGTAGGCTGACGGGAAACGCCTGAATTGAGCAGATCAAACATCGAGGATTGGGTTTGTCGGAGTTTATATCTAACTAATCCATACTTCTGGACTTAGTATCTAACTATTGAATACCCTGGTGAAAATAATTTCTACGCCAAACTACGAAAATGATCTACGAAAAAGTAGAGGATTTCGGACTTTTCGTAGTTTTTTTTTTTTACGTCAGATTTTGCACAAAGTAGTAGTTTTTCGTAGATAGTTCTAGAACGAAATTCGATATGATTTCGATCTTTGTAGTAAATATCTGTAGTTCATCGTGGTTTTCCGTATTTTGTCATAGTTTTTCGTAGATAGTCGTAGAATGGGATAATACTGTATGCGATATTTGTAGTAAATATCCGTAGTTCACCGTAGTTTTTCATGGATAGTCATTAGGGTGTTTAAAATTTTGGCAATGTCTTTTTATTTCCCCTCGTACCATTGGAAAAGTTGAGTCAGGAGGTCAAAATAATGGAACCATCAATGTGCCCCCCGTCGACTGATTCCTCACGCTGCTCATCGGGAAAAACTTTTTTCCATAAGAATAACGCGTAAAATTTGTTTCCTCCAAGTAAATTTAATATTGCATGATACATTCTTACATTAAATTAATATTATCAACATGGGAAAGTGGTAAAGTAATTAGAAATGCGATTCTGTTATCACTTGTTGAAATGAGCTATTTAAGGTGGTTTTTTACCTACTTTCCACCAAACGTGGATTTCAGAGAAGATTTTGAATACTTCTCGATGGGCAAAAAATCTGAAAAAAATCAAGCATGTAGAAGATCCTCGGGAGATTGATTTTGCATAATAATAATTCAAAAAAGTTATCAACAAATTGATGGAAAAAAAAAAACTGATCAAGAAATTAGCAGATGACCCAACTTTTTTTTTTTAGGTGAAAATGATTTGTTAATTTTTCTAAATAGGTATGAATTTTTTAAGAATTTTGTTAAATCTTTGAAAATTGCGTTTTGTCAGGTATGAAAAATTGCAATTTTCAAAGATTTAACAAAATTCTTAAAAAATTTATACGTATTTAGAAAAATTAACAAATCATTTTCACCTAAAAAAAAAAGTTGGGTCATCGGCTAATTTCTTGAACAGTTTTTTTTTTCCATCAATTTGTTGATAACTTTTTTGAATTATTATTATGCAAAATCAATCTCCCGAGGATCTTCTACATGCTTGATTTTTTTCAGATTTTTTGCCCATCGAGAAGTATTCAAAATCTTCTCTGAAATCCACGTTTGGTGGAAAGTAGGTAAAGAACCATCTTAAGGGCTTTTGAGCCAGCTCCGACAACTCCTCGTTCGGAAGAGCGCCTCTAGCGGCCAGCTCAAGAAACCTATCGAAATGACTACACCTATAGGGCAGTCTCTCCATGTGTTCGTGTCGACGCTAGCCTGTCACTTCGGATTTTAGTCCACGGATGTTATGGCTCCTGCTGCTCTGATTTACCGCGGAATAATATTAAAAGATTGCTAACGAGAGCCTGTACACCGCGCTGGTTGTCCCAGCACCAGTTTTCCAGATAAAGTGCAGAAAATAATGTTATTAATACCCTGTGTCTGTGTATCGGCCATGGTATTAGTGTCAGCCGATTTCACAGCTTCGTACAAATAAATCTATTATTAATTGGAATTTCATTCAATTACTTGTCGGATATCAGCGCGGTGTAGCTGATAATCTGAGAATCACCCCTATGAAATCTGAGAGTGATTAGTAGAGCAATAGAGACGTGATCCGTGTACTAAATTGCGGTTATGAGAATTGGCCAAAAATGCTACTCCGTCGGTAAAACAGCAGAGCGCTCA
Source organism: Tenthredo mesomela (assembly GCA_943736025.1). Lineage (NCBI taxonomy): Eukaryota > Metazoa > Arthropoda > Insecta > Hymenoptera > Tenthredinidae > Tenthredo > Tenthredo mesomela. The sequence goes on along the minus strand of OX031014.1, from coordinate 27,622,722 downwards.
AAAGCCCTTAAATATCTCATTTCAACAAGTGATAACAGAATCGCATTTCTAATTACTTTACCACTTTCCCATGTTGATAATATTAATTTAATGTAAGAATGTATCATGCAATATTCAATTTACTTGGAGGAAACAAATTTTACGCGTTATTCTTATGGAAAAAAGTTTTTCCCGATGAGCCGCGTGAGGAATCAGTCGACGGGGGGCACATTGATGGTTCCATTATTTTGACCTCCTGACTCAACTTTCCAATGGTACGAGGGGAAATAAAAAGACATTGCCAAAATTTGAAACACCCTAATAGTCATAGAATGCGATACGATAATATATACAGGGTGTCCCAGAACTAAGTGCAATAAATTATAGGGGTAATAGAGGGGGCCGAGCTGAGTTAATTGATCCAAAGAACATGTGGCCTCCGAGTCCGCGTTCGCGAGATACGACCGGTTAAAAAATCGCGTTGGGCACCGGCATGTAGGCAACCGCGGACACAGCAGGCAGCGGTTCGCAGTCTTTTTGATAAGCGCGATCTTTCTGATACGAGTTATAACATTTTTGAATTCGAAAATTTCAAACAGAAACACTTTCGACATTGATTTTCCGCCAAACACAACAACATGACTTGTTTCCATAATAAAATTTCATATCAAAAGTATTTTTATTTGAAATTTCCGAATTCAAAAGTGTTATGACTCGCTTTAGAAAGATCGCGCTTATCAAAAAGACTGCTAACCACTGCCTGCTGTGTCCGCGGTTGCCTACATGCCGGCGCCCAATGCGTTTTTTTAACCGGTCGTATCTCGCGAACGCGAACTCGGAGGCCACATGTTCTTTGGGTCAATTTACTCAGCTCGGCCCCCTCTATTACCCCTATCATTTATTGCACTTAGTTCTGGGACACCCTGTTGTTGCAACCCGAGTATCAAGGTGTTGCAATCTAGATGTTTTGAGACACACTTTGGCAATACTCTGGAATGTGCAAGTGTGAGGCTTCACGCAACTAACAACAATTGCAGAAACAAGGCGACCTCCTTATACATAATAAATAAGCGATGATTATAATACTCATGGTCAGAACATCAAGACCGATATTAGGGCAGGTTATGCCAGATCTCAGTTAGACGTAGTAAATCACTTTTTGTAAACTCTTTATACATTAATAAATTTGAATCACTTTTGTACGACCGAGTTCCAACTCCTAATTCGACAACGGATCCTTAAACAAATTGTAGTTGTATGAAAGATCCCAGGATCCCGATTACAACAACTGGTGGCAGCGGCAGGGATCGTCGAATCGTACAAGTGAATCAAGTATCGAGCAAGTGAATCAGAAGAATAGTGATCGTGGCACCGAAAGCAGGCATCGTGAAAGAAATAATCAACCTCTAACTAACATGGCAGAAAATACCGTCACCGTGAGACAAGTGCTGAAGGACATCGAGATCTTCGATAGCAGTGACCGAAGAAAAGTTTGTGATTTTATACGCTCTTGTAAATATGCACGTGAAATAATACGACCTGAGGATACGCAACCTACTAAAAGCTGTTATGAGCACGCGGATCAAAGGTGCTCCAGCACGAGCTTTAGAATACAAATCAATTGACACCTGGAATACACTGGAGGAAGAACTGAAGTCGATGAGCATCGATACACGGACATTAGCTTCGTTAAAAGTGGAATTCAGCAGCTGTAGACAACGTCACAACGAGGACGCGAAGTCATATGGAGCACGAGTCGAGAAATTAACTGCACAGGTAATCGAAGTAACGATGAAGGAAGCCGCAGAAGAGGATTCGAAACCGACGCGGGAACGCCAGGTCAGAAAACAAGCTGTCAATATCTTCATCAGAGGGTTGAACGACAAGCTGAAGATATTGGTCAAGAGCCGACAGTGTGAAAATCTTAGGGAAGCCATATCACTCGCGATAGAAGAGGAACGAGATTAAGGCCCCATTCGTGGATCGGATCGGGAACACAATCAACCGCGCAACAGCAGAGAAGGTAACAGAGGAAATAATTGCTATAACTGTGGGAAGCCAGGACACCTTGCACGAGAGTGTCGCTCGGCGAAGACAGGATCCAGTTATCTGCAACGATTGCCGACACCAAGCAGATACGTGAGAAGAGTTGAGGTAATTTGTCATTTTTATAGAAAACCAGGGCATTTTATTCGAGATTGTAGAGCCAGATTAGCCGAAGAAAATAGGAGAGGTTACGGGCGAAATCAGGGACCTCCTAGAAGAGAGGAACGGGTCCAACCAAGTCATTCTAGGGACGCCAGCAGGCGAGACGAAGAGACTTCGGGAAACGAGGAGCAGGCGCGGCGGACAGGCAACCGTATCGCGTCGTACCAGTAAATTGCCTAATAAACGGATCTAAACAGAAAAACCACGCAACGATCAAGGCAGATGAATTCAAAACGAGACACGGAACAATGCTATTAGATTCAGGAGCTGAGGTAAGCCTAGTAAAAGTTGGAAAAATTGACGGCGAAGTAATGGCTGAAGACGGTGTGATCACGCTTAGAGGAATAGGCGGAACACCGGTTGCGACCTTATGTAAGGTCAGGTTAAATATAAGGGTTGGTGATAGGCACATATCGCACCCTTTTTACGCAGTTAAAGACGATTTTCCACTAGAAGCAGACGGTCTCTTAGGAGGCCACTTCCTCGAGAAGCACGACGTCGAGCTCAGATCTGGAAAATACGCAAGATTGTACGGAACGACATGGAATTTAGGAGCCACAGGAGCTCACATATCGCTTGAACGAAGAAGCGAGAAGATAGTCCGTGCAAAGACACACGACGACACGGAAGGTATCGTCGAAGGAATCGAGTTACAGCCAGGAGTATACATGGGGAGTTGCATCACCAACGCAGTCGACGGTGAGTGCAAAGGCAGCATTTTGAATACAAACGATTATGATGTAGAACTGGAACAGCCGTGTGTACAAATAGTAGCACTAGGCCAAGAGCACACAGATATGACGCAAGTTTATGCATGTCGAACAATGACACCGAGTAACGCGAGCCGAATGCAACAGCTGAGAGACAACCTACGTACGAGTCATCTGAATCGAGAAGAAAAAGAGAGCCTACTAGATATTTGTGAAGAATTTCATGATGTATTTCACTTAGAAGGAGACTATCTGGGTTACACGAACGCAGCTAGTCACAGAATTATTACAAATCCGGATATCGCGCCAATAAATGTAAGACCTTATAGACTTCCAGAAAAACACAAGCAGGAGATAAACGAGCAGGTAGATGAAATACTTGCCGACAGGATAGTCAGACCGAGCAAAAGCCAATGGAATGCACCACTGCTGGTAGTACCGAAGAAGACAGACGCATCAGGAAAGACGAAGATGAGAGTCGTAGTTGACTTCCGTAAGGTGAACGAGGTTACTGTAGGAGACTCCTTTCCACTGCCTAATATTACCGAGATATTGGACCAGTTGGGTAAGGCAAAATATTTCTCTACACTAGATCTAGCATCAGGATTTCACCAAATTCCAATGGAAGAGGAGGATAAGTGCAAGACGGCATTTTCCACTTCACATGGTCACTACGAATACAATCGCATGCCTTTTGGACTGAAGAACGCACCCGCTACGTTTCAACGATTAATGAATACTGTACTTTCAGGAATACAAGGCCTTAGGTGTTATGTCTATCTCGATGATATTGTCATACATGCTCCTAGTTTGCACGAACATAACAAACGACTGGAAGAGGTACTTGAACGCTTACGACAGAATTCATTGAAGTTACAACCTGATAAGTGTGAGTTTCTGAGGAAAGAGGTCAACTTCTTGGGACACGTCATCACTAGAGATGAAATAAAAGCAGATCCAGAGAAGATCCGAGCAGTAGAAGAATTTCCAATTCCAAAGACTGTAAAAGATGTTCAAGGATTTCTGGGTTTGGCCGGATATTACAGACGATTAATACAGAATTTCTCGAGTTTAGCAAAACCGCTTACACATTTGCTAAAGAAAGAGGTGAAATTTGGATGGACTTCGAGGGAACAAGAAGCTTTTGAAAATTTGAAGAAGACGTTGACGACCGCACCAATTCTACAATATCCAGATTTCGAACAACCGTTCATCGTGACGACAGACGCATCCGGCAAGGCTATCGGAGCAGTCCTGTCGCAAGGAATAATAGGAAGTGACTTGCCAATAGCATACGCAAGTAGAACTCTCAATTCGGCAGAAGGCAATTACAGCACTACAGAAAAGGAATTATTGGCCATAGTCTGGGCAGTTAATCATTTCAGACCGTATGTATATGGTATCAGATTTAAGATTGTTACAGATCACAAACCACTCACATGGTTATTCGGAGTCAAAGATCCAGGATCACGACTCATGAGATGGCGACTGAAGCTGGAAGAATACGACTATGAGATCGAGTACAAGGCAGGGAAGGCAAATACCAACGCAGATGCCTTGAGTCGCATGTACGCAGTGACCAGAAGTCAGCGGAAAGAAGAGGAAGAATTGAACAACCGAGAACAGGAATATTCGGAGGAAGATCGGAACAGGATCATCTACGAGTACCACGATACGCCATTAGGAGCACATCAAGGAGTTAATCGAACGTTCGAACGAATCCGATTGAAGCACGATTGGCCTGGATTACGGAAGGATGTCGAGGAACACATTTCGAGATGCGAGAATTGCCAGAAGAATAAACTCAGCAAGAAGACGAAGGCACCAATGGTCATAACCGACACTCCCAATCAACCGTTTGAGAAATGTGCATTGGATATCGTAGGACCACTGACGGAAACGGAACGAGGAAATAAATATATCCTTACGTTTCAAGATTGTCTAACCAAGTTCAGCAAGGCAATACCTATTCCGAACCAAGAAGCTAACACTGTAGCTAAGGAATTCGCGACCAGGATCGTATGCGAACACGGAATACCACAGAGAATACTCACCGATCAAGGTACGAACTTTTTGAGTAACGTTTTCAAAGATACTTGTAAATTGTTGAAGATCGACAAGATTCAGACGACGGCCTATCATCCTGAATCCAATGGAGCCTTAGAACGTTCACATAGGACGTTAGCTGAATATCTGAGACATTACATAAACGAAGAACAGAGCAACCGGGACGAATGGTTACCATATGCTATGTTTGCATATAACACGACGCCCCACACTGCAACGAGATTTACACCATTCGAGCTGGTGTATGGACACCGAGCTGAACTACCAACATCGCTGAGAAAGGATCCAGAACCGACGTACACTTATGACGACTACGCACGAGAATTACGAGAGAGATTGCGAGCCAGCAATCTGATAGCCAAAGAAAATCTGCAAGAAGCCAAGGAGAAGTCAAAAATCGAGTACGACCGACGAACCAAAGAAAAAGGGTTCAAGGTTGGAGATAAGGTATTACTATACGACGAGACTGTACGCAGAGGACGATCGAAGAAGCTATTATCTCAATGGATTGGTCCTTATCAAATTGCTCCAGGATCAAATAAATTACCTTCTCTCTCTCTTATACTATTCTAGAGGTAAACTCAAACGTTAACTACACCATAAAAGTTAATAGGAAGAATTTCAGAGTACATGTAAATCGGTTGAAACCTTTTATTGAATAATATGATTTGAGTATGAAATTTGAAACAATTTAGCTGATAGAAAAATGAAATAGAAAATAGGTCATACTAACCTAGATTAAGAAACGATTATATAAAAATATGTTAACGGGATACACTATGTAAACTACTAACCTAGATATAGCATAATAGGCAAGCCTACGCACAACGACGCAAGCCAGCAGATTTGTCTGATTTCAGAAGAAAATCCTAAGGGTTTTCTCGCCAAGGGGGGAGGGATGTTGCAACCCGAGTATCAAGGTGTTGCAATCCAGATGTTTTGAGACACACTTTGGCAATACTCTGGAATGTGCAAGTGTGAGGCTTCACGCAACTAACAACAATTGCAGAAACAAGGCGACCTCCTTATACATAATAAATAAGCGATGATTATAATACTCATGGTCAGAACATCAAGACCGATATTAGGGCAGGTGTCATGACCGACCGATGTTGATCTGACGGTACCACAGTCAATCAATAGAGGGCTCTTTTTAGAATGAATAGAAGAAGCCTGATTTTGGATGTTCAATTATTATTCTATCTCCTTCACAGTTTGAACTATCTATATTTATATTATAATTGTATCCATTCTAATAAACGTCTTAATTGTGTTTAACTCTGTGCTTATTATTAACTCCTGTGTCGGATATTTAATAGAATATCCTAATACTAAACATAACATTTTGGCGACGAGGATAATTTCAAGTTTAACGCGGCAAACCGGCCGGCCAGAACCAATAGGACACGATTTAAACAATCGGTGGATATTTAAATTGAAAATAGTTAATTTAATTTAATATCATAATTTCAATCATCAGAAAGCAGTCTAAAATCTAAATGTCGCAGGAACGAGAACGCGGGATATCTCCATTTAATATTGATGATCCCTCAAAATGGAAATCATATAAAACAAAGCTTTTCTTTTATTTCGCAACGAAGGAAATAACTGCAGATGAAAAGAAACGAGCTTCACTTCTTTATCTTGGAGGCGATGCCTTACTTGAACTGGCGATTGCACTCGTTTTTCCACAAGATATAACTATCACTCCTTACGATACTATCATAACAGCTTTGGACGGACATTTTTCACCTCGGATAAATAAAACAAAATAGAAACAATGTAAAGCAAATAGAACAAAAAATAATAACGGTTTCAACAACAATTCGAACAAGTTCAAATATCCTAATCCACAGCAGCAAAATGCGACTCAGGAAACTAATGATTTAGCGCTAGTTAATGCTACGACAAATAATCTGTCTTGTTTTCAATATCAAGAGGAACTAGAAAGCACAGACGAGTCGACAAACATACAATTACGAGGCGAAAATTTATTCAGCGTGTCATCAATTAATAACGAAACTGTTAAAAATTTGGCATCACGAGTACGCAACGAACCTCCCTTTAGGGTGAATTTATTATTAGATAATCATCAACATTCGATGGAAGTAGATTCAGGAGCAGCGGTGTCAATAATCAGTGATTCATCTTTTAAATCAATTTGGCACGATAACGTGAAACTTCAACCAGCTGGACTAACACTATCAACTTGGTCAGCTGCAACACCTCTTCGAGTCTTGGGTCAACTAGAAAGCGAAGTTTCTCTCAATGGTTTGGTGCAAAAATTGCCAATTATTGTAGTGGCGGGAAACGGTCCAAGTCTTCTTGGGAGGAATTGGTTTCATCCTCTGAATATTCGTTTACAAACAATTAATTCGATCAATAGTGAAGATCGATTAGAAAAAATCAAGAAATTTTCGGCAATATCAATGAACGCTAATCTCGGAACCTACAACGGACCAAAGGTCAGCTTAGACTTGGACAAAGAGGTAAGTCCAAGATATTTAAAAAGTAGACCAGTTCCATTTGCTATACAAGATGCTGTAAGGAAGGAGTTAGATCGTTTGACGGATATCGGAGCAATTTCACCGATTCCTTTTTCAAGATGGGCTACACCGACTGTAATTGTTCGAAAACCGGATGGTTCAATTAGGATGTGTGCTGATTATAAAGCAACAGTCAATTTAGCTCTTCGACCGGACAAATATCCTTTACCATCAGCTAATGATACATTCGCGTCAATTGGTGGTGGGAAACTATTTAGCAAAATTGACTTAGACCAAGCTTATACTCAAGTTCAAGTTGATGCAGAAGCTTCAGAGATTTTAACAATGAATACAATCAAGGGTCTTTACAAAGTTAATCGGCTTCCATTTGGAATCAGTGCAGCACCAGGGATTTTCCAAAGGTTAATGGAAAATCTCCTAATTCATATTCCAGGAGTAGCAGTTCTTTTGGACGACATTTTGATAAGTGGCAAAACAGAAGCTGAACATGATGATCGTCTTTTCGAAGTTCTTCATCAACTGAGCTCAGCAGGTCTGAAGGTCAAATTATCAAAATGCAGATTCGCCGTTCCATCTGTTGAATTTCTTGGATTTAAAGTAGATGCAAATGGTTTACATCCCCTTCAATCAAAAGTAGAGGCAATAAAGAAAGCACCAGCTCCTAACAATAAAACAGAGCTTCAAGCTTTATTAGGCATCGTCAATTTTTACGAACGATTTATGAAACATAAATCTACGATATTAGAACCACTGCATCGGTTGTTAGACAAAGAATCCATTTGGAAATGGAATACTGAACATGATCTAGCTCTTCAGACTGAAAGATTTATTAACAAGCTCCCAATTTCTTGCTCACTATGACCCTACGAAACCACTGTTTTTGGCTTGTGATGCATCACCTTACGGAGTTGGCGCGATTCTCAGTCATTTGAATTCAGAAGGTGAAGAGATTCCGATCGCATACGCGTCAAGAACAATGTCTCAAACCGAACGACGTTATGCTCAGATTGATAAAGAAGGCTTAGCAATTATGTTTGGGATATCGAAATTTCACCAATATATTTATGGACGACACACGACTATCATCACTGATCATAAACCGTTACTAGGGATCTTTAATCCGAATAAACAAACTCAAAACAATCTTTCACCTCGGATGTTACGGTGGAGTATTACTCTTGGTGGATACCACACGGATATCAAGTTCAGACCTGGAAAAAAACATGGAAATGCAGATTTTATGAGTCGATTACCACTACCAACAGAAGGAAAAGAATATCCAGAACCGGGCGGAATTTTTATGCTAACGGAAAAAAAGAATCATTTGCCAATAACGCCTTCGGATATTAAAAGGGAGACAGCAGTAGATTATACGTTGTGTAAAGTCATTCGGTGGGTTCGAGATGGTTGGCCAGAGGAAATAGATCAACAATTATTCAAGCCATATTATAACAGGAAGGATGAACTTTCAATTTTACACGGATGTCTTCTATGGGGTGAAAGAGTTTTAATTCCAATTTCTTTACAAAAAAAAAATACTCGAATTGCTTCATGAAAACCATAATGGTATCGTTTATACTAAAGCTCTAGCAAGAAATCATGTTTGGTGGCCCGATCTAAATAAAGAAGTCGAGAGATCAGTACAAACATGTCCAGTTTGTCAGTCGCAAAGTAAAGTTTTACCAAAAACTGCTCCTTGCCCGTGGCCAGTTCCAGGTGGACCTTGGCAACGCGTTCATTTGGATTATGCAGGTCCAATCCAAGGGATTAGTTTCTTAATAATGATCGACGCATTTTCCAAATGGCCGATAATTAAGGTTGCCAATTCAACAACCGCAGCAGCTCTTATTCGTTCAACGAGGGAAGCATTTGCTGACTTTGGAATTCCGGACACAATTGTATCAGACAATGGAACAAACTTCACATCACAAGAATTTGGACAGTTTTTGAAGAAAAATGGAGTACAACATTTGCGTTCTTCACCTTTTCATCCTTCATCAAATGGTTTAGCTGAACGAACTGTTCAATGGTTTAAAGAATTATTCAAAAAACATACTGAGGGAGATTTACACGCAAGAATTGCAAAAGTATTGTATACAATGAGGTCAACTCCTAAAGTGAACAATAAAACCCCAGCCGAATTAATGGGACTTAAATTCAAAACTATAATTGATAAAATCCATCCACAAGTCACGAAGCCGATAATTACTGGTAATCCGGACTTTACAGAACCATTGATTCGAACTTTTTCAATTGGAGAGAAAGTATGGTCTAAGCAATATAGACCTCATGAACCAGCGTGGGATCCTGCCATTATTATTGAAAAACAAGGATCTAGAATATACATCGCTCGGACGGACGACAATAGGGAACAACGAAGACATATCGATCAATTGCGTAAACGATTCACACAAGAAGAAAATTATTCATTTAAATCCATTCCAATTTTGGATGAGTTCGGACTACTTCCGGTAAGGAACCCAGGAGTTAACGAGGTGAGACCGGCTCAACTCCAATTGGAACTGGAACAACCTCAAGCACTAGAAGGACCTGTAAACGTTTAAGACGAGTTGGAACCTCAAAGGGAACAAAGACGTTCACAACGTCAATCCAGACGTCCAGATTATCTTCAAGATTATATTTAGACTGTTTTGAAACTTTAAAAGACTAAGAGGGAAGGACTGTCATGACCGACCGATGTTGATCTGACGGTACCACAGTCAATCAACAGAGGGCTCTTTTTAGAATGAATAGAAGAAGCCTGATTTTGGATGTTCAATTATTATTCTATCTCCTTCACAGTTTGAACTATCTATATTTATATTATAATTGTATCCATTCTAATAAACGTCTTAAGGTGCTTTCCTAGGCAATTCCACCAGTCCTGTAAACATCGTGAAAAAATCCACCAGTCCTGAAAACATCGTGAAAAAAAGTGCTATTAAACGGAATATCTCTGCCTGGGCACCGAAATCAATGAAACAAAATACGTCGCGCAATTCTGTGGACAATTACGAACACGCATGGCCCGAAACATGTCCGTTTTATGCTGAAATAGAAAAGATATGTATGAAAAACGCGTATTTTTGACACTTGGCGATATATATCGATCGGAATGATGGCGAGTTCGAGAGTTTTTGAGGTATCGGTGACGGTGTTACGTCTTGAGTTGAAAGTTATTTAGAAGAACGAATCACTAGTTAATTTATATGATGTTCAATTGGTAGAGTTCTGTATTTCTTACCGAGTCTTAAATTACTAGTTCTTCTGGACGTCGCTGTGCTCGTATCTGTTGAGATATCTGTTGAGGTATGGGTATTATCAGCCACCACTATGCGTGGGTGAAATAAATGTTTATAGTTTCACCTTTTAATTATAACAATATTTATTAAACAATTTAATAATAACAATCTGGACTGTAGTTTTGGTAATTAATCTTCACGCAAGTGGAGATTAATTTAAGTTTGAACTTTCTATTATTTTATTTAGTAATTCACTTATTAATTAACTGTTACACCAAACACTTTGAGTTGATAATTCTGAGATCTAAGATTCTATAAGTTCGATCTTTACTGATTGAGGTTTCGTGACTAACTGCTAATACTGCAGTAGAAAAGATCTCTCCTCGCGGATACGCGAAGGGGAGGTTTTGGGAAACTCGCGGGAAGGCGAGGTTTTTTCTATTGGTAAAAAGAACATTAAAACAAAAGCGGGAAAAAATATGGTTGGCTAGAAGAGCATTTGCGCAAGGCGATTGGGTCAGATGCCCAAGCGTCGAGGCGCTAAGAAGGGATGCTGTAAGCATCTATATCTCTCTTCTTTTAAAACAGAGCTGTCTTTGTCTTTAGACTTTTCCGCTTTGGGTCGTAAAAATCTGAAGGATCTGAAGATTTATGTTTCCTCAATAAGGATTTTCAAAGTTTACTTAAAGTTTAGGCTTTCAGTTTTATGGTGTTTCAAGTGTTCCAGAGCATATTCGTTTCGTGAGAAAATGGGATGAAATTGTCTATATTATAGTTAAGATTGTTCCTTTCGAAAGTATTGACTAATATCTATGAGTAAAATAATATATAAAAGAATAAAGGAAAAAATTATAAATGGAATTACATCAGTAGATGCATTATTAAAACTCTGATGATAATTGCACGTCGGTATTCTTATACCTGAGATAATAACTAATGGTAACTGTTGTACCTATAGATTAAATATTCGGCTTCCAGCCTAGGACGTAACACCTCCCCTGTTAAGATTCGAGCGTCCCCGCTCGACCTAACGGGTTCTAGTGTATCGACGTGAAATTTCCATGTATTTGAGTTGAATATTGAAATATAAACTTAAAATAAGTATAGTAAAACATATAAAAGTGTTGTAAAAAAATCTTATGTTTCTAAGATCAATGTATAATGTGATAAGATTATCATTTGAAAATGGTTTAATAACTAAAAGGTAAGTAATATAATGATTAAAATTACTTAAAATTGTTCATAAGTATTACATTGATATATGATTATTCTATGTTATTAGTATAAAATTATATGTCTAAGATGTTGGTAAACATGAAATTTATGAAAATACAAAATTATATATCTAAAATATTGATAAACATGAAATTTATGAAAATACAAAATAATCTAATAATAAGGTGAGTAAAATATATTTCAAAATAATAATGTAGTTAGTAATTATGAATTAGTTATATGTATGAATTAATTATATCTATGGGTCATAGCACATGATTATCTAAGAATATCTGTCTAAGATCTTGATATTGCATTTGATTAGTACTATAATCCTGATATTTTTAAAAAAATTTGAAATAATTCGAAGAGAATTTCTTAGGTTTTCCTTGATTTCTGAAAAGTAAAGAATTTTCCGCGCCGTGTTAGGCGGGGCTAATTTCGTACCTGAGTATGACCTTTTGTCAAAAAAAATTTAAATTTCGGTCATTGGTCAGTTTTAGAAGGGGTAGGGTCTTTGAGGGTGTGTTTTCTAATTCCTAGCTGCATATAAAAGTGTGTGTTTGAGCTGAATTTGCTCATTCTGCAACTATTTGTCGAAGTGACAAGTTTGAGTTAATAAAAAAATTTTAAATATCGTGAAGAGGACGAATTATGGAAAATCTCGAGGGAATGTATCTCCGAGTGAGAGTGTTTGGGAATGAACTGAGGGTGAGTACTCTTTTCCAAATTTATTATAGATTGTTTTCATTATTTCTACTTTCTCTTAAAATCATTTTTTTTTACTTTAGTATTTTTAATTTTTTTCAAAATTGTTGAGGAGGAAAAAAAAATTTTACTGTTTTGCTTTCTTGAGAATTCTTTCTTAATTGACGTGTTTGATTTGTTTTGTTAAAGAGAATGATTCAGCGCGACATGGCGCGACGATTAAGAGAAGTCGAGATGGTTGAGATGATGCGAGAGAGAAGAGCGGAGCGACGATTGCGGAGGACTGAAAATTGCAACATGTTGGAAAGAGAGGGAATGGACTGTGTGAGTCTGAGGTTGTGATCTACACTTATAGTTTATGATTTAGTAAGCTATCTTAGCTCTATCACAATGGATTATTTTTCGTTTGTTTTTAGCTAATTCGATTTCTATATCGTTCTTATCAGGAAATATTTCTGTAATTTTATATGGACCCTTATAATTATCGTCTAACTTTCCTGTTCTTTGATTTTTAACCAAATAAATTTCCTGTCCTATCTTAAATGTTACAGGGTTTAATTTTCTATCATAATATTCTTTAGATCTTTGTTTTGCTTTTTCTAAATTTTCTCGCGCGTTTTTCCTAGTCTCAATTAAACGTAACGTAAGATTTTTTACATGATCGTCATACGTAAGAATTTCGTCAAGGTATGGGAATTCTGAGGGTATACGAGGGTATCGACCGTAAACTAAATAATACGGGCTGTATTTTGTACCTTCGTGTACACTGGTGTTATAAGCAAAAGTTGCTTGTGGGAGCCATTCGTCCCAGTTTTTCTTATCTGTATAATGTTTTAAATAATCTGCAAGTACTTGGTGACTTCTTTCTAATGAGCCATTTGATTGGGGGTGAAATGCTGTGGTTTTAATTTGATTGATTTTAAAAACTTTAGCTAAACGTTTCATTACTTGTCCAATGAAAGCTGCGCCTTGATCTGTCAAAATTACTTTCGGGCATCCGTATTTACAAATGAATTGAGTAACTAACGCGTCTGCAATATCGTTAGCTGTTGCGTTTTTTAGTGGTACTGCCAAACAAAATTTTGAAAGATGATCTTGCATAGTTAAAATGAATCTGTATCCTTTATCTGAGGCGTTATTAATTGGACCTACGATGTCTAAAGCTAATTTATCAAATACATCGGCTGATGTATCCGTAATTATCATGGGTTGTTTAGTTTTAACTCTTACTAATTTCTTTTTCTGACAACTTATACACTTTCTAACAAAGTCTTCTACTTGCTTCTTTATATTGTCCCAAAAATATCTTTGTCTAATTCTATTATAAGTTTTTGTAACACCTTTATGACCAGCTACGGGTGACTCATGGTTTTCCCTAATTATACCTTGCCTTTGCTCTACGGGTGGTATAATAATCCTATCCTTACAAATTGTAATTTGAATGTCCGTACCAGCGAAAGTTTTACGGATTATCTTTTTTATTGTCAGCCAAGCTGAGACATGAAGGTTGCTTCTACCTTGAGATAATCGAGCTGTTTTAATTTTAGAGTTATTCATTATTGCTTTCAAATTTCCAAAGGCTCTATTGAAACTACTTGTTTTGGGCAAAGTTTGATCGTTTTCTCGAGTTACTAAAGCAAATACTTTCTTTTTTGAAGTTCCTGATATTACTACTTGACCTAAATTATATTTTTCTAGAGGGGTTAGGTTCAATAATCCTAATTCTATTAATCGTTTACCTATGTCATCTGACACAGTTCCATCTGCGGATATAAAACAAATGTAATGGTCTTTTTTCATTTCAAGATTGTCTCGAGTTTCTATCAAATTATTCGAATCTTCTACTTCTTGATTTACAATAACTATTTCGCTTTCTGAATCAGCGTTACTTTGAGAATGATTTGATTCTTCGGAAGATAATCTATCTTGAATATAGGGCAAATATGATGAATTAATTTCATTCTGTGGATTTACTTTATCTTGCGACTGATTTGACGTTATTTCGTTTTGCGGAATTTCATTTTGAGATTTTACTTTATTTTGTGATTCATATGAATTTATTTCATTTAAATTTGTAAAAATTTGAGGTGTATGATTGGATATTTGTATGATATTTTCTTTAGGTGTAACTGATTTCTCTGGGGCTTTAGGTATTTTATTATTCCTAATCCTTTCAGCATGTGTATTCGGTTCAATGCAACATGGGCAAATTTTCTCTTTTCGTTGCCTGGTTGACTTTCTTATTAGCTGTTCTGGCTGGGGAACGTCCATTTTTTGTATGGTTTTGACCATTGAGTTGGACGACCCTGCTAATCCTAGCATTTTATTGTTCTTTGGGGAAGTTTCCAATTTTTTCTGTTGCACATGTGTCGTAACGGTTCTGTCGGTTAGTCTTTTGTCAAGGGTAGGTAGTACTGAAAATGCAACTTTGCGTGAATCCGTGAGAGATTCATTTACTACTAAACTGTTATCTATTTCCATAAAGCTAAGTGCTTTATCTTGATCCATAGGTTCAGAATGAATTGAAGCTTCGACTTTAGTGATGTTAGATATATCTTCTTCGTCTGAAGAAAAATTATTTACTGTGAAATTTTGATAAGAAATATCCATGTCTAGCGGTATAATTTCGTCTTGGTCTTGGGAATCTGCTATATCCGAATGACTTTCGGAAACAGTAATTTTAGGGATATTAATACTAGTCCTATCAATTCTTCGTTTCGTACGTAATGCTGGAGAAGGTGTAAATTCAGCTGATTGAATTGATCTTTTATTTAACAAATCTTTAGCTAAATTACGTTGGAAATTATTCCGTGTACGAAATGACTGAGTTCTACGGTTACTAGTAGTAGGCGTTTCCTGAGTAGGAGTTTTCAAAGGGGTAGGGGTTGGGTCGTCCCCTTGCTTTTCTATAAGTCTACCTGATTTTGGGGTTGGAAAATGGGATGAGGCAACTGTATTGTCTACATCTCCTTTTTCCATTGTTATAACTTGTTCGTTATTTATCTGTTTTATAAATTGATCATTTAAGATCTGTTGTTCAATTTCTGGATTTAGTTCATCTAAATTTTGAATAGAATGATGTTGTATTTCGAGATTTTCAGAAGGCTGAAACTCCTTTTCGGATTTGGATTTAGAAATAGTCTTGAATTTAGAATTTAATTTAGAATTATCTGAATCATCACTTGATAATGATGTATGAAGTTTCGAAGAAACTTGTAATGAGGTATACCGTTTAGTATCAGACTTCTTTTTCATAGCTGATTTGAGTTTCTTTCTACGCGTTTGTTCTGGGGGTTTGTTAATGCAAAGATTTATTGGTTGATCAGACCTGTTATCGCTGCTTATAGATTCTTTTGAGATTGATTCTATTGGGGGTGTACGCGATTCTCTCGGATCTGTCGCGTTCACGGGCTCAATCGTTTCAATTTTAGTTTCGATAATTTCTTTGGGGAATTTTCTAAAATTTTCTTTATCTGAACTCGAAGTTTGATTTAGTTTAGATTTTTTTGTAGGCAAGTTAGTACTCGTATCGGAAGACGATCTAAGTCTAGCTATACCTGGTTGTCCTATCAAAGCTTGTTGACCTGTCGTAGCATTTGGTTTACGCCATTTGAATTTAACGGGTAATACTACGGGGTTTCGCGATAATGCATCAGCATTAGTATTAGCTTTACCTGCCTTGTATTGAATTGTATAATCGAATTCCTTCAAACGTTCTCTCCATCTCATTACTCGCGATGTTGGGTCATTCATAGAATTTACCCACACAAGCGGTCTGTGATCGGTGATCAGAGTGAACTGTCTACCATAGAGATACGGTCTAAAAGTTTTCAATGCAAAGACTGTAGCTACCATTTCTTTTTCGGTTGTAGAATAATTTCTTTCGTGTTTATTAAGTACACGTGAAGCATACGCGACTGCAGTATCTTTCCCAATTTCGCCTTGTGAAAGAATAGCTCCAACCGCGTAACCTGATGCGTCAGTTGTTACGATAAAAGGATTTGAAAAATCTGGATATTGCAATATTGGTTCTTCGCAAAGTTTATCGCGCAAACTTTCGAAAGCTACCTGGTGCTGTGAGGTCCATTCGAACTGAGCGTTTTTACTTGTGAGATCTGATAAGGGCTTCGCGATTTTTGCAAAATCTTTTATAAAACGACGATAATATCCGGCAAGTCCTAAAAATTCTTTAACGTTTTTCGGTGTTTTCGGAATTGGAAAATGTTTAACTGCTTCTATTTTCTTAGGATCTGGCTTTAATCCATCGGCGGATATAATATGTCCTAAATATTTTACTTCCGTTCTCAAGAATTCACATTTATCGGTTTGCAAAGTTAAGTTAGCTTTTCTTAATCTTTCGGCTAATTTTCTGAATTTAATTGCGTGTTCTTCGATTGAACGTGAGTAAATTACGATATCATCTAAATAAACAAATAATTCCGATCCTTGTAAACCTCTTAGAACTGTATCCATTAAACGTTGGAATGTCGCAGGAGCGTTCATTAATCCGAATGGCATTCTATTAAATTCTTGATGACCGTGAGGAGTTGTAAAAGCTGTTTTATGCTTATCCTCTGGATGTATCTCAATTTGATGAAAACCCGATGCTAAATCAAATATTGAAAAATATTTTGCACCACCGAGTTGGTCAAGAATGTCTGTTATCAATGGTAATGGATACGCGTCTCCGATAGTTTTTTCATTTAATTTACGATAATCAATTACTAAGCGCCATCTTTTATTACCTTTAGAATCTTCTTTCTTAGGTACAATCCAAACGGGGGAATTGTACGGTGAGGTTGACGGCTGTATTGTATTTATTTGCAAAAGATCGTTAATCTGTTTTTCTATTTCTACCTTTTGATGTAGGGGGTGTCTGTATTGTCGAGTATTTACAGGTATATTGTCTGTGGTCAAAATACGATGTGTCAAAACATTAGTAGCACGTAATGCTTCTCCTGGGATATGGAACAAGTCAGAGTATTCTTCTACTAGAGAAAATACTGCTTTACTTTCTTCTTCATTAAGGTGATCTAGTCGTAAAAGGTTTATGACCTCATTAGCGCGGTTTCCTCGCGTCCGAGTACTTTCTATACGCTCTGTGGTATTGTCCCTTACTGAACTATTATCCTCGTCTTCACTCATATCGAAAGGATATAGAGGAATTACGGGAATATCGACCCTAATGTCTTTATCCGTTGTATTAATAGCATATAAATACGCTTTTCCCTGAATATTTGTAACCAAAGATTCACCTGCAAAAATACCTTCATGCATATCTAAACGCGGCACGTAACCCTTTTCTAATGAATTGTTAACCCGAATAAACATTAGAGATTTCGTTCTGGCCAGCAGAACAATACTCTCTGTATCGCAAAAGGGAATTTTGTTGTTATTTAGAGTTACATGTTTTGTTTCATAATCGATCTTACCTTCGTTCACATGCATGAATTCTGACCCTATAATACCTGAAAAATGTATAGGAAAATCGTCTGGGATTACGTTAAATTTACCGTGTATATTATTTATCTGTAATTGAATCTGTCCTAAAGTAATTGGTTTGTCTTTTTCTGATATACCGTTCAATTCGTAAGTTATCAATTTATTTATTGAATTTGGATCTTTTAATTCACCGATTTTAATTAAATTTAGTTGTGATCCGGTATCGATTAAAAATTTAGCATTTGTTTGTTTGAGATTTTTAGATTGAATTATTATTGAAGGAGAATTATAGGTTGTGTATGTAGAACTTATTTTACATTCTGCCGTAAAGAGTTTATGGTTAGTCTGTGAAATAAGCGCTGAGTTTATTACTGACCCGTCGACGCGCCTGGTCGATGGGACGTTGATTCGTTTCCCGCAGGTATGTCGGTATTAGGTGTACCGTTATTACTTTCGCGTTTCGCGTTATTATACTTGCGTTTTCTACAATCTCTGATTATATGACCTTTTTTCTTGCAATAATTGCATTCCAACGATCCATTAGGATATGATTCCGTGTTATTACTAGGATTACCGAGTTTTTTATTTTTATTTTGTAAAGTTCGGCAATTTGTAATGACATGATTATTTTTCTTACAATAATTGCAAAATTTCGCGTCTTGTGTACTCGTGTTTGTTGGATTATTTCTAGTATTCGCGTTACCGTGATTTGATTTGTTATGTGTGTTAAATTTATTTGTCGGTTTGTGATTATTACTTTGATTTGACTGAATAGGAAGACATTGTTTTGATGAGATTCCGGGGATTTCCAAATCAAGATCCGGTATCATTCCATGCTGGTCTTCGACGTTTATAGCTTCTTTCACTACGTCGACAAGTTTTGTATATGAATTTAAATTTGGTATAAACACTGAAATTCTAGGAGTTAAACCTTCGATAAAAGCTGTAACAGCAGCTTCGTTTGCTGAAAATGTCCTAGCTTCTACGCTTGTCCCGTCAAGTTTTATTTCTAAAAGAGTTCCCTGTAGGTGTTGACCTACTCTGTAGTTAAAATCAATTACTCTTTCTCTTGGTTTTTGTTTGAAATTGTTAAATTCTCTAAGCCATACGCCAACGCGTTTTTTCGGTCTGAAGTGTGAATTTAAAAATTTTGTCAGTTCGTCAATCGTTTGTAAATTTGCGTCAAAAACACGTTTTTCTGGTTCTCCTTTACATTTAGAACAAAGAATTCTTACTAAGAAATCTTCTGGGAAAGTTGTTAGATATCGTTTTGCGTATTCACAATGTTGGATAAACGATTTGATTGGGTAACCATCAGGTTTACCATTAAAATCAGGAATGGTTTTGAAAAATTCTTTATAATCATATGCCATGCTATTTGAATTATTAAGAGTAGAATTATTTCCTAGTCGATCGTTTAAATTTGGTTCTGAATTTTCATTTGGATTTTCATTTTGATTTGAGTTATTACCAAGGGTTTGTGACATATCCATAGGTATGATTTCTTGAGGCATTTTGTTAAAATTATTTTCGACTTACTTTGATGAAGAGGAATAACAATAATGTAATGTCTATGAGTTAGTGTAGTAGTCTTCGTGGGTGAGCGGTAGGGCGGGTCTTCGGTCGCTAGAGTTGGTCTTGAAGTTCTGCGCTGCGATGGTATCCGACGGCGAAATCAATGATGATCGATGTTGAGTTTGAAATTCACTGATGATGAGATTCTTGATGTTGATGTTTTAGATCGGTGATGTTTAGTCACGTTAGTTTGATGATTTTTACAGTTTGTGAATAACCAATGTAAAAAAAAATTTTCACACTTGTTAACAGATTTTTTTATTTAGGTGTTTTATTTCTTTGATTAGTTTTTAATTTATTTCAGACTGATATTCCGACGCTGCCACCAAATTTATTATAGATAGAGCTGTTACGTCTTGAGTTGAAAGTTATTTAGAAGAACGAATCACTAGTTAATTTATATGATGTTCAATTGGTAGAGTTCTGTATTTCTTACCGAGTCTTAAATTACTAGTTCTTCTGGACGTCGCTGTGCTCGTATCTGTTGAGATATCTGTTGAGGTATGGGTATTATCAGCCACCACTATGCGTGGGTGAAATAAATGTTTATAGTTTCACCTTTTAATTATAACAATATTTATTAAACAATTTAATAATAACAATCTGGACTGTAGTTTTGGTAATTAATCTTCACGCAAGTGGAGATTAATTTAAGTTTGAACTTTCTATTATTTTATTTAGTAATTCACTTATTAATTAACTGTTACACCAAACACTTTGAGTTGATAATTCTGAGATCTAAGATTCTATAAGTTCGATCTTTACTGATTGAGGTTTCGTGACTAACTGCT
This sequence comes from Tenthredo mesomela, assembly GCA_943736025.1. Taxonomy (NCBI): domain Eukaryota; kingdom Metazoa; phylum Arthropoda; class Insecta; order Hymenoptera; family Tenthredinidae; genus Tenthredo; species Tenthredo mesomela. The sequence continues at coordinate 27,602,278 of OX031014.1, read as the reverse complement.
AATACTGCAGTAGAAAAGATCTCTCCTCGCGGATACGCGAAGGGGAGGTTTTGGGAAACTCGCGGGAAGGCGAGGTTTTTTCTATTGGTAAAAAGAACATTAAAACAAAAGCGGGAAAAAATATGGTTGGCTAGAAGAGCATTTGCGCAAGGCGATTGGGTCAGATGCCCAAGCGTCGAGGCGCTAAGAAGGGATGCTGTAAGCATCTATATCTCTCTTCTTTTAAAACAGAGCTGTCTTTGTCTTTAGACTTTTCCGCTTTGGGTCGTAAAAATCTGAAGGATCTGAAGATTTATGTTTCCTCAATAAGGATTTTCAAAGTTTACTTAAAGTTTAGGCTTTCAGTTTTATGGTGTTTCAAGTGTTCCAGAGCATATTCGTTTCGTGAGAAAATGGGATGAAATTGTCTATATTATAGTTAAGATTGTTCCTTTCGAAAGTATTGACTAATATCTATGAGTAAAATAATATATAAAAGAATAAAGGAAAAAATTATAAATGGAATTACATCAGTAGATGCATTATTAAAACTCTGATGATAATTGCACGTCGGTATTCTTATACCTGAGATAATAACTAATGGTAACTGTTGTACCTATAGATTAAATATTCGGCTTCCAGCCTAGGACGTGACAACGGTTCAGA